>JAWDJC010000003.1:0-1200000 GCA_033682645.1 Phoma sp. ATCC 74077
ACCCTAACCCTAACCCTAACCCTAACCCTAACCCTAACCCTAACCCTAACCCTAACCCTAACCCTAACCCTAACCCTAACCCCCCTAATGTTTATACCTACGCGTACAGATACGTAGTGTTTAACGCTTTAAAATAGTATAGATATATAGTATTAAACACTACGCGCACGGATACTACGTAGTCTATAGGTTATAATTAATAATAAAATATAGTCCTTAATACTGCGCGTACGGATACAAGTAGTCTATAGGTCCTAATTAATAATAAAATACAGTCCTTAACACTACGCGCATAGGCACTAGGTACTCCTAAGGTCTACGTTTCCTAGGCTATATCTCTTTAGGTATCTAAGATCTATAGAAACGGAGTACGGCGTTAGAAAGCAGCTAGGTTATTTACCCTTCTCCCTAAATATTAGCCCCTTATAGCTACTAGAATACCTTTAAACTTATATTACTAGCCTTAGTAGTAATAGAGTACCTAGGTACTAAAACAAACTAGAGAACCGTACGCGTAGGATTATTAACCCTAATCCTCGCTAAGTAACTTATTTTATTATTAAATTAGTATAATTTACGCTAGTAAGTCTACTCTATTATTACCCTACTAGATTAGGATAAGCCCTCTAGCTAGCTATTATATATACTAATAATATTGCGATAGAGGACTTCCTTAGTACTTAACTATATAGTTATATAATACTTATTCTACGTATTAGAGAGTTACTTTAACTATAAGTTTATGCATTTCTACTATAAATATAAGATACTAACTTCGCTAGCTAGTAGGCTCTTATAACCAAAATATATAAGTATAATATATTCTTTCCTTTAGAAGAGGAGGATACAGTAGTAAATATACCTAGTCTTAGAGAGGCGTGTGCTATTACTAACTTAGCCCTAGAAGTAGGCCTTAGGCTAGACTACTAGAGAGCTAAGGTAGAGAAACATAGTAATAGTAGTAATCTTATTAGATAATAAGGATAGTAACTATAACAACACGGAGCTGCGAATTTTTTATAGCTCCTAGAGCTATATACAGTTCCCGGAGTTTGTATATTATTCCTAGAGCTATATACAACTCTAACGCTAGACCTAAACTAAATATAAACTACTAGTCTGCGCGCACAGACTACGCTACGTAGACTACTAGTCTATAAATAACTAGTCTATTATATTACTCCTAGGGGTTAGGATTAGCTACTATTATAGAGAACCTTTAAAACCTACCCTTCTAGTAGATATAATATTATACTAATACTATTAATACCTAGCCTTCTACTAAGGATAGTATCTTAGTCTTAGTAACTAGTACTTCTACTTAGAGGCGAAGATAAGCCTATAAGCTTTACCTAGGCTTTCTAACTTAAGAAAGCTAATAAGAGAGTTCCTATATTCTAAATAATATCTTCTAACTTATATACCCTACTATATAATATTTAAATATATATAGCCCTAGCCTTCTACTAAGGATAGTATCTTAGTCTTAGTAACTAGCGTACTTCTACTTAGCACTTCTACTTAGAGGCAAAGATAAGCCTAGGAGCTTTACCCTAGGCTTTCTAACGTAAGAAAGCTAATAAGAACTTCTATATCCTAAATAATATCTTCTAACTTATATACCCCCGCTATATAGTATTTAAATATATATAGCTAACTTAAGCTCTTCTAGAGTACCTTATAGAGCTTTTATATACTTCTAGGGAGGGAAGCTATATAAGGTTCTCTAGGAGAGATATAAGCCTTTAGTAGGATATTAGAGAATTTCCTTTAGTAGCTAAAGAGGGGGCCCTCCTAGCCCGCGAAACTTTTTAGATCTAGTATTATATAGCTATATATAGCTAGTAGGATATTATCCTCTATCCCTCTACTCTAGAAATATAATATATAATATATAGGGTAGCCTCTTATACTTCTTATTTAGGCTAGTAGAGGCTATTTATAGCCCTAGTATTACGCTAGGCGGTAGCTCTTAACAAAGTTATAGCCTAATAAAAACCTAAATTAGGTATAGTATATCTCCCGTCTTCGCTCTAGTATATAGGTAGAATACTAAAGAATTAGGGAAGACTATAAGGAAGTAATATATTATAACCTTACTTATTAGGTAGTAGGCCTATATATACTATTATATAGAAAAGGGCGTATATATTAGCTATTCTTTTTTAATTAATATTCTAAGGGTAAGAGGCTATATTATTATAGTTTCTATCTACTAGTTACTACCTTTAGCCTAAGGGAGGGAGGGGAGGGGGGAGAGCCTAATAATAACCCTAATTAGGTATAGCAGTTCTATAGCTACTAAGACCCTTAACTAGCCTACTTAAAGTATACTATAGAATATAATATAGGGGATAGTATAACTATTATGCTTTACTACTACTTATCGCGTATAGGACTATCTTTTAGTATATAGTATAGGTAATTCTACCTGCGTAAGTACCCTACTATTAAGTCGTAGCGGGAGAAGCGCTAGTGCTTAGGAGTTTTAGTGTTCCTCGCCAAAAATAACACCTAGACCTAACCCTCACCTACTAATACTAATACTAATACTTACCTCCTCTTAGGTAGGAAAGTATACTATTAGATCTAGAGTAGAGAGCCTAATACTATATAAGTAATAGCTCTAACTTTCTAGAGTTAAAGATTTAATTTATAGGTAAAAGCTATTATACTATACCTAGTAATTACTACCTATGTTCTTAGCTAGCTGTCTGTATAGGGGTTGCACTTGCGAGAATTTTGACTATATTGAATCGATATAGCCTATCCCAATACATCTAGGCCTTACCAACAATCAAATGATGATGCATCAGCAGGATCACCACGTACATACATCAAACTCTTCGGCCATAAACACAAATTTGCTGTCCGCCCTGTTGCGGAACCCTGCGTAGCTGCCTCCAGCGTTTCAGGCGGAACGCCATTTTCTACCCACTTGATCAGACTCCGCATCGCATTTCCAGGAAACCACCCGTTCCCGCCAGAGCAGTGGTCTACACCAGGAGCCTCAAAGTATCTATAATAATCTGCTGCAGCTGGATCGCGCTCATATATACGCTTTGTATAATCGAGCGAAGTACCAGGTGCGATGAGTGAGTCGGCAAGGCCATGCCAAGTTATGAGCTTCCCACCTGCATCGCGGAAGTAGCTGAGATCTGGGTCTGATGTTCCGATGATGGAATCATAACGATTGACAGACTGGTGGAAGAGGCGATCGAATACTGTTATGTTGACAGTCGAGGCGTCAAAATCTGGGTCCATCTGAAGAAAGTACTTCATCCACTGTACTGGAAAGCCGAGGGGAACGCCTGTGCAAGTCCCATTGCTGCAGGTTGTGTTTGCATCTGCAGTGAAAGGAGCGCCAGGTTCGAGGCCGTACCACAGGAATTTGCCTTGAGGTGAGGTCGCACCTTTCCATGTCCAACTCGCAATGGTAGCTGCAGTTTCAGTGATCGTGGTGTTGCTTCCTGTGAAGGAGCACCTGTATTGCTGACCAATCTTAGTATAAGGATCGAACATGCACTTTCCTGGCAGCGAGATGACGCCATCCTTTAAACCGTCATGCCCGTCGCAAGCTTCAATGGCCGCTACTCGCAGAGCATCAAGCTCGCACGGAGTGGGGAAGGCGCCTGTATACGTTAGTTGCCTGCCATAGCATCAAAGGAGATCCCACGAACCTATGTCGTTCATTACAGCCTGCGGCCAAAACTCCTGCATAAGCATCTCGGCCCAGTTCTTCGCTGACGCTGTCGCAAGAATCCCATCGTACTGTTCAGGGTACCGTTGCGCTAGGAGATGGCCCTGACGTCCGCCCGTTGAGCAGCCGTTCCAGTAGCTGTAAAGCGGTGGCTTTCCATAGTATGCCTCCACAGTTGCTTTCCCCAAAGTTGCTGCATCGTCGAGTGCGGTAGATGCGAAATTCTGTAGTGCCACCCAATTGACGTTCCCTGAGCTGGTTAAGGCCCAGTCCCCGATCGCAGCACTTGCGGGATGACCTCCGTCGGTTGTCACGACCGCAAAGCCTTCACTTGCTGCCCAAGCAAGCGTCGCGTTATCAGTCCCAGTCGTCCAGCCCCCACCGCCCGCGCCTAAGAATCGTCCTGTCCAATCTGCAGGTGTGGGGAGCCAAGCTATAGTGTTGATGGTGTCGTTATAGCCTGGGTGCGTGTATGTTATGACGACCTCACAGACCTCGAGACAGGTTACGTTCTTGGCATAATGGTTCTGCCCAACTGGCACAACGAAAGAGAGATTCAGATATCGTTGCGTTTCGATGTTCAATATCTCACCACCAAATACACTCACTGCCTGGAATGCGGATGGCGTGCAGTTTTGGTGAAATTGCGCAAGTAACGGACGTATGTAGCCACACAACGCCAAGATTAGCACAGTTATCTTGTTGGCTGTAGACATCGTCATGGCAAATACCAACAAGCAGGACGGAGAGGGTTTGGTATGACCAAACAAATGCAGCTGCCTAGATGATATACTTATCGTGATTGCGACTCCACCTTTCGGTGACCCACACAAGGACCGATTTATTTTGGTAGATCAAGATATTGCTGTATCCATATCTTATGGAGACATCATGAAGGAACCTGGCCATTAGCTGAGGTTGCAGGCTAAAGGAATGAGGGCTTGATCTTGACAGACCTGGTGCTAAGCAGTTATCAATGCGTAGGACCATATCGGCTTGAGATTCGCCCCGATACACGGTATAGACACAAGATTGTGGTGTTGGTGTTTATCAGATAGCATAGATCGGAGGTTGTTCCCGCGTGAGGTCTGGTTAAATGAAGAGTGGGATTTCAAAAGTGGGGTTGGAAGAGCGACATAACTTCAGAACGAAGACTATAATAATCTCTGTTATCGCAACACAATAAATGTATTCCAAGTTGTCTTCGATGACATACTCATCGGCGATTTCCTTCGTGGGTAGTGTAAACTTTTCGTCCTAAAAATGTCAGCTTCGTACGATCCTGTGATCAATCAATATGCCTTCTTGAAATACGGAAGAAGGCCAGGAATGTGCCAACCCATGTTTCTAGAGTCTCTCAACTGTCGTAGTCTAATTTGGACTCCCGATCAATTACCATATAATTGAGCCCAGTAGATCCACCAGCAACTTTGCCTTGCGGAATTGAAACTACGCGGCTTTTTAAACCCGCAGCCCCAGCATGGGGCAAAATCCAGTCGTAGCCAGTCCCTACAGCGCCGCCTGCAAGAGTGGGTATGGTGACGAAGTCTTCTTTATGGTCGCTCAGATCCTGATTAGTGCCATTTCAACGGCTCTATGGTTAGATGAAACTCACAGATATCCTGCCTGGGCAAGAACGCTGACTTCTATCATAGGTTGGCGTGAGATCACGTATATACTGTAGTATGGGTATGCTAGAAGACGTAATTGCTTGCTCAGAAATTTGGCTCGCCACCGTGAGACCCGCTGCACCAGCTCCTACTACAACATAATCATATTCCGGAAAGAGTTCGGCTGCTCGTGAAATGAGCTGTCCGTTGAATAGTGGATTGGCGAGAACCTTGTTCGTCAAAAGGGCTGCTGCAAAGGCAGAAAACATTGATATTGAGTAAAGATGGCATCGTGTTTGCATTCCAACTACCTCTTGAGTCGACATTGCTCTTGGTACCTCGCAGCCCGTATACATAGTCCAGCGCAACATTGCTGGAGGACGACAGTCGTGCCTACTCCGACAGCGGTTGACAGTGGTGTCGGAAAAAGAAGCGAGATACCGAGTGATGATGTCATGGCGCAATGGCAGTAGGTGATGCCCTCGGGGTCTTTATGGCGTGTAGACGGAGGCATGCACGACATACATTGGACGTACGCCAAATCTTTTCCTGGGGAAATGAGCGTCAGCACTTGCGAATGCGTAGAAGCAATTATTGGCCCTTCGATACGAAGGAGCTCGTGAGTAGGGACTAATCAGGGCTAGTGGCAATCTCTACTTGTTGATCGGACATTAAATACGAGGTCCTCTGCTCGATGAATCATATCAGAAACCCCGTGATCTTGGATATGAAGTAAGTACTAGGGCTAAACTCCATACTCCTAGATCTTTCAAGAAGCGATAAACAGAAACCCCGTTTCCTGCCCAATCCTGCCTGACAGTGTTTTGGACGACGGGGACTAAACAGGCCATAAGCAGAGTAGTAAAACGCTCCGTTAGTTTTCTCAATCGCCGCCGTGTTAGTGCCAGCAGGTTACGGCCGCATCGCTCTCCCTTCCGTTGCTAAATCTTGATAATTTAATGTCTATCCATCGGCTAGTGCTAACAGCAGCCACAACACCACAAAAATTCGACGCGACGCACCTTAGTACATTCACGTTGCCGGATATATAATCGGCTCGTGCCTGACCATATGTAATATGACGCTGCTGCGCTGGATAGGTAAAGATATTTGGAGCTTCTCCAGGATAGACCTTACATTTCACATGCAGTCAGCAAGTGGGGTGGTCACAACGCTCGATCAGCGTACCAAGATACCCGAATGTGTCAACCAATGGTAGTGTTTTAATTTCGTCCCCTCAACCGCCATCGATCTATCCAACAGCCTAGACTTCGAGATCGATTTAGCCGACAGTCTGGAACTCGAGACCTTGGGAATGCTTGTGCTTAGTGGTTGAGTGCAATATTTGAGTGTTGGATCAAGCAATAGACATAAGCTTTATAGGGCTAGCTTACGCGGAGGATAGTACTCATAGTACACTCCGAATATCGTTTGCGGGGATAACTTTCAATCCGTCGAGGTTCCCGTTATTCCTCCACTGCCCAATGTACTCCAGGAAGCTCAGCGTCCCCTCTGACCACGCACTTCCCCTTGCCCTCTTCGTCTTCTCAACCGGATCAGTTACGTTTGCACCCTCACCGTAAGTGTTGAAATAACCCGGCGTACATCCTGCGAGTGAACTGAAATATGGTGCTCGCTTCAAAACCTCACATGAATGCGCCTCCTCTGCATCCTTTGTTACCTCAATAATAGCCCGATTTCCGCCACCAACCCGCCGCTCAGATTGAGAGATTATATACGAGACATGCTGTGCAATGAGTGAGAGCATCCATATATTGTTCCCCGTGATTGTAGCTTGTGCCGTGCCAGAGAAGAATAAGTTCGGAAACTCGCTTGTCGCATAACCATGCAATGTAGCCGCTCCATTGCTGACCCACTTCTCATCGAGACTTCGGCCATTCCTTCCCACCACTTGAACGCCAGTGCGCGTAGCAGGACTTCCGAGCCGCGCGGTCGGTGCTTGAAAACCAGTACTGAAAATTATGACATCAACAGGGTACTCTGTTCCGTCTACAACAGGACCGTTAGATGTTGCGAATGAGACACCTTGACCATTGGTGTCAATGAGGTGGACATTTGGTGAGTTGAAGAGAGGGAGATACGTGTCGCTGAACGTGGGGCGTTTACACCATGATGGGTACCATGGTTTCAACTTTGCCGCCGTATCTGGGTCCTTGACAACATCCTCTACATGTTTGCGAACCGATTCCATGTGCGGTAAATCCAGTGCGTGGAAATTTTTGATGTGTTGTTCAAGCCGCTCTGGCGAAGAGTCGATCACCCCGTGGGATGGAGAGCCAAGGATTTGCAGAGTATGCGGGCATGTCTGTCCAGCCATCCCCCACCAAGTTCTTCGTGCCGGGTTTAACGGAGTTTGTGAGATGCTGGTTCCAATTTTTCTGTCTTTCAAGCTGCCAACCCTTCTTATACGCTACCTCCTTCTTGAAGTCCTCCACATTTGTGACTTTTTGATTACGTGGTTTAACGTATGCGGGTGTGCGTTGGAAGACGTACAGCTCCTTCGCGTATTTTGCGATCTCGGGGATGACGCCAATGGCAGTCGCAGCGGTGCCGATGACCGCGACTTTCTTGTTGCGGAAGCCGGATAGTGTTTGGTCAGCTTGCGATCCACCCGATACCTTGTAATTCCATCGCGCGGTGTGAAACATGTCCCCCTTGAACGACAATAGCCCAGGAATCTTGGGGACTTGTGGACGGGTAAGAACTCCGGCCGCTAGATACACATACTGCGCCTTGACCAAATAGTCAATTGGTGGTGCTTCTGGACCTCTGTACTCTGTAAACTTGACAGTCCAGAGCTCTGTCTTATCGTTCCACTCAGCACTCTTCACGTTCGTGCGAAACAGCGCCTTATCGCTCAAATCCCATCGCTTAGCGATCCGCTCAGCATGCTCCCTGATCTCCGCACCAGGAGCATATTTTCGCGTGGGCACATAACCCGTCTCCTCAAGCAGCGGCAGGTACATGTAGCTCTCGACATCGCAATGCAAACCTGGATATCTATTCCAGTACCATGTGCCGCCAAATCCCCCCGCAGCGTCAACAAGACGGACATCATCAGCTGTAGCTAGGCCAGATTCGATCAGCTGGACGCCGTAGACCAGTCCGCCAAATCCGGCGCCAAGGACGAAGAACTTATAAGTGGCATTAGAGCTGATGGGCGATGGCCTGTTGTTAAGCACCCGATGATCAACCCATGGATCGTCGCTGAGAGATCGGAGCCGCTCTTCATCTGCGTCTTTCAGCGGGAGAAACTGTGCGAGCCCTTCTGGCCGAAGACGCTTCTGCGCTTCCTCGGCGTATCGTTTTCGAATAGCGGCAAGCTTCTGGGGTTCAACTGGAGGGATAGAGGGCTGATTCGCGGCCATTGGGTAGGACTTGTATTGAGTGCAGGCTGTGATTCAAAACTGTGAGCGTTAGCAGAGGCTGAAACCCCCAAATCAAAGGACAGAGATGATGGCATCTCCTCTTTATCATTTTCACGTCCTTCCATTGCACCAGGATGATATCTGCCACTGTCCAAGAACGTGTTCCGCCCCACTTCCTGCTTGCCTTGGTGGGATCACTATCGATAACACAAGACATCGCCTAAAAGACGCAATTTTAGTTCCGCGGCTCACCTGAGTCGCTCTCCAAACTTCCAACCTATGAATGCTCTTCCGCTACCTCCGATGTCGCATTTTGGCCATTCATCATTTAGTGGCCCCAGCACGGCACTATGAGTTTGCAGTCTTAGCTTGATGGCACTTCACTTCGTGGCCAGGTACCGTACTGGACACATGTATTCTCCTGATTGTTTAGGTTGCGAACGAAGCTGGCTACGATGACAAGATATACGCATTGTAGTACAACTCTTACGCCGGGGCAAGTTTAGAATATAGAACGGAGCATATTTGCTGCCTCTGAAGGCTACCTTGACCTTGAGCGTCTAAGATACAAAAATTGTCAGAACCCGATATAATCATCACACTTACTTCCATATATCTTAACATCTCGCTTCTTTCGCCTACTCTGCCAACCTATCCACAAATGGTAAGGTCTCCGGTACCCACAACGCTTGACTGATCCAGTACCCAAGCAAAGCGTTCTTTGAAACACAATTCCTGACTGTTCTCCTGGATACTCTAAGTCCTCTGCAACATGGCTTTCACGGGACAGTCATCCAGGTAACCGCTAAATCAAGTTTAACTCGCGAATTTCCGCATTGTGAAGCGCACCGGGTACCCGCGCGGAATTTGACTCAGTGATTGACTATGTCGGGCTTCTGAGACCGTCATGAGTTAGTTCTATTACCAATCATAATAATAACTGGATATTAAGACGGTGTTCGTGTTAAATCCGTGGAGGCAGTGATCACGCCATTGTTGATGTCCACGAAGAAAGAGCGTAGGAAGTTCATCAACTATCCACCCGACACCAAGACGATAATATCGAATAACCAGTACTTCTTCTAGTAGAATCAATTTTGTAGACTGAAGTATCGCGCCATTATAGATGAAATGCTGATGTAACCAAGTGCTCAAACCGCGAAATTCTAACGGCTCTAATACCGAACAATATTGCATCTTTCATTCGTGAAATTACGCTGCAATGCTCCCAATATTGTCTCTTAACTAGTTGTTTACATAGGGTTTCAGTTGGAGATACATGCGTTTTATGGGACTTGCTCCATCTCGCTCCAAAACTCTACCACAATGCCCTATTTTTGAGTTTCTCGTCACCAAGAACATCGATATCATCAACACCTTGATAAGCTTTTCCCTCTTTCCGGCCCTTGAGAGTACTCTTCCTCACCTCGACAACCTTCTTTTCAATCTTCTTCGTGAGCCACCACGTCCACAGATTACTCGCTAGAGCCCCAAGCGTGATTACTGTGCCAATGATGAAACTATTCTTATACCGGTTATACGCCCATTTTGACTGGAAAATCTGCGGACCGATTGTGGAGCCAAGCTGGGCTATGCTGGATTGGAGACCGATGGCGAAGCTTGCGCCTGTAGAACCGGACAGAATCGAAGTGCGCCAGGACCAGTATGGGACATAATAGGA
This sequence comes from Phoma sp. ATCC 74077, assembly GCA_033682645.1. NCBI lineage: Eukaryota > Fungi > Ascomycota > Dothideomycetes > Pleosporales > Didymellaceae > Phoma > Phoma sp. ATCC 74077. Next base: position 10,381 of record JAWDJC010000003.1, read on the forward strand.
CGCCATAAAGAACTGAGACAAGACGCAGGCGGCATAGAGACCGCCGCGGCTGCTTACGGTGAAAAAGAGGATAAAACATATAATGGTACCTGACACGGTTCCTCTGATGGTATTGTTAGAATAAAGTCTTGCCACAAAGCATTCATAGGAAAGAAAAGCGGGTGGAAAGACTTACATGCACAAGAGGGGTCGTGGTGCCCATGCATGAGATGTGATCAAAAGACAGATAAAGATGGCACCAATACCGGCTGTAGCAGGTGGGATGTTCAGCAACAGGCTATTCGGTAATTTCGCGAAGCCTAGCCCTGCAATGATGGTCGGAAGATACCAACTCAGCGCATAATTCCCTATGTTCATAAGCGTCTGATCAAACAAGAATGCCCATGTCGCTGGACTCGTAAATGCGATCCAAGCCTCTTTGGTGTTCCAACTAGGGTCTGCCGTAGCCGGCGCATTTGCGGGCAATCGTGCTTCTATGAATTGCTGCTCGCGAGGCGTGAGCCAACTGCTGCTTCGAGGCGATTTCGGGAAATCTGGGAGAACGAGAAAGATGATTCCAGCGAAGAGGATTGTGGCCACTCCTTCCAGGATGAACGCCCACCGCCATCCGCTCAGAGACTGCATCCCATTCATAAAGCTTGCGCCATAGCAAATTAGAGAGCCAACGATAGTAGACAGGTTAGATATGGTGAAGTACCACACCATCGGACGTCCAATCTCATCAGTGCGGTACCAATAAGATAGAGTAGTAATGACACCAGGAAACATGCCAGCTTCGAACATGCTGTTGATGACATAGCCAAAGTCAGCAATACAATCTTGTTAAACTATCGTCCTAAATGGTGTAGTTGTACTAGGGAGGTGAAACGTACCCGACCAGGAAGCGCAATGCAAGTAATTGCCCAGAAGTCTGCACAGCACCACAACATGCAGTTACGATGCCCCATGTTAGAAATATACGCGACTCCCAAGCGTGAGGGGTCATGTATTTCAGAACCAAATTGCTTGGCAGCTCAAATATCATATATGGTATCTATCGTTCCACTTGTTAGCCCTTGGCATACTGATATCTGGATTTGAGGGGTACTGAAGCTACTAGTACGTACTCCTTGTATCGTAGCCACCCAGTTGTAATGGTTAGAAGAAAACCCGAGTTCTTTCATAATATTTGAAGGTTGACCCGCATGCATTGTTCTAATGATACCGATATTGCCAAAATCGATCTACCACTCGTGTCAGCGTCTTATTTTAATCCAAAATCCTGTTTTACCCCTACAAGTGATCTGATACTGGATGCTTACATTTTTAATCATGAACATGAATCCAATGAGCAAGCAGAACCGTATGTCTACTTTGCGCATAATAGCTTTCTCCTCCGCGGCGGAGAAAGTGGCTAAGAAAGCTGCGCGGGCCTCAGGATCACTGCGCAGGTCCCTCGAGAGGTCCTCCAGCGCGACGATCTCTGTGGAAGTTATTGGGGGTGCTTTGCCAGCTTCTACGGCGGTGGGATCTTCAGCTAATGATGAAGATGAGCTAATAACCGCTCCATCTTTGCCGAAGGAGACCACCATTGTAAAGAAGACTGTTAAGTTAATACAACCGATTAGCAAGGGGTAGCCAGCAATCCACTTCCCTGGGACGATATACTTCTATATACATCGCATAACTCTTTATACCAATACCGCTCCGTAGAAACTAAACACGCCTTCGCTAAGTCGAAATGTATTTTGTCGAATCATGTTCTTGGTGTCGTGCTCTTCAGAATAATGACGCGGTTCGCCAGGCACCCTAGCTGTCGTGCTCCTTGGGGGCGGCATTTGGATAGGCTCAAAACACTGCAGGCGTCTAGTTTACATCGCTTACCGGTCAACTGCCTAGGTTAATACCTACTCCGTTTATCGGAATCGTGATCAATCTACAGTTGCTCATAGTCACACTTTTGTCGGATATAAGATGTTGTGCCATCTTAGGTGACCGAAGCGAAAATGACGACACCAGCATCATAACCAATTATATGTTCCAGTCATATCAGCCCATAACGATAACAACACGATTCACACTGCACACCTACAACCTTCTAATGACTCGCCGTAGAGTTTTGTCTCGTATACAAGATGTGGCGGATGCACGATGGATAACGGACGACTCATGCCGACAAACTGTTCCACTTATAGCCACATCTCTTTCTTAAATCCGGGAATCCTCCTCTCACACCTTACAATATAGAGATGGCGACATCATAAGTTCTTCAGGTTAACGTAGAAGGTGCAAGCTCCGGATAAGTTGCCGAGCTCTCATAATATACACTTTCTCTATTAGTTATCACTGTAGTCCTACTGTCGTCCAGACGCAGACTTGAGAGATTTAGAAGTCACTGGCATCATCCTAGTCAAAATTGAGCAAATCATGACTACCCGCTCGAAAAAGAAGCTCCGCCTTGCTGCCTTCATTTATTCTGGCCAACAAACCCAAATATGGCGACATCCTAAATATGGCATACCCCATGATAGCCTGGACATCTCCTACTTCATTTTGTACGCTCAGCTGGCCGAATCCGCGAAATTTGATACCCTGTTTCTCGCAGATGGTGCCTCTTTCCCTGCTGGTCCGCTAGCGAAACACTACTGGAGTGTAAGCTCTTTTGAGCCTGTTACATTGTTTTCAGCAATTGCAAGTAGAACGGAGAATATCGGTCTGGTTTACACGGTCAGTGTGAGTGATAACGAACCTACACACGTGGCAAGGCAGCTCGCAAGTCTAGACCACATCTCCCACGGTCGAGCAGGTTGGAATGTCGTTACCACCTTGGGACCCGGGAGTCGGAACTTGGGCGTACCGCTCGAAGAGACGCAAGACAGTGCGAAGAAGTACGGAAGAGCTAAGAGATTCTTGGAAGCTGTGAAGACGCTATGGGATAGTTTCGAAGATGATGCGTTGGTGAGAGATAAGGAGAGTGGAATTTACGTTGATTTGGAGAAAGTACATTGGCCGAAAATCAATGATGGGTTATACCAGATCGACCAACCACTCAAGGTCGAACGGCCACCTCAAGGATATCCTGTGATTGCACAGGCTGGGACGAGTTCTGAGGGAGTTGCATTTGGCGGTTCGACGGCTGATCTGATTTACTGCGCCAATTACTCTATCCCTGACGGACAGAAAACCTTCCGCGCTCTAAAAGATGCCGCGATTGCCGCAGGACGGAACCCTGACCATTTAGTAATTTTGACAGGCGTGGCAGTAATTTGGGGCGAGACACAAGAAGAGGCTGAGCGCAGACTGCGTGAGGTCGCTTCGTTGTGGCCGATCGAGGTTGCTGTGTCGAATTTACATATCGGCTTCGGAGATGCTGATCTCGATTCACCATTCCCCAAAACATACGATTCGAAGTTCTCCCAGGGGCGTGCAGCGGCCATCGCCTCGTATGCGTACGCAAATAATCTGACAATCAGGCAGACAGCGGAGAGGTGCTCGATTGGCCTGGGCCATAGGCCACTAGTGGGCACGACACAGTCTATTGCTGATGACCTGCAGAGTTGGCTAGAGGCAGAAGCTACGGATGGATTTGCGGTCATTCAGCCACTTTTGATTGATGGTTTAAAAGACTTTACTACACATATCGTTCCTGAGCTTCAGCGGCGCGGAATATTTAGAGAGGAGTATGAGGGGAAAACTTTGAGAGATAATTTGGGAAGCCCACGCTCAGAGAATCGATACGTCAAACAAGGATAAATTAGTAATACCATGAAAATGGCAAGTATTCCATCTTTATCTCGTGGTCTGCACTTCTGGGAGCAATAAATCCGGACGAACGTTAAAAATGTGTGATACACGCTTTCAAACTCTGTTCTTAAAAGATGAAATGCATAACGCCGGGGCGTTCTATGATATCTGAGAGCTTCGGAGACCACACAGGAAGAAGGCGTGGTGGGACGGCACGTGAACAGCACGTGGCAGGGCGCAAGACTAGAGCTGGGGCAAACGGATATCGTATCTCAAGATACGTATAAACATGCACCTGTGAACTCTTAGCTCACTTTACTGCCGACGTCAACAGTCCAAAGCTCTGTCTTATCCTTCCATTCAGCACTCTTCACCTTCGTACGATATAACGGTAGATATTAAAGTGAAATCTACTCTCAAACAAAGCTTTTTTTGGATTTGAACCTGACTTACGCAGGGGGGTAACGTGAGCAATGAGTAAGCAGCGTGGGCTATGGCTGTGCATGCCTGAGCTCGCCTTGAGCCAGCGCGATTTTGCCTGATTTTATGATTACCTGTTTTCATAGCTGAGGAGAATGGAAAAGGCCTGAAATGGGGCCATAGCGGCTCGTTGGGATGGCCGGTGCTGGGTCTGTAGTGGCTTAGCTCTCAGACGTACCGACAATACTTTCCAATACCTAGAATCCTCACGGCCGCTTAAACAATTTAAGTACGCATATTCAACCGGCTTAAGTACGACCTTTGAACAGACTAAATCTCTATTGAATCATTGGAGCAAAGTGTAACGCGTTCTTGATATTAACTTCAACAATATCTTAATCTACACAGAGTCCCTAAGTCGACTGACTACCAGCTTCGCCAAAAGGCTTTGTGGTTAAGAGGAGGGTATGGGACCACCTGTAACGTTACAGTACCGATGCGCTGTCGAGGCACACGATGTAGAAGGCGGGAATATCGTCCTTATAGACGGTAGTAGACATTACACAGACCTCGTCATGGCCGCCGATGGCGTACATTCTCACGCAGTCTGCTATGTCCTTGGTGAAGAGCGGCCGGCTGGAGGCACAGGGACAATTATCATACGCTGCATGCTGCCGTCAAGGATCCCATTACAGTCTCGAGAATCGGGACTGACGGCTAGTTCAGCTTCTACATTGGACCTGACCAAAACCGCCGGATGCTACAGTATCCAGCCCGAGCCGGCGAGCTGCAGAACTTTGGTATGTACTCGCGGACCGAAATCAAAGGTCAAGTCGACGCCCAGGTCTTCAGGTGCAATTGCGATCGGAACAGTTTGCGGCAAGAGCTGGACGGCTTTCATCCAGCCTTGCTCGGCTTGGGCGACAAGACCACGGAGATTGTCCATTTGGATCATTCCGGAGCGGGCGCTTCTTCCAATGTGGCATCGTGGGCGTCTGGTGCCCATTGGTGATGCCGCGCATCCCATGCTCCCCAATCAGGGTCAGGGCGCTGGGATGTCTGTCGAGGATTCTGGTGCTTTGGGAGTTTTGTTGAGCAACTTGCCTGAAGATTCTCCTGTCACTCTGGAATCTCGGCTAAAGTTATTTGGAAGAGTAAAAGAGGAAGACCCAGTGTCGTCTAGCTCATCTCTCATGCGCCTTATTTCGAGGAGGAAGTTAAACTCATGTGGTCTCAGCTGCGTGAACTGGTGCTAGAAGAGAAGCTTCTGCTGATGAGAAGGGATCTTCACCCTTGTCTGTTCACGTATAATGTGCTCGACAATAGCAGATGAGTCCTTCCGTGCGCCAAGATTGCCCAGTTGGAGCTGAGGAGGTTTGGGCTGTAAGGTGTGGAGATAGGGCTGGAAATTTTGATTACGATGTAAAAGAGGTAATTAGCAGGAGCGACGAGCTGAAGAAGGAACCTGGGGATATAGTGACGAAATTTAACGGCTCTTTTGATCGCTGGCCAAATGTACAACGCTACGAGCCCAGAAAACGAGCTGCTAGGCTGTACTATACAGGAAAATATTTGCCAAGACAGGCACACGCGCCTGCGCCGAACAGCCTTAGGCGGTGCACCGGTAATATACTTAGAAGTCGCAAAAAACAGTAGCATGAAAGAAGTGGTCTGACCCGCACTTTAACATACCCTCCTTCTTGCTCTTCGCCGAGTCCTCGCTACAAGAAATCTGCTTATCCGGGCAGAATAGTCTGCCAGCATTGGTCCCATCGCACTTGTATTGACACCCCTGCCCCTCAATCGTCATATTGAATATACCTCCGGGCCACGGCGGATACTCGGGATCTGCGTTTGAGGGTAGGCTGGGGTCACTTGGGCCCTCTGGAGTAATTTCTTGGCCGTCGGTCTCGCCGCAGCTGCCAACTGCTTTTCCGACGCTTATAGTATAGAATTCCCATATGTTGCTGACGTCCGCCCCGCCGCCGTGTGGACTCACACTCGACGTCATAGCGATGGAAAGAGATTTTCCGTTCTCAGGTGTATCCTCAATAGACAGCCCCAGGTCCAGCTCCGGGTCGTCGATCAAAGGTACATTTCCGGACGGATTGGCAAATGTGCATCCCTTGGATTGAAAGTAGGCTTCCCACACTCTGCGTTTAGCAGTTAGCTCGCAAGTACGAAAAGAGGTTTACCTACAGATCCAAGATATGCATAGTTCTGTGCGTTGATGAGCTTGTCTGCTGGTTGTAGCAAGTAGCAATCGAATGCTCTGTTGCCACGCGGCAGATCTTTGATATGCTTCCCCAAGACTTCGTCGCCAATCTGCGCCCAGTGTCTACAGAGACGAGACGTGTTAGCAATTGCAATCGCGTTGAACTTGCACTTGCAACACGAATGGAGAGAAAGGTGGGTATGTACACAGTCTCGTGCAACATTACGCCTGCGACCGTCTTGATCTTGTTTGAGGATATTCTCTTACTCTGGTCTCCTCTCCTAGGCCTATCTAGATCGTCGCATGTCATACTAGCTAAATTCGGCTTTGAATGGCCTGCAGGACAAATGTGATGTCTTCCGGATATTGGAGAGGTGTACCCGTTCACATCTCCTGTCGTGCAGAGGTTTGAGTAATCGGTCCTTTCGAGCACCCGGTCTTTCATTCGCGGTTGGTACTCGGGGTCTCGGAGTGTCATATCTACTATTCTTCCCAAAACGTTCTTCACCTTTTCGGAATCGGAGTTGGCAAACCAGCGCTCAAAGGTTGGAGTCTTTGCGTCAGCTTCACGCCAAGCAAGGACAGCCATATCCTTCATAGTTTCGTAGGCGTCGTGTAGCTGCTGTCCCTCGGCACGCTCGATCCCGATGTTTTGAGGATTCCAGCCTCGCCACCTCATTTCGTTTACATGTTCGTCGCCGTACGGGTAGGAAGATGGGTCAGGGACTATGGCAATCCGATATTAGTGTGTGTTCCAAAATATTCTCCAAACAAATATCGTACCAACACGCCTGACCAAATTTGGCATAGAATTTGTGGTCGCTGTTGAAAAGCCAGGTTGTAATAGCTATGTCGTCAATCCATAACCATCCAGACTCACTCAGCTATCGGACTGGCGGCCGTCCATGTTGCGAACATCTGGCAATAGAAGAATACCCATTTGAAGCGATGCATGACGAGAAACGTAGTGAGGGAAAGTAAGTATGGTGTTCTGGTTCGGGGAACCGTCTGTAAATTAAATGAAGATATCTTGTCTATGAGAACGAAAACTTGCCTTAATTTATAATCCGTCCTATATGGGTGTATAACACTCTAAGTGTGTGGAGGACACAGCCACCGTAACGTAGTTTCATGTTATCTACCACATCTTGAAGAGTGCAAGTCAGCTGCATGCGGCTCAGTCATTTAGCCTTACGATTTCAGCACAGCCTGTCTAGATGCACTTCAAAGACATGGTTGATTTGAAAATGTGCCTTATGGGCGGTAAACGGCCAGGTGCTAATAAAAGTCAAGAGTGTTATAGACATTTACCCAGCGTAGATACCTACCAAACAATAAGCCCACTACTCTATATACGGTGTTTAAGCTCACATTCTTGACGTCTTTGTCTTAGACATTACATATAACTCTACTTATCAAAGCTACAATCTTAAAGGCCGTTATAAGGCAAGACCGTACCGGACTCACGTAGGGTCTGTATTTGCCAACCTAGAGTGCCCATGCGCCTCGCTATAATTAGAAAAAGAGGTAGTAATACGCCGCTTGGGTACCTAGCGGCGTAGTGATTATCCACCTCGTAGCTGTGCCACACACTAACGCTCTATGTTCAGCATAGGTAGAATAAGGCTTCCTCGTGATCAAGCGTTAGTGTGTGGCACATATAAATGTCTGAGCTTACAGGGATTGTAGTGGTGCTCGGGGTGTGGGGTTCGCGCTTTTGACGTCATGGAACACTGAACATTGCTCGATTTCGCAACAACGATTAAATCACATGGTATACGTTTGTGGGACCCACCACGAAGACTGTTGCGAATAGATCTCAAATACCACACACGTCGACAGAATGACCACTACAACCCCGCGGGTCGAGGTCAAACTCAAGGCTTCAGGAACGTGTTACATCTCAAACGAACCTCCCTTCTATTTCATTCTCGACAGTAGGCTCTCCGACAGTGCAGAGCGAGCAATCTTCCTTGAAGATGGCTTCGCGGGTTCTCGAGATTACCAGCCGATCAACTCAGACCGGGTCATCCAGTGTTTCGACTATGAAACTGGCGAACAAGTACAGGTCCTCCACCAAGGCACCCAGCCTGTCTTTTCCCACAGTGGCTACAGTCGATTTACGACATCTAACCGCCGTGAGTCTTACGACCTACCATTCATAACCTCCTCGCTCCGGCCAGGTAGAAGGTACATACTGCGCTTCAAGCCGACAACCTCGATCTCGCACTGGCCGGCTAGCGTACAGGATACTTTAAACTCTCTTGCAGGGGTATATGGCAGCTCAGTTTCTACACCAGACATTCCTGCGCTGTCCACACAGGCCATACTCTGGGAGGCTGCTGACGGCAATAACACGATTATCTTTAAAACCCGGGGCTTACAACCAAGCACCCCAAATGTCACTGTCTCTCTATCAGCGCCATCAACATGCTCCTTATCTAAGCCTTTTATATTCACGCTCACGTTCTCGACAGACGCTGAATATCCTATCACTGTTCTTGCAGATCGGTCGTTCGTTAAGTCCGTGTATTCCGATATCAACATCCGAGACTCCACTTCGCGTGTCCAAGACGCACCCAATATTACTGTTTGTCGCGACGACGATGAAGAACAAAGACAAAAATTCCTAAGACTCAAAGGAACCTTCACGGAGCACCGGGAGCTGAATATCAGTGACCCGTTCTGGGAGGAATTGAAGCCGGAGGTTGGAAAGGAGTATATTCTTAGACATTTACCAGGGACGTGGTGGTGGACAGACGAATCGATCGACGAAGTCATGACTTATCTCGGATCAAAGAGCAGTCTTGGTCTGGCATACACTGACTGCATCAAGTTTGTAAGCGCAGGTGAAGTGAGATTCAAGGTAGTAGAGTAGATCTAGGCAGACTCAGACTATGCACGCAGCTACATGGAGGCTTTTAAAGTCACTCAGTCCCGTGGTCATTTTTTCAAGCATGCTCCCATACTCATCCGACATTTCAAACGATAACACTTCATGAGCCGACATTTGACTTGAATGCAGTTATGGGGCTTTGAAAGGTTCAGTGCGCGAGGCATTGGGGTCAGGAGACAAGATTGCATCAGCTAAGGTCGGCCCAATGTTGAGGCTCTACTTTAGCTTCCAATTCGGTTAGGGCTTGTGGAGATTTGCACCCAATGGGTAAGACAGGGAGTTCCAAGACGTTAGTACGGTCCACCGTGTTCCACAATCGGCAGATCCACTCATATTTGCGATTTGATCGTCTATCTGTAAAGTTTCGCGGGATTCGCTGTGATGATAACCTACCAGTAGAAATGATCACTCCACCACCGTTAATAGACTTCGAACCAACAGATTTTGCATGCTGAATATTGCCGAAACAGCCTTGATTTTATCGATCTATCCTGCTAGGGCACCGCGTTTACCTTACAGCTTTCAACATTCAGTCAACACCAGACCCAGCTTCGAAGGCTATCATGCATCAAATAGCCAGTCCTAGGAACACCTTATATGGCGGCCTATCTCTAGGATATCTCATCGATGGCCCATTTCTGGGCTTCATTACCAGCTCACTCCTGTAGCTGTTTTTCGGGTAGAGTGGACAGAAAACCATAACAGTAGTTTATTTGGCTGGCTAACAGAGTAGGGATAGAAAGGTGTGTTGCAAGTAAGCACCTTGGCTATGGCGGTGCAAACTGACCAGTGAGTTATTTTGCTTACAAACCGCAGATACGGCGCTAATTCAAAGAGAAAGTGGGTGATGTAGTGGGACGGCGATGAAGGCCACCCATGGGCGAGGTGAGGAACACCATGAACCATGGAACCACAGTACACCGAAGCAGAAGGCGCACATGTTGTCAGGGTAATGCCTATTGTGAGGTCAACAAACAAGTCGAGTTTGTCGTATCTACCAAACGTGTTTCAGCTATTATCAGATGAGGTATTAGACGGAATCGAGATTGCGTTGGTGAGAAGGCTAGCCTTGTGCCGCCGTATTCGAGTCATAGGATAGTTCGAAAGAACTGGAAGCAAAGAGGTTAGATGAGGCGGGATGTTTCGATTTGCAATTCTCGGTCTGCGTAGGAAAGGAAGCGTGCCGTTTTAGATATTGATATTTCTCAGATCATGGGGAGGAGCAGACATCGGCGGCAATAATGGTCGGAGTCAAGGCAGCTATAGAGGGCGGTTGTTGAAGTTCGGGTCCTGGGCAGGTTGAGTTCGCTGCTAAGGCGGCCCGCCAGTTCCACCGCACTGTGACTCCAGTCCTCCAGACAGGTACTCAGGGGCTCCCTCGACGGCGAGAACGACTGCGGCCGTGACCGTGCCCAGGTCGCCGACGGATGTGTGCAAGGGATGGAGACAATGCCATAGTGAGCATTCCTAGAAATAAACAAGATGGGACAAGCTGCAAGTCCTATTCTGCTGCCCTAACCCCCTAATATATATAGGTCTTATCTCTAAGTCTCTTTTACTTTACTATAGGTTTTTAATTAATGTAGTTAATAAATAATATAATAAGAAGTTTAAGTAAGCTTAAGAAAGAAGATAATACTACCTAAGCTAGATAATATATTAAGAGTTATTTAGCACATAGTACTATATACTTTAACCTCCCCCTAATAAGGTTTGTCTTATGGGAACCACCAGCTAAAAGTTTCCTCCATTTACAGGGAGACACTGCCCCGTGATAAAGCTTGACCAATCAGAAAGCAAGAATACAATAGCATCTGCAACGTCTGTTGCATATGCCATCCTCCCTTTAGGTATGGAAGCGACTTGGGCCTTCCCAACGATCACTCTTGCATCACCAACGGGAGCGGCCGCAACGGTGGCTTCCGCCAGTGGAGTATCTGTAGCACCTGAAAGAAAGTCAACTCCCGCGAATTAGCCTGGGACAAGAATAGAGGACTGACCTGGTGCGATAGCATTGACACGCAGTTGCGGAAAGTCTTTGGCCCAGGATCGAGTGAGGCCTAGTATTGCATGTTTAGACGCGCTATAAGCTGCAAGTCCAGATACACCGCGAAGAGATGCGCCACTTCCGATGTTCACGATTGAACCTTGACCGACGTTGCGCACCGCCCCGAGTATTGCCCCTGGTGCTTCGATATTTTCCTGCTGCGACATTCGACGCATAGCTTCGGTGCCCATGTTCCAGGTACCATTCACATTGATATCGAGTGTCCGTTGATAGACTACGTCAGTGCCAATTTTGCCTTCCCAGGTCGAGGTTCCCGCGCAATTCACGAGCCCATCGAGACGGCCAGGTATCGAATCGATGAAGCTTTTGCATGCGCTTCTGTTTGTAATGTCACATCCCAACGTGAAGTGGATTCTGTCATGGTCCTCTAGGTCTGATGGAGGATTTTGGGCAATATCTGCGATGTAGACAGTGGCACCAAGTGCAAGGAGCGTCTTCGCCAATGCAAGGCCAATGCCCGAACAGCCACCCTGCCAAACATTAGCAAGATGCCAATACCACGAGTACATGGAGGCTTTGCCCGACCGTGATCGCGATTTGGTGCCCGAAAAAGGAGAGAGTTTTCTCCATCATGAAATCCCATGTATTCTTTGTCCAGGTATGGGCTTGGTAAAGGTTGAGATAGGTTCCGTCTTCCGTTCACGCTTATCGAGATTCGTAGAGTATCATGGCATATCTGCTGCACAACTATGCTGGGTGCTAGCAACATGATCGACTCATATTTTCGTTGAGCGATCTGAAGTCGGCGCAGTGCTTGAATCGAACAGAAAGGGTTGGTCAAATGTTGCGGGGTAGCGTCAACCCCATCGTGGTGTCGGAAATCGGCATGCGGAGGCGTCGGATTAATGCGAAGAGTGGAGACCTTATATCCGGACCCCACGCCAAAGGAATGCTCTACGCGACAGCAGGCAAGCACAATACCGACAAGCACTAGGAAGAATAGAAATATATCACAGGAATAAAGGTGGCGTCTCACTTGAAACTGTATTCACGTTCCCCAACTCAATTCTGCACACCACGCCGTCTTCACTCCTCGATAGAAGCCCATCAATATGACAAAACGGGCTCTTGTAACCTATGCGGTCGACGTAGATGCGTGTGCCAACTGGTATATTCCAATATGACGCGGAGGAGCTTGGCTAGCTGACGCCCCGAGTCTAGGATCAACACCCGAGATGGTTCACCCATCAGCGCAAGCGACGTCTCACGAGGCATCTTCGGTGCCAATGTCGGCACTGATCGTATGTTGAAATTATTCGACGACCACGGGATCAAGGCCTCATTTTACATGCCAAGCCACACCATTCTCTCATTCCCGGAGCAAATGGCAAAGGTCAGGGATGCTGGACATGAAATGTACGATTTCCAATCCTTTAGCGCTACCATCTTTCTGCCGAAGCACTGACGAATAGTCACCTAGCGGTCTTCATGGCTATACCCACGAATTTGTGCGCCTCTTGACAGAAGAGCAAGAGCGTAAAGTCATGGCCAAATCCATCGAAGTCTACCAAAAATTCACGGGCAAATATCCGAAAGGTTGGGTGGCTCCCGCCTGGGAAGTTGGTCCCAAGACCATGTCGATTCTCGAAGATTTTGGCATTGAATACGATCACTCTATGTTACACCATGACTGCCAGCCGTACTACGTCGCTGACGTTGCCGAGGATTCAATTGTGTACCCGGACTACAAGACTGATCCTGATACATGGATGGTGCCCATGAAGGAACAAAAGCCGACCAAGGTGGTTGAAATACCTGGGTCTTGGAACGTTGATGACTGGCGTATGTCTTCCTCTCGTATCTTTCCTAATTAGCTAGAACAGTCACTGACGTCTGCTCCAGCCCCAATGAACTACACCAAACGGCCTGGGACGCACGGCTTCGTTAACCCGCGCGATGTCGAGGTGCAGTGGCGCGATCAATTTGACTTCTTCTACCGGGAGTATGACTCTTTTGTGTTCTGCGTCAGCTGTCATCCACAGGTTAGCGGGAAGTCAAACGTCATGCTGATGCATGAGCGCTTCATCGAATACTTGAAATCGAAAGAGGGAGTGGAGTTTGTGACGATGGCCCAGGTCTGCGATGAGTTCAAGGCCGGAACATTACCCGGAGCCACGGTCACGGCGGGAGTTGCATCTTAGGGATAAAATATACGCCTGAAGAAGCGAGTGGGGTGTAACAATTTTTTCAGAGGGAATTTTTGTCATGTAAATAATTATAGATTCTACATTGAGATTCTCTCTACAAACTTGTGGGCAATCTGTATGAGTGGTACATGGTTCGGAGACAATCAGATAGCCCCTTGCAATTTTGCGACATTTTGGCCTCAAGTGTATTGAGAATATCCAGACACACCCTGAAAAATTTCTCGCCTTCGACGTGTGACATAGAATTTGAAGCCATATGTTGTATTAGCACAGTACCAGCAGTGAATATTGCGTTCATTCGTGTCCACGACATGGGAAAGACGAAAGCTGACGTGCTTAGCGAAAAAGTCATTGAGTTTGTGTCAAGCGTCTGATTATAAAGATTCTCCGCGGCCTTGATCAGACGCTTGCACAACTCGATTTCTTCCTCGTCATTAATGATGATCTTTCCCCTTCGATCGCAGGCTGCTTTGGCAAGGAGAAGGGCCTCACATTGCTGAAATTGGCCACAGTATAGGAGGTGTGTTTCCACTTCGTCCATTGTGTTGTTCGGAGAAAATGCGTCCCGGTAGACTTCTACACTTGCTCTCCAGCTCTCAAGCCAAGAGTACATATCTAAGACGCAGGTGTCCATCCATGAGACGTCTGAAGAGGTCGGTATTATGGCGTCGTTAGATGACAGGTCGAGATCATTTCCAATCAGGTCTCTGTGGAAGCGATTTTGAAGTCGTGCCAGGTCATACACGAGTCGTGCGGGGTCATATACCGGAGGGTTGCTTTGATCATGTGAAGTAAATAGAAGCTCTTTCCCGTTCGGCAATTGACGAGGCAGGCCATAGGCGGTAGCAACCTGGGTTTCGAGCGTGTATAGTGTCCGGTATAGAACGCCTATTCTGTCGGACTCTGTCTTGTCGGAGCCATGCATCTCAATGATATCGAGACACATGCGTGACGCATGACCAAGAAGCCTCCAGGTGTTGACAGTACCAGGAGCCAGCCATGAGTTGATGCACATGAGTAAAATGATCTGGAGTGTTGATGTCTTTGGGCTTACAAGCAGGTCGCTCATAAAAGCGGTGGAAGTGGCTTTCTGGAAACAAGCGTTTGCGACGACTTCAAGCCTTTGATCCCGCGAACTTATCAAGAACAAGGCGATAGAAAGGATCAATCGAAATCGAGTTTTAACTAACGGATCGTCATTTCTTTCGAGGGTTTCGTCGTACATGCCATTCAACGTCTCATCGATGACTTGCTGACCAAGGATAGGGTAGCATGTTTCAATGGAGTGGCGATAGTGCTGCACCAAGTCTTCAGCGACTTCTAAAGGTAATTTGCTGTGGATTTTAATATTCACATGATCCAAAATAATGTCCGTCAGACACGGTCCTTTCGGGGGCGTTTGAGACTGTGGTGGTAGGGTTGACGGCATTGGAGATCTTAATGTTAAGAGTCGTGCGAAAGAACTTGTGGCACCAAAGAAAATTGCACCGTCGGAAACATTAGAACCGAGATGACAGAGAAGATTTGTATGCGCATTTCTCAAAGAAGACCCGGTAGTATCGGTCCACGTCAGCTGAGTGTTCGCTGTTGGTTCCACTTCAGCTAGTGTTGATGCGTTAAAACCATCATAGGTGGAAGATTGTTGCAAAACTTCAACTTCGCTCATCAGGCTTTGTATCTGCTCTTTCAACGCGTGTATATGCCTATTGATAAATCAGCCACAAAAATATCTCTAGTCAGACTGGAAAGCGGTGCTTACCTGCGCGGGATCTCCTGGGATAACGCATTGTCCCAGTATGTGCATTCCTTTTGTAACTTTGTGCAATTGCGACACGAAGGCAACAGCATGTCACATTTGATCCTACGTTTTTTACATGGCGAACATACATGCAGAATTTCCACTGCCTTGTCGACTTCAGTTTGCTGCACCCGGGCTTTCGATTCAATTGGCGGAATCAAACTACCCTGGCTAAGGCCTATTGATGGAATACCTGTAGCGTCCGCGGAAGGGTATGCATTTTGTAAACCTCCTTGACCGGCGATCTGGATGTCAGAACCCTCTGAAAAGTTAAAAAGATCTAAAAATCCAGTGTCGTCCGGAAATTCTAGGGATAAATCGACGTTGTCGAAAGCCAGGTAAGAGTCCACAAACGTTATTCCTTCTATTGGTTGGGTTTCGTCATATGTGTAGAGCAGGTCGGCGTTTTCTCTGAAGACGATATCCTTCAATTGCTTTGCTTCAAGGCTCTGTTCAAGATCTATTGGTTCTTCTTCTCGGAAAGCGGCCAACGCCCCCTTTCGTAGTCGATCGAACATATTGCCACATTGCTGAGAAGCTGGCCATTGTCTCGCTATAAGTATCTGTACGTCGTTAACAATACTTCCTTGGCATCAAAACAAAATTGCACAAGACTTACAAAGAATCCGGAGATTCGATGAACAACATCGAATACCTGTCTAATGTCATATTGTTCACGAATATCGGTAGGGAAATACCAAAGGTGGTATAGGATGAGCATGCCAGCCTCATAGCAATTGTGCACCGCATGCCATGGATAGTCCACATAATCGGACTGCGCCAGCTCCCAATAGCCGTTGGACATCTGAACGGCTGCCTCGAAGCATTTGAAGACAGAGCTGGCAACTGGGTTTGGATTGCGCGCGCAAGGCATATGAAGCAATAGCATAGATTGCCATACCATCAGTTCAAGGCTCTTAATGCTCTCAGCTTGAGCCTTGGACTCCCAAATTCGCTTTTCTGTTTCGGTCATCCATTGCTCATAAGACCATCCAAGCCCGGGTATTGCGCGCTTCCCAATATTGACGGAACAAATTTCTGATTGGATCCGGAGAATTCGTAGTTTGTCATTAAAGCTAATGTACGAGACTGAAGCGTTATTCTGTTCGGATCGTCTCGGATCATGTGGTGTGGCTGGTGGAGAGACCCCTATTTGATCGCCGGCAACTGAGTATGGGCGGTGGGAGGTGATAGCGACCGACCTCTCCACACTATATAGCTATAGTAAAAGTGTTAGTCCCGAAGTTAATACTGCTATTCTAGCCGAACTTACCACCCAGAATAGGCGTTTTCGGAAATCGATGGTCGCACCATCCATCTTATCATGAGCAGGGGCTTCCTGATGCAATCCAAGAGCTAAGGCCATCCTCATGGTGTCTCCAACAACTTGCCACAGATTTGTAGAGGATGGCAGCAGAAAGCCATACTGCGCAATCAGTAGCATCCGCTGTATGGTAGCGGGTGATGTATGGCTGATATCGACACCGAAATCTATTCTCGCAAACGCATCTCGGCGAAGCGACTCGGCCAACGAGACAAGCTTGCGGTAATCTTTTGATCTTGAGGAGAGGACAGCGATTGCGATGACCATGGAGACAATGAAATAGTCATTCGAGGTGATTGATCCGGGATTGCCGGTCGCACGTTTATAGTTCTGATAGAGGCCCAGCACCTCGTGTTTGGAAAAGAGGGGGAATTGGGGAAGTATTCGTTCTGTATAAATGCCGAAAAGTTTGTCTGATACTTCTTCTGGCAATCTTGTGGACTCGACATCATCAATGGTGGAGGGAATATGGACTGGCCGCTGCACTTTGAAGGCAAGCGGGAATGGTAGCTCGGCGCCCATGAAGAATGAGCGGTGATAAGGGAGCACATGGTGGGGCCTAAATTTGGAACATGCCACAGGCAAGGATTTCGAAGCGGTGTCCGTCACCAAAGCGTACATGGCCCGAAGCTCCCCTATGTTTGTGCTAGATGAGATGCTTCTTGGAGCTCCAGCGCTGACGGTGTCCAGAATAGCGGTATGCCCATCGCTACCGCTATCTGCGATGTGCGCGAGTCGTTCGAGCTCTAGTTGCGCTACTACGTCCTCAAGAAATGAAACAAGACTGTCAGAAGAAAGTCAAAACGAAGTCTTTGATGTTTGCATCGAGAGGACAATGCCATCTGCAACTCACCTTCGGGGCAGCTGCGCTTCTGTCTCACGGTCTAATCCAATACATTGAGTCCCTGCCCGTGCGCACTCGGAGCATGTTGGATATCCACGACTACACTGAAGACTATAAGTTAGTGAGCTTTCGAGACATGAATGACACAGCTAACTACTTTTTTCTTGCGCTTGTAGCATCGAGCGCAGGCTGTTGAAGCTCGCGTACTCTTGCCCATGGTGTTCCGTTGCCGCCATGGAAAAAGCACTTGTGCTAAGAAAAAGACCTCTGTGCGTGATGGAGATTCGGTGACTAATCATATACTTAAGCCCGTGAGTCGTTCCGGCATGGCATGCACGGCGATAAATGGAAGGCACCGCGATAATTAGAAGATACGGGCATACAGTCTCACGAGACCCCTGTGGAGCACAGGGGGCGGCGCCTTATTGCGGGGTCCAGATAAGGAAGCCCCGAGCACGTGCCGGCAGCCAGCAGCCGAGGCACCTGCGATACGCACACCACAGCCTCACTGCAGCAGTTTGACAGTCCAGTACCACATAATCAAGTAACATTCGACCTCTCATTATTTGGAGCTTGCGAAACTGTAGCAGTACATGTATCAAGTATAACCTATTCAGCAATTGCGAGATCGAGGCGCCCCATAAATAGACTGTGCAACAACGACCTCAAACCTTCTCGCCGGCCAGTACCAGGCCGATCTCTCTTCCATCTTCACTTGGTTCCAAAGAAGGTGTGACGCCTTCAACCGCCTCTCTTTTCTCGTCCTTCCCCTGCAAATACCTGACAAGCAACGTGGTGATGAAGAAGACGGATCCCATACAGAGCATGGCAATGCTTCCCTTATACCAATCCGGAGCTTGAGCAGCATTGTAGAAAACAAGTGACCAGAACATGTAGACGGCAATGGCGAGAGTATTCATCGCTGCCAGGACAATTCCCCGCTTGGCATCATCTCGTCGAGTAAGAGCATTTGCCCAAGCGAAAAGAGTCGTTTGGCTAGCATATTGACAGCCGTTAAGGAAGAGAGCGAAAAATTTGGCTCCCCTGGTAGGAGGGTTCAGCATGATTGCCCCAGAAATTATAGCAGTGAACGACAAAATGATACCAGAATGCCAGAAGCGTTTTGTGAAATCAGTGTACCATCCCAAGAAGAGCGTCGCAGCCACTCCAACGGCAGCAACTCCGGTTGGAATGTAGTTGACCTGTTCAATAGAATAGTCACCCGTGCCAGAGAGCCACAGGTTCATGATCGCATTTGTCGAGAACATCTCCGTGTTGCTAGCAAACGTCCAGATGAGCACAAAGCTCCAGAAGTGCCATGAACCTAGGACCCGAGATATGACACTCCATCCGAGCATGCCACGGACCTTGTGAACCTCGGGAAGACGCTCGATCGCAAGCTTCTTTTCGTCCTCCGTGAGCCATTTAGCCCGAGTCGTCGATGGTACATCAGGAAAGGCCAGAAAGCCGAAGATGGCAACAGGAATAGTAATGCAGAAGTCAATGACGAAAAGCCATCTCCAACCAGGGAGTCCTGATTTGCCATCTAGATCCCCGGTCAGCGCGTGTCGTGTCTCTTGTATGATGAGTCCTCTTACCCAAATTTGTGTGGATGGCTCCCTGTAGAAATCCAGAAAACATGGTTCCCACTAACCCACTGCTTGTGAAGATGGCAGTTCGTTTGCCAAGCTCTTCCTCCTTGTACCAGCTGCCTAGGATGTAGTGACAGCCAACGAACGTTGATGATTCAAAGACGGCCTGGAAGAATCTGATCACCATAATCTGCCACGGGTGAGTCGTGAAACCGGTTCCCAAAGTCAATAGGCCCCAGGCAACCATGCAGCTCGGGAAGTATATGCGAGGAGGCAACTTCTGAAGAGCGAGATTATTCGGGATCTGTCCAAGGACATAGCCGCCGTAGAAGACTGTAAATGTTCAGCTATTTCGCGACACAGAAACTCCCTCTCTGCACTTGTTCACTTACCCGTGTTGATTTTGTTGAGCTCAGTACCACGAAAGTTGAGGTCTTCTTTCATACCACTGACATAGGCATTATTCAAGTTCATGCGATCGAGGTAATTTACCCAATAAGAAAGACAACAGAATGAAAGAATGGCCACATCAATCTTCAAAATCAGACGACGCTCTCTCTTGGTTGCCGCTGGCTTGCCCCAGACAATCTCTCGGAGTTTTGTGAAGAAAAACATTTTAAAGTTAGGCTAAGCAATTGTTACCAGACCTGAATAACCTGTGAGGCCAGCGTGAGGACGCAGTAACAATATATAATTGGGTTTAATGATGAGATCCTGGACCTGGGGTTAACGACTGAGCCAATCTGAACATTAGTTAATGCCAAGCAATGATATCTTTCGGTCTCATCGGAAACTCGCTTGGGCATGCGTCGGATTAAAGCGTGCCAACCCCGCAGTAGACCTTCCCCCAAACTCAGAACGTTCTAGCCTCCCAACAAGAGAAACGCTAAGTCTCCGAGCCGGAGTTAGACAAGGGAAATAGTGTTAATTATCGTCGGATTAGTCCGACATAGTCTGAGTATTCTGTCAGCAAGAGCGATACATATCTGAGTGCATACCTAAGCTTGGTATCGACTGAGGCTGATGGAATCTTGCGCAGAACATTACGAACTTCGCTATGCTTGACATCACAGTATCTGGAACTCACCGTGAAGTAAGGCAGCTACCAGAACTTCAAAGGTTCCAAATCGTACTGATAAATATTCCGTAGATCGGTCTTGCGGTCGGCACCCAGGCTGCAACACAAGTCGCCGGCTCCATATCATTCTATCGCTTGCTGTTCAAGGCGTTTAATGATTTGGAATGGACCACCGTCCGCGAGAAGACTGCTAGCTTTCAACCTTTCCTCAAGTCCAAATTTCCACGGTACTACGAAGAGATCGAAGGCATAGCTGAAGGTGCCAAAGTTGACTTCCTGGATGTACTAGCTCTCAACATCCGAACTGAAATTGCATTTGGCCTTTTCGACAAGAATTCTCGAAAGCCAATGGCGATTGCCACTGATGGATGCACGACCCTCGGCTGGAAGACCCCTGATGGACGGTCATTTCTTGCGCAGAACTGGGACTGGAAAACTAAGCAGAAGCCGAATTTGATTATTCTACGCGTCCAACCTAAAGGTATCCCAGATACGGACCTACCAGCCTTCCAAATGATCACGGAAGCTGGTATCATTGGGAAGATTGGGTTCAACGAGCACGGGGTGGGCTGCTTATTGAACGGCATACGTGCCCAAGGAGTTGATCCGCATCGAATGCCCATACATTTCGCGTTGCGTACGGTTCTGGAATCAAGAACCAAAGCAGAAGCGCTGCAAAAGATCGAAGCTGTCGGCCTCGCCGGAAGCAGCCATATACTTCTGGGCGACCAAACGGGACCGAGAGGGCTGGAGTGCACGAGCATTGGTTACCAGGAACTACCACCGGATGTTCTTGGCCGTGTTGTGCATGCCAATAACCTGATTCTAAAGCACGAAGGCGTTTTTGAGCCTTTGTGGTTGGAAGACTCGCCTAAACGGACGGCCCGGATGCAGGAACTCGCTACGGAAGACGTGGGCAAGAAAGCAGGATATGACACCATTTTAGACTTGTTCAAGGATGAACAAGGGTCGCCTGCCGCGATCAATCGACGTCAACATGGTAATAACGACTCGAATACCCTCTTCAATGTGGTATTCGACCTTACCAATAGGAAGGGCGTTGTCTCCATGGGGAGGCCTACAGAGATAGAAGAGCAGATAATGATTGGCTTCTAACTTATAACATGTATACATCGTATGGTTGCAATAAACGTCACTCATTCATTATCCATCAAATTGCCTTTTCAGAAAAAGACTGTCGAGATGAGAAAGCTGTTAAGACTGCTCACGCCTCAAGACAGCGCTTGAGAATATCTCTCCCATGAAGATTCATTCTCATATCCCAAATCATGGCGTAATAGAGCGATGTTCCGGCTATTTTCACCCGAAGAACGTGAAAACCGGTACGGAAGACTGTGTCCGAGTACGACATCTCCTTCTTCTCACTGTCGACATGATCCAAAACGAACTTCTATCGCCACCTGAGTCCCCTTTTCAGAGGGCATTATGTGCATGTGCAATCGTAATTCCTAAAGACATATGTCGGCCTTCCGCGTGTGCCGAGAATAACCATCTGCACAGTGGCGGGTTAAGCCGCGCAAACGGCAACTGACGCATATGCTCATCCGATATACGTTCTTGACTCGCATGTGGCAGCAGGCTGCCTATGAAAGCCCAAGCCACGCCTATGCTGACGATGTCCAAGCGCGCTCGAGAAATCATGGCACATCCAACACCCGACCTCGCCGATGAAAAGGTTGCCATTGTCACTGGAGCAGCTGTGAGTATCGTGCCATGACCCCCTATCTTCGTATCTGAACATTTCATTTAGTCCGGCATTGGCAAGGCCCTAGCGACTCATTTAATTGCTGGTGGCTGGCGAGTAGCTTGTTGCGACATCCAGGAACAACAGGGCAAAGCAGTTGCAAACGACCTTGGAAATAATGCCGCTTTCTTCCGTTGCGATGTCATTGATTACGACGACCAAGCGCGAGTTTTCACAGAAGTTTGGGAGAAATGGGGACGTATAGATGCACTACTCGCCAACGCCGGTCACTCAGATCGCGGGTCCATCTATATCCTCGACCATCGCGGCAAGTCAGAGATTCCTCCTAAGCCAGGGCTGTTGTCTACAGATGTCTGTTACAAGGGCTTTCTGTACGGCGTTCAGCTGGCCATTCACTTTATGAGGAAGAATCCACAGCCCGGTGGCTGTATCGTTGCAACATCTAGTATTGCCTCGGTTCATCCTCACCAGACATTCCCAGAGTATTGTGGTGCGAAAGCAGCAGTCAGTGTCATAGCGAATCTCCAGGGTACGGATTTTGGTTTAACTTGCAATAGATCAACCACTTTGTTCGGACAGCAGCCCCAATTCTTCGCCTGGTGAGATGTATGATTAGGGTTCAATACCTGCCAGTCACTGATGAGATTTAGAAAGAGGACATCTCCATAAATACAGTCCTGCCAGGGATCGTTATAACCGGAGCAGTGCCGCAAGCATCAATAGATGCAACCGCTCCAGAACAGTATAGATTCTCTGTCCATTCAGCTAATCAAACGGAGGCTAATTTACACCACAGTATCACCCCTATCGAGACTGTAGTGAAAGCCTATAGCCTATGTTTGGATCGAAGAGGCCCAACAGGTCAATTGATAGAATGCTCCACAGATAAGACTTTTCTCCTGCCGCCGCCCGAGATGGCTAACGGAGCTGCAACCAAACGAGCTTGCACTGTATGGGAGCCACTATTCGAGAAGAAACACCATGAGCGCTCTGGACTGGATGGTGCTATACCGTGATTAACCCCACTTCAAGGTGGAGCAGCACTTCACTGGGGAGACTTCAGTACAAGAATGAAGGATATTGTGGACAATTTTACACTTTCAAGTCTACTTTCGTACCAACTAATGGTAAAACATGTGAGGGGAGAAACACCTCAATATATCATCGTAGTTTTGCTCTTCCAGGAATTTCCTTATGCCGGCTACCTATATAAAGACGTGGAATGCGTTGTATGTAGGATTATAAAGTAGTCACTCAAATGAACTTAGAGGCCTGAGTGATGAGGTATTGGTGGCAGTTCAGAGAGTGAGAGGAGGTTTTGGTGATGGTAGGTTTGACAACTCGCAGGGCTCAGTTGAATGATTAGATGGCTTACAACGAGTATGACGGAGAAAATTATAGGGGCCATCAGCTGGAGGATATGTCTGCTGCTCCGACCGTATGTGTTCAATTGCATAGTTTCGGTTGCTAACACTAATTTAATTCTTCGATCAGTTCCAGTGCCATGCTCGTCCCGACGAGGAGGATGCCGACCAACGCCTGTTGAATGCGCTACCCTGTTAAGGCAACGAACAGCACCGATACAACACAGCGCATCCGTCCTCGGTATACATCCTCACGGAAACCTACTTCGTAGTAACACCTCCCACTACCGATTTCCGCGGGGAGCAGTACAACTCTTACGAAAGTGACTATCTCTGCGAGCCTTGTCCATCTCGTAATGACAGCTTAGTCTAGCAGCAGCAGACGGTCCGTCAAGGGCCGAAGGGCTCCAAGACGCGCAAGGTCAAGGTCGTTCATCAGCACCAAGTATCCCGTCCCGAGTGCCGTTCAGAACGCTGTCGAACCTCGCTACCGCAAACGCTGACAATGGCTTGAGAAAAGATTTACCAAGATGCGCTGCACCGCGGCCACCTGCGAACCGAACGGCTTCGCGCTCTCGAACGGCTTCAATTTTGCCCGCTGATGTACGGTTGTCACAATGAGCTCCTGATCACTATTACGTATTATAATGAGGATAAAGTCCTCCTAGCTCGCACCTTGCATGGGACAATGCGCAACATCCGGACGTCGTTAATTTAAAGAAGTCTAAGTTTTGGAATGACTGGCGGTTCTGCTTGGCAGGAAATTGTTGTACGCCTGGTACCTGGCGGCGCCGACAATGTCGACAAGGATGTGTTCGACATTCTCGCAACAGTGGGCATCTACCAAGACGGCATTCTCAAGAAAGATGTGGGTGGCAGGGAGACGGTTGCGCACATCCTCGACTACACTAGCCAGAACGCCTGAGAACCAGCTCGTTCGACCTAGCAGCGACGAGACTTCTTCGAATCTACCGCCTATGCAGTTCATCTTCTGTCTTAAGCAAAAGAATAGCAAGAAGTTCAACTCTCATCTTCGCTGTTCAATGCTTTCGGGAAGATCTTGAACCCAGAGGTTGACATCTTCATAGACGCCGGGACCAAGCCAGACCCGCCGTCGCTCCTGTCACTCTGGGAGGCTTTCTATAAGGACAAAGAACTTGGTGGGGCGTGTGGCGAGATCCATGCGATGCTGGAAGGGAGGAAGGCGTTCCTGATTCCTCTGAATGCTATTCAAAATCTTGAATATAAAATATCGAATGTCTTGGATAAGCCCCTTGAGAGCGCATTCATTACTTCAGTATCCTCCCGGGCGCATTCTCGGCATACTGCTTCAGAGCCATTGTGGGCCGTTCCCTGGAGCAGTACTTTCATGGCAATCATATATTCCCGCAGTACCTCGTGCTCATGAGCACTTATATCAATGCTCTCTTAGTGTATGCATTCAATAAGTAGCACGATGTTAGCTGGGGAATCAAGGGCAGTGATGTTTCCGAATCGTTGCCGTCGGCAAAGGTGGTGAAAGGTGAAGTGGCGGTCGTTGAAGAAGAGCTTGTACCGCAGGAGGATATTGATGAGAAAATTGAAAAGGTTGTGAATGAGCGCTGACGCCGAGTAAGACTACCGACTCGAGGCTGGTAGCTAAGGACACGGAGGACTCGTACAAGAGTTTTTGCACTGGTTTGGTGTATTCACGGCTACTTTCGAACATTCTTTTGGTCATCGAAATAAAGAGTGACGACTTTAGCACCATTGGGGTTGGGAATGTAATCATCCTGTCCTGCTTTAGATCCTACTAACTATGCTAACCCAATGACCAGGAGGCTTCGAAGACAAGGACACCGATCTACTGCCGCATTCTCCTCTATGCTACTGATATCCTGTCTATCATCCGCTTCATAGGGTTCTTGTATTTTCTAGGAAGGACAGGGTGTGTATAGATAACGAGGAAGAGGTGAGCAAATTGGTTTCGAGTGCAGCGTGTGATAAATCAAAGACTGTTTAGAATTTCGTAATTAGCTCCGTGGGTCACTGTGCTTACCGCTGTTCACAGATAGAGCTGTAGGACGAAATTTTCTTGCAGGGAGCTTCATCTCGAAAAGTTCATCCAGCTCCCCAAACGTTCTCCCTTTCGGCTCTGGTAACCTCCACCAACTCCACGCAATCCCCACCACCGACGTACCTGCCCAGAGAAACCCGGCTTTTGCGCCCCATCCCCATGCAGTTGGGTTCAACATCCGCGGTGTGATGATATTCTTGATGATTCCAGAAATGTTATAGCAGTTGCGAGCGAGGACAATAGTTTTTGAGCGTAAGCGCGTAGATGGAATCTCGGAAACGAGCGAGTAGCATATGGGGCCGATCGTAGCGTCGTAAGTGAGCGTGAAGGTGAGAAGAAGTGCTGCAATGGCCCAATTAAGGGCAGTCGGATGTGCATTGGCATTACTGGCGGATGATGAGACTGGGGCTCGGACGTTTGGAGAATCTTTCTCGTTTGCGGGTTGTCGGACGCATGCCAGGACTCCGATAAGTAGTACGAAGAGGAATGTTAAGGCCTGACCGGACAGGTAGAGAGTGCGGCGGCCGAAATAAATCATGAGAGCCCAAGAGATAGCGACACCGATCAGACCGAGAGCGAATTGAGCGAGGGATAGTGTGAACGCATGTTGGGAGCCTAGGCCGGCCTGTTCGTCTGCAGTGCGTTAGCAGACAGTCGGCTCCTACTCTATCTAGATGATGTAATATCTAGTTGATATTTGAGTAGTACGACACTTACAAAAGTACGTCGAAAATCCCATGAATGTACTTCCGCAAAGTGTCTGAATAATCCAGCACATACATGCGATTTCCGTGCGCCTTCGATCAACCCCTTTGAAGCAATCCCAGTACCTCGTGCCAGACTGGACCTCCATCTCTTTCCTGTTTGTGTCAATCATCGCATCCATCGTATTGGTGATTCCATTATGAAACTCTTCTTCTGTCTGACGTTCGGACTTCGTGCGCAATCGTCCTAGAGCGCGTTTTGCTTCTGCGATGCGGTCTTGTCGGAGGAGCCACCATGGAGATTCGGGGGCATAATAGACCGCAATGAATATTGGGATGGGAAAGACCCATTGCAGAGCGAAGGGGATGCGGTATGACCAGGTAGAGGTATTAGAGATCATGCCACGGAGAACGATGGAAGCGATGAGTTGGCCGAAGACCCAACAGGCGTTCACATATCTTTGGACTTGTCAGCCTTTCATCGCAACTACTGAGTATAAGACTGCCTAAGAACGAAAATGGAGAGAGCAAAGATACGTACGTTGTCAAATAAGCCCTCAGTGCAACAGGGCATACATCCGCTGCATAAACAGTACTAATGCACTGAAATACACCCCAAGGCACACCCAACAAACACTGTCCCACAAGCAGGACGGTCTTAGTCTCTGCAAAAAATGGTACGACAATGGCAAGACACATCGTTACCAAGCCCACCATAAGCGTGTATCGATATCCAATCTTCTCGGACAAGGTGCCGGCGACAAACAGACCGAGTATCTGTCCTCCTAAGCCACCGTTAACAAGTGCGCTCTGCCATCCGGCATTGATCTCGTATTTTCCATCTGTCTGAAGGGTCCCAAATTGTCGTCGGAACGGCCCTAAGGCATACAGGTTAGGCACGAGGATAGTAGAGTAGCCTTCCATGACAAGTGTCATCGACAGAAGGACAGACCACATGATGGCTTTTGGGTATA
This sequence comes from Phoma sp. ATCC 74077, assembly GCA_033682645.1. Taxonomy (NCBI): domain Eukaryota; kingdom Fungi; phylum Ascomycota; class Dothideomycetes; order Pleosporales; family Didymellaceae; genus Phoma; species Phoma sp. ATCC 74077. The sequence goes on from JAWDJC010000003.1 coordinate 37,310, forward strand.
TGCGGATGCCTTCGCGTAGGGTCATTGATTGTTCGGAATTATTGGTTATCTCGGCGGTTGGAGTTAATTGACCAAGACATGGTACCGTGGACTTGTCTGTTAAGCAGCCGGCAAGAGCATCTTCCTTTGTACCTCTGGGGCTCGGTGCATCTGAATTTTCGCGTTTCCCGAGTCTCTCATCAGATCCTTCAAATTCATTACGTTTGCCATTGTTGACGAAGGTCATCCTTGCAGAATCCAGTGACGCTAAGTGGAGCTACGAAACCGTTGCGAATATTATGTGAGCCTCAGGGGAGTATAAAAGGGACGAAAGCTATAGGTGAAGAAGACGATCGGTGCTATACTTAACAGAACCAGACCACAGGCACCGTTGCGAACTCATGAGCTCGCCATGAAAGCGGAGAAACCCTTGACCCTAGGGCGACCCAGAGCAGACAAGATAGCATGTTCAAGAGCCCTCAGAACTGCGAGCCGCAATGAACGCTAGGCAAGGCAGAAGGCACTAAACACACAGTTTGAGATGGGCAACCACGATAAAATAAAGGTCTTGAACGAATCAGATGATATAATCTAGGAGGCTTCTCCTAATTCGAACGAAAGTACCAGTGGAGTACGAAGACAGCGTCATGTTGGTCATACATGGCGATTGGTGAGAGGAAACGACAATGTTCTAGAAGCTGCAAGTGAATACAATCCAGGAGGTCGTGGTAGGGACAAGCTTTCTCGTTGGATGCTGTGGACCGAGCAAGAGGAAGCGACTGGCATACTATGTTGGTTTGGGTTCAAATGTTGGGTCTCCCCGCACCTTGACCACTGTTCACATTCTCTTATCTAGATGGAGAAACAGCGAGCGTGTCAAGTTAAAGGATGATATCATGATATTCAGAGGCAGAGGTCGACTTCCGGGGTGATTCTCGCTTGTCTAGAACTGCAGTCTGTCACGTAATATATTAGACGCGTGCGAAGAGAGGTGGAACACTGACTGGCTTGTTCGAGACTCAAGAAAGCAACTCAGTGTGTTTCCAGAGTTCTACACACAGCCAGGAGTTCGTTGGAATTGTACTTGTTCTTGGTATTACGTCTAATCCTACCTCCACCATGGTACTTCAGCCTCGCCTACTACTTGGCCGCAGCCGCAGCTTCCTTTTCCTTCTTTTTTCTCTCTATCTCTGCCATTTTCAATGCCTTCTTCATCGCATTTTTTGTCATCGGTTTGCCATCTGCATCCAGCATGGGTCCACCCTCCGTCTTCTCTTCTACCTTTTCGACCTTGGGCTTTGTTGGGTTCGTGTTACCCTTCCATTCCAGCTTACGGGGCCGTAGAAACTCTTCAAGGACTTCGTCCGTGACCTTTGCTCTCGCTTCTTGGAACTTTTTGACGTATTGAGACATCATGTCGACGCACTCCTTCTTCATCTCGCCAGTCAACAGCTCGCCCTTGCGATACTCGTCTGCGAGGCGTAAAAGCTTCGCGTCGTCGTCTTCGAAATAGGAAAGGTATTGGTATGGAACATCAATATCAGGATTTCCGCCCTTTTCGCGATGCAGCTCCAGTGTTTCTTGTCCTCCTGAGAACGCGTGGCTATTGATCTTCTTTTTAATCTGCTTCTCCGTGTCGCTCATAAAGATGGCGGAATTGGGATTCGACGCGCTCATCTTTCCACCTGCACCTTGTAGTGCGGTCAGAAACTTGGAGTGGATAAGTGCGGGCTTTGGCGACGGATGATCCATTCTGCTGCAGTTGTCACGCACGAGGCGGAAGTAGGGATCTTGATCGATGGCACAGGGAATGAGGCATGGCATGGCGGCCAGCTTCTTTGAACGGTGGTAGGTCTTGATGTCTTCTCCCCAGATAAAAGGGTACGATGAGGCGAAGGCAGCAACGCACTGCTTAGCAGCGAATGCATTGCTACCGATGTTCGTAGAGCCGTGGAAGCCGAACGCGCCACGGACTTGATTATTCGTGACCAATTTCTCGAATTCGGTAGCGTTGAGGTTGAAGTGCCTGTTGTAGCCAGATGTGAAGAATTCGGAATCGATGTATATGAAGGTCTTCTTAACGTCGAAACCGATGGAAATGATGTCTTTCGCGTTTTGCCGTGCGAATTCGTACACCTCGGGCTGCTTGAGCTTCTCTTTGAACAGGAATTTCTCATCGTCTGTCAACATGATGACCAGCGGTACATCGAAGACATCCTGCAACCACTTTGTGAATTCGAACGGTATCGTGTGACCAATGTGCATGGCATCACTGCTCGGGCCACGGCCAGTGTAGAGTAGAAAATCCTCCCCTCGCTCATATGTGTCCAGAATGAGCTCAAGATCTCGGTGCGAAAAGAACAATCGTCGCCGTAACCAGCGGTGCGGCTTGTGGCCTGTTACGCGCTCGAAGCGTTCCAGCAGCGCATCATCTATGAGCTTCGTGGCCCACTGCTGCGAAATTGCGGCATAATCGAACTCTTTGACATTTCCCTCCTCGTCAACGGCAGCTTGCACGTCCCATGGATTGATTTCTTGCGCTGTCGCTTTCGAGACGGGCTGGGTCGCAGTTTCGGCGAGGGAGAGGGCAGCGACGGAGGGCGGTTCGGGCTCAGTCATGGCGGGGCGCAATCCAGGAGATGTGATCGGAAAAGTTAAAGAAGTGAGTAAGAGAATTAGGGCACAGCACAACACAAGGGGCGACTGTGTCAATATGATTCACCCTCGCATTGACTCAATCAACAAAGCTCCCCGCCGCAATTTAGATCGATGCAGCCCCGCGTTGCGCCACATCTCACCACTAGCCACATCGGCAATTGTGGACAGAAAAGCCCCGATGAGGGAGGCAAAACTCGTGACAGTCGTCAGAGCTCCAGACTTCCTGTCCAGCCCGTCAGACGATCCTTTGCTCTCCACCCCGCTCCATCAATTCACTTGCCTACCCAATCGAGAATCGGCAATTGCATACGCTTGACAATGCGACTTCGTCACCTAAGATAGAGAAACGCGCATCACAAGTCGCTTCGAGCTCCTCCCCTACACCCACAACTGCACCGACGGCTGCAGAAGCACATACTAGCAAGGCCTTGAACCAGAGAATCTTTTAAGGAGAAGAAAGAGCAGACATGGTCAAATTCTACTCGTCCAACGAGACATACTTGTACCCTTTCCCAGCGGTAACCCTCGCCTACTTCCTCCGCTACCCGAACCCATACTCCACACACGTGCTCTCCACCGACACCATCGCCCGCCACTACGACCCCGAAACACAGCGCCTAACAACCATCCGTCTACACCTCAAGCGCTCAAAACTCCCATCCGCTGTTCTCAAGCTTCTCCCTCGGTCAATACTCGGCGCCTCAGCCAGCGGAGACACACAGTCCTATATTCTCGAGAAGAGCGTCGTAGACGTGAAGGAGGGATGGATGGACACCGAGTCCCGGAACCTGGAGTGGACGGGTGTATTGTCTGTTGTTGAGAGACAGATGTTCAAGCGTCCTGCGCCGCCGACGGTGCCAGACGAGGCAAAGGTGTGGCAGGGCATGGAAGGCGCAGCGCGACGGCACGGCTTCATTAATTTCGGTTGCATGGGCACTGGTGCCAAGGTTGAAGATACGGGTGAGACGACGGACGTGACGAGCTCGGTCACACTTCATAGTCACATTGGCGAGACGTGGAAGAAGAAGCGAGAGGCTGCCCGGGAGGGCGCAGCGGAAGAGGAGCAGCCACACAAGATGGGATTCCTTAGGAGTTGGGGTACGGCGGCTCTTCAGCGCAATATCGAGAAGATCGGTCTTACTCGTGCTCAGCGGAGTCAGCCAAATGCGCGAGAGGGCATGAAGGTTGTGCTGGAGCGGATGCGAGAAGGCGGTCTTGTGGCTGTGTTAGATGGCATGCGACAAGATCGAGAGGCCATTCTCGCTGGTCGCCCTCTGGCACTCCCACCCCGAGGGGACAACAACGAATGAGGCCTTTTGAGCTCCAGGTGTGACGCTTGAGTGGTGCTTGGTGTTATTGGAAAACAAAGGAATTTTGATGGTTTGGTACGAACGACATTTAGCGACGGCGCAATGGTTTCTCTCCCTACTTGGCTTCTACTTTCACCACCCTTCGCTATCTACCAGTCGATCGAGTCGGGTTTTGTCTTACTACCACTTATCCTTCGCTTTGCTGCTCGTTCACACGGCAATGGGCTTCACCGGCAGGCGGTCTCCTTGTATCATATAACGAATATTGTGACCACAGAATAAAAGCAATCGAAACAATTAAAAAGTAAAAGTCCAGTGGTTGACTTCCGTGAGCCATCGATACTTATTATGATCACATCCGAGAGAATATGTAGGATTGAAAAGCAGAACCGATAAAACATGATAATTGACAAGTCGTACGATAGTGGGTATCATATATCCGCCTCAGAAAGAAACTTGAACTGATAAATACAGCACAAACGGGAACGCCATCCGCTTAACTATCCCATATTGGACCGAAGGCTCTTACTCCTCTCTTTTCCAACCCTCCCACCACCGCTTGTGTAACAGCCTCATTACTCAGCACAAACACGGCCTCAGCCTGCACCTCCTGCATCATCCCCCAGGCGACCTCTAGCAAATTCGGTCGTCCCATCTCAGATGTGTCGATGATGAGAGCATCAGAATCCGCTTGGTCGACGAGAGAGAGTATCTGGGGACCAAAGGTAGCTAGTGGGGAGCGGGTGCTCCAGATGAGGCGTGCAAACTGCAAAGGAGGGCGGTCAAGGAGGGAAGAAAGGCTGGGACCAATACCAGACCCGGTGGTTACGATCAAGACGCGTGGAAAGAGACAGGACAGGGAGAGGACCCCTGCTTTGGGATGGCTTTTGACCCAGAATCTCATTTGTACACTCGATTCCCTTTGCGAGACTTTGTCCCTCACCAGCTGGTCTTTTGTGATCGCAATTTGCACGTTATTTCGCATCTGTGCGTGCTCAATAATGTTTCTCGTCCAGTCTCCAGCATCAGAGATGACCATGCTAGCGCCCGCCTCGTCCGAGTCAGTGGATGGGAATGTAGCGAAAGGGTGCCACTCGTATAATGGAGAAGAGGATATGCTCAAACAGGAAAATTTATGTACTTTGTTTGGAAAAGAGAGCTGGAGGGCGTGTGAGGAGAGCGCGCGAGCGGTAAAATTCCAGCGGCGGAGGCGAAGCCAAGGGTATATAAGAAGGAGGGTGATGATGGAGAGATTCCAGAAGGTTGCGTTGTGAAGAAGAATCGATCCCATGGTGTCAGTAGACGTCAGTGACACCGATTTGTTATGCGACATGAGGAGAAGCTGAGCCCAAAACAGCCCGATGGATGTCCAGCCCAGAAAGCGGTGCGTCATTTCAAAGGTGTCATGGTATCTTGCCCGTATCCTCGGGTATGCCAGGAGCAGGATTGTCATCAAAAGAAGCAGCACTACCCATGTAATGATGATGACAGGAAAGGTATGCGACCCTCTTCTTATACAACTCCAGCTCATGATCCAAGTGAAAATGAGCCACCACAGTGTTCCCGCAACTGCCGCACCGCTATGAATGCCTCCATAACAATAGACTCTTGACATCATGGTCCTGATGCGTAGCGGTAAAGACCACGGGACCAACCATGCAGTTCGGAAAAGGAGATTGACGATGCAGTCTTGTCGGATGAGAATTGCGAGGAGGAAGTTTGATGATGCAAAATTCGCGAGTGAATCGAGATGGATGATTTTGTCGGGTCGTTTGGAGTGTTGCTGGAGGAGGACGGCGACTCCGATGAGGTTGAGCACAAAGACAAGCGTGAAGAGACGTCGGTAGACATTGAAGATGGTGTACCGGAGATGGCGGATAATTCGTATGCATCTTGTAGGTGGAGAGGAAGCTTGTTCTTGTTGCGTCCTGGCCTTGCATGAAAGAGAGTCGGAGGTAGTCGCAGAAGTGCAGAGAGGTGATGCGTCATTGCTTGTATATCCACCTGAAGGAACTAGATGGAGGGCTTTTTCGAGATCGATAACTTCTTCGTATGAGGGGGGTAGCAGGAACTGATTCGGATCGAAGTCCAACGCTGGCGGGAATGTAGGAAGCGGTAGCGACAAGGTGCTTCGCTCCAGCTCTGGACGATGTTTGTTGCTAGTCGTTAACCTTCTCCTTTTCCACCAATGCTCGTACCCGCAGCGGATACTCGCTGAGCTATCCATTCCGCTCGCCGTTTGTTGTATGACCTTGTGAGACGTGATGAAGTGTAGAGAACCGTTGGAAGAAACGTTGTTTGATGGGTCGTGCAAAGCCGAACCGGGTAAACGAAATGTTTATACTGTCGGCAAACGTAGTCGCAGACCAGTAACCTGGATAAACAAACCGTTCTCGCAGAAACCTGGTGGATACTAGCACAAGCTGCAGCTGGGAGGAAGCAGCAAGGAGTGCAAGTGACGAAATGAAAGGGGACACAAGAACGAATGGGTACTTTGCACTTGCCTCAGCCATGGTGTGTCGGCGGATCGCCGGCATGCCAAATGGAGGAACCGCAGTTCGACTTTCCCACGTGGAATGCATTCTGGGAAGGCACGACAGGCTTCCTGCATATCAGGGAAGCAGCCTCCGACTCCACTTCGGCATGGTAGTTGCCACTTGGACTCATCCGGCCCAAGGTGTGTCCAGGATGGGATGGCTTGCCTCTGATGATGTCGTGATGATAGCAAGGCATCCTCCAGCGAAGAGATGTGGCACCGTTGGCAACATGAAACAGCCTCATGTTTGTTGTGGATGGCGCGCAACGGAGTCGTTGGGGATGAACCCATTCCAGGGCTCTTGGCGGCACCGACCATGTTGTCATTCGGTATGACCCCTGAGAACTACCACGCAGATTGCCTCAGCGTCACCACTGTTCGAGGCGTCTGGCTGATGGCAAAGCTCGGACCTGGGTCGTCGTTGTACACGCTGCGTGTTCAGATGCGGGGCGCATCAGTTCTGCAGACACAGCGACTTAGTGTGTTTGTATCCAAAGAGGTGCTGCAAGGTATGCCACAGTTGCTAGCCAACATCCGCAAGACCGATGTGTTTCCAAAGCCTTCCCGAAATGGGAATGTCATGGTCGCAAGTCGATGGTATGATAGTCACTTCGAGAGGCGCTAGGGAAACAAGGAGAAGAGTCACTGTTGCCGCGGGAATATAGATCCTCGCATGATTTCATGGATCGAGAGAGATATCCCAAAGGCTCTGTCTCAACAGCTCCGCCCGCATGTTTGATTTTAGCTTTTGCAACAATAAATCGCCAGTGGGTGCGGATCTGACGCACCGTCGTGGTCTTGCGTGTGTGAGCACGCTATCCTCCCTCAACCGGGTATCTGGGTCCTTGTGAGCCTGGCTTTGTTACACGCAAGGGACACTCAAGGCAGACCAAGTCGAGTCGCTGTTGCGAATCTGCCGGAGCTTGTTGTACCAATTTGAGCAGAGATTTCACGTCGCTGCATTAGTTCCGTAATTGTTCTGACGTTTCGGTACATTGCCGATCTGAGGCTGGCGATGCATGTCGATGCGCAGTGTCACCCACAAACGGCCGCCGTGTAACCACATGCAGGCGTGTTTTTGTTCGAGTAGATCACGACCTGGATGCGTCGATCCGGGGTCTGGTGCACTTACACAACAGCTATCGTGCTGCCTGTTTGAGCCGGCATCGACGGTACCACTCCTGTATTTTCTCCGAATTTGGTGATTTGTGTCATCTACGATTGTCCCTTGCCACTTTCATAAAAGCTACGAGCGCCTCAGCATCCGGATCCGGGCTACATCGAGCCGGCAAATGCTCGACCCGACGTATTATTTCCTGGATGATGCCTGTGCCTCATGCTCTTGGAGGTTAGCAACTGTGAAGAAGCTCACAACTACGCAACCCCAAGGGAGAAGTGGAGAACTAATGCAAAACTTTTGATTAAGGATATGATTCCCAAGGGCAAAACAGCCCACCGTTGGGTGCTGACGCTATCTCCTGCTGTTCGAAGGAGCATATATTCATGAATAAAAAATCTCCCCAAAGGAAACGCATTTTATCGCTATGAGCCCGAAAAATCAAAGTCATGAAAGCCATAATGAGAAGGCCGTCAGGCATATCTTGGTTCAGGCGAACCTGTGCATAAATCTTAAAACTCCATGGTCAATACGAGCATTTAGCGGTAGGTGTTCGTGACGACGTCTGGCTGTTCGTCAGCCATGTTGTCGTCCTCCGACTTCACGCTCGTCTGGTCAGAATACTCGACTTTAACTTGCTTCTGAAAAATCATGGCTTGGATGATTTGTAGGGCCATCTCATGGCCGATGTGATCCCGGAGATGCGTCCACAATTCCATGTCGAGGCTGTGCGCTAGTGTGTCGATGACAAGTTTCAGGAGTTTCTGAGGAGGGCTCTTGTCCTTGAACACGTTGATAAAGACGACCTCTAAAACCTGGTCAGGGGTGCCTGAGCCATATCCGAGCAAGGTTTGGAGAGGAACGCCATTTTCCAGGGCACCTTGAATAGAATCACTCGCAGCGTTACAAAGCCTGGTGAGACACGTCTCTGCGAGCGCCTCCACGCCGAGTTCGTTGGCCAGATTTAGGAGGGCGTACAATTGCTCCGCCCCTCCCAGCTGCAGGGATCCTTCGTACATCCACTGAGCGAGCAATTGCACGGTAGAGTGGTCGAAACCGGGTAACAATATTCTTCGCTGGGCGAGGGCCCTCACTGGATCACCCTTGGCCTCCTGCGCCTCCCTTTTTTTCATCCTGTAGAGAGCTGTATACAAGTCCTCGGCGACTTCATGTACGCCTCGCGACTTGAGCAGGACTAGACGCTCCCTAAGGGTAAGGTCGCGACTCTTTTCCTTATTATCCCTCCTCTTTGAGAGTCCCCCAGCTGTGTGTGGAGCTTTAGTATTTTTAAGGGTGATCTGATCCTCTACGGAGGTGTCGATCACCTTCTTGATGCGGTTCTGATATCCTAGAAGGGGATGCTTCTCGAAAATATGCAGAATTAACGGCACTGCCTACGGAGCCTCGGCGTCAGCGATATGTACATAGTAGTTGAGAAACGTTGAGTGCTTTCGCAATTGCCGGTCGATGAGCACAGAATACGCGGGAGCTACCCATGGTGGATCGTCAGAGACATACCTTCTCCTCCATACCAGCGTCCTCAAACTGTTTGGCCGTGACTTCCGGGAACACAAATGACGCCAACTGCTCCATCAACCGTGCGCTCTTCATATATTGCTCACGGAGAGGCTTTGCCCGGGCGCACAATTGTTCGAACGACTTGCTGTCACGACGTAAATATCCTTCGTAAACAGTGAGCTGAGAGGTGAGATTCTCTCCGCATTCGACTGTTATGGCGGAATCCATGAGCATCCTAAGTAGTTAGTTTAACAAGATCCATGGAAACTTTCTTATGACTTACTGAAGAGAGTTGAAAGGGTTGGAAGGTTCCTTCCGGGCATGAGTATGGACTTGAGCCTCCGCTTGCACGAGGAGACGCTCCAGTTCAGAACTCTGCGAAGCGGATACCGGTGGAGTCATTTGTGCTCCATACTCACTGCTGTCGATAGCAGTGGTTGAAGCTCGGGATGTAGTTGCTGGTGGCGTGGTAGTTTTGGCGAGATCCATTATCAAGAATGGGTAGGACCTGTTTTATGATCGAGTGCGTCTGTCTGGATTGAAGAGAAGAAGTGGAAGTGGGAGGAGATTAACAGACGAATACGAGGAAGTTTATATGCTGCTTTGCGTGGCTGTTATAGTATTCTCTTACCTTGGTCTCCGTGTTGTGAGAGCTAGTCAGCCTGGGTAAGAGAAACATGCACTATTAGAATTACTGTCAACTAATCTTGGCATTCAGGTTATATCGGCGCCTATTGTCAACTCTATCTTAGTCTTCAGATGGACGCATGCTATACTCCATTACAGCCTAAGTGAAGTTGGAGGCTGCACGATGTGCCGAGTGCCATTTGCCTACAATCCAATGAAAGAGTACATCCTGTGAAGCTTAAGAACATCAATAATTTCACAACAGCATACTCGCTGTCACTTCATTGATCACAGAGGAGGTGGAACATGGGAACGTCTTGGAAGGATGGTAGCTGGAAGTGTTAGTGACGGTGTTTGATCCCAGAAGCACGGACCTTATCGACACCCCCGCGGTGATCAATGTCAACACCACAACCTCAAGAAAACAGCGCGTCGTCATGGCCGCCCTCCACCGCGAACGCGTCGAACACGCGTTGAACGAGCTGCTCATTAGGATCATACCCGAAGATCCCAATGAAGACGAGGAAGCAGCGAACCAACGCTTCGAGGACGCCTTCGATTTCGCAATCGAGGAACTCGCTGCTGCGGGGGACCCGTCTCTCGTCCCCGATGTCAACCATGTTGCCAGCCTGATCGATAGAAGAGGTACCACTCCTGTGCTTGTTTTTTATATAGCCAGTTAACAATAGTTCAAGTTGCTGGACCTGGGAATGACCACAAGAAGAGCACGCGCCTCCATAACCTTCTCTCCCGCCTCGAGACGCAACCTGTCTTAGATCAGAAGTGGCGTATGCTATACTTTCTTTACAAGCTTTCCGACGAACCAGCGCCTACTGTAGAGAAACCCGCTGCCCGCGACCCTCGAAGCCGCTCCCGCGAACCCACGACGCCATCGAAATATCCGAGTTCGAGTGCTCAAGCATCTGCCAGTCCAGCATTCCGGGACGCGTTCGCAAAACCAGGCTTGTCTCGCATACCAGTCAATGACGGATCGCCCAAGGCATCTACACGTCCTGCGCCAATTCTGGAAAGAGCAGAGAAGCGGAAAGAGCGACGACCACAAGAGGCAAGCAAAGAGCAGCAAACAGAGGTTGATCCTGCAGAGAAGGTCGACATGGCGCCATCAGAGCCTACGTTGTTGCGCGACTTGCCGTTCACTCTGCAAGGCCTTTCTTCGACGAACCTCGTATTCCCTTCTTCGACTGCGCTCAAGCTCCCCACGAATCTGCCCGTGCCCATCATCAGTCTTCTACACACGCTCGCTGAGCCTGCTATACTTTACAAGGGACTAGCAGATTTTGTCGAGTCTGGCGATGGAGGTCTTATAGGTCAGAGCTTCCGCTCAGCCTTGGCCAAGGAACTGCGGGCATATCTAGGACTCGTCGCGACCTTAGAAGGACAGATTAGAAGGGCGCTCGCACAATTGAGCGAAGGACCGGCGCACCAGGGCGTCAGTAAGGCCGGTGTCACGCTGAAGCGATGCGTAATCTGGATTCGCGAACCGACCATGGGCCTGCGACTAATGAGTCTGATGGTTGAGGAGTCTAAAACTAAGAAAGGAGGCGAGTTAATTTCACTCATCCACTCCTTCTCCCTCAACCATGGCGATCCGTACGTCATGGCATTTGCGGAACGCCTACTTTCTGACGTGACGCGTCCCTTTTACGATATGCTCAGGCAATGGGTATACGACGGAGAGCTTTCTGATCCCTTTGGTGAATTCTTCGTGTCCGAACAGAGCGAAGACGAGATCAACGAAGCGAGCGGTAACGAGGGGAAGGGAGGGGCAACAAGTGTTTGGGAGGATAAGTACAAACTGAACGACAAGATGGTGCCGACTATTGTTACGGATGATTTCGCCAAAAAGGTCTTCCTCATTGGCAAGACCCTGAATTTCATTCGATACGGTTGTGGTGATGCAGCATGGGTGGACACATACTCGAAAGAAGCGTCTAAGGAGCTCCAGTACGGCGATACTGCGAATCTCGAGCGATCCATTGGCGACGCATACAAAACAACAATGGCACGCCTCATCGACCTTATGGCGAACAAATTCAAGCTTTTCGACCACCTACAGGCGCTGAAGCAGTATATGCTTCTCGGGGCTGGCGACTTCATCGCAGTGCTCATGGAATCGTTATCATCAAATCTAGACAGGCCAGCAAACACGCAATATCGGCACACTCTGACCGCTCAGCTCGAGCACGCTGTTCGCAACTCGAATGCGCAGTTCGATACATCTGATGTGCTGCGACGTCTCGACTCCCGAATGCTCGAACTTTCGCATGGCGAAATTGGTTGGGATGTATTCACCCTTGAGTACAAGATCGATGCACCCGTCGATGTCATCGTCACACCATTCGGCTCAAAACAATACTTAAAAGTGTTCAACTTTCTATGGCGAGTCAAGCGCGTAGAATTTGCACTTGGGTCGACATGGCGTCGCTGTATGACTGGCGCTCGGGGTGTTCTTGGCACAGTGTCTGACAAGGTTGGAGCAGACTGGAAGAAGGCACGATGCGCCATGGCCGAGATGGTGCATTTTGTCAACCAACTTCAACATTACATTCTCTTTGAGGTCATTGAATCATCCTGGATCGATCTTCAGAAAGCTTTGAAGAAGCCTGAGAGTACGCTTGACGACATGATAGAAGCGCATGCAAAGTACCTCAATAACATCACTCGAAAAGGTCTCCTTGGAAGTCAGAGCATCGACTTCACCGCGCAGCTACACGAATTGTTGAAGACGATGCTCGCGTACAAAGATGCGGTAGATGGCTTATACTCCTTCTCCGTCGCAGAATTCACCCGTCGCCAAGAACACGCAGCTAAGATCGAAACACGCACCGCAGCCGGTCGTTGGGGTCTCTCGGAGAAAGACACACACGGCTCTTCGTCCCCTGACCCTTTCGCAGCACCACGCGCAGCATCACGACAAGACCCTGACTCGCCCTTCCCACCACCCCTCCTCAAAGTTGGCATCACTGGTTCCGGCGAAGACGATGTTCTACCCGCTCTACAGAAGCGGTTGGGCCATCTTATTGAAGACTTCAAGGGTAGGATTAGTGTGTTGTTAGGCGATTTGGTGCATTCGCCGGATGGGGAGCTTAAGATGCTTGCTGTGAACATCAATTTCAATGATGTTTATAAGCCGGAGAGAAGAAAGAGGAAAGGCGAGAAGAAAAGGGAAAAAGAAAAGGAGACGCCAAGGGCTTCAACGACTACCATCTCATGATGAGGAAGATAGGTGAACCGATAACTTGTGTATGAGAGAAGAACGTTCTTGCTGGCGCATATAACGGTTGTATGGAAGCTACACAGCGGCGTAATGGGACATCGCATGTTAGGAAGCTTCCTGGGTGTTGTGCACATAAAGAGTGTACCCATTCGCTGCTTTGTAAACTCGTTTCGTTGCTCAAGTTAGAATTCAGCATGATAATATGATACCCAGTGTTCTTAAACGAGGGCACAGCGCGTCTATACAACGGCTCCTTAAAGACAACGACGTGGATGATAAGCGTACACCTGACACAATACCCTTCTATGTCGACGTCCGCGACATCTCCAGTATTCAAAATAACGTTATCATTACCGCGCTGCTCCCTTCACGATGACTCGAGAGGCCTTACGCCTGAGAATTCCAGCCAAATGGGTTCTTTCGAGAACTAGATATCACGTATATTATTGGCCCTTGCCTACACCGGAGGATACGCTAGTCGGTCAGAGTGTAACGTGAGTAATGTAAGCGTCATGCTAATATAATTACGCGACGGCTGTGAAATGTGCTTTACACTCAGGCTTCCATTCGACACTCTGACGTTTTCCTAACACCTCTCGCATCTCCATTTCAGTCAAGCCCTCCTTCATCTCCTCAGCATGCATCCACCAATACTTTCTAATCCCTAGCCCAACCCAATACTCGTTCCCTGGCTTCATAAACTGGACATCTGATCTTCTTACTACGTTCGGCCCAGTTTCCACGAACAAAGTATACCTTGTCTCAACTGTTTCTCCGGTCTCCAGTCGCACCAATTTGGAGTCCTCAAACTCAACTTCTTCTTTGTCCTATTCATCTTGCATGGTAGGAAAACAGCCTATCGGACGGTCGTTGCCCTCTCGGTCTTTGCCTCTTGGGTGATTCGGGTCTCGTATGATAACATGGTCCGCAAAGTCGCTAAAAAGGCTTATGAGAACCCAAACTAGGCGTGATTTATTGCAGGTGTAAATGGTAATAATACTGAATGAATGTACGCCAGATATCGAGCAAGTTGGCGATGAGATACGCAGATCTACTGAGCAGGGGGGCTCTCGAACTTGGCGAGTTGAGTCTTCGGATGCGGCCATGTTCTGAACTGCGATGTTGGGTGGAGGGAGCTAAATGTCTTTGTCGGGGTTCAGGTAGCAGGACGATGTAGTTGGTCAGCGACATTCACGATATGAAGGGGAGTGGCAGTCAATGAAGGCAGCGTAGCCTGTGAGATAGTCTAGGGGCCGTGTGATCTCATTATCAGAAGCGCTGCGGCAGAGCACGTTGACATTGTGCCTTGGCACGTTTGATGCTTCGATGTAGCTTCATAACCACGATTGATCCCACCAATAACACCGCGCCGCTCTTAGTCTGGCGAGATCAGATTGATTAACTTTGTCGGAGCCTATGTAGCTGTGCGTAAATGGTATATTATCGTCAGGACTTATTTCTTCGTCGTATCTTCTTTTCATTAATCCTCGACCAAATTGGTGCAATCTATAGAAGTCTCTGGCGTACAATGAAGCGACGATGCATCTCCAAAGCTTAGTACAGTATTTCAGCATTCATTAGGGCTCTAAAACCAAGCGATTAATGTCTGTAAAGCTCCCCAATCACTGTGGCGCACTAGTGGCGCTCCGGGCAGACTTCGCCAACCCATGGGCAGTGTGATGATGAGCCTCTTCAGCCAACACGAAGTGTTTCAGTCAAGACGGCACAGCCAATACACACAAGTGATTTCATTCCGACTAGCCTCAACATCAAGAGTATCATTACCTCAACTCGGGAGCGGCGTGTACATGTGTTCATATTAAATTGATCTTTCATTGAAACTGAACGAAAATGATAGTCAAATGAGTTTGCATACGTGTCTCTGAATCCACCAGCTATGACATCCTCCCAATCATCAAGTGAAGATTCGGTAGAATCTTTCGGGCCATGAATTCCAACTCTCTCATAACAACGGATTTCATCTGGCCCCTTTATCCATTGTGCATCCGTCTTTGGTGAAGAAAGGATCAAGGAGACCTTGTTTTTAATCTTCAGTAGAAAGAAGTCCGTATTCTCAGCTTTGGTTTCTCCCCATAATTCCCCAAGGCATTGATCCTCCGTGTGAGTATCGAGTGACACCTCGTACTGCAAGTTCCATGGAAAGGCGTTACTATAGGTGTACATTGGCGGTTTTGGTTTCCACGGGTGAAGTATCAGTATCCTGATCTCGTCTGGGATTTGCCATAATGGAGCCTTCACAGTAATGTAGCCACCCTTAATTTCACCAAACGCGCTGTTATTGTTCCAAGGTGCGATATTATAATCCAGAAGAGTCGCATAGTATTGTCCAGATCGATTTCTGTCAGAGTATGGCCACCGAACGCCACCTTCGACAGATGCCCAAGACCATGAGGGGGCTCTGTAAGCCAAGGGCTTGTGTAACGTTCTTCGCATCGACTTGTATCTCTCGTCGTCGAAGTGCTCTGTGTGCGGTTTGAAAACCCCACTTCTATTGAAATAGCTGATGTTTCCGTGTACCCAGAGGAGGTCATCCATTATACTTCCTTTCCATAGCCCAGCTAGATATTGATCAGGGTTCAGCTCCTGAAGCCGTCTAGCTAAGCCGCCAATAGCTGGTAGCTTATCGAAGGGATTGGTGATGGATTTGTGACAGTAGTCTGTGGCAATGCACTGCCACGTGTCGTAAACAGTTTTGTGGTCTGATTCAAAAGTTCGAAGGAATTCTTGATCAAGTCTCATTGCGCCGATGCTTTGCATCTTGAAGCCACTCTCAGTGAAGCACTTGTTCTGGCATTCCCAAATCAGTTGATCTCTGTTGCAGATCAGTACCCTGGTAGACAAGATCCGCTCTTGTAGCGCCCAGCCACGTTGGTATAATGGCTCATCCAGTGAATCAACAGGTGGCGAATGCTTTGGAACAAGCCGGATTTTGCCCTCGCGTTTTGGGTTCCCTAGAATTCTTAGTCCGAGTTCATCGCCGTCCGAGAAATTGGATGGGCGAGTGGTGAAAATGCCATCGTGCATCGAGCTTCCCCAGGCTGCCGCAATAGTGAGCCAAGCGCCACCGTAAACGCTTGCCATCATCGACGACTCGCGATCCCAGTCTTGCCGGGCATTGTCGTCCTTACCTTGAATGATGCACAAGCTGTCTACCCAAAGATATCGAACTCCGAGGTTGCGTGTGAAATCGATCGCATCGAGGATGGTCCTTGGGAGTAACCTCATTGGCAATTCCGCCACGTGCGCAGCTAGTGTCTTCGAAGTTGTTGTCACGTAGGGGCCCTTCTTAATGTCTTCCTTTTTCCCCCAACAATAACTCAAAGCGACGTAGCGTTCATGTGTATCGCCCCTACTCAGATGATCCACCGCACTGGTGATGACAAGACGTGTCTTCTGAGACTTTCCGTCACCAACATCGATAAGTCTTGTGGGCAACCTAGAACTTTCCAGCACGCAGCAAGATACATGAGATGACGAACAGTCTTGGATCCATGTCTTGATTATGTTGACAACCTCGGGGGTATTCATTTTTGGTACAATTGACTTGTAACAGATGATATCGGAAATAGGGTCGGCTAATTGAGACGAATGGTTATGGCCATGCAGAGTGTAATTGTATTGGAGATCGACTTACACCACGAGGTCTTTGGTAAGATTCTGGCAGTGGCTAGCGCGCGCTCTAACCACGATACTTCGGGTGTTTTAATTCTACCCCAAAGAGCAGATAGACTTGATATCAGTGCTGGAGTGTGATAACTGTACTCCTGCTGGTATCGATCGTAGTGCAGCTCGATCCTATCCAATATATCGGTGGAGGCACTCCAGGCCGATATCTCGCGCAGCTGATACGGTATAGTGCAACCAGTATTTAGACGATCAAAACATAATGGATTCAGAAACAACCTGACCGGCTCTTTCTTCAAGATCTGCAGTCGTTCCATTTTGTCATACAGTACATCCCATTCTTCAAAACCCACGTCAACGAAACTCATGGACTTCTTCCAGGAACGAATGGGCTCATACTCTTCGTCTAGATACTTCAACAAACCTTTCCAAAGGGCAGTACAAAGTGGACATCCATGCGCAGAGTCGTGTTGGTGTCGAAGAGCCCGAGCCTCTGCTTGATGCATGATACCCTCGGTAGCAATGAGGTCTGCAGAGTTTAACGAGGTGCAGGTGTGGCACATTGGGTGATCGCCATCGAGGTTGAAGAAAGAAAACTGTGTCGCGCTCTCACGGTCTTGCTTCGAAGGGAGCTGCTGTCGGCGTCGTTGCTCGTGCCTAGCAGAATCCCAATTAACTTTCGGGCCCACATGGGAGGTGTCATCTTCGTTTCTATCGCCATCCTCCTTTCTGTTGGAGCGTACAACTGAGGTAGCCGTGTGCCACATTAGGTGACTTCATTTTCGTATCTTGATGCCTAAGAGCAATAAGTAGAATCAGCTTGGTTCTGAGATCGACTAGAAAGTCTTCTTGATGGCCTTGCTTGATATCATTATGTAGGCAACTGCGACGCCTAAGCCTGGGCGATTACGGTGGGTCAGCCCACAAGGCTGAGTGCATGCGTTGTCAGGTGCGGGGATGCACGTGGGGTTAGTAGCTTTTCAATCTGATAGGTGTTGAGATTCAGCTGAGGGATCAACTGATACGTATAACCTGAGCGGTGCCGATGTGAGGGTACATGGAGCAGCGCAGCTTAGGCTGTGCTTTGAGTTGGTGAGGCAGAAGCGATGGTGGCAGAAGAACAACTACCTCAACACACCCTCTGGGGCAAGACTGGTGGTCCCCCACAGCCTTATACAGCTTTTTGGCAGATACGATGGGAAATTGATGTGGGTGATTCGAAAATGACGACCGGATGAGGTCGACTTTTGGCCGTCATTAGCTATCTTAGTTCGTTCATTGACTTTTCAATTACCCAAGCCGTCTCCCCTCCCACGTGCCAACAGGCTGTACAGACGTCGGTTGTAGAAGATCATTCAACTACTCTCCCATACCCAAATCCTCTCACACCGCTACTAACCCACACTCCTTCACCAACCTTCACAGTGTCAATCCCAACTGGCTCTTCCATACAGTACCCCTTCCCGAGCGCCCATCTCCGACTCGTGCCTCGCTGACCTCCAGCACCAACCTTTGCGCTTCTAACAGAATGACCCCAGCGCCCGGCAAACGGTTTCCGTAATTCCCCTTCGTCTTCATTAGGCTCCCTCAAGGTCTTGCTGGTGAACTCTCCTGACGGTACACCGACAGGTGGTGTGACCCAGCGGCCGCCGCGGTAGAGGTAAAGGGAGCTTAGTGTACCTTCAGTAAGCTCATTGACTTCATTGAACAGCATTACTTCTCTATAAGCAGGCGCAGCTGGGTTCTCTGGTAGCGCGCGGTCTCGTGACTCGTTATACATTTCGCGCTTAGTGGTCTTCAGGACTGTGAATGGGGACGAAGGCGTGGGTGCGGTGTCAAGCCTGAGTGTCCACTGCGGGGGAGACGGTGGTGTTGATGTTGCAGAAGGAAGAGAGTCGGTCGGTCCAAGCATGAGGGCACCGCCTGTGAGCGGAGATGGTGTGAATGTGTTCGCTGGATGAGGTTTTGTTTTCGGATTTGGCGGATCTAGAGAGGGCGGGTAGAGTGTTGATAAGGGAACCGCGGGTACGACCGAAATTTCCACTGTGGAGTTTGCGGATTTGTCGAATAGGACTCTCAGCTGTCATTCATCAGACCTATACTGGAAGACTTCGTTGTTATAGTTTACCTTCAGCGCTTCATCCTGCCCACCCTTTTCACTCCACTTGTTGACTTCCCCCTGCAGATATTCATGCAATGCTTTTCCATCTTGTAATCTCTTTTCGACTTGAAGGAAATCAAAATGCTGGGCTGCTTCTAGCATGCGATCTCGGTGGTACGCTAGCATGTAGAATGGCGACGGCGTGATGAAGTTCAGATCTGGCCTTGAATTTTCTTCTGAGGTGAGGAGGAGGGGGTCATAGCGGATAGAGGTAAAAAGTTGGAACGTGTTTTCAGACGCCATATTGACGAACTGATGTTGTCGCTAGCGAGGATACTGATATGAAGATGACCTAGAGTATGAGCTATGCCTTGAAAGCACCTCGAGTCTTGAGATACTTCCACGGTCTGCACGGAGCAAGCGATGTAGCTTTTGATGATGGAGAAGCCGTGATCGATTTGCATCACAATTGGCATGTCCAGTCATTCGCGTCTAAAGTCCGATTACGCCGATGCCGCTTGTTCGTCATGCACAGAGACGTGGCAACGAAAAGCTGCCGCTGCAAGACGTAGTAGACCAGTCTTGACAGCGATGATTATCAGGATGACTAGAGGGCATTGTGCAGGCTATCCGAAATTGGAGCAGCAGAAAATAGTGACCGCTACGTCACGTGCAGCTATCCGAAGTCCAAGGTTGCTCCATGTGTCGGCAGTAAGCAACAAGCATAGCAAAAGTAAGACACCCAGGCTCATCTTCATCAAGATGCCACGGTGTGAGCTGGATGCGATTGGGACGTAATAGGCAGAGCGCATTAAAGCGCATCCAGATGGTATTATTGCTCGGCACGGCTGATGACGTCCGCCTCCCACGCTCAGGCCAACCCAAGCTTCGTAGCACTAGCCCAAACTTTTCGACGCAGCTCATCCATCGCAACCGCCGCCGCTGAGCATTCCCTCCCCATTCCCGCGGCCTCTCCATCTCTTGAATACCCGCCCTGACATCATCATGGCGCCGACCAATGCACCTCTGCCCAACTCCCCGGGCCCCTTCCCCGTCCAAATCCCTGTCGACCAAGGCACAAGTTCGTTATGGGACCGATTATCGAACTGGGCCTCCGAGAACAAAGGCGTTGTGTACACGATCGCGGGCATAACGCTGGTGGTTGGAGCGGGCGGTGCCGTCTACTACTTTTCGAATGCGGATTCGCGGCCAGATGAAAGCGCGACCGAGTCTTCGGCCAACAAGCGGAAGAGGCAGCGGGAGCGAAAGCGCGCAAAGGAGAGGGCCGAGAAGGAATCTGCCACGGAGAAGACGAGCACAGAGACGGCGACTGGTATGTGGACTGATGGCTTGGCATGCTGAATGAACAGGAGCTGATCAGACGATAGAGCCTAAGAAGGCCTCGGTAACCGCAGCGAGCGAGGACGAGCTGCCAGAGGTCGACGAGAGCTCGGTGGGCGCTCTATCAGAAGAGGTACGATTGCTGATTCGTCCCTATACACGACATTCCCTTGGCTAACTCGTCTCAGGAGCGCAAGGAGTATGCGGCGAAGCTCAAGGCTGCAGGCAACAAGGCTTACGGCTCTAAAGACTACAACCGCGCCATCGATCTGTACGCCAAGGCCATCCTTTGCAAACAAGATCCCGTCTTCTACTCGAACCGCGCAGCGTGTTACAATGCCATGTCAGATTGGGATAAGGTTATCGAGGACACAACCGCCGCTATCAACCTCGACAACGAATACGTCAAGGCTCTGAACCGGCGAGCAAACGCATACGAGCAGGTCGAGCGCAACAGTGAGGCCCTGCTTGACTATACCGCCAGCTGCATCATCGACGGTTTCCGCAACGAGAACAGCGCACAGAGCGTGGAGCGTCTGCTCAAAAAGGTTGCCGAAACCAAGGGCAAGGCCATCCTTGCATCTAAAGAGAAAAAACTGCCTAGCCCTACTTTTGTCACAAACTACCTACAGAGCTTCCGACCGAAGCCGCCACCAGCGGGCCTAGAAGACGATGCGGAACTGGACGAGGAGAGTGGCAAGGGTCAATTGCGCAAGGGATTGAAGGCCATGGCTACCAAGACGGGAGAGGGCTACACAGAGGCTGCGTCAGCCTTCGACCGCGCGCTTGAGCTTGGAGACCTCGGCGACCACGAGGCTTTCGCGTACAACATGCGCGGAACTTTCAGCTATCTCAAGGGTGATAATGAGGATGCCCTAAAGGACATGGACAAGAGCATCGAGCTGCAACCTACTTTGACACAGAGCTTCATCAAGCGCGCCAGCATGCACCTCGAGCTTGCCAACCCTGAAGCCGCCGAAGCCGACTTCGCCGCTGCTCTCGAACAAAACTCAAACGACCCAGACATCTACTACCACCGCGCACAACTCCACTTCATCAAGTCCGAATTCGGCGAAGCCGCGAAGGACTACCAGAAATCCATCGACCTCGACAAGGATTTCATCTTCTCGCACATCCAGCTCGGCGTCACACAATACAAGATGGGCAGCATCGCCTCATCGATGGCTACCTTCCGCCGCTGCATGAAGAACTTCTCTCAAGTCCCAGATGTATACAACTACTACGGTGAACTCCTCTTGGATCAGCAGAAATACCAAGAAGCAATCGAGAAGTTCGACACGGCTGTTGAAATGGAGAAAACATCAAAGCCCCTAGGCATGAACGTCCTGCCGCTTATCAACAAGGCGCTCGCGCTCTTCCAATGGAAGAACGACTTCTCCGAGGCAGAGAAGCTGTGCGAGAAGGCGCTGATCATCGACCCAGAATGCGACATTGCTGTCGCAACAATGGCACAATTGCTATTGCAGCAAGGAAAGGTCACCGAGGCGTTGAAGTATTTCGAACGCGCAGCCGAGTTGTCGAGAACAGAAGGTGAAATCGTCAACGCCTTGAGTTACGCAGAGGCAACGCGGACACAACTTGAGGTAAATACAAACCCATTCCTCCCCCCGTATATATTCATCCAATCCAACACTAACATCTCTCCAGGTCCAAGAAAAATACCCCAAGCTCGCGTCAAGACTCGGCGCCATGGGCGGCGCAGCAGGTGGAGCTGGATTCGGCGCGATGCGCTAAATTTATCGCAAATCATACCATACCAAGCACCACCCTCTTTCTCACCTTTGTTCACACAAAACTGTATTTACACATCTCCCGATCGAATGGACGTCTTGGCAAAAAGGACGGTTGATATGGCGTTGTAATGATCCCTTCCCCCTCTTGTACATGTATAGCATTGAATGGATGGAGTATCGAGTCTATTTGTGCGTGCGTGCGTGCCGTGAGAGTATTCAGAGTTGTGTGCAATTAGTTGTGCGTGATGGAGTGTGATTTGAGAGTGATGCTGGTATCTTTTCTGCTAACAAGTTTAAGCCAGAGGGCAAGATGATCACTCGAGAGACGCGGGTGTTCGCTGAGTCTGAGAGGATACATTTTCCATGTCAAGGGAGGATGGGAAGTGAAATTCTATGCCTTCACAGTTGGCAGTGAATATAATGAAGATGGAGAGAGGTAGATTGAGAGACTCTGCCATGAATGATGCTAATTTTGGTAGAAGGAGATGTCGAGTAGCCTTCCTACATTACCCTGATCTG
Source organism: Phoma sp. ATCC 74077 (assembly GCA_033682645.1). Taxonomy (NCBI): domain Eukaryota; kingdom Fungi; phylum Ascomycota; class Dothideomycetes; order Pleosporales; family Didymellaceae; genus Phoma; species Phoma sp. ATCC 74077. The sequence goes on from JAWDJC010000003.1 coordinate 59,653, forward strand.
TCTATTGCAGCGGAGTAAAAGTCCCTTCCAACAATAGGGAACATGAATACCCAGCCGGGAGGAATATTTCTATGGATAGTTCGTTATTTTTCTCAACGCACCGGATCCCCCAACTCGTCTCCACCCCCCTCCAAACGCTGTCTACCCCACATTACTCGCTTACTCACTCCCCGCTCAACTGCAGGATAAGCGTACTCGCGACATCCAAGAAAGGAAACGGGCTGGTGACAATCTTCTCTCCATCTTTTCTCCCCGCGCCAACTTCCTCCGTCCTCTCCCTCAGCACGCCCTTCCCACCATCTCTCAATTCGCGCGCCAAATCTTCTGGGAGCGGCTCGCCCTCACCAAGTCTACGCCACACTCCTTGTTCGTCGTCCCAGCCGTCCTCGTGGTGATGAGCGGGCTGAGAGGAGGATAGGGCCAAGTTGCTGATGGAAGTGTTGGATGTAGAGGTGGCTTTGATCTCGCGGACGAGGTTGGACACGAGACGCTCGTAGCCTGCGCATTTGAAGTCTACGACGAAGAAATCGCGGTCTATGCTGTAGAGTTGAATGGACATGTATATCCATACTGCTTCATCTGGTTGTGGGTAGTCTTCGCCCATGGAAGCGGCTCGATCTGCCATACTCATGTTCTCGACACCGTGATTGAGACTAGACGTGCTGGTATTCGTGGAGCTGCGTCTGCGTAGTCCGGAGGGGTCGTTGGCGAGATCGACGCGTGAGGAGTGAGTGGACGAGGGGTGTGCAACGCCGGGTGGGAACATGCCGTCCTTTCGGAAGCGTGCGTTGATCACCCATGGATCTTCTGGGATATGGTAGCCCCAGTCGTTGGTGTGGTTGTAATGCCTCTTTTGCCGACCGCGCGTTTCCTGTTCGTCGGCGCCATTACGTACAGTAAGCGGCTCGCGATGTGGCGAGTTGACTCTGTCACCTTGGTCTTCATGGGAAGAGTGCGACGATATCGACGAACCTCGGGAGCGGCTTCGTGATCTCGACCGTGACTGTTCTTGCGACTCTCGAGAAGCACTACGACTGCGAGATCCACTACCTCCGCCAGCCTTACGTATCTTCGGCACTTCCCAGTCAGCACCCATCGCCTTCAGTGCTTTAAAGATCGCTAGCATCGCCTCAGCTGGCTGGTTTCTCGAGCGGATACCAAATTGCCATTTGGTTGGTCGAGCCTTTTTGGCAGGTAAGCTCGTCATTGGTTCAGGTCTTTGCCTGCTGGAATCTGGAATTGCGCGGAAGTTCGGTTTCAGCCGTCGAGCTGATATCTGTCGCTGTTCTTCGGATTGTTCAGGTGTGGGTGGAAGACCATCGTCTTGCGGTTTATTAGGCGGCCTAGGATGACCTTTCATATATGCTTTGTGGTACTCAGTCAAACTGCTGGGAAGGATAGCGATCGTGCTGACGGGGCTTCGCACACTCGCAAGCTGGCTGCTAGCGTTTGAACCCTGGCGTGCACGCTCGTGTTCAGATGATGAAGATGGCGGGATAACTTGTGGGCGTGAGATGCTGGAGAGGGTATTGGGTATTGAGGTGCCCAGATAGCTTTCGTGGTGAGAAGGCGGTGATTGTGCAAGAAATGGCTGGAGGTTCTTCTCGTTGGTCAACAATGCTGCATATCAAAGTTAGCTGTTTGGTCAAGGCATATAACGACTGACCGCGAGGATAATTGTATGTTCTACCACCGGCTGCGATACGCACCAGGAGAAAATGAGTGGGGACGACTTACGATTTGTCTTCATGATTTGGTTCTCCCGAACGATCAAGTAAGCATCCTTGATTGCGCTTGGCTCGTCACGCGCCAATGCTTCTTGAACGTCGTGCTTCGCGTAACCCATAGTCTTGCCCAGCTTTGTAACGACAGTCTCGTGCAGCTTCTGTACAACGGGCGCAGGTGCCGAGGGTGCCAGGATCTTGGGGTCGATAGCTTTGTTTGGATCTGCACCGCTCTCATAGAATTCCTGCACAGGCGGCTCGAGGTAGGAGGGCAAGTCCTTGGTGAACCAGGGATCTTGGCGCAGTTCTGGGATGGTAATACGGTGCACCGGGTTCACCATCAACATCTTCTTGATGAGCGAGACTGCGCCCGGGGATAGATAGCTTGGTATGCTGTAGTTGCCCGCGGCGATCTTCTTGAATAGCGTAGGGATATATTCATCGTCGAAGGGTAGTCGTCCCACCAACAGAACGTAGAGGATGACACCGCAACTCCAGACGTCTACTTCGGGTCCGGCGTACAACTTTCCGGATATGACTTCAGGCGCAGCATAATTTGGGCTACCACAGCTCGTCTTCAGGAAGTTGCCATCCGTCATGATATTGCTCAGTCCGAAGTCGGCGATTTTGACATTATAGTGGTCGTCCAAAAGCAAATTCTCCGGCTTCAAATCTCGATGTACGATCTTATGTCGATGGCAGTACTCGACGGCGCATACAATTTGTTGGAAGAACTTCCGCGCCTTGTCCTCTTGTAATCTCCCATTGTTCACAATGTAATCGAACAGCTCTCCGCCGGCGTATTCGAGGACCATGATGATCTCGGTTGGCGTCGTTATGACTGTGTACCTAGCACAGGGTAAGCTTGATGAAAATATGTGCGTGTGCCTGGTCTTACAGCTTGATGATATGCGGATGTCGCAGCAGCTGCAAATACTGGATCTCGCGCTCGATCCTGCCAGCCATATCTCTCGTTACCAGTCTCTTCCGGTTGATGATCTTCAGCGCGACCTTCTGCCCGCTGACCTGGTGCGTCGCCAGTTTGACCTTGCCAAACGAGCCCTCGCCGAGCGTCTTCACAATCGTGTACTGCCCTAGCCGTTGACTCGCCTTGGAATCCCTGCTCTTGCTCTCATGCGCTGCGGTAACGGTGGGCGGTGCTGGAGAGAAATCGACCGTCTTGGTGGTACTTGCTCCACCCCGCCTCGGGGCAGGCATGGAGATGGAGAGCTCCTCCAGATCCTCATTATCGATTGCGGCCGACATGTTGAGGGCGGGCTACGCTGTGGGCGCGAGGCTGTAGAGGCGTATGATTAGCAGGTGTCCCGCCGACTCTTACGGGCGCCGGGTCCAGCGACGCAGGAGAGGGGGCTCCAAATGCATGTGAAGGGTCGAAGAAGCTTGGGCAGCCTCAGTCTCGTTCCTAGCAACGAGACAGCGAGGGGCACTTACGTCAGACTTTGTCTTTACAGCGAGGCACAACCGTGGTACGGGGAGGCTCTACGGACGTGTCGACCGCGCTTGGACGGACTCACTGCCCCGCTCACGGAAGCGCTGAGAAGGCTACCATCAACGATAAGAAGGGTTGAAGGACGCTGTGAGCTTCATGCGAGTGACAGAAAGCGGTCGGTGGATTATGACTGATCGGTGTGAGCGTGCAGCGAGGGTCCTGCGGCTTCTGATAGACAGTTGTCGACTGCGGTGGATGCGCTGCACAGCTGTACAGCGAGTTAGTGGGGCGCTGCAAGAATGAAACACCGCGAGCGCAGACTGTGTAACGAGGCCGAGCGCGAGTGGAAGATAATAAAGAAGGGACACGAGGCGCGCAGAGGCGGCGGATGATGGGTGAGCTGGAGGAGGGTCAAAACATGTGCTGCTGGGGCAAAAATGACGACGCGGGCGAGGTATGGGTATCGTGAGAGCCCCTCCTGCAGCGAACTGGGAACCCTTCGTGAACGCTTTACCGAGCTGGAGCCTGAGCCTGAGCCTCCGCCCTCCCAGAACAAGGCCGATCGTCGGCCAGCCACGCCCGAGTCGGACGCACCATGGTGCAGCACCAGAAATAAACGGCTACAAAGGGTGTTGGCCCTCGACCTGCATACCTTTTCTGCTCTATATATGCTACAACAGCAGTTCGCAGCGACGCCGTCAGCCCCGGGATGTTGACTCGCATAAAGAGTCGTCGTTCCCGCCTCCACGCGACTCCTCCACGCCCCCGTGACCAACCCGCCATGCCCATCGCGCTCCACGAGGCCATTCCATTGCGTCCCCAGCTCTCTGATCGGTCAATGTCTCTCCAATCAACGCTCCTTGCGCCTTTCCTCTGCCCGCTTCTCGCTCTAGACTACCGTCACCTGAAGCAGAACATGCGACCTAGACCCCGCTGATGGACCTCACGCCTGGCTGCTCCGTCCAGGTAGACAGCCTCGCCCTCGCTGGTCGAACTGGCACTGCTGATCTGCTTGGCTCTCTTGTTGCCGAAGATCCTCAGCAACAACACCATGCTCGCTGCACTCAGTATACTGGCGCATAAGATCCCAATCATGACCAGGTTGCTCTTGCGGTACCTATGCGGACCGACCTTGGCATCCTCTGGCCATCCCGAGTACAGCGCGTACGTCGTCAAGATACTTCCCAAATTGCCCAGTCCAGACACGAGTGCACTGGCCGCCGCTACACCGACTTCTCCGTGACGCGGTTGGAAAATCTCGTTGGCCCAGGTCATGCAGATTGGCACCGTAGGCCCCAGGCCGAATCCCACTAGCAAGATGCCGCCGTATCGCGACCAGTCCTTGGCGAATGTAGCTACCAGGAGTCCGGTGATTTGGATCATGACGGCGCCACTGAAGAAAAGAGCGCGGTGGTGATGGAAGCGATCTGATATTGGCGTGACGAGCAGGATGGCGATGAGGTCCATCTGGAGATCGTTAGCTTAATTGCCATGTCATGGTTCTGACACTCACAATCCAGATTGGCGCAGAAAGCAGACTGAGCTGGATGCCTGTCAATGATGGGTTAATGCCTCGGATGATGACCGTTGCGTAGGCCTGCGTTCCATTCCCGACTCCCACCACGCCGAAGTACATGATGACGAGGGGATAGATCCTCCAGTCAATTACAACGTTCCAAAGATCCTTCATGTTCCACATGGGGCGGTGGTAAACTCTTGTCAGGTCCTCATAGTGAATCCTTGCATCCTCACCGGTCAAAGCTGGTCTGCCCTCCGGGAGGAACTTCAGCCATCCCGATCGGTTGCGTACTTCTCCTGGAGGAAGAGGTCTGTCTGGGAGCCACCACAAGAGGGACACGCCGACAATAAAGCCAACAATGCCGTAGAGCAGGAACATCCACTGGAATCCGACGAGCCCCCCTAGCCCATCCATCTTTTGGAACCCAGCAGAGACCAAGCCCACAACGGCCGCTGAGACTTGGGATGCTGTGAAGTAGCGCCCAATGCGCTTGCCAGTTCGTGAAGGAGGGTAAAAGAGCGTCAAGTAATATGACATGCCAGGCCACATGCCTGCAATGACAATACCCAAAAGCAGTCGAAGTAGACTGTAGCGGCAGTAAGTACAGAGTCATCAATGCAAGTGGAGCACTCACTAGAAGCTCCATGCTGCCTTCATAGCAGTCAAACACATGCCAATGATGCCAACACAAGTGACAATCCTACTCATCCAGGCATGCGGGCTAACCTTCGACATGATGAGGTTGGACGGTAAGTCGAAGATAACATAGCAGACGTAGAACAGCGCCAAACCGGTAGAGACCTGCTTTGGAGTAATGTTGAGCACTGATGCAAGATCATGGCCCTCTGCCAGGTTCATCGTCTGAGCAAGTCCAATGTTGGAACGAATTGCTGAGCAGAGAAAATAGAGAATCCAGAATGCTGGAAGTATGCGCCGGTCGAGTTTGCTGTATGATAGTTAGCATTTCGAAAATTGCATGAGGGCATGCCACTCACGCGTATACTTTCTCTATCCTATCAATATCAACCATCTCAGGTGCTCCTCCTTCAACATCGTGATGCAATTCTCCCAGCTTTTGTGCATTGGTCTCCTCGACCTGCTTCTCGGGCGGGGCTCGCCCAATTGTCTCGGACGCCATACTGTCGCTCGCGACGTGAAGCAACAACTTGATGAGTCAAAAAAGGCAGGATGAGAAGGTATATACAAGTTCGACGGCGAGCAAGTTGTGCATTCGATAGTCTAAGCCGATGCCGGCCGACGTCCTGATTTGTCCTGCTAGCTATTCATCTCATTCGTTGACTACAAATTTTGTCTGCCCGTGGGGTGCGCTAGCCATGCTTCAGGGAACGATCGTACATGGTGAACTTTATCCACGCGGGACAGCACAAGCTCGGAGACATGGTCTTTGCTAGTTTCAAGCAGTGAGTCCCGAGTGCCTCGGGCTGAGGGGCTGAAGATTCCCATACGAAATAAGGCTGGAGCTTTGGAGATGGGTCGTGGTGGACTAAGCTCGATGAGGGGTAAGAGTGGATGATCTTCCGCTACTGGCGAGGAGCTTGGGCGCTGGCTGGGATTTGATCATCATCGTCATTATGAATTGAGGTCGCGTGGGAATACAAGTTGTACATCTGTGGCCCCAATGTGTCCGATAGTATACCAGATGTTCGCGAATAACTTCGTGCGCTCAGCGCGCAGCATACGATCCACCCGCAAAGCGCCCGCTCTGCGTCTCCGAGGTTCAAGAAATGTCTCGACCTTAGCAGAGAACCCTCACATTGTACTTTCAGATCCCACGTTCAACCACCTCCAACTGGCGACTAACATAGAGACAGTATGTGCACAAACACCCTCTAGATCCGCGCAAATCCTTGCTGTCCCTTCTCCCCACAAACCCGCCGACACCCCAACTCGCAATAGGCACCTGCGAGTCCCTCCCCGTAACACCGAACAACTTCACGCCAAACCCCTCCTTCCTACCCATCCTGTCCTCTGTCTTCGCTACACACGCAAGATCAGATCCCTACGTAATCCAGCAAGCGTCCGCCTACGCTTCCCCGGGCGGCTCCAATCTCTCCCAACCCTCTGATGGAGCAGGCGGTGCGAATCACCAGGGTGGCGCGGGCGGTGCAGGACATGGTGGCTGGATACATGTGAGCGATGTGAGAAATCCGCCCGACTACGGTAGGATTGCGTGGCCGGAGGATATTCTCGGGAGTCTAGAGGTGGATGGGAACGGGCAGTTTAGCGATGGGTCGTGGCAGGATAGCGGGACATATCGAATTGTTACTAGGGAGGGGATATTGGGATTGACGGAATTCATGAGGGGGAAGATGGTGGAGCGGTTACAGGAGCTTGAGAGGGAGATAAAGCAGAGGTCGTAGCTAATTTTATGAGCAAACTCTGTAGAGTTACCGAGGGCTTCATACTCGTGAATTGCTGAAGTAGAGTATGGTTTAACAAGGATCGCGGGCACCATGCTTGTTAACGAGTTCTAAAAACGATGTACATATCTGTATTCTATGGTACATCACCACCCAAATAACCAATAACAACAATTCTCCCCCTACAAATATTCCTGTCGATCATGCAATTATGTCTTGGCAACTATAGTATATGTCCCACTCTCCACCAACACATCGCGACAGTCACACAAGCCCAACACAAGGCAGCCAAAACTTTCCACCGCCACCATGGGCGATTCTAAATCCCCCGCACCCGTCTCCGTCCTCTTCGTCTGCCTAGGAAACATCTGTACGAGCCATACTCCCCCGCCCCGTAAGACAAACCGCTAACATCCCCCACAGGCCGCTCAACAATGGCAGAAGGCGTCTTCCAGTCCCTAACTCGCGCTGACGGCAAACCCTCCCACCCCCTAATAGCGACCATCGACTCCTGCGGCACAGGCGCATACCACGTCGGCGACACCCCGGACTCGCGCACAATGAGCACACTCCGCAAAAACGGCATAACCACCTACCGCCACGCAGCGCGCAAATTCGCGCCCTCAACAGACTTCCACACCTTCGATTACATACTCGCCATGGACGACGACAACCTAGACGACTTGCTGCGATTACGGCAGCGCGAAGTGAAGAAGTTGGGGAGCGGGGAGGGGCTGGGGAAAGTTATGCTGTTTGGGGAGTTTGGCGGGAGGAAGAGGAGGGGTGGGAGGGGGGAGGAGGTGCAGGATCCGTATTATGGGGGGGATGATGGGTTTGCGGTTGCGTTTGAGCAGAGTGTGAGGTTTTCGAGGGCATTTCTGGAGGGGTTGGAGGCGGGGGAGTTGAGTTGATGAGGGGGATGGGACGGAGAGGGGATTTGGTTGTGGTTATGTGCGGGTTGGCTGTGTGTTGACGCTTAAGGTAGGATTAGGGGGGTTGGAAGATAGGAGCGATGTGATACCCATAGAGATTCATAGACACGAGACGGTAGATACCGCATAGCAAGTAGTTCGCTTTGCTCCTCACTACAACCGGACGGCTGAAGCTTGAAATCCTTCTGGTCCATCTCCACTCATGTTCCCACAAGGAAATCAAAATTGCACTACCTAGCGATACTTAATTAGGCATCTTTTAACGATAATTTCACGATCGTCAGTCAAAGACTACAAGTTCCGTCTCCAGCCACATTTCATGGGACCGGTGTCTTTAGCTTTGTTCTTCCTCGGTTAGAACGCCCGATTATGGTCATCCTTCAGGGCGGCTCTCAGCCGCACGAGGGCTGAGCGTTCGCTTCGGGAAGAAGTGAGAGGCCAAATTGCCGGCGAAAAGAGCATCCGGATTGCAGAAGCATAACCAAGAAACTGTGGTTCCTTGCCAGTTCATGGAGATACAGCGGTTGTAACGACTTCGGGCCTTTGATAGCCGTTGTGGATGATCTCACACTTCGCCCGAAATAGAACAGCTTCGTAACTTGACGCGGCTGTGAGCTCTGGTGCGCCACGCGAAATGCGCAGCGAATTATCCGCAGTGTGCACGGCAGGGTTCGTTTCAGGGCTGCGTCGGCTTGGCGTGCTGCTCTTGAATGAACAAACGGTGGTAGCGCTGGAGGAGCCCAGCTCGCATCAGGGCTGAAGGCTGCTTGACCGCTTGCTGGCTTTGTATAGACCTTGAGCCCCAGCCGTCGATTGAGAAACTCTTCTCGACTCCCTACTCTTCCCTCCGGGTGTTACATCATTGATCACCGCGCACCCGCCCGTTGCTGTGGTAAACACGCTGCGGTGCTCCCTAGCGACGCTATTCGTACCCACCAAACGCATCTGAAACCGAGCTGTCCAGCCGGATTCCCGCAACGCCCATTCGAGTAATCGACAAAGCGCATCTCGACTTCCTGGGCAACCCGTTCGCGCGTGTGTTTGGGCTGTGGACTCGGTCATCGCACATCCTGCCGCGAGCTGATTGAAGGCGCAGCAACCATGTCTGGCTACAACCGACTGGGTAAGTAACCTACCTACCCGTAACGGCTACCACGATTGCGTCGTACGCAATGCTGCGCCGAGCTTTTTCGTGCCCTGGTCGCTTGTGCTCCCCAGATATCACATCACTACTCTTCATTCCTCATCGTACTCGGCTAGCTTCACCACTGACCGCGACATTGCATAGGCGCAACAGGAGGCGGCGCCGACGACCACTACGAAATGGATCCACGAAGACCTGGCAGGACACCCTCCCCAGGGCAGCCACTACGAGGCTATCAGCTCGAAGACCGATATGCGTCACCACAGCCTGGTGTGTTGGAGATCCCCATGGGACCCAACCCAGCAGCAGCTTCTGGAGATAGATTACCACTCCAGCCAAGTGTGAGTGGTTGCGCAAAGCCATATCCCCCCATATATTATTGTTCAGCCTGTTATTACTCCAGAGGAGACTTGTCGTGGAGGGTGTTCACCGCTAACAGTAGCTAGTATTCTGTCGAAAATATCCCTTACAATGCTGGTAACTACCATGATGACTACGATCCGCGCCCCGGAGGCCAGCGCCACGACAGCGACTATTCCCTCGATCCCCAGGCGCATCACGACGCATACTACAGCCAGCCCTACGATCCCTCACCGCATGACGAGAGCCCACATCCGGGCTATGGCACTCAGCCAACGCACTACTGGCAGGATGAAGATGATAGGAGACCTATGATACCAGGCGCAAATGCGTACGGCCCAGATCCGCACGATGCAGACCATCACGATATGGACCCAGAAAACCCGTTCCACGACGAGCCTGCGCCTACGCCAAGTCCGGCTCCAATAAAGAGGTGGAAGACTGTCAAGGAAGTCCAATTGTTCAAGGGCAACTTGGTGCTAGACTGTCCCATTCCCCCACGGTTACTTAATCAAGTACCACATGCACAGCCCCCCGAGCGTGACGAGTTCACACATATGCGATACTCTGCCGCCACGTGCGATCCCGCGGACTTCGATGCGGAGCGCTTTACGTTGCGACAGAAGCTTTTCGCAAAGCCTAGGCATACAGAGCTATTCATTGTTGTCACCATGTACAATGAGGAGGACGAGCTGTTTGCACGCACGATGACTGGTGTGATCAAAAACATCGAATACATGAACTCGCGCACAAATAGTAAGACATGGGGCAAGGACGCGTGGAAGAAGATCGTGGTGTGCGTCGTCAGCGATGGACGTGCCAAGATCAACCCGCGGACCCGAGCTGTGCTAGCAGCGCTCGGTGTCTATCAAGACGGCATTGCCAAGCAACAAGTCAATGGCAAAGACGTGACTGCACATATCTATGAGTATACTACTCAAATGACCCTCGACATCAAGAAAGGTGTTGTTGGTGTGAAAAAGGGAAACACCCCAGTACAGATGCTCTTTTGTCTAAAGGAGAAGAACCAGAAGAAGATCAACTCTCATCGATGGTTCTTCCAGGCATTCGGTGCTGTTCTGGACCCTAACATTTGTGTCTTGATCGATGCCGGTACGAAACCGGGCAAGGACTCCATTTACCAACTCTGGAAGGCATTCGACTTGGAGCCGATGTGTGCAGGTGCTTGTGGTGAGATCAAGGCCATGTTGGTTCACGGAAAGAAGCTCTTGAACCCCCTGGTTGCAACGCAGAACTTTGAGTACAAGATGAGTAACATTTTGGACAAACCATTGGAGTCGGCGTTTGGTTTTATTACCGTCCTTCCTGGTGCCTTCTCCGCCTACCGCTACGTTGCACTTCAGAATGACAAGACCGGACAAGGGCCACTAGAGAAGTACTTCGCAGGTGAGAAGATGCACGGCGCTAACGCTGGCATTTTCACGGCCAATATGTACCTAGCAGAGGACCGTATCCTTTGCTTCGAACTGGTCTCCAAAAGAAATTGCCACTGGATCCTGCAGTACGTCAAGTCTGCCACTGGCGAAACTGATGTGCCGACCACGATGGCCGAGTTCATCAGTCAACGTCGCCGATGGCTCAACGGATCCTTCTTCGCTGCTGTCTACGCCCTGGCACATTCTTTTGATATTTTCCGCAGTGATCACTCGTTCCTGCGTAAAATGATGTTCCTCGTCGAATTCGTGTACCAGACCATCAGCATGCTCTTCGCCTGGTTCGCGCTCGGCAACTTCTTCCTGGTCTTCCGCATCCTCACTGCTTCCTTACAGAACGAACTCGGTACGGCCGGCAAGGTGCTATTCATCATATTCGAATGGCTCTACATTGCCGTCTTGATAACGTGTTTCATCTTGTCACTCGGTAACCGGCCGCAAGGTTCTAACAAATGGTACATGTCAATGGTGTACTTCTGGTGTATCATCATGGCATATCTGATGTTTGCGTCAATCTACATCACGGTCCGATCTGTGCAATCACAAATCAGGACTAACAACGGCTTCAACGTATCGGATCTGTTCAAGGATAAGATATTCGCGACACTGATTATATCACTATTATCGACGTATGTGATGTGGCTCGTCGTCTCCATAATCTTCCTCGACCCGTGGCACATGTTCACCTCTTTTATACAATACCTCCTCATGACGCCCACATACATCAACATCCTCAACGTCTACGCGTTTTGCAACACCCACGACATTACTTGGGGAACCAAGGGAGATGACAAGCCGGAGAAACTTCCTTCGGTCACTACGAAAGCCGACGGCAAAGCAGATATTCAAGCACCAACCGACGACGCAGATCTCAACACGCAATATGAGACAGAACTTCGCGTCTTCAGCACGAAATGGAAGGAAGAGAAGAAAGTGCCTTCGGCGGGAGAAAAGCAGGAAGATTACTACAAGGGCTTCCGATCTGGCGTCGTATTGTTTTGGATGTTCTGCAACCTGGGTCTTTCTGCGCTCGTTTTGCAGGCTGGTGGTCTTGAACTCACCGTGAGCGACCCAGATGAGGCTCAGGCAAAACAAACACAAGCGGCAACAATCTATCTAGCGGTGGTTCTTTACAGTGTAGCGGGATTGGCTGCCTTCAGATTTATTGGAGCGATGTGGTTCTTGGTGGTTCGCATGGTGAGTGCCCCAAAGGCTTTCCAGCTTCCCCATACTGTCGTAGGCAGATCGCTAACAAGCTCAACAGTTCCGAGGTGTCTAAGCAGGTATTGCACCTATAGAATAAAGAGTTACGGAACGTTTACTGGCGTAAACATGTGGATTGGGTCAGGCATAGTACATTGACGGCATTTAGCTTACTGATTATGAGGTCCATGACGAGATACCATTTTCTGGAAGAGCGCGCTGTTTGTAAGTATTAGGTACATTAACTGAGTCAAACGTCTCAAACTCTCCTCCGCTGCTCTCTCCGTTGTTTTGCTTCGATACCATTGACTAAGCTCCCTGCGCGACTTGCCTTCACTCTCACCATATCGCCCACTTCGATGTTACGAGCAACTCTCACAGCACACACCTTCCTCTCTTCCTTACTCTCCTTCACCTTGTTTTGATCAAATCGTGAGTGACGCGGACCGTGCGCGTCAACGCCCATACGCCATTTTTATACACGGCAATCGCAAGCTCTACTACTTCCTACTTCCTCACCTCCCACCCGACTCGTTCGACTCAACTCCATCCAACCCGCAGTGCGCTACGTGCGCACACGTCTACTCGTCAGCCGCTTCATCATACGTACAGCAGTTTGAGCGCCGTCTCTGACTGCCCCCGCTCAATCCGTCCTCGAGCTCGTCATAGGTTCGTTCCTTCCTTTCTCAGAAAATGTCTTGGCAAACATTGTCGGGCAGATTTGACTGCTCAGGCCCAGTCCGCGACATCATACTGACTTTACACCATCTTTAGACTTGTCTCGATCGAAAGCTACTTCACAACACTCAGACCGCTAGGCTATCGACATCTCTGCAATCATGAGCTGGGATACAGGAGCTAGTATGTATCTCACTCCCACATCTCAATACTATTGTGCTGATACGTCATAGGTGGAGGTGATACCTGGAACCCAGAGCCTGCGGGCGACACCTGGGGCAGCGGCGGCGGTGGTGGCGCGCCAGTTGCTGCAGACGCCGGCGCTGGTGACTCTTGGGGTGCTGGTGGTGGTGGCGGCGACAGTGGTGGTCGAGGCGACGGCGGTGACCAAACCTGTCGAATGTGAGTAATTCTCTATACGCATCAAACTCTGGCCGGTGGTCAAAGAACCAGAAAGGGATAGCAAACCACCCACCTAACCTGACGGCCGCGATACTCACATCCACATATCGATCGATGAACTGACTCGAATTATAGTTGCAACCAGACCGGACACTTTGCCCGCGAATGCCCCGACAAGCCTGAGGGAGGCGGTCTCACAGGAGAGTGCTACAACTGCGGCGAAGTCGGCCACAACAAGGCAGACTGTACCAACCCTCGAGTCGACCGCCCCTTCTCCGGTACTTGCAACTCTTGCGGTCTGGAGGGACACGCTGCACGAAGCTGCCCGACCAACCCTATGAAATGCAAACTCTGCGATCAAGAAGGTCACAAGGCGCTTGAATGCAAATCCCGCCGCATTGTCGACTGGACTGGCGTCCCTGAGCTGGAGGCCGAAGCTGCATGGGCTGCCTTGATCGATGCTGCTAAAGAAAAGGATCTGGACATCTTCAGGACCTGTCTGAGGGCTTATGCTCGCGCTACAATGGACGTATTCGACCTTCCCGCCGTGGAAGCAGCTCTGCGAGAGGATGGCTTGGGTGTTTACTTGATTGCTAAGGAGCAGGAGATCGCTGTCAACATGACTATCCTCGACTTAGTGGGCAACCCGGACCGTAAATACGTTCTATCGGTTCAGCTGTCTGATAAGCCTCGTCGCGCGAAGCTTGCTCAGGGCTGGCCTGAGAACGCTGCGCAGAATCTTGAGCGTCTTGCGTCCGCTGGCTTCGTCCAGGATCGAGGTGTTCCGCTCTGCGGCAACTGTGGTGAACTCGGTCACACCCGCAAGGTAAACCCACCTTGAGTCGTTCGACGTTTTGAATGCATCTGGCTAACTCATTTCGCAGCACTGCAAGGAAGAACAAGCTGAACGCGTGTCCAACCTGCCTGCCATTCAATGCGTTTACTGCCAGGAGGTCGGTCACCGTGCTCGCGACTGCCCCAAGGAGCGTGTCAACCTGTACGCCTGCAAGAATTGCAAGCAGGAGGGTCATAATGCAAAAGAGTGCCCCGAGCCTCGTTCAGCTGAAGGCGTAGAGTGCCACAAGTGCAACCAGACCGGCCACTTCTCTAGGGATGTAAGTACACCTCTCCCAAGTCCAAGAGTCAAACCATCTATCGGGTCTTGGCCAACTACATCATGCCTGCAGCCATAACTAACGCATAATAGTGTCCCAATGTCGAGCCTCGTCCACCGAGGACCTGCCGTAACTGCGGCTCAGAGGACCACATGGCCAAGGAGTGTGATCAGCCCCGAAACCCAGACACTGTTACGTGCCGCAACTGCGAGAAGCAAGGCCATTTCTCACGCGACTGTCCTGAGCCCAGGGACTATAGCAAGGTCAAGTGCAGCAACTGCGGTGAAATGGGTCACACCATCAAGGTAAGTTCCTTACCCATAGCACCATGACTAGATCAGGCTGACCACGAATAGCGTTGCAAGGCTCCGATCGCTGAGAACAGTGGTATGGGTGATGGTGGCCCTGTTGAGGCTGCTGGAGGTTGGGATGCCACTGGAGACGCTGCTGCCGGTGGCGGAGAGTCCTCCTGGGGTGGTGGTGACGCTGGAGGTGGCGCTAGCTGGTAGACGATCTACATTCACTGGAGACGATCACGATTATGACTCACGACGATTCTGAGAAATCCTATGACAGTATAATGGGGCTCACGGCACTGAGTAGATATTTTGATAGTTTTCTGACGGCGTGGCGGCTTCGGCTGCTCAGATTTCACAAGCTGTACAAGATATACAAAAGTTAGCTTTACATGTACCTGGTTGCCCTCGACAATCCTTGTGACTACTGGATACCAGGCCCATCGCACCGCAAAATACTCCAGGTCGCTTCATGTAAGGCTTTAATGAGAGCAAAGAAAGTATTTTTAAAGACATGTTTGGACTCGCAACATGGTGACAAGGCACACTAATTATCTGGAACAGAAATGACCGGATGGTGAAGTGCTGGCATACTCAATTGGCAAAGAACTTGATGAGAGTTTACGTTCCCGCCATCGCAGACGCTGCTGAACGTTCCCAACCAAATATAATCGCTACAGATGAGCTACATTAATCTGCGAAGTCACACGTCGCGTTTAACATGACGGAACAGCCCATCACCCTATCTAGTAGTGCGGGGAAGGATTCGAACTACGTATGCTCATGTGGGGAACATATAGTCAACGGAGAGCGACGAGATGATTTCGCAACTATTGAATCGATAGGGATAAGGCAGGAATGAATCTTCTGGATTTCTGTGGGCTGGATATCGAATCTTGGGATTACCAGTGTGGGATGTAGAGATATGTAAGGTAGACAAGGCGTACCATGGAGGAGCTTTATTCTCTTCTCCTACAACACACATTCATATTTGAAACGATAAGACTACATCCGTACAAGATTTGCGTGTCTATATCAACTTCTCAGAAAACACCACCAATGTTCAACATCAAATCAACTATACCCCACGATGCAAGTCGCCAACCACCACTCTTCCTCCCTCAACCAACCACCACCGCCAACCACCCCCGCTCAAACCAAACCCCAGAAACTTCAATTCCGGATATACATCTCACCCAGAACGCAGGGCTGCGAATCATGCGAATTCTCGCAAATGACGTGCATCCAGCGCATGAACGGGTCAAGGGTAGCGCGTAGCCGCCGAGAGTCAGGGACGCGCCATCATCCTTGCTCCAAGATAAATTGGAGACGACGATATTACATAGAACCGCGGTCCGGGGACTGGGGATGGGGTGTTACGCGTCGTGTCTTGGGAAGAAGAATGGAGAGTCTAGATGAATTATCGAGGATGTGTTTCTTTCGCACGTACAACTAATACACGCAGACGTTAATATATCGGCTGGCTACTAGCAGAGCAGTCCTGACTAAGTCTAAGTCTAAGTCTAAGTCTAAGTACCTGTTCATGAACAGCTGTTCTTCCTCCTCCCACATAAATGCTAATCTAATCTGCTCGCAAGCAGGCAAGCAAGCAAGCCATCGATATCTCCCTCAATATCGCTAACCCTACCCAACCGCCCCACGTCCCCTTCTGTACCACCCCCACCGCCAAGCAAAATACCCGCCGCCAACCCTATCAAGGTAGGACAGGGCCAGGCGCTCCGAGTCTGAGCCTCAACTAGGGAGGGGAGTCTTCGATGAATTGACTTGGATTGTATTGGGGTTATTTTAGCCTAACGATGGGTGTGTAGTTAGCCAGCTATCTGTTAGATTGGGCAGGTAGATTTGCAGGTACTTCGGTCGAGTAGTCGTTAGTTTAGTCTAGGCGGGCGCGTGGAAACCTTAGGGACAGAAGAGAAAATCGCGTAGTGGAGTCTGTTAGTGAAGAGCAGGGTACGAAAGATCTCACGTGGAGAAAAGTGGAAGGAAGAGACAGTGGGTGAGGCTTTGCGGAAGGTCTTGACGACGCGCATGGAGCGATGCATGTCAGAATGCTCAGCAGAGTTCCAGTGCCGCAGTGCGATCGGTATCGTACGTGACGTGTAGCTTCTAGAGCAAGAGAGTCATGACTAAGATAGTATGCGTTGGTGGAGGCGCGGCTTTGTTCTGTGCCGCATCAGTAAGGAGGAGGAAGGAGGAAGATGCGCGGCGTGCTAATAGCGTGGAGCACGTGGGTGTTCTCGTGGCGTCGGAGAGGTGACATGCCACATGCGCACTGGATTGGGAGGATAGTATTGACGGTTCTTGGATCGCAACGTTGTCAGCGCGAAGTATAGCTAGCGTGGACATGCGAGAGCTTCGCGTCCTACAGCTACTCCTGTAGATGCTACGGCATCGTTAAACGCACAGATTCGCATCATGAGTCGAGGAAGACGAAGTTTGAACTTTTGGTATTATGCTAAATTATCTATTCTCGAGTCATAGACAGTGAGCCTCCCTATGCTCTATTCCGGAAACGCCTTATCGCCAGTGGAAAGTTCAGCAAGGAAAAGGCATCGTCCGAATATGCATGATGAAGGGTATCGTGAAGGTTAAGGAAAAGTAAATGCAAAGCGACATACTCCACGCGGCCAGCCATCACAATGACACGCAAGATGAACGGAGCAGCGCGAAATTAGATTAGACCAATCATGACTACGCATGAAAGGTAACGGACGTTCCGACATGTTCGAAACGAGGGTTGCAAGCTCAGCGCTTACTGCTTGGGACCGAAGATCCAGTCTGCGAATAGTGTTAGCGATCATATCTACACCGTCACCGTATCCAGGATATACTTACACTGCGCCGCGTACTTGACCTCCCATGACGGCTTCATACCCTTGCAAGTAGCAGGCTTGTTGCCGCCGGCAGTCTCCACGCGATAGACGGTATCGATGCCACCTTGGGAGACGCCCTGGGTGTCCTTGAGGTAGAGCCACTTGATCGCGGGGAGACCATTGTTACCGGGGCAGGCGGTATTGGGAGCATCAGTCTCGTTGAGCTTGCTGACTTGGGCCAGTGGCTTGGGCTGAAGTTGCAGCTTGTCGAGTGAGAAGACTGGTGTATTGGTGCTAGAGATCATGCTGAAGAAATGATGGCCGGCGACGTTCTCGTAGCCTTGGATCTTGAGACTCAGTTCCAGCGTCTTGGGTGCATTGCTTAGAGCGAGAGCGAGAGGAGCGATGGAGCCGATCTTCCACTTGGCCAACGGGTCGTTGTTGAGCTTGGTGCCAATGTCGTAGAGGGTCGCTTCAGGAAATGTCAGTGGTAACTTCAGGTTCAGGGAAAGAGTGACCCACCAACAGCACCCGTAGTTCCAGGAGCAGCAGTCTCATCGCCAGGAGGGCAAGTGTAGTTCTGCGTGCCGAGACCAAGGAGCACATACTTGAGCTCCGTGTTCGGTGAGGGAAGCGCACTCTGAGGGAACAGCTTGGCGAGTTTGCTGAGGTCGCGAGCAGGAGTGTAGGTTGAAGGCTGGCCGGGCCATGGCAAGGCAGTGACGGAGCCTGCAAAGAGGACGAGAGCCGTGGAGAGTGTAGAGAAGAGCATGGTGATTGATCTTGCGACTGATTGAGACGGGGAAAGAGGTGGGATGGAAGATGCTTTTGGCAAGGATAGAAGAAGAGGTAAAAGAGTGAGAAGGTGGTCGAAGACGCTGTAGGCTTATGAAGGGGAATCGGGCAAGCGCCAAGGGCGTGGGGAAGATAGGAAGGCGCGAAGTGAGGGTGATGATGAACTCGTGGCTTCCCGTTAAGGCAAGTAGACTTGGGAGGAATTTTGAGATGAGGAAAGCGCGACCACGTAGAATGGGAGAGAAACGCTGGATTGACGTAGAAGTCGAACCACGTCGCTGCCTGCCGCTTGGATGATGAGGAAGTCGAGGTCGGTATCCGGTGTTGCACAACCTCGTCTCGTCCACCAGGCGGTTAACCATCTTATACCCTCTTCTGCACGCCCACATCCCTGGCGCTCGGCCGTTGGACAGGCCGCCTTTGCGTGCCGCCATGTGCAAGTACGTGGACACAGACCACCTTCTCGACCAGAATTCCTTCTGCAACCCTTGAAGCGATATGCAGAGCCAAATTGGTGAGACCTCGACGAGCACCATGGCGTGCCAGGATGCTGCTTCTTCCACATGCCGCCTTACCCAGAGCGGGAAGCTGGCTAAAAAGGCTTGTGCTTGCTGTAAGCGCTGATACGTGCAATTTCGCGATCGCTTGCAGGGGTTTACTCTGCGATTCGATGCGCCTGCTTGTCTCTCATTGAGCCGCATGGCTGCGGCGCTGCTTTTTCGTGTTGAGCCTCCATTCGCACGACCAAGTCTTGTGCATGTTGGACATGCGCACACGGCCTCCACAAAGGTCAAGTCTGACAACGAAGCGTCGAATCTGCCTTAGGCCGCGTGAAGCCACCGTCAGCGAAAGGAGCATCCATCCTTTAGTTTCAGTCTTTAGCGTCCAAACGAAGTCCAAACGTACCGGCAAAGATCCCGCAGCTTAGGAGTTGGGTTTCTCAGCTACCCGAACAGGAGGCTAGATGGAGGCCCCAGCTTCCCTGCCTTCACCCGCTGTCTGTGCGCTGCAGACGCCATGCATACACGGCTGATAATTGCACCTAATGGAGTCCGTTAAAGCCAGTAAATGACCCGATAGTGGCATGCACGAACTATCGAAAGGTCCCGCTTCGAGCTCCATTGTTGGCTAATTAACTGGCGGCGTCAGCGTAGATTAACGGAAATTGCGGCAACCCTCGCAACGGTACCATGGTCGAGAGCCTGCGGCGCGGATCTGCTTGAGTGCCTCCGTGGACCAGTTTCGTCGACTGCGTAGAGCAAAGCTGATGCCTTAGTGAAGCTCCACAGGTGCAAACAAGACGCACGTGTGGCTGTAAAGCCATCGAGACTACTACATGTCAAAAAGTTGAGTATGGTAAGATGCTCCGAGATCCTAGAGGTAGTCGTATGCAAGATCAGCAGGATAAGCGGAAGACTGCTTACCCACGCCAAAGGGTACCTTCGTCCTGGTCGTCGGCACCCGGATAGTGGAGGAATCGGTTGATTGTTGCACCTATCTGAAGGCTGTGCAGCGCCGAAGATCCAACACGAAGACCATCTGGTCAGCAAATTAATCTGCAATGGTCATCGTCCAAAGTCATTTTGGCCCCAAAAGGAATGAAAAGAGGGGTAAAATGTTGGTCATGTAGGCTTCCTTAGCCTGCTGCAAGGCCGCCTAACAGGCGACATTAGCTTTCTTTCCTCGCTTTTCGCACAACAGTAAGCTCAAGACACGTCTTGAGAACATGCGCGTGCTGCATGCGGGTCGGATGCCAGTAGAGTCAATTTACGTTTCGTTTTGCATGTGCAGCGGCGTCGTGAGTCGGTTCGTGACTTAGTATTCGTTTCGAAAGCCATGGGAAATTCAGGTCACGCTGTGTCAGAGCTCAAGCGAACCGTTTCAGATGATCGTCCCGCAGAACTCTGTAACAGGTACCGAGCTGGAGATACGACTTCGAACGCTTTCAGGAGTAGCCTTTATTTAGTCGGAAACAACTGAATTGTGGGAAGGTTGCGCTCCTGTCAGCGTTCTGTGGTGCTTTTCAAACATTTGACCGCTCCTGCATGGCTTGCATGGTGGTTTTCGAGACAGTGTTGCCCACCGCAACGGCAAGTACCCTGACCTCATCTACCCATCGCCTCAAGGCTCGTCTCTGTCTCAGTGGTCTGGATCATGAGCTGGAAATGTTAGCACACTCTAAAGTATACATCGTACGATGCGTAGGGGTTTCATGTCACGCCTTGAGCCCCAATGTTGGGTTCTCCAACGATTGCGACAATTGCTATGTACACTTCAAGGTGCCTTGTTTGAACAGGATCTCGAGGTCGTTAAGATTGAATATATTGTTCAATACCGCTGTACGAAAATGCTTAAATGCATCTTTGCCGAATGAGGAAGGCCACATCGGGATTGCGGGGAAGGACTAAACAGGCAACATGTTACCCCCACGATGATCATCTTGAAAGCTGGAGATCTGCCACGTGCAACAAGAACCTTCAGTGCATACTGCTACGTGATGGACCACTCTGGATAGATAGTTTCCAAATCAGAGGATCTACATTTCGCAATGGCAGGCCAAAACTTTCACCATATCAATGTTGCTTTGGAGAAGTTGACGTACTTGCCGAGCAGCTTGCTGTCCATCAGCGGACTCGCTTCAGTAGTGTTCATCGTGAGTATCTAACCATTTAGTAAATGTACGCTGACAAAGCTGCCCCAGTCTGTCCTTCTGTACTCCGTCTACAACGTCTTCGTACACCCACTTCGACGTTACCCAGGGCCACTACTTTGGCGATCGTTTCGCTTTCCTTACGTCATCTCAACCCAACGAGGAGAGCTCCATAAACGACTTAAAGACTTTCACACCAGATATGGACCGATCGTGCGCGTCGCGCCTAACGAGCTCTCATATGCTGATGCTGCAGCATGGAAAGACATCTACGCTAACCGCCCCGGCCATCTGCCGTTTCAACGGAATCGGACTTGGTTCAAGAAAATGAGACCGGATGAGCCAAACTCCATCGTTGGCTTCGACGAAGATGATCATGCTAGATATAGACGCGCTTTTGCGAACTCGTTTTCGGAAAAGAGCCTGAAAGATCAAGCACCCGTGATCGAAAGCCATGTCAACCTGTTCATAACACAGCTGAAAGCTCCCATATCCGGCCGGCAATGGGTGGAGAAAACAGTAGACCTTGAAAAGTGGTTCAACTTCCTCACCTTCGACATCTCCGGCGACCTCACTTTCGGCGAATCCTTCGACTGCGTCAAGAATGGCAAAGCCCATTTTTGGGTTGAAATAACTCAAGACTTCGGCAAGGGCCTCGCTTTAATCGCGTCAACTAATCAATATCCGCCTATTGATAAGCTGCTTCGGTACATTATTCCTAAGCACATCTTACAGAGGAGTATGGACCATCGTGCGATGAGTTACACCAAAGCTCAAAAGAGGGTAGCGCTGGACACTGATCGGCCGGACTGGGTGACTCCAACTAAAAAGTACAACGCCCAGAAAGGTGAATTCACGGATCGTGAGTGGGGGATAAATCTGCTGGTTATTGCGTTTGCCGCGAGCGAGACGACGGCCAGTGCACTGACGGCGATTGTGAGAGAACTAGTGCAGAACAAGGGTGTCTTGCGGCGTCTTACGCAGGAGATCCGAGGCGCCTTTGAGAACGAGAGAGACATCACTATTGCGTCGACAGGGGACCTGCCATATCTAAATGCAGTCATCAACGAGGGACTACGATTATGTCCACCAGCCGTCATCGGCATACCGAGAGTGGTGCCAGCAGGTGGTGACACAGTATGCGGAGAATGGGTTCCTGAAGGTGTACGTCTTCCTTTCCCATTTTGTCTTTCTCATCCTGCTTTACTGAGCATGCGCAGACTTATGTGTCATACAATCAATATCCCGCAAATCGCCAATCCTACAACTTCCATCACCCCAACACTTTCCTTCCCGAGCGTTTTATCTCACCTGACCCCAAAGCCGATAATATGTCTTCATTCCAACCCTTCTCTATAGGACGACATACCTGTCTTGGTATCAAAGTCGCTTATAGAGAAATGCGGCTTACGCTAGCGAGACTTTTATGGAGCTTTGATCTTAATTTGAAGGATGAGAAGGATAGATGGGATTGGGGAGAGCAGAAGACGTACATTCTTTGGGTGAGTAAGCACGTTTTCGAGATGGGAAACGAGGGATGTAAGAGAGTGTTGAGACAAATGCTAATTTGAAATAGGATAAGAAACCTTTGGAATTGGTCCTCCGTCATGCCAGTAATTCCTAGCAATCGTGTCCGCGTCTACGGTTTCAGTATACAACGTGATGGTATCTTTCTTGTTATGACGTTCGTCTTGGGATAGTTATAATGGTACATAATGATGATGCTTACAAAACAACTGCATCACACGTGGAATGGACACAAGTTGCACATCTAACGACCGACAAATGCAATTTGGGCACGGATATTAAGCGCCGGAGAACATGGATACAAGATTGGACATGTTGAAGGAAGCGTAGAGCTTAAGGAACAGTTCTAACAGTATACAATTGCAGGAGCACCTTGCGATCCCGAATGGATAGTGGCGAGATACTTTAGTATGATCGTCTCTCTAATTATGCAGAATTTGCAAGCGCAATCGAAATGTTGAGCCTTTGAATCATCAAATCCATCCAAGGACATCGTTTGTGAGAAAATTGTAAGATTGGATATGTCAAATTTTAGGCATTTGACGTGATGCTTGCTTGTTCGTCGCCGTCTAGCTTCAGGCACATCCCAGCGCTTCAAAGTTGCTGCTGCAAGTTTAGGCCGCTACATAGCACGAGAGCTGATGATGCTCGTGAGAGCGCGTGATGATCATTTGAACACCATGACCTGTGGAAATGCTCCGCCCGCAATGTCTCAACGTAACGATCATTTGACGCGTCGGGCTCTAAAACGTCATCCAGCTTCCTTCCGCTTTGTGACAGCCTTCTCGTACGCGCTCAGATCCACGTTACCAGCATCCCAGACAGCGACTGCCTGGACAAAGACGCCTCTCTCCTTCCGACGCTCCACATAACCGATCACATTGATCCAGGCGCCAACATCGAGTTCCTGTCGCTTTACCTGCTCCAGGACATGTTCGATATCAACGTTTGCGGTCACGGGAGAACTCGAGGCGGGATAATCGTGCTTGAGGCGTAAAGTCGCGGTCTTGACGATGTACTCCTCGACGCTGTCGCACGTCAGCCGTGGTCATTCTCCCTGGATCTGGCCACACTACCAGCCCAGAAAGCGAGCCTTCGTCCCAGGCTCGCATTTCTCGAGTTCCGTCAGCAGTACAAGATTCGAGGCGACAGGTCCAGACATAGTGTTGCGTCGATGTTTAGCGGCGAATCCTATGGCCGATGCCGAGTGCACGTGCCATTCTTAGCGCGAACGACATCATACCCTCGTGCATCCAGGCCCGATTACTGACCTCCCAGGCATCCTCAATCACCCATACACGACCACCTCGCCGCTACAAATATCCGCGAATACCTCCAGGCTACCTCATCACCACCTCTTCCCCCGTCTCCGAAAAGTACGTCAAGGCTGTCTTCTATCCACTCACCCCTCCCCCGCTATCAAGCTACCCGATAGCCCACCTGTATCCTCACACGGGATTTGGATATTCTTCTCACGTAGGCAAAGCTGATTGAATGTATCCAGGACCTACTACATCATGAGCGGCTGGGGCCTGGGCTGGTTTGGCGGAGGCCAGGCGAAGAAGGAGGCGCCAAAGAAAGCGATTCTCCAGCTCCGAGGCCAACTAGAGATGCTGAACAAGAGGGAGAAGCACCTGCAGAACCAAATGGACGAGCAAGATACCCTGGCGCGGAAATATGTCTCTAGCAACAAAAACGGTACTTCAGCCTTCGAACGACTACCTCCAGGCAACATCGCTAATGTTCATTGAAGCGGCGAAAGCGGCGTTACGGCGGAAGAAGCAGTTTGAACACTCACTAGAGCAAACGAGCGCCCAGATTATGACCCTTGAAAAGGAGATCTACTCGATCGAGACGGCGAACATTAACAAGGAGACGCTGGACGCTATGAAGAATGCAGGAAGCGCCATGAAGCAGATACATGCCGGTCTTACCATCGACAAGGTGGACAACGTCATGTACGTCCTCTTCTCCCATTCCCCTTCTATCTCTATGTCCAAATCTTCCCCCACTATCTTGACCAGATTTGCTAACCCCAGTCTCTACAGGGAAGACCTACGCGAACAGCACGCCATCGGCGAAGAAATCAGCGAAGCAATAACATCCGGCGTAACCTCGACCGGCATCGACGAAGACGAGCTCGACGAGGAACTCGCAGAACTACAACAAGAGAAGCTCGATGAGGAAATGCTCAAGACAGGCAATGTCCCCGTTGGCGACACCGTCGGGAGACTACCGCAAGCGCCGCATACAGAAGTCAAAGGCAAGGCGCGGGTCGAGGAAGACGACGAAGAGGAGGAGCTGCGGAAGTTGCAGGCAGAGATGGCCATGTGAGCGGCGTCGGCTAGGACGGCTGAAATCCTAGGCTGATGATATGTCTCTAGATGATAAGCGCGAGCAGAGGGGTCACTATAGTTATTGCGAAGAGGAAGACACTACAGGCGTACGGCGATTGTATTCAGCGGCGGGGTCTTGTTTTACCCCTTCACATGTGTTTTAATTGCGTCGAAGGCATTTGAGGCCTTGGATCCTACATTGAGCTTCACACTATCTAGGAGATGCAGGGTGCCCGAAGCGGCCGATGGATATACCACACCTTCTATACTTTGAACTTGTTCCGCTTTTCATTCCATTCTGCTACCTTTCGCACGTTGACTCCAGTACGCCCTGGCATCCAGCAGGCAGCAGAATTACGACTTTCAACCGTGCACCCCGGCAAACATCACATTACGAGACACAACTCTTGCGTATAGAATAGGCACCAGTATTGCGATATTGAAGATCCACGTATCCAGCTGTAATTACTCGCGCCTAAGCTATCTTACGTAGTACAGTCCCCACCCATACCCATTCATCTATGTATAACCCTCAAATCATCATCATATACGCACGTAACGTAACGCGAATTCCACTTTTGAAAAAAGCCCCAGACCCAACCGCGCTGTGATGGGTATCAATATCTGACAGGGTACCTGAACGCCATAATTTTAAGAATGCGTGTCGTGAGATAGTCGTGCGACGAAATGTGCAATAGCAAGGCCAAGGAGCCTACGTCTACTCATCGAAGCATCCCATGAATGTAACGTATCACTACATTGTTGGCCATCGCAGCGATCGAGACAATTTTTCATAATCAGAAAACTACTCTGGTTTCGGTACCACAGTATCGCCTTCCTGCTTCTTGACCTCTTCTGCACTTTCTGAGGTATCTGCATTGAGCTCAGCAAGCGATCGCTTGAGTGGCGTACCGTTCTGCACCGCTGGCGATCCAGGCACAGGCGTAAGTGGCTCGACACTAGGCCTGAACTTCTGTGGTTCAGCCGTCGCTTGCTGTGTCTGCGCTGGCAACTGACCAGTAATTGGAGGCGCAGACTGTTGTGCCGGCGACTGTTGTTGTTGCGCGACCACAGCATCCGCCGCGATCGCCGCCGCGGTGCCCGCCGCAACTGTACTCGTGGTCGCCGGAGTATTGACAGCGGGGGTATTCTCCTCTTTAATCGCCGGCGCACTGGTGAGATGTTTGGCAACACCCTCAATGCTACGAATGGACTTGAGAAGCAGTTTCTCCGAGTCCGTTAGACTGGCTTCAGGCACAGTGGTATCTACACAAGCTCTGATAGCGTTGTCGACTTTTTTGTCTTCGCCAGGTTCAAGTCTAGCTTCAAGGTAGACCTTTCGGAAGGCTTCGAGTTGGCGGATTAGATCCGGGTGCGTGGCAAGAGGATAGCGACCAGAAGGGTGAGGAGCAGCGCCTTCATGAGGTGCACTCTGGTGTGGAGGACCATGAGGGGGTTGCTGTGAATACGGTGATACCGAAGCTTGTGCGTGCGGTGCCGAAGGAGGAACTGATTGTTGCCCTTGAGGAGGATAGGGTGGGTACGGTCGGGGAGGGCCTGGGGCATATGGGCTAGCACCAGCCGTGGCATATTGCTGACCTCCATAAGGGCTTGCTGTTGGGGGGCCACTATATGTCTGAGGGGCAGCGGTCGGGTAAAGAACACCATACTGACCACTTGAGCCAGTTGCCGAGCTGACTGGTGGTGTTTGTGAGCTAGGCTGCGGGTACGGACGCGGAGGCTGTGGTGCTGAAGGGCTGCCGGCAGCGTTACCGCCGGCCCATGGAGATGCATACGGTGAGGCATGATGAGGCGCACCCTGTGGTGCAGTGGGCGCTGTCGCATTTGCATCGCGAGCCATACTTGGGGGAAGACGAGGCTGCGCAAGACTCGGCGGTAATCTTGGAGCAGCTGGTGGCATGGCATGGGGCATGCCTGGATGGTAGGGGTAGCCAGGCTGAGGATAGGGAGGATAGCCATTGTGAGGCGGATAGTACGGTTGTCTCTGGGCGTGGTTGATCGGAGGACTGACTTGTCTCTTTCTGCGTTCCTTCTCGATAGAGACCTCAGGGTTGACTCTCCAGTTGAACCCCTTGCCTTCCTTGTCACCTTTGACGAAAGCGTCGTGTTGGCCGAGATTGTGTCGAACGCTCGATTGCCAACCACTAGTCGTAGTCTTGAACTTGTACCACGGGTATTTCTTCTCAATGTAATTGTAGATCTGCTGAAGATTCATCTGACCAGAAGCGGATGATGAGATTGCCTCATGAATAAGAACAACGTAATTTGCTGATGGACGCTGCAGCTGCTCTTCGGTGTAGTCTTCAATACGCATCTCGGGCGATGGAGTCCGCGGAGGTTTGACCAGCTTGGTCTGTTTCTTATCGCTCGAGATTGTTCCATCGCCCTTTTCAGTTGACTCTATGACATCTTCATCTTCGCCATCAGCAGCATTTGACTCTTTACGTTTGGGGGCTTTGGGTTTAATCGTCGGTGCAGGTATATCAGCCGGATCAATTCCAGCGGCTTTGGCCCTTTCAATCTCCTTGGCTTGCTTGATGAGCTGAGATCTTTGACGCTTCGACATGATGCCATCCTTCGGCGGTCTACCGGGTCCTTTTCGTTTCTCGACAACGTGTCCGATGAGGGTTGGCGGCAAATTGTGTTGTCTAGCCATCTCTTCGGTGATAAGACCTTCGATCTCCCCAGCCTCGATCTCGCCCTCGAAGGGTTTGCGTAACAGAGGTGGGCTATCATTTGGTACGGGCTTGCTTGCTTCGACTCTTTCTTTCACGGGAGTTTGTGTGGTAGCTTCTTCCACGGGTGTCTCGTCTTTGATGATTGTCTTCGAAGGGGCCTTGGCCGGCGTTTTACCCTTCTCCTTAGGCTCTTTGATTTCCTTGGGTTCTTTCGAAGCCTTTGGCTCTTTCACCGGCTCTCTAACCGGGTCCTTGAGCTTGGCTTTTACCCTCTTCATGGGAGGCTCTTCGGGAGTAGGTTCTCGATGCTTTCTCTTGTGCGCTTTCTTGATATCTTTCGGAGGTGGAGGAGGAGCACTAGAGCATTATTAGCTTTCCAGATTCTACATGCAAGGAGGAAAAACGGGCGCCGGTGTACACCCCATAAGAAGTGTAGGCTAGGCGGGAGGAACTTACGGAGCTTTGATCTTGAGCTTCAAGCTCTGCTTCTGTCGCGGTCTTGGCGCAGCCTCCTCATAGTCATCCATGTCGTCGTCGCCAACCGCATCTTCCGAGTCGATATCGCTGTCAATAGGGTAGTGGTACACATGCCGTGGGTTGATACTCAATTCCCCTTCGCTTTCGGAGCTGATCTGTTCATCGCTTTCCAGCTCGCCATGACCGTTCTCGAAAGAAAAGCTCATTGGCCGAGATCCTGACTCTTGACGGTGCCGTTGATCTTCGGTAAGTGCGATGTCAGGTAAGTAGAACTGAATGTTGACAGCACCGATCAGCAGATGGTCACCGTGATCCAAAGGAACAATCTCGCCCTGACGGATGAATTGGTTCTCGTGATGTAAGCCATTTGAGCCTAGCACTTCGACACAGAAATTACCGTTGTCGAAATCGTAGAAAATCTTGGCGTGATGTCGAGAAATGCCTTTGGGGCCCTGAGCACCGGTCCTAGCGGTGATATGTTGAGGATGTATAGGCACAACGGGGCAGTCGTTGGGGTCTTCAGGGATATGGCCGTCGAATTGTGCGGGCACTTCTGGGAATGCCTGCATGATCATGTCTTGCGGAGCCCGTTCTGCCGGCTTCTCCTCACCTGACTCGCCTGTAGGGTGCGAGGCCGAGCTCAGAGAGTGTGATGCATTGCTGTGGCGACGCTGCTGGTACTCCATGGGCATTGACTCGATAGGCGCACTGACGATTCCGCCCTTCTCGCTGATGACGCTGCGGGCGCCTCGCCGGTCACGCTTTCTCTTCTTGTCCTTCTTTCCATTGAGCAGTTCCTCGGCGGCCTGGGGCTGGCCCTCGGCTTGCAGTTGGTCGACCTTGGCAAGCCTGCGCATGTCCCTGTGAGCGAGGGCAATGTTGCGGCCGAGTATGATCTGGTACGTGTGCATGTAGTAGGAGCCATCGTCGAAGCGGAGGCGTGCAAAAGCGGTGAGACGTTCGTCGGTGATGGTGGGCTGGGGGAGAGGAAGAGGAAAGTCCATGGGGGTGAAGCCGGGGTCCATGGCGAGGCCGTTCAGGTTGGCAGAGTCTGCGAAGGAGATTGGAGGATCGAGCGCAGCCAGGCCATTGTTGTTGGTGTCGTTGTTGTTGAAGCTGGGGCCCATCAGGTCGTCGTGGTTGCTTTCGCGGTCATGGTCGACAGGCGCGCCTTCGCCTGTGAGGGCAGGCGTGTTCTGCGTCGTCGCATCGGCAGCGGTCGCGACTTCCATGTCGGCGAGTCGAGGAGCAGGGGCGGCGGCGGGCGAGAGAAGACCGTCGCGAGTGTCATGGTGGGCGCTAGCATTGTTGTGAACGTCGCCGGAAGAGACTACGACCATGCTGGCGTCGCCATCTTCCTCGAGTGCGTGGGGATGGTAGTGGCTGCGGTATGGAAGATCGAGGCGGGAGCCGTCTGCGCAGGGTTAGCGGCTAGCTACTTTTCGCGCGCTGCAAAGAGCGCCCAGCGCTGTCGCGCAACGCATACCTTCAGATGGAGGGCCTCGCGACGCAGAGTATGTGCGCGCAGAGAGTGCTTCGGGTCGTGGAGCGTCGTCGTGGAGCGATGGCGGAGCGTCCAGGTCTTCCGACGTTGTTGAACGGCGCCCGTGAGAGGCTGGAGGCGCTGATCGGCTTGTTCCTCCTGCACGTGCGGCGCTAGACATCTCCGCATTGCCCGATTGCAGCGACCGAGACCACTCCAAAGCCTCCCGTATGTGCCTGTACTCGCGCTCATACGCATTGTTGGCAGCAAGGAAGGATTCCTGCATCCGCCGCCCTCTGCTGAGAAGCGACTCCACCATAGTGACTGTTGGGCCAACAGCAGCAGCGCAAGGCGCAGAGGAGCGAGATTGGGAGGCAAGAAAAATTGGACAAGAGAAGACGCGGCGACTACTGGACGTCGACATGCTTTCGCAGACTTGATGAAGGCTCCCGTTGAACCGAACTCTGGTTGTCTACGCACGCTTCACTCTATCGCTGCGTTTGGAAGAGGCTCCCAGGGTACCTTCACCCATCAGCGAATGCAGCGTCACTGATATCCAAAGCCTGTTCTCTCCATCGACAATTACAACTGGCCAGGTTGCAATTGAGGTGGCGCAGCCAGTCTGCGCGCATTGCACTGCAGTATGGCGCCCAAGAAGAAGGGCAAGCAGGACTCAAAACCAGTCACCTCATCTCAGCCAGCGCAGCAACCACCCAACTGGCCTGCCTTCGCCCCGCTCATTCCACAGTCAGACCTGGCACTCCAAGAGGTACTACCAGGCCAGATTTTCACCATAAGCAATTTCTGGACTGCGACGCTATGCAAAAACTATGTTTCGTTTCTCTCCTCGCTGCCATTGACGACAACACCGGGTAAGCCAAAGAAGGGCGATGCTGTACGCGTAAATGATCGCTATCAAATCGACGATCCTGCATTCGCTGAGCGGCTATGGCGTGAAACTGCGTTGAAGAATCTGGTCACAGGCGCTGCAGAAGACGGCGGACTTGACCTGTCGGAGACCCAGCGAAATCAACTCTGGGGTGGCGAAGTAATTGGACTTAATCCTAATATTCGAATATATCGCTACTCGAAAGGGCAGTTTTTCGATCAGCACTGTAGGCACTCCCCTCGCTGCAGATTTTTCTTGGGCCACAGATGCGTACCATGGACCATGCTAACGAGGACCAGACGATGATTCCAACAATGTGACCATTCCTGGCTCTCCGCCCACTCCAGCACGCACCACTTGGACCTTGCTGCTCTACCTGACCTCGCCTGCTACGGGGTGTATTGGGGGCGAAACGGTCTTCTATCCGGATCCACCAAAGAAGAGGAGCAAGGAGCTGCCACCTGAGCCCTGTATTGTTGGCCTTGAGGTTGGACTCGCATTGCTTCATCGGCATGGCGCTGAATGCATGCTTCATGAAGGCAGAGAAGTGCTTGAGGGTGAGAAATGGGTAATCAGAAGCGATCTATGCGTCAGGCGCTGAACAGGGCCATGGATGCTCGACAGCGCCGTTCAAGTTTTCACACAACCAGACAAGAAGATCGGAATATGCGTCTTACGCCGCAGAAATGCGACGGTAAAGCTCGGCACCATCAAGGCTTCCACCTGCTCTCTGGTGTCCGGCTTCAGGGAGCAGAAGCGGAAGCGATCGGTGGTCACAACAATAATTTGAACTTTACGAACCTGTCTCAAAGGGCTACGTCGTAGAGATGCGGTCGATACTGGCTTATATAAATGCTTTACGCAGCCGCTAGTTCTTCTACATTTGCAGTACGATGTGCAATATCAAGACATTTTCAATGATGCAGAGCTCTCCTTGGAATGTACATCCAGGAGGCGGAGTATCTATGAGCACGCAGGCGATTGCTTAAACCGAATTACATCGTGGCGCGGATGCATTCCAGCCACGTAAGTGGACTTCGAAGCATCGAGTCTTACACCACTAGCGCTTCTACTACCTGCGATGAACATTATCGTCTTTATGTCTCCTACATCGCATCAACTCGATGCATCCAAAGCTAAGTCTTGTTTGTTTGATAATGAACCGGTCGCCATCCATCATCAAAGATCTGATCAAATATAAACAGTCGGGACTAGCGCACCAAGTCATAATCGTAGAAGTACGATCGAAATGTACAATAGACGGTATCACGGCTTTATACGCTTGCGCCGCTCGTTGAAGACGTTTGATTTGAGTTTCACGCTTGCAGCGGAAGGTGGACTAGCGTCTCACTCTTGGCGATTCACCCACTGTTTCATCCCAGATAGCTAACGAACATGAGTTAGTCTGGGCATCAAATGCTTAATTCCCGTTTCAGACCTTGCGCATCGCGCCTAAAGTTGCTATTTCATCGCTCATGCTCTAGCCACACGGCCAGTCGCATTTCTGGAAGGCACGCGATGTAAAACATCTGCGGTTGCATAGTCTTCGCGTGGTTCAACCCGCTAGGAGAGCTGGGTACATCTCGAGTCGGGAGCGCTGTTGCTTTTCGTTCTTCAGCTGTGCTCACTTTTTCGCTTCTATCGATTCTTTACGTTCGAATACCGCGACCGGGTGTCGTTCTTTTAAAACCAGATATGATGGAACCACAACATCAGTACACGAACGTTCATTCGCATGACCACCATCATGACGACGACTCATCAACAGAGGTGGAATCCCTTGTCGGAATGGAGAAGCAGTGGGTAGCTGGCGAGTTCGATCACCAGACACCTCGGTCGAGAAAGCAAAGACTTTGTTCGCAAGTGGTTGCTGCGTTGCGATGGTTCGTCGTGATCGCACTACAACTCATAATCATTGGGTTACTAGCAAGAGATCAAGGATTGTTGGAATCTACACGATGGCGGAGTCAATCAACGAGTGCAAACGATGTAGGCGGCGATATAACCGGGTGGGGTCCACACAGTATGCGCTTCCTCAGCACTACGCATACAGCTTGAGACTAACAGTCATGCTCCAGTTCCCACGCAAATCACCACATTCAAGATCAATCAAACCTTCGCACCATACAACACATCCGAATTCTTCAAGCCCGAAACCCTACGAGCCTGGAATGAGTTAATGCCCGGTAAGCTCATCTTCATACCACTTACCTGATCCGTCCACCTGCTAACCTGTCCCCTTAACAGTCGGCATGGGCTTCCAAGCAATCCCCAACCCCGAATCCTACCACGACCTCCCCACCCCCATCGTCTGGCCCAACGCCACCGTCTTCACAACATCAATGACCCACCAACTCCACTGCCTGTACGCCGTCGTCGCAGTATACAGCGGCATGACCTCCGGCCACGAATTAGAAGAAGACCACCACTGGCACATGATCCACTGTTTCGATTACATGCGGCAGGCGATCATGTGCTCGGCGGATATGAGTCTCGAGGGCTTGGAGACGACGTTTCCGGATCATAATGGTGGGAGTGATGGGTGGGATAGTAAGCATGTTTGTAAGGATTATTCGAAGGTTAGGGAGAGGTTGGAGAGTGTTAGGGCTTATGATGATCAGCAGATTTATTGAGGAGGAAAGTAGTGTACTAGGGCCGAGGTGTTGGCATAAGTTAGGTGTAGTAGCATGGGGTTTGACTTGAAATCTTGATCCGACTATTTATATTATTCGTTAAGAAAGAAGGGCTGCTATACGCCCTTAGAACATACATACTTCTTCTGCATTAAGTCCCTTTTCTGCTCAATCCGGTAGATGTGGTAACTGCGGACATTAATAGGTTTGCTACTGTACAGGTTGTGTCGTAAAGGGGTGATTGCTTTACATATGCTAACTAAGCGGAGTTCACAGTGGAAGGGACACTGCATTGAATTTGCGGCACGGCACTTTCCTTATGCTAGAACACATCTTACCATTTTCCATGAGAAATTGATGGTCGCATCGTCAATAGATCTCATCATCACGGGGTTCGGCAGCAGCGAGACATTAACTTTAGCAAAGGCGATTTCTCTATCAGACTCCTTAATTGGTGCGAAAGAGAAAAACTTGCCCCATTAAAGAAGGTATATAGCTCAGTCCTATTCAATCTACTATAAGAAAACAAAAGCTAGAGAATAACATCTACACATGTAAAGGTTGCCTTTTTGTGTTATTAGTCAACAAGATCCATGCCTGTCTGGAGAGTTTCTCTCTTCCCTGTGGCTTCGAGGCCGACTCTGACTAGCTGCATGATACAACCAGTCTGGGTGAAGAACAGAGCGATACCAGCCCCGTAGCCAGCTCCGCCTTGTGTAAGACCCGAAATAGCGCTGCTTAGCTTTCCGACGGCCTTAGCCCATTCCTCCACGGCCAGGTAGACGCTGTACCCTGCCTTCTCAGTCCAGCTCTCGATCTGCAGGCAAAGCAGCATGCCGGACTGGATAACAGATGAGAAGAGAGAAAATATATAACCAAGGTACTTTCCGCCCAGAGCCCCGATGATGGGGATACCTCCCACCAGCCATATCCGGAAGCGATGCGCGAATTCTGGATCGGCCCATCGGTGGCTTATGTCCCATCTGGCATTTTTGATGTCGTCCGACGTATATTTTGCAATACCGACGAAGGAACCGAACCATAGCACGAGCTTGGCGCCGGCGCTCAGCATTGCCTTGATTGGGTGGTATGGTTCTTCCGGGATCAGCTGCTTTGGCCAAGAGTAGAACGAGTAGAACAGGGAGCTGGCCGTTGGGATTGCGATTTTGATCAGTATCGCCACGGTATTGCTGGATTGCGCGAAACGCGTTCGATTGAACTTGATTGATTCTTTTTGTTTCTCGGTCAGCTCTTTCTTTGGGCGGTTGGCTGAGTTTGCCGGAACGCCAGGCCGCGGTGCAGAATTGCTCGACGCAGTTGGTGGCGCTCCGTTGAGCGCGAAAGCGGACATTGTCACGTTTACCGGTGGTTGCAGAGTGGACTCCTCGGTTCGTACGCGGCCCATTCTTGCATCAAGTTCTGGTTTCATGGCATTCAGAGTGACCAGATCTCCAACGCCTTCGATCTCCCTGGGTCGCTTGCCAGTAATGATTTTGAACATGAACGTGGCCGGAATTGCGAGCACGAGGCAGAGGGCATCGAGAATTGTGAAGTCTGCGCCTCGCGTCAACTTCTTGTAGAGAGGCGATAGGACCGGGATCTGGATTGGCTTGTTGAGCCCGTCGGCCAACACGAGTATAAGGTCTGCGAAAGATCCTAGAGCAGCGACAACCAGGCTCTGTACAAGCTCGATTGTGTCTTCGAGCAGATCGACGCCGACCTTTTGGAGGACGTCCTCGATGGTGATGTCTTTCGACTTGAGCAGGTCCTTGATGTTAATCTTGCATCTGCCCAATAACTGCTCAATCTTGGCACTTATGTTTGCTATGCGGGCCAAGAGACGCTGGACGGG
This sequence comes from Phoma sp. ATCC 74077, assembly GCA_033682645.1. NCBI lineage: Eukaryota > Fungi > Ascomycota > Dothideomycetes > Pleosporales > Didymellaceae > Phoma > Phoma sp. ATCC 74077. The sequence goes on from JAWDJC010000003.1 coordinate 94,486, forward strand.
ATTTGACCCCACATTGCTACTGTTGTTCACCGTACCGCTGTGGTTGAGGTGATATGTGCCGTATCGAGATGCCGGCGAGCTAAGCGTGTCTTCTTCCTCCTTGTTGGACTTACTCTGCGCTTTGGCTTGCTTTCTCTGACCCGGATCGTTACCTGCTTTGACTTGCGCCATGTTTGATGGAAGCTGTTGCTTTTTCAAAGCACGAGCCTTCTTTCTGAGATCATCGAAGAAGTCAGTCGCTTGGTTCTCCAGTTCACCAATGGCGTCCACGCCCCAGAGCAGACCTTGGGTAGTCAGGTTGACCAAGACGTTCTTGGTGTCAAGGATGTCCTCCCAGCTGAATAAGAACTCGAAGAACTTCTTGATCTTATCCAAGCCATCACCGATGACTTCCAGTATCTTTTGGGCAGCGGCTGCAATTTGTTTGGCAGTGTCTAGGACGAAATTCCAGGCCTTGCCAGCGATTTCGACCACAAAATGCCATGCACCCTGCAATTTCTTGATTCCCCACTCAAGTCCCTGCTTCACCTTGTCCTTAATATAATACCAAAGACCCCAAAGACGGTCTGTAAAAGATGAAGCTGGGGCTGTGGTATTCGAGCTATTGGTTACAGCCGACATAGCCACTGTCGGTGATGCAGCGACCTCTGTCCGAAGTTGAGAAAGCTGCTTCAAAGCATCTACCGATTTTTGCAGGTCTTGATCACTAACACCAGGCTTCACAAAGTCGCCACCATCGGGCAGCTTCATTGATCTGAGATCATTTGACGACTGAAGACCAGCAACTTTGTTCCACAACTTGGATGCCGGATCAACCGTCAAGGGGCCAGTAACAAGAGTCTTCGATGTTCCGGAGACATCCGAGATGGTTAGTGGAGGTACTGCGAGGTCTTCGCTTTTCATTATCACAGTCAAAGATCCGGTAGCATCAGTGGCAACCTTGACGCCCTGTGGGCCAGTCCGTACAGACTTTCCATTCGCAATCAGTTCCATTGTGGAAGGACAGGACAATTTTAGCTCATGATTCGCGAGCATATCGCCAGTGGCATCGTCTGTGATTTGGACTTCGACTGTGTGTGTTTTGAATTCGATGATCGCATCCGAATCCGGGATCATGATGTCCGTTGGGTCCTCCCACAACAAGCTCTGATGATCTTGCTCTAGCATCTTCATAGTATTCTCACGATCAATGACAAAGATTTTCTTTCCAAAAATAGGATGTTGTAACACTGAGAAACGATCATTTTGTTGATTCAACAAGGGGACGATTGGCGTCATTGTTGTGGGAGCGGAACTATCCTTAGGGATAGCGTACTCCTGATAAGAGAGCACTCCGCCCTCGTTCAAGGACCACGCCGACAAGGTGGAGTCAGTCTGCGCGATGGCGAGCTGCTTACAGCCTAAGTACGCATTATCACTGTGGATAACGGTGTAAGGGTCTTTCGAGCCGCGATATAACTGTGCTGCACTCCGCCAATTAAGCTGTCGACCAGCGATGATGATGTCGGTGTAGCCGTCATGGTTGTCGAAGGCTGCTATGCGGCATGCACCGTCCGGCACTTTCTGAATGATAGACTGCAGGACTGGTCGCTCCTTGGTTGGATCAAACCCCACGAAGCGGAGGGCAACCTCACTGCCGTCGCCGAGAGATTCCCGCGACAAGACCATGAGCCCTCGATAACGTCGGAGATTCGCCACACATTTATCGATAATGAGATCAGAGTTGACGGGCATCTGGAATGCTGTCTCTCTCCTCCATTGCCGATTAGGAACACTGACTGTAAACGCCCAGATGTCTTCCGTCGTACGTGCAGACTCGTGAAGAACGACATGAAACTGCGGGTAGGCTTTGGCGTCTTCCTCCGTCTCATTCGAGTCATTGCTGGTACCCTTGAAGATGTTTAGTGGGGGATATCAGGTCGGAGATGTACGCACTTACAAGAAGAATCTGTCGAACCTGCACATTAAGCTTCTCGCCGGAGTAGAAGTCGGCCTGGGGAGTGAAGGTCCGCTTCCATTCGGCTCTTTCTGGTTTCATAGGACGTAACACAAAGATATCGTCGTTTTGAGCATTCCTTTGGGCACTAAAGACTAGATGGATCTGGCCGTCTCGGTTCTGAGAGACGGCAAGCGCCTTCACGACTTGTGATTCGGAGAGCAGAAACTTGTCGCTGAGGTTTATCAGTTCGTTGTGGCCGGACTCTCCCTTCATGATGAGGCAAAGCTTGCCCCTCGAGTCCGCAGTAAAGATCATGTGCTCGCCAAGCTCATCCTCGATAACATAGAAGTCGCCCTTCAGCTTGAGAGGTCCTGCTGGGAAGGCATTGTTCATGAACTCTGTTCTCGCTACAGCCTTCGCCATGGCTGCGGTCTGAAGAAGGATAAGGTTGGTTGTATTTAACCAAGAAACAGTAGCGTGGAAGGAGAGAGTGGTAGAGTTGCGGATGTATCATGTTGTACGGACATGTTCTCTTTATCTGGGCTGGCATGACCCCTTCTTCGTCTGAGCTCCAGGTCTAGACCCGAGATCAGGACTTGGTGTCGAGGTCTGCTTACTGCTTCGCCGTTCTAGTCGTGTGACACAGGTAGTCGAGGCAATCAAGTGCGCCAAACTGACCATGCCGCGAGAGCAGACGGCCTCAGCGCAGCCATAGCTGCAGAATGGGAATGATCCTCGGCAACGCCAACGTGTAGTTGGAAGACTCGAGCTGAGTGTTTCCTCGTGCTCGCGTGCACCGAAGGCCCTAGTGCGAGGGAGGCGTCAACCTCTTGACTCGGGTTCAGTCTCTCGTTTCTTCTTACAGATCTAGATGGGACCACGACGTGCTCTAGCTCTACTCCTGGCAGCAGCAAGTCAAAGATGAGGCGTCCAATTCAGCCGCCCCGCGTTCGGAGGGCGGCACGTGGCAGCGCGGGCCGCGATGCACGGACGACGGACCGTCGACCTTGATCCAGGTTGCGCCATGTGGCTTCAAGGGCTGTCTGAATCTCTAGTACCTGCACGATGCTCGCACACCCCGCCAGCCCAGACTGCTATCACGGAGTTTTGTGGCTGGCTGGACAAGCGATCATAGGGTCTGTGGCTCGCTGTACCTGCCGATCACAGAGTTTTGAGGCTGGCTGGACGTGGATGAAATTCGCTTATGGGTGATTTTCAGCTGGGACTTGCGTGCGTATCCAGTATAGTCTCGTCACTGCTCCAGCTACCCTCGTTAGTACAAGCATCCAGACTGCTATCTTGCTAGCGAAGAGGTGTATCCTAGCCGAGGACGAAAGACCAGGCTCGACCAAGCTCGACCAATTTTGGCGACATCCGGATTGTTACAAACCTCTAATCACGCATTATTTAAGAGCTTATTACCATGCCATACAATGTTGAGTATCCCCAGAAAGACCCAAACCCTCTCCTGTCTTGTGAATCAAAATGTCTGCAACATCAGCTTCTCGTCTAGGACTAGACATCGGCGCGTATGACCAGGTCATTGCCTTGTCGCAAGACAACATCAATGAGACTCTGGAATACCACTACGACAACCATGAGGAACTACAAAACTTTGAGGCCAAGCTTGCCACGCCCACGAAAGATGCCATCCGAGGAAAGATTGCTGCGCCTCGAATCGAACTCATCGACAAGGAAGGTGCAGATCAGGCCTTCTACCGCTTGGTCTTCATCGATGGGACCTATAGCTGGTGGGATCAGCAAGCAGCAGATCCGGATGCGCCTGTAGACCCCGATGCGCCTCCAGCGTCCGCACAATGGGTTCAGAAGAAGATTTCTCTGAAAGGCTGGAAACTAGCCTTTTATATCGACTTCGCAATGAAGAAAATGGATGTCATCCCGGAAAAGATAAAAAACCAGATCAACCTGCCAGGAAGCTATGGTGTCGACCAGCTCCTTATCGACTTTGGTACCGCCGATACAATGTCTTTCAACTGGGATAGGTCTGTGGTTACCGGCTTCGACGATAAAAACGACGCGTTGGCCGCTCGCGACGTGATATCGCTGTTCGTTTCTCGATGGCTTACCAAAATCAAGAGCACACCAGGCAATCACAATGTCCTCGGCTATGCCGTCAAGGTTGACCAGGACCAGAGCAAGAATGTTCCAAAATCAGATCCTTCGTTTCCTCCGACGGCGGTGCGCCTCCAGACGATCAACTTCCGACCCGACGGTAAGGAGGACAGGGCCTCTCCGGCTGATGGCAGGAACGCTTTTCTGTTCACCGAGATGACGGGAACGGACGGCCCTGCTCGACTGCGGGCAACCAAGGACTTACCTTGGAGTGGAGACTTCTTCTACGACAGTCTCGGAGGAACCTTGGTCATGTCTCGACGCATTTTTTGGGACAAGTTCATCAAGGAGAGGTTGCATGGCGTGAACAAAGCCGCCATATATGCCATCAACAACGTGGCCAAAGGGATTGCCCCTCCGGAGCTCGCCACTCATGCAAGCTGGTGGTTGTCCGATAAAGACACTGTCGGAGAGGGTGGATGGTCGTCAACAGAGGGTCTCAACGAAAAGTACAAATGGCAGACCAGCAAGTACTTCGACGTTGAGCACGAAGTACCCGGGCCAAATCACATGTACGAATACTGGACTGATACCGAGGTTCATCATATTCTCCGTCCTGAGGTTGGGACAGGAAAGATATTCCTGGACTATGACATTAAATTCAAAGCCACTCTGAAGCTTGGTGTGTGGGGATGCCCCAAGGACGTATCGAACTTCACAGTCGTAACGAATTGCTCATATTCTGGTATTCTGAGCATCTCCCTCAAAGCTGTCGACAGCACCGGCGGTCTGTCGATCGAGGCGAAGGATTCTGACTCGAAGCCTAATATCAAGGTCGATGCTGACTTCAGCGGTTTCGCAACGCGGGTTATTACTGCAATTCCTGGTGTCGCTGACTTGTTTCGGGATACGGCCAAAGTGGGTGTGCTGAAGCAGCTGATTACAAATTCCATGGAGTCAAGCATTAAAGGCGCTGTAGCAACCGCCAGCGGGCTTGAGGCCGCGCTCAGTGGCCAGAGGCGATTCATCTTTCCAGGTGGTGGTACGTTCGATATGAAAAGCCCGATTTTCAACAAGAAGGGGGATCTTCTTATTGGACTCTCTTATCGTAAAGGTGACCTTGTATGAAAAGCTCTTTTGAGCACGATAGGGGGCAGGCCGTGGGCAACATCGGCCTTGCAGGGCATTCGTAGTATCTACGTCCTCTTCCGTGTTTGATCCAACGAAAAAACGCCTTTCGGTCTCTGTTTGCAGCCACGCTATCCCTTTGCTGTTATACTTTGCAGGAAACCAAGAATCTCTACGGAAATGGCATGTCATGATGAGATAGAACTAATGCTACGTAGCTGCGCCGCAGTCTGAAGCTTTATTGTAGTGACTACGCTTTATAGCAGTGAGCAGCGGGAAATATAAATTGTGTCACTATGACACAGAACACTTTACAAAATAGAACGTAGTACCTGGGGTTTATATGCTCGCCGCACTCGTGTCAAAGCTGTAGTAAATGTGCGGTTCGAGATAGCCATCGTTCGACCTAGCTGCCAGGCAGAGCTATACGCAATATCCATGATGCCGGTCTTCTGATCCAATTTCTGAAGGTCCATGCCGGAGTTTGAAAGAAGTTTCCAATTCTGCGTCGGGATGGCCTTGGGGGAGAGTGACCCACGATAGAAGCCCACCGTGTCCTCGCCTGTTTGGGTGCGGTACTTCGTTAGGGCATATCCGTCATCGAAACGAAGAAGCATGTGCTGCTGCACCTCGGTCGGATTGAGATCTGGCTCTGACAGCATGTATTTGGATCTGAGGGCTGGCTTCCTTCGCCAAGCATGGCAAGGCTGTCGGCAACTCCAAAGGTGTCTGGGGGAAGGCATTCGTAGGTCCAACTATGCAAGGAAATGAGGCCTACTCGGTCGATCTCGCTGTCGATGGGAAAAGGCCGCATTTGTTCAATGCCCTCGATGGACACGAGATGCACGGCGACAACTTGTGGCTCTGTAGGGTTGACGTGTTCATCAGGCTTGGTGCCAGTGGGCCCAATCCGGTTGCTAACCACTATACAAACGTCGCAGTCAATAGCCTCATCTTCATCGTCGGCATGTTCCATGCTTCCCGTATGCATCGAACGTACATGCGCGAGGAAGCGATGTTGAGCTACTGTTGGCGCGGATGCTGTGTCGGGCTTGATGCCGTAACGAGTCTCAACATTGCCTTTAGTGTCATACCTGGAGAATAGTGAATTGAACAATCTCGGCTTTACGAAGATCATGTTTGTCTTTGGCTCAGTCGTCGAATTGATTTTCGTAAATGGTGTAAGTACATGGTCCTTTTTGAAATCCAGCAATTCCTCGTTCAGTACGCTCACGGCAAACGTGGAGGACTGCGTATCCTCCTTGGCTTCTAATGACGTATTTTCGAATACTCTCTTCATTTCGGCGACGGATAGCTTGAGTTCATCCTGCGTGAAGACGAAGACTGCCAACCAAGGCGTGCGGTTCCGGTCCCAACTGATGGGCTTTGGATCCAGAACCTCAGAGTCTTCGCTACCAACGCGCTCCCATGGAAGTTCTGGATCATTGAAAACAATGTGAGGAAGGCAATCGGCGGTGGTACTGTGCCCTGGAGCGGGTAGAAGGAACAGATGGCATCCGGCGGCAGCGTAAAGCGCGGGCGCTGTACTTTAAAATCTTGTTGCGTTGATGGTGTAGCCTTCCCTCTACCTTTGTCCTTCTCTGCGATTTGAACTGTTTGCATATCTGTGACGGTGTATGATCCCGGCGTCAAGCCCGGCACCTCAGCGGGCAAGACGCGCACGGATCCATCAAGTTTCTCCTTCGCATGGGCGGCCGATTCTCCAGCTTCTACCTCCCCGCTCGCATTTGCATCGTACGCTTTGATGATCTTGCGTCCATGGCGCAGAGCAAGGTAGCGTCGCGACTGGACTGGTCGTGCCAGGCGGCGGGTTGGTGGAGTCATCCTCAAGCTGCGATTCACCACCTAGCAGACAGATGTGAGTGTCTCTTAGGACGTCGTGGTCTGGGACAGCCATAGAACAGGAGGGCTTCCTTCCACACCCCCAGCATCGCGAATCATGGCATAAAGCTCCAGCTGACTGCTATACAGCGACGGTTGGCGTGAGGTGGGAACGCCGTCTGCACTAGCAATTTAGGGCGCTGTCTCGGGGGTTCTAGACTCGCCGCATGGGGCGCAACCCGTTCCGCATGTGAATCTGATCCGTTTCAAGAACATACTATGCAATTGCCGGACGAAAATATTCGTAGAGCTGGCTGAGGGGAGGGTTCCCAGCTGAAGCGGGACTGCTGGCTATGTGCCGTCCGAGGATGCCACATTGGCGGCATGAGTTAGTGTATGTGATGATATTTGCATGCTAAGTCGCTGCGCGTTTCATTGACTCCTGCTCCCTGTTAAAAACCAAGCTTGCTAGCCCTCATGGCAAATCGAATTGATTCGGAGCAGGCAATATACCACCCGAGGCATCAGATGCTGAGATACAGCATACACAGTACACAGTATGTTGCTCTATCCCCACACCTCACACATGTTTCACTACGACACGTAACCCGTCGTTCTTTCCCATCCATTGTCAGACGTTGGGTTCCGTCATTACCAGCATCCTCGGTAGCTGCCCACGACCTCTCGTAGTTGAGGGAAATTCGGAACTAAGGATCATAGATCAAGTTACCAATCACCAACATTAGGCACGGAACAGTAGAACAAAACGAATAATACTAGTTCATTATTAATGTTACGAAAAGTAAGTCTAAAGATATTATAAGTCTTCAGCTTCAAGACGTATTGCTGCTGTTCTTATGCATAGCCTGCCAGCTTAAATCCAGCTTTCCCTTACGTACAAGAGTACGACTTCGATGCATATCATCCTAGAATCTTCCAGTCACAACGATGCTCGACACGGTTCTGCGATACCGCTAATACCCCAAACGTGCGCTTAGCCCTCAGCCACAATGACTATGATGAGGTTGTCGAGAATTCTCCAAGATAACCCCGCATTTGGCAAAACACCATCACAAGTCCAGTCCCGCTGGGCGCTCCGCTCCGGCCTACTCCCATTGGTTGACGCTTTCATTGAAAGACCTCGCCATGAGCGCTGTGCGGTCTAGCTATTCACTAAGATTCTGGGCATCAATATGACATCCTGATGTTTGGCAGGCTCTCGCGCGCGCCAATGCCATGAATTCGGTTATGACCTCTCTATCGGGATATTGCTCCTTCTCCCAAGAGATGGGGTCTTGGGGCCTCCGATGGAATGAAGCCCGACATCTTGGTACATCCTTTGTACCTGCTTCGGCCTTCAGTCGTACAGCGTATACTGTCTATGGTCCAAGACGTGCCAAAGCACGATCGTGCTTGTTGCACGCTGACGCAAGCCAGTCTTGTCTTCTACCACACGGCATGTACGGCTATGCTACACATGATGCTTGGAAGCCACAATTTTGACCAAGGTTGGACCACATACCTCGGTCGCCGTCAATGAACAATGACATAAATAGATGGAGTCTTATTGCCTTCCATTGACCTGCATCTCTGAGAACATCAACCGGAGCAGTACCTGGCAATCAGTCAAACATCCTCCTTCTCATCACCATGAACACCAACGACCAGTACAAGGCTGATACGATTCACGATGAGAAATATAACCTACCTGCGGCCCATAGTAATGGTGCCGACTCCGAGGCACTGGACCAGATCGAGGAAAAGAAGTTAGTTCGCAAGGTGGACTGGAGGCTTCTCCCCATCCTTGGCGCTCTATACTCCATAGCTCTCATTGACCGCACGAATGTAACAACTCCAAAAATCCTCGCACAGGGAAAGTAACATCCCGCTTACGTGAAATAGATTTCTAACGCAAGAGTTGCTGGCATGGGCGAGGATCTCGCTCTCCAGATTGGAGACAGGTACACCATTGTACTCGTAGTCTTCTTCCCGACATATGCGCTACTTGAACTTCCATCCAACATCGTACTCCGCAAAGTGGGAAGCGCCAACTGGCTCGCGTTCATCGCTCTATCGTGGGGTGCTGTCATGATTGGTCAGGGTTTTGTTCAAAATTGGGTTACGCTAACCATCTGTCGTGTCCTTCTCGGTGCCTTCGAGGCAGGATTCTTCCCTGGTTGCGTCTATCTTATAACTTGTTGGTATTGCCGATACGAGACCCAGAAGAGGTACGTTCAATCATCTCGACTCTCAGATTATCGCCGTTCAATACACTAACCTAGGAGCTAGGCTGGGGGGCTTCTACCTCTTTTCTGTCGGTATTGGCGGTCTTGCCAACATCCTCGCATACGGCCTCATGCAAATGGAAGGTCTCTCTGGAATCCGTGGATGGCGATGGATCTTCATAATCGAAGGCATCCTGACCTGTGCCGTCGCAATCGCGGCCTGGTTCATCATCCTCGACTTTCCGGACAAAGCCGAACATAAAGGCTTCCTCACTCGAGCCGAAGCAGCTCTCATCCAGCAAAGAATTGAGAACGATAGAGGCGATTCGGTTGCTGATCCATTGACCTGGCCGAAATTTGTTGAACACCTGGCGGACGCCAAGCTTTGGGTTTATGCCACAATGTTCATGTCAACCACCATGCCGGCATATGCGTTCGCATACTTCCTTCCTGTCATCCTAGTGGGTATGGGATACTCTGCAGGTCAAGCGAATGCGTTGTCTGCACCTCCTGCTCTCACCGCCATGTTCACAGCCTTCGGATTTGCTTGGCTCGGAGATAAGTACCGCGTTCGTGCTCCAGTTATCGCTACGCAGTCCGTCCTGACTATCGTGGGTCTTATGATCGTCGCATATTCAGATAACAATGGCGCGCGCTACTTCGGTACTTTCCTTGGGGTTTGTGGATGCCAGGGCAACGTGCCAGCTATATTGGCCTACCAAAGCAATAACATTAGAGGTCACAGCAAGAGATCTGTTGGAAGTGCTTTGCAAATCGGTTTTGGCGCAATTGGAGGTATCATCGCATCGACTACGTTCCGGCAGGTGGACGCACCGAGATATATAACTGGTCTCTGGGTCACGGCGGGACTCCAGTTCTACATCTTGATCGTCTTGTGTTTCACAAGTGCGTACTTTTGGAAGAAGAACAAGCAGGTTACCCGACAGGCTGCGAATGGCGAGCCAGTGCAGCCTCTCGAAGGTCAGGTTGGGTTCAAATACACAATCTGATCTTCGCAATGGCGCTGGAGGAGTTCCTACTCTGCTCGGCTAGGTTGCGTTTAATCTGTAACAGGCCGCGCAAGGTTCCTTGTATGCGGTCAGTGATATATGTAGGGTAGAATGAAGCTCTCTTGTTTTACGCAAAGCTATCGTAGGAAAGGGTGCATCTCGATGAACCCTTATTAGTAGCACGTGGATTTGCGGCAAACACTTGCCGGCCCCGAAGAACCCCAGATTGAAGCATTGGCCTCCGTTCATCAAGCATCCCGAATGTAATTAATATCCCCCACTGCGTAGCCAGAACCACACGGTAGCGAGAAAATCAATAGGTACTTAGACTTTACTGTCGTAGAAATTCTTCTCACGTCTACTTATTTATATTCTGCTATATGGGTTATAAACTAGGAATTTTTCTTAATCATCGAACTATCCCTGCCCAGAAAAATACCATCCTTGTCGTCGCCATCACGGCCTCGATTACAAGGGTCTCGTTTCGCAGCAGGACAGGGACCCTCTATCACAGTTCCAGCGCTGAGCCTTCACGACTCATAAAACAAATCATATACAGTATCCGACAGCCAGAGCCTTAGAACCGCGCTGATAGGTCACCATCAGCCCTATGGCCGCTGAAGGAAGCTGGTTCATACAACGTCGCCACGCTGATCGGAACCTATTGATCTAAGCGAGATGACCCTAGCTGCTCCGGAAGGCTACCGGCACGTCCACATAATAATCACAGTGTAATGTACCGTAGTAAGTCACAAAGGCTGGGTAGCCAAGCCCGTGGCTGGTAAGATCGTGGCGCTCCTGCTGCAGTATTCGACACACGGCAAGACGCGCTCGAAATATCAGCTGCGCTAATGATTGCAGTGCAGCTGTCGCCTGTCACTTGCCTAACGGCAAATCACAGTTCTTCTATACTGTGTGCAAAGTTCCTACAAGGCCACGAGCATGTGGCTATACTGGCCCAAATCCTCTTGCGCTACTTGTAAAACCTAAACAACTGAGTACAGATATCGAAGACTGGCGACAAGTCAATAGCAATGATCAACCTAAGCGGCGCTTCCAATGACATGCGCGACACAACTGCCTTCGCGTTGTGTCGCTGGAAATGGCCCGCCAGACTGCGCCACGATACAGCCTTGTAGCCTACAACCACCACTGCATACCCTTCTCACGATCAATCCTTCGACGTCTGCTTCCATTCTGTCGTCCTTTGAATTGCACACCTTGCGCCGATAAGCTGAACGAGCCGCATGAGTCGTGCTTACCGTGAAATCGCACCCGACCCTCAGCCATGGCTCTCATACGCCTCTTACAGCGCAAACCGGACGGCGAGATCGCCTTTCGCGAACCCACCAGCGTCGATGTCCCTGCCTACGCAATACTCTCCCATACATGGGGACAAGATGAAATCTTATTTCAGGACATGGAAGCTAGCGCAGACAGGAGCAAGACTATGAGCAAGACTGGGTGGACGAAGATACAGTTCTGCGCGGATCAGGCCGCAGCTGATGGACTACAATATTTCTGGATAGACACCTGCTGCATCGACAAGAGAAACGCGGTCGAGCTCGGCGCGGCGATCAATTCCATGTTTCGTTGGTATCAGAACGCTGCACGCTGCTACGTCTACCTTTCGGACGTCACCAAATCTGATAACAGAGCGGACGGCGAAAAGGCATGGAAAGAGGCATTCAAGACGAGTCGATGGTTTACCCGAGGCTGGACGCTTCAAGAGCTTATTGCACCAAGGCTAATTGACTTCTTTAGCTCAGAGGGTGAGCGACTTGGGAATAAATCACTGCTTGAGTCCGAGATATACGAGATTACTGGCATCGCGAAGACTGCTCTCCGAGGCGATGCATTGTCGAATTTTAGCATCAAAGAGCGAAGGCTCTGGGCAGAGCGCCGTAAGACTACGATTGAAGAAGATATAGTATACTGTTTGATCGGGATCTTCGACGTCTCCATGGTACCGAACTACGGGGAGGGAAGGGATCGAGCATTCCGGCGGCTGGAGGAGGAGATTCACAAGTTGTATAAGGGTAAAGTCTTTGTATGTATGCGCTGACTGAAGAAATGTAACTGACTAGCACAGGTGTTGATTTTGAGGAATTTGCTGTCGGGCTCAACCTTTTGTCATTTCCCGAAGCTGCGCAGTTTGTTGCCAGGGAGAAAGAGCTGTCTAGGATGCACGAGCTGCTTCATGGCCACAGTAGCCGATCTGCAGTCGTTCTTCACGGGCTTGGAGGAATTGGAAAGACCCAGCTGGCGATTGAATACGTCAGACGACACAAGGAGAAATACACGGCGATGTTCTGGCTGAATGCGAATGATGAAGATTCTCTTCGCCTAAGCTTTCGAGGCATCGCTCAACAAGTCCTGAAGTATCACCCTTCGACTAGTGTGCTTAGTGATGTGGACTTAGAAGGAGACCTTGATCGAGTGGTCAGTGTAGTCAAAGCCTGGCTCGATCACCGGGAAAATACACGTTGGCTGATAATCTATGACAATTACGACAATCCCAGAACCTCTAAAGATTCCGACCGCTCGACAGTGGATGTGCGTCGATATTTACCAGAAGCTGACCACGGCTCGATCATCATCACGACGCGGTCAGCGAATGTTACCCAAGGTCGACGTCTCCACATTCAGAAGTTGACAAGTCTCAAGGAAGGGCTCAAGATCTTGTCGAACATGTCTGGAAGGGAGGGTATTGAAAACGGTATGTCACCTGGGAATAAGATAAGTTTCACGGAACTAATAAGATAGATCCTGATGCAAAAGCGCTCGTTATGAAGTTGGATGGCCTGCCTCTTGCCCTCTCCACGGCTGGAGCATATCTGGAGCACGTGACTATGAGCTTCGAAGAGTATCTTCGGCTATATGAGACATCGTGGTTAAAACTCCAGACGACGAGCCCAGGGCTGAGTTCATATGAAGACCGATCACTGTACACGACATGGCAGGTTACCTTTGATCGGATTCGGAAACAGAATGCGGCATCAGCCCAGTTGCTCAAGCTGTGGGCATATTTTGACAAACAAGACTTGTGGTTTGAACTTCTTCGACATGCACGCTCTACGGACGATGAGTGGATACGGAAGCTTACTGAGGACCAACTGAACTTCAACGAGGCGGTTCGGCTGCTATGCGAATACGGTCTAGCTCACACAGAACCTTCACTTCGACAGCCGTCCGAGTCCGCAGGGTATGGTGTGCACAGCTGTGTGCACTCATGGGCAATATCTGTGCTAAATAGCGAGTGGGATGATGGCCTAGCAAGGCTAGCCCTGATTTGCGTGGCATCTGAAGTTCCTAACACGGATGTAGACAAGTGGTGGCTCCTACAGCAGCGGCTCCTTCAACATGCTGGAAGACATAAACATTTCATCACGGCCGGCGACGTACGTATTGAGGGAATAGAATGGGTGCTGCACAACCTAGGCATGCTTTACAACAAACAAGGCAAGCTGGCTGAGGCGGAGGCTATGTACACTCGGGCGCTGCAAGGCTATGAGGAGGCACTTGGCCTAAAGCACACATTGACACTCGATACGGTCAATAACCTAGGCGCCCTCTACGCCGACCAAGGCAAGCTAGCAGAGGCAGAGGCTATGTACACTTGGGCACTGCAAGGCTATGAGGAGGCATTTGGCCTAAAGCACACATTGACACTCGATACGGTCAATAACCTAGGCGCCCTCTACGCCGACCAAGGCAAGCTAGCCAAGGCAGAGGCTATGTACACTCAGGCGCTGCAAGGCTACGAGGAGGCACTTGGCCCAAAGGACACATCAACACTTAATACGGTCAACAACCTAGGCACCCTCTACGCCGACCAAGGCAAGCTAGCCAAGGCAGAGGCTATGTTCACTCAGGCGCTACAAGGCTACGAGGAGGCACTTGGCCCAAAGCACACATCGACACTTAATACTGTTCATAACCTAGGCGTCCTCTACTTTACTCAAGGCAAGCTAGCCGAAGCAGAGGCCATGTATACTCAGGCGCTGCAAGGCTACGAGGAGGCTCTTAGCCCTCAACTCATGTCATGTTATTTACCAGCATTGAATACCATGTTCGCCTTTGGCGACCTCTTCTCGCTGACAGGTCAGATAGCCTTAGCGAAGATAATGTACAGTCGGGCATTAGCTGGATACACAACCGTCCAAGGACCGTCTTCGAAACGGTGTAGGCAGCTTGAAGGTCGACTTCAGGCATTACAAGTTGCGCCTGTTGAGCCGGGAGCATGCCAAGATAAGTTTATAGAGATGGGAGCGCCTAAGCCGAGTTCTCTTAAACGGAGACCTTCCGCAAGCTGGGAAGGCGGTCGAACGCAGGATAGGCCGTAATGGGAAAGACGTCTTTCTAACTAGAATCGATCCCGGCAGCGAGCATTGGGACGTTTATTACGCCAAAAGTACGGTAATTACCGGACAAGGCATGACAGCAAGCACACGGCAGGCACTTTTTGGAGCGAACTCTAACGAGATCGGTGGCTTTATCGTCGCTATGCAACCGCTGCTGAGCATCCCCTCTGGTGCGACGTGGCATCCTACTCGATTCTGCCGCACAGCCAACATGCAAAGTCACGGTGCACGACAGATATATCGCATCGGACGTCTCTGAACCGCCATCCATGAAACGGCACTTACAGCTATTGTATACTCGAAAGCCAACAAAATATACCAGAAGATATGGGACATAGGATTGAAGGAAGAAGCCTGTGCCGGCAGGGTAGTCGAAAGTCAAAGCTCGCCCCCAGAAGCGGACAACCTCGATGTACCACTTTCACGTAATCTCTCCCTTGGCGCCATCATCGAAAAAAGGAGTAGGAATATGACGTTGAGCTACTTCGCGGACGCAAGATATCTGTCGCATAATAGCACTTTCGTGAAGTGACTACGACAAAAACTTTCAACATCTACGTGGATAACTCACGCAACATTATTCTTGCCTGCGCCATCACGTTCGGCGCACCGCTTCTCGAAGTCCTCGCTGGCGTGTACGTGTGTATATTGCAAATGGACGTGGGAATTGCACAGCGACGTTTTCATTTATTTTTTGCGCGACGGTGCGGAATCTGGGATTAGCTGGACTTCTGGAACGGGCTACGCCTTTATCTGGAGTCCAGAGGAAGTCTGGGTCACTTGTTGCGGGGCATAAAGGTGTGGAAGCTTTTGGAGAACCAGGCCAGGTGATGTAGAACGAATCAAAACGAAGAAGCATAATCGAATTATCGTTGTGAAATGCCATTACATAGTAGTTTAACCCTTTCATAACGTGATAATGTTGCACCCTTAGCGAATTCGACTCTCTACTACTTTGTTTTATCAAGCATTCGTGTGCTCCCTGACTGAAGTCTTATAGATTCCCTCTCTCACGGCCTTGTATCATACTGGGTGTAGTAGACAAAATGTTTCTTAGTCACCATTCGGATGTAGTTGTCCTAAATGGGTAAGGCGTGCGCTGATGACGTCTGTCGATCATGTTCCAGGTGTGCTTCAGCGCGAAAATAGCAACGGCTCAATCAGCAACGACATGTCTCAGCTTCAGCCGCAGCAGCCTTGCATCCGACATGCTGTCTTCTCCCCGTCTCCCCTCAATGTCCCATAACACGCACACCTCAATCTTCAATAGCCAAGCGATCTATAATAATTCTAGCCGCTAATTGTAATACACGCCCGCCCAGCGCACGCCTTGCACTACATCAGGCCGCCTACTCCCGATCTAAGAGCCAACCCGTCACCTCCACCCACGCCGATTCGACAATACGTGCCATCCTCTCGCACCGCCAAGCTCCCGCCTACACCTCTCCCTTGCACCCGTCATGAGCGCAAAACACCACCTCCACGTCGCCGCCTCGATCCCCGCACACCTCACACCCGACGACATCATCGCCGCGCTGCACGATCACAACACCGCCCTTACCCTTCAAGCCCTCACAACAGGCCATACAAAGGCGGACTCGACCGCGCCTGAAACCCTGAAAGATACCTACTGGTATCCGCCTGACCAATACCCCATTACTACGTATAATGTCAGAGAGTGCATAACGTTTCTTCCTGGCGTGGGAGAGTTCGGGAAGAAATATATCACTTTCCCGAGTTGTTTTCAAGATACGAAGCATGGCATCAAGACACGCGCAGACGCTAGCGGTGTCATTGTACGCGCTGAGTTCAGGGTGGTAAGAGGCGGCGCTGGGGCAGAGGTAGAAGGCGAGGGTATGGGGGTTGGGGACGCTGAGTGGGTTTTGGTAGAGGATGTCGAAGTCAGCTGTAGTTGGTGGCTGATGCCGTTTGTTAGGGGGAAGATGGAACAGGCGCATCGGGATGTGTGTCGGAAGGTGGTGGAGAAGGTCGCGATGCAGAGACAGCAGGAGGCGGTGGCTAGTAGCGCTGCTAAGGGGAAAGGGAGGGCGGAAGAGGTGAGGTCAAATAGGGAGAATTATGGCGATGCGAGTAAGCGGCAGAAGGAAGAGTCGTATTATGAGCGGTACGGAAAGACTCAGAGAGAGGGAGGGATTGAGGGCCTGGTCGAGGCTGATGCCGTGGAGACGCAAAGAGCTGAGATGCCGGCTCCATTACCGGAGAAGATCACATATCGATGATACCATGTATATGTGCATGGACATGGGCGTTCGGGCGTGTGGGCATATATCCAAGCCCCATATACGCAATTTCTCGATATCACGACGCGATGAGTATATGAACAATCATAGTTACGCACCCTCAACACCCACAGCACATCCTTCCCCTTCCGCAGTTAACACCTTCCTAACCCCTCTCACCTCCTCCTCACTCAACCCTACAACACCCCTAAAGTACCCCTCAGCACCACCCCACCGTCTCCCCACCTCTTCAAGCAACGCTTCCATACTCTCCTTCCTCGCACCAACCATGCGCTCACACTTCCTCCTCGCCTCCTCAGCCCCATACTCCTTAAACGCACCCTTTTTCAGCAATCTCTCCACATTGATGTGTCTTGTTGGCGCTAAGCCTTGCTCTGAGAGCGTGTACTCGTGTACAATGTACGATGAAGGGACATGCAAGAGGAGCAGGAGGAGAGAGATGAAGATCCCCGTGCGGTTGTTACCAGTTGTGCAGTGCATGAAGAGAGCTGGTATGCGGTGCTCAACGGACTGGTCTGTGTTGTTGTTGTGGGATTTTGGTGTCGTGGAGAGGAGGTGGTGGAGAACTGTTTTCATCATTGGCGCGCCGGAGGTGAGGATCTCGATGAAGGCTTCTACGATACCCTGTGCGTGCGTGCGTGCGTGTTAGTTTCTTCCGCTATCTCAACTACTTTGCAGTATTTATAGGCTTACGTACAGCTGGATCCTCACTGGCATACATTTCATACCTCTCCCTCGCTTTCTCCTCTGTATACTCCTCCTCCCCAAACACTGGCGCCCACACCCTTTCAATACCCCACTCTCTCATATCCTTAAACCCACCTGCTTTTTCAATCTGCTGTTTACTTCTTAGATCGAAATCTGTTTTCACATGGAGGTCCTGTAGCTTTGCGATTCCGGCAGGCGTGATGCGTGTGGTATCTGAGCCGCGGAATAGGATGCCACAGCGCACGTGGCGGGGTGGAAGTGAGGTGGTATTGGTGATAGGCCAGCCGCCTATGTCGCGGAAGTTTGAGACACCGGGTACGATATAGAAGGGGAAGAAGGAGGGGTGTGGTGCGCGTGGTGGTGGTTCTGAGGGTGCTGGGGGACTTTCTTCGGCTGGTTTTGCGGAGAGCATTGTGAGATTGTTGAAGTCAATTTAAGGGCGGAACGGCCAAGTAATGATCGAGGTAGTCTGCGCGGAAGGAGTGGTCGCTAGTCACCGCATTGTGACGACAGTTCCAAAAGAAAGAGACTAATCGTGTTCAATGGACGTCCAGTTCGTGGAAGAGGGTCTAGAGGCTTTTTTTGAGGACGGCATGTGACGATGTCGGGTTGGAAGATCGTGCTTCAGTGTTAATATGCGGGGTGCATGCAGGAACCCCACGTTTCCCATACCCTTGCAAATAGCAGATGTCTACTATTGCAGATGCATTTTTGCATGAGACCATTTACGAGTACGCTTAGGTACAGCTCCGTATTTGATGGAGAGAGGAGGTCCGCTCCTGCACGGCTTGAGCGGGTATAGGATGGCTATTTGAGCGCATCCTAACATTACCAGCGAATTATGGCTATCGAGGCACTGAAGTGTCCTCAAAAACGCTCTACGTCAAGTTAGGTTCGGCTCCTTCCATTTAAGATGGGGCATTGTCCCCTAGATCTGTGCAGAAAGAGACACCCCTCGAGCAATAAGTGAACTAATATGACACTAGCTGCCCTTAGTCTTCAAGGCGAATCGGGTTCGAAGTCGGTCTCTTCAGGCCCGTAGTTTATCCGTGCACTGTCAAGTTCCTCGCGGTCGCTGTATAGTGGCATCAGCTCGTGCCGCCTCTGCCCTGATCCAGAGAGAGTCGCATCGACTTCGTCGTCGTCATCGTCATGATATTGATCATGCTCATTCGCCAGAGGGGTGCGCGGTTTGTAGCTTTTGTCGAATAGAGCCTCCATGTCCTCGAGACTTCGGCCGCTGGTTTCAGGGTAGAAGAGGTCTGTAGAAGTTAGCCGTTAGGGAGATCATTAAGTCGCTTCCCTCTGTAAAGTTCGGAGACGTACAGATAACAATCCCAGAAATGAGATTCGTGCTCATGAAGATGAAGTGTGTCTTTGAGCCAATCTTCTCTATACCAATGGGCCAGGTTTGAGACGAGATGATGGCACCGATCGAGGAACCTGATGCTGCAATGTTCAACCCTTTTGCTCGGAAGTTCGTAGGGAAAATTTCTGAACCGTAAACCCAAGCAGCAGGCCCAAATCCAATGGAGAACGCAAAAGTGTAGATGAAGATAAACGCGATACAAGTGTAGTCTGCTACATGGTTGACGTTATTTGGGTATGCGATGGGTAAAGCACCATTCAGCTACAATACGTCAGTCGAAGCCTCGCATCCATACTAATCAACGTACCATCAGTGCAATACTCATAACAAGGCAAGAAGCGACGAGAGTTAGTCTCCTGCCATAATGGTCTACTAACCATGTGTCAACAATGGTGAAGCCAATCTTGATGGTTAATTCGACGCCACCGATCAACAGTGTTGTCTTCCGCAGGACGCCCAAGCCCATCAAGACAGTCGGAAGGTAGTACTTCAAAGAAACGTTACCGCACATCTGAGCCATGAACTGTAGCAGTGAGGCACGCCACAGCCGGTTAAACAGAGGGCGGTGCGTGAACAAGACGGTCCAGCTCTGACTTGTGGCAAGCTTTCGTTGTTGCACGTCTTGTTCAATCATACGGATTTCGTCAATCATCTGTTCGTGAGATGGGTCCATAGCTCGCAGCCAGGCCAAACTGTTCCTTGCTGCTGCACTACGACCATGCTCAATGAGCCAGCGAGGACTGTCACGCTTCAGTTATGTCGACTAAGAAGTTGGTACAACAAACCTTTCAGGACAGAAGAACACACCACCGAGAAACAGCGCTTCTGGGATAAGTTGCAGCGCCATGGAAAGTCTCCAGCCGTAATACGTGCCCTGTGTAGTTTCCCAATGGCTGATGCCATATCCGACCCTGCAAGAGGTGAGCTTGGAAACCTCTTAATTAGAACTTTCGTGGGTACCAGAATGCAGTGGCTAAGCCAACAACCAAGCCGACATGATTGATGACTACATAGCGTCCACGATGCTTTGCTGGGGATACTTCGCTACGAGGTGCTCAGCAACGGTCATCATGAAAGCCAAATCTTGGATAATGACCTTTGATAGAGTGGTACAGACGTCGAGACGATAGCAAGACCAAGCCCGCATACTATACGGCCAACAATCATCGTCCCAACACCGTGAGAATCTTTGGCGCCAGTCTGAAGGATCGCACCAATGCTGGTCGTAAGCACCCCGGCTGTCGCCGCTACTCTCCGACCATACTGATCGGCCAGCGGATGCGCGACGAAGAGGTAGCTGACCCATGTTCCAAGATAGTAGATGGATGTGATGACGCCAG
The DNA here is from genome assembly GCA_033682645.1 of Phoma sp. ATCC 74077. Taxonomy (NCBI): domain Eukaryota; kingdom Fungi; phylum Ascomycota; class Dothideomycetes; order Pleosporales; family Didymellaceae; genus Phoma; species Phoma sp. ATCC 74077. Next base: position 114,745 of record JAWDJC010000003.1, read on the forward strand.
TCATACCCTTTGACGGATGATTGAGTGACTTCTGGAAGCCTGGGTGCACATATATGGATGCCATGATCCCAATGTTATATCTCATTCAATGTTAGTATACACCTGAAAATGGCACAGATAGCGTACCCCCAAGCTAGTGAAGCTAGACCAAAGAAGGTGCTGACGGCTAGGAGCCTTGTGGTCGCCTTGGTCGGCAGCGAAGCGTTGACCATGGTCGACCGCTGTACTATTGTCTCTAGAAAAAGATCGCAAGTCGAGTTTTGGGCCTATAAGTAAAATCCGAGTTCGATGTTAGAGCCATCACGAGCTGCCGCGAAAGATGGTGGGTTTACGCTGACACTGTCGCTGCACCCAAAGTTGTGGTTGTGGCGCTCGGCTCCTGCATCTTCATCCCACGCTTTCAAGTAATCACGAGTACAACTGCCGAGTCGCGTTTGGAATTGTCTTTCCTCTTCAGAAACATAATGGTAACTAGGCGCAAGATACAGAATTCCAATAGCGGATACCCAGCAGTCTTTCACGTGAGCAGAAAACAGCGACCGACGAGGTGCTTAGCGCACAGACGCCTTCTTCACCTCTTGTGTGCTTGCATCACTCTTCCTTTCCTATAGAGACCACATGCATCCACTCTTGCCGCCTCACTTCAGGCATCACTTCGGAAAACTCCTGGAAGCTCCAAATGTGACGCATTGTCATAGTTGGTTTGAAAGTCCGCTTGAGAGTTTGAATCGATTATCTTGAGGGAAATTGGTCAATCCAACACCAAAGCCTGCGAATCTGGAGATACTCATATATCCTTCACCAAACAATTTCTCGCCCAAATCGAATAATCGGCGCGTCGGCACCATTCTGCAGGTATACCGAGGTTGTACCATGCGCAGTTACTTGTCAACCAGGCTAAATGGAACTGCCGATGGGACGCAATCCCTGGCAGCCAATTCGCTATTACCAAGCCATCTATCTGCTAGCCAATCACACAGCTGCAGTCATATATATCGAACTCCGACCTTCACGATTGCTCAATATAGTTAAAGTATCAATTCTAGCATAGCCATTTACATGATTTGGCGAATGGCTTTGAGCAAGATCTGCTTGTGCTGCTCTGATCTTTCCCGGTAATAATATACTCTCCAGATTACGCCCTCTTCATGCGAGGTAATCCGGAAACTCAAAATGGCACCTTTCTGGAATGTAACACACAGTACTATGACACTCACTTCACATTCCTAATGACGCAGGTGGTCGCGCACGCAAAGAAAACTTCCAAGGGCATCAGGTGCTGAAGGCAGCGGCTTATTGGTTCAAGATGGGCGTGGACGATTCCCTCAAAGAGGAGGAGAGGCTTCTTGGAGGTACGTCAACTCCGATCAACATACGAGCCAGTAACCTAACACTACGTAGACAACCTAATGGAAGAGAAGGGGCTGTTGCTCAGTGCGCAGGAAGAGGAGGAGAAAGCAACATGGACGAACCTCCCACACAAGAAGCAGTTACTCTTGCTTGCGCTTTGCCGCCTCTCGACACCGCTTTCGAATGCATGCCTCTTGCCATACCTGTACTTTCTTGTCAAGTCAATTCTATCAGATCCAGAACACCCGACCGCGCCTCAACAAATATCTCGATTGACGGGGCTTCTTGTCGCTGCATACCCGATAGGACAGATGACGACGAGTATGCTATGGGGTCGATTTTCGGATATATACGGTCGCAAGCCAGCAATTCTGTTTGGTCTTGCCATCAGCGTTGTTGCGAATCTGGCATTCGGCTTCTCACGCACCATCGGTATGTTGGTTTTCTGGAGAGTATTGGCTGGGATGGCGAATGGTATCTTAGGCGTGATGCGAACTATGACTGCCGAGATTGTCAAAGAGCGCAAGCACCAGCCAAGAGCATTTCTAGCTCCGCCGTTGATCTTCAACTCCGGAAGAGTGATTGCATTAGCAGTTGGAGGCTGTCTGGCAGACCCAGTCGACAATATGCCCTCTCTTTTCGGACCGCAAGGGCTTTTCAACGTCTCTAGAAACCCAAAAGGCGTCGAATGGGCACTTCAGTATCCCTACGCCCTGCCGGCAATTTTTAACGGCGTAGTACTTGCAATATGTCTCATATCAGCTACTTTATGGCTCCGCGAAAGCCTTTCAACGAAGGAAAACAACCGAGATTTTGGCGTCGCTCTCGGTGAAGCACTCTCTAGCTTCATCAAACAAAGAGTTCTCAGGAAGCCTGCCAGTGGATATGCGTTGGTTCAGGTGGATGAGGCAGAGCCAACGAGATCCAGTATCTCGACTGCACCATCTTCGGCTGGCCTTTCGACGTCGACAAATCACCAAAACCGCCCGCTCTTCCGCGACATCTGGACGCCTCGACTTCTCAAGACTTTGCTGGCCTTTGCTTTATTGCCTCTTCATACGGCGACGTTCCTTCATGTCTTCCCGGTCTTCTTAAGTATGCCAGCTATCACCGATTCAAGTCCCAGCCTCTTCCATTTCACAGGTGGTCTCGGTTTAGCATCGCCAACGATTGGCCTATATCTTGCCACGATTGGCATTGCTGGCATTCTCCTGCAGTTATTCATATACCCACGCTTTCACAGTCGCATCGGGACCTTAGGCGTCTTTCGCTTCTCCAGCTTCATTTTCCCGCTCGCATATATATCTGCCCCATACCTCGCCTTGCTCTCCGGTCACGGATTGGCAAAGTACATCGCAATGGCCGCTGTTCTCTTCACACAGATTATTGCACGCACGATGGCTATTCCAAGCAGCGTTATTCTACTCACGGAAGCTGCACCTCATCGTAGAGTCCTCGGCACTATTCATGGTGCTGGCAATACGCTCAGCGCGTTTGCAAGTGCGTGTGGCCCGGCTATTGGGGGAGTTCTATTGGCGAAGGGTATACAAATGCAGGCTGTTGGTCTTGTCTGGTGGACATGGCTTAGTGCAGTATCTATCGTTGCGCTGGTATGGAGCTTTATACTTGATAACCCGCGGAAGGATAGCGATATTAGCGAAAGTGACTAATGGGTGTCTAGATAGAGGCGCAAAACTTACAGGAGTTTGCGTCAGTAGTGAGAACAACAAAATAAACTCCACCAAGTCCGACTAAGGTTTTTCGAAAGTATCCTGCATGCATTGACAGCAGACCACACAGTTCCAGAGTATCAGACGATCCTTTCAACCGCTCGTTCGCCACAGTTCACGTCCTGCTTAGTATCGACTACATCTTAGTTCACCAAGGTGCTTTCCAGTATGCTCGAGAGCCTTCCATATATGAGACACCGGGAAGTCAGAGACATGCAAACAGGCAATGGCGTCCAGTCGAGAACAAACCTTCCAACCCTCATTAACTCAGACTATTTGCTCTCTGGGCTCGTGATGGAGCTGTCTTTGTCTCCTTGCCTAATGTCTCGCAGCTCAGTGTGGAAGTCGCTCCTTCCTATTAAGCCGGCCAAGACCCGTGCGTTCATAAAGAGCAGTCACTCCCTTCACCTCAACCAACCACCGCACTCTCTTCTCAACTCGGTTAACTTTCTTCTCATTCCTCAACCGCATACACGCCATCATGGACGAAGACAGCCCAAAGTGGATTCTAGGTGAGTGCATCCTACTCTTCTGATCATTGTGTTGACTTGGATAGAACACGCAATCACCAACAGGGCGGTGTGCAATCAGGCATCTTGCAAGAGTCGCGGAGTCAATATTGCGACTGGTGAACTGCGTATTGGTACTCATACGCTCTTTGATCGAGATGGCGAGTCAAGGTGGTATTATGCGTGGCGCCACTGGTACGTGTTTGAATGTCACCAAGAGCGATCTCGAGAGCCATCAGGCTGCGTGACTTGCGACTCGCGTCTTCCTCCTACCTTCTAGTTAGAATGGCGGTTCTTAGGCAGGAGGAGCATCCGCTCACGTCATATTCCCACCAAAATCTGAACCATGGAGACATCCCAGGTCATTCCGTCTACCTCCTAGTACTCGATAGCTACCAGACTAAGTGATACTGACCCAAAAGCAGGGCTTGCGCAACCAAGCACCAGATCAAAGGTCTGAAGGAGATGACAGACAATGATCCCACTCAGGTGCCCGGCTACGGCCGCCTTAGTGCCGAGAGTCAGGAGCAGGTTCGACTAGCACTCGAAAACGGTGCACCCGTCGACAAGGAGTTCAAGGACATCCGCACAGATCTAGCCAAGAGCGTACCACGCTATCAAGAGTATCGCAACGTTGAGGGGTACAAAGCCGATGTGCCCAAGCGAGCTGCCACATGTCGCGGTGCGAACTGTTTGTCTAAGGGGACAAAGATTGTGAAAGGTGAGCTGAGACTTGGTCTCGCAATCCCGTTTGATGGAGAGCACATGTTCTGGGTCTACAAGCACTGGTGAGCCACCCTAATATACCGAGTGTCTTCAGCCGCCCTAATGCTATCACAGGCAGTGCATGTCCCAATACGATCTCGAGTCAGCAAAAGTGCACTACGAGCAAGATACCTTCGATGGTCTCGACGAAGTTCCCGCGGGGTACAAACAAGTCATCGAGGAGACATTCAAGAAGGGTGAGGTTGTGAAGCCACCGGGATTTAAGTTGGAAACGCCTACTACTAAGCCAAAAAAGGCACGAGCGAAAAAGTTGGACGTGGCCGGCAGCGACGATGACGAGATTATGGAGGCTCCGAAGCCGAAGAAGTCCCGGGCCAGAAAGAAGGTTGATGAAGACGATGAGGATGTGGAAGCTCCAAAGCCAAAGCGCACCCGCAAGAAGCGCACCATCGAGGAGGTGGATTTAAGCGAAGAAGAATATGTGCCCATGAAGACGAGGAGCAGGCAGGCACCCATGGAGGAGACGGACCCAGCGGTGGCCAATATCCAGGCCCTGGCGGAGGAGATGAGAGAGAAGGCAGCAAAATAGAGCTTACCGCGAGTATGGCTGTTGACACCAATGATAGCTGGACATCACAGCAGATAGTTTGACAGCTACAAGGGGTATATGTGTAGCAAATAAACGCTCTCGCCGCCGACTAGAACTTGGCTTCCAAGCAACATGCACTCACATCTCAACTTTAGCCATCTACTATTATGATATAATGCCGTGATGCTTCCACTCATTCGTATCTAGTGGAAGTCTTGGGTCGTTGCGCTATGTAAAGTACAGCAGTAGAAGGCTTTTCGGGTGTGAGAGGTATGAACGTAGTAAAGATGACCGCTGACCAATCGGTGACCACCAAAGCTCCAAACGCCGCATCCTAGTCGCAAGCTGGTCACATCTCCAACGGCCCCACCAGAGCTCTCCTCTACGACACCCCAATCCCGTAACAGTCGACTACTCCCAACAAGTCTCGTCATTACGCATACCGAACCTACTAAACTCAGGACACCACAGCCAATATGCCGGGCAAGATCGTCTCGGTGACGTCGTCATCGCACTTCTCAACCCTCCTCTCGCAATCTACCTACACAATCGTCGACTTCTACGCCGACTGGTGCGGGCCCTGCAAAGCCATTGCGCCTGTTTTTCAGTCGCTCGCGGAGAAAGAGACGAAGCCCGGGAAGCTGCAATTTGTCAAGGTGGATGTGGACAGCCAGCAAGATGTCGCGCGGAAGTACGGCGTGTCAGCGTAAGTATCAACTATGGCACTTATACTCGAGCGGAAAGAGAAGCTAATTTCAACGATGCTGTCTGTTCAGTATGCCAACCTTCCTCGTCATCAAGTCTTCCTCCGTCGTCGAAACCATCCGCGGCGCCAATCCCTCTGCGCTAACCGCCGCTGTGCGCAAAGCCGCCAACGACTCTGGCGGTGCTTCCCCCGCTGTATTCCAAACGAAGGGTCGTACACTCGGGTCGAATTCGGAGCCTAGCAGGCCGGTGAATGAGAGCCCGTTCGCGGGGCTGCAACGGCTTATAGTTGGAAATGGAGGGTTCACTGATGTTGCGGTCAGATTTATTGCGCTGTATCTGATCAGCCTGTTCGCGTTTGATGCGTTTAAGGCCGCTGAGGATAGTGCGTTTAATGTGAAGGCGAGGAGATAGGCAGGACGAGATATGAGAGATGATGTGTGCAGTATGGCGTTTGGGATAGGAGTTGGGCGTCACAGTTAACGTACCGGAATAAGCTCTTTTCGAGGAAGAGAAGACCTGGACTAGGACACCTAGAACTGAAATCATGCCGAGCAGGACCGATGAGGTAAGCTGACGGGTGCCCTCATTCGATTTCGACAATGTACTACTACCTCTCGATTTAAGAAGCGATCTTCAACTACTCCGAACCTAAGGTGACCGGTTCCCGCTGTTCGCTTTCTTATATTTCACGACTTTTGCACTACCTTGTTGCACGCAATCTAATTCCTTATTGGCTTCACGTATCTGTCTGTCTACTGTGTGCTTTTTTCCTTGTCATTTGTTTCACCGGGACTTGACCAATGGGTCTACCTAATTTAGTAATGGAAGGCTCACATCGTGCGATCAAAGACCATGTTTCGGATTTATCGATCTTTGCGTGGGTGGAGGCATGGAGCGTGAAAGATGAGCCGACCAGAGACGAGCTGAAAGCTTTATACCGATACTCTGCTCGAAGAGACCGCTGATTTCAACATGCGCATGGCATGCACACGGAAGCGTTGTAAACAAGAATGGGGTCGGTAAGCGCATTTGAGACAGCAATCTGAGCTGGCGTGAGCGTGTAGGAGTTGCACGGGTCTCCGGCTCTCCGGGCAATCGCTTCATCGATTTCTGCATACACTTGTGGTCTTCGCGCATGACGATGCAGCAAGACTATTCTCTAACTCTCTAGATCTGGGGTCCGCAGTTCAGCTAAATTCGGAAACGTACCGAATAAGTTGAAGTCGGTATACAGAACTGCAACTGGTTCAGGACGTTTCTCATTCGAGCAATTGGCTTCTAACTATGACGCAGATGCACTGCAGTGCTGTGTACCATTTGGCAGCTGGTCCGTTTGGCAGCTGGTTACATTGCCTCACTGCATCTTCTCCACGACTCCATACCGTACATGGAAAACCGGGGGATCTACGTTTTTAGCCTCAGGCAATCAGTCGGCTGCTTCATTTCGGTATCACGTGCGCATAAATGCATTACTTCATCGGCGTATGACGGGTAGCCGGGCGAGACGGACTTGCTAAAACTCCCCTCATTCGTCGTCATCTTGAATCGGTACCGGCAAAGTTGGGGTTTGTTGTTGTCACAACTCCCACCGATCTGCACGGCCGCAGCGGTGGCAGTGCCAAGTGGCTGGCCTGAAACACAGCGCATCGCTCTAGGATTGGTCAACAAGATGAACCTTGATGGTAATTGGAAACTGGGCTCAAAGCTGACAGGCGGTCACTTTGGGGCTTCGAGATCATTGGAGTATGCGAGCCTGGGGTGGAGTACCATGGTAAGAAGAAAGCTTTCCTGCGCCCTAGCAGAGCCTCGATACCGTCAGCCGCATAGATCTCACATTGGATCGTGACTTCTACCAAGCCGCCAAAATTCACAACCTGCACGCTAGGCTGGACGATTACGCTTGCTAAATCTAGGCATCGCAGCCTTCTGTCGGGTCATCATCAAGATGGCGGTCTTGTATAAGACGAACGCTGGTCTGCGCCATCGAGATACACCACCATCTCCCTCCAGGTCGACGCTTCACCTAGAAACCCTAGTCTGTTTACGACATCATGAGTCGCTTCGCTCCCTTTCTGGCCGCTGGCCTTGTAGCATCAGCTGTTACTGCGTTCCCTACATCCAACCGGTGGACTAGACAGACCAGCAGCAACACAAGCATGATCTACAGCTTTGAGGATGTGAGTGTTTTGAATGCATCTAGAAACCATTAAGCTGACAGCCGGTTGTAGGTCCCACATTCAACTGATCTCGAATGGACAGCGTGCTACGACCGCTTTCACTGCGCCAACCTTGAAGTGCCTCTGGACTACGAAGATCCCGACATCGGTACTACGATCATTGCATTCATCCGCCAGGACGCTGTCAATAGCACTGGTCAAGACATTCTTTTCAATCCCGGTGGTCCAGGTGGATCTGGTGTCGACTACATCCTTTCAGGCGGAGGTGACGAATTTGTCAATCTTGGTGGTGGCAAGTACAATGTTGTCAGCTTTGATCCCAGGGGCGTCAATAACAGCGGGATTGCATTAACTTGTTTCCCCGGAAACCCGGAGGGTCGTGATGCCTACTATGCTTCCCTGAAAACGGAGTTACCGACTCTCAATGAGCAGTACTACCAGGCTGTTGCTCTAGGCCAGTGGTGCGGTGAGGCGAACAATGACACATACGCAAGGTACGCTGGTACTTCGGCGGTCGTCCAGGACATGATTCACTTTACCGAGCTGCAAGCCGCGCTGAATGGCGATGAGAAGCCCGAAGAGTCACAGATTTGGTACTACGGAGCCAGCTATGGTACCGTCATCGGCCACACTCTTGCAGCTTTGTATCCTGAGCGTGTTGGACGCATCGTCGTCGACGCGAACGTCAACTCTGAGAACTTTTTCAATGGCCTTACCAAGACGTCCATCGAGGACGCTGATGACGGCTATGAATGGTTTTTCAAACTCTGCTACGAAGCTGGCCTGGAGAAGTGCGCTTTCGCCGGTAAATCTGAAAGCGCTGACGACATCAAGAAGCGCTTCGACGACCTTCTCGCCAGGCTTGAGAAGGCGCCAGTCGTCTCCAACGACACAGAAATTGATCCGCTTCTCAGCAGCGGACCGCAGATCATAACTAAGAGTCGCGTTTTGACCACGGGTTTTGGTACACTTTACAGTCCCGTCTCCCAATTTCCATACCTTGCTGCCGGCCTTGCCAGCCTGGAGAAGGACAACGCAACCGGCTGGCTCGCTGTCGAGAACGTGCTAAACCAACCGAGCAATCCTGGACCATTCGATTATACTAGTATCGCATCTCAAGAAGTCTTGACCTTCGTCACGGCAATCGATGCCGCGGGCCGCTACCCAATCAAAAATGTAGATGACTACATCGAGGTAGCGGGCGAAATCGAGGAAGAGAGTGTCTACGCCAGCAAAGGCTACATAGAAACAAACGTGTTGATCAACGCTGGACTCAAGCTCTCGCCTCCTAAAAGCCAGTACTTTGCAGGTGAGTCTTAACCCAAGCAATCTCAAAGCTTTATGCAGGATAACAGCTAACAATCAATCTCCAGGCTTCAAGAAGACAAAGACAAAGACCCCAGTACTCTTCATCAACACATCCGCCGATCCTATCACTCCTCTCTCCTCCGCAAAACACATGTCTCAGTACTTCGAAGGCTCCGTCGTCCTCGTGCAGAACTCAGTCGGCCACTCTTTCACATCTGTTGCCTCGTCGTGTACCTTGGGTCACCTAGTAGACTACTTCAACGACGCTACGCTACCGAAAGAGGGCACTGTTTGCGAAACAGATACGAAGCCATTGGTGGATAGCCCCGAACTGCGGAAACGCGAGCTGCCTGTTGTGCATATGCACTTGCGGAGGTAGATAGTAGGTGCAGTGGAGTGTGAAAGAATGATGGCTATGAGCACAGCATAAGCATTATAACGGTAGCATCTTGAATCGTAGCGTAAATGAAATCGATTAATATTTTTATCTATGTTTCGAGCACGTTATGAGTTCCTTAGGTGACAAGTTACTGAATTTGGGCATTTTACCAGTCCAATAGGTGCTTTATGGTATATTTTATCACGAACTTGGTATTGGCAGCTATCAATGCAAATACAACTGCGAGCAAAGAGATAGAAGCACTAATGTACCACCACCTGTAATGAAACGACCTCCGTAAAGGAACGGCACCTCCTTTTCTTGGGCTCCTAGAATGTACTAACGCGACTTCATAGGACTATAGATACTATCGCACGAGCTAAGACAGATAATAAAGCACCCATACGCATATACTACTAACTCAAAATGTGGTTCCGTTCGTCACGCAGATGAACATCCTACCTGCACCTTACCCCTACCCCCTAAACCTCCTCTCGAACAACCACTCATAATCCGCCATCCCCGCCTCAACCAATCTCTCCCCCCTCCCCCCTAACTCCTCACCAAACTCCTGCACCCACTTCTCCTTCTCTCCCTCCAAATCAAACCCGGTTCCACCTTTCAACTTATCCAGAACCACGCCCTTGCTGTTCAACAGCGTATCTTTCATCCTAGCTTCCACACGACTCAGCTGGCTTTTCTCCTGTGACGTAGCTGCATCCCATTCGAAGCGGATTAATCGTGGATCCAACCCAACGGCAGCAGCGTAGTTGCGAACTAGCGTAGGATCCGAGAGATCTGATGCGTCGAGAATGATAGGATGATGAGACGATGGTGATGATGACGAGGCAGCAGTAAGGAATCTATACACGCCAACATGCCACCGAAACGTGCCCTCCCACCACATCACACACTCCGCCTCCCGCTCCCGCACCACATCGATCCCCTCGTTATCAATCGCGCTGCGCATCAGGCTGGGAAACGTGAGTCCCGGGTGCCGAATAAGTAGCGTGACGCGCACTTTTGAGCGGAGGAACGGAGATGGTATACATGTTGGATTGCCCTGCGCATCTCCATCTCCATTACCATCCCCATCTCCTTCATTATTTCTCCTAACCCCACCACCACCAGCACGACGCAAATACCCCAATCCCCCCTCTTCACCCGCGTTAACCATCCAATTAACATGCTCCTTGACAAACGTGCCCTTCCCCTCCCTTTCCGCTCCATCAACCCACTCTTTCCACCGACCAAAACTCTCACGTAGTACATCGCGCAACCCGCTTTTCTCGCCCTCCATCCAGTCTTCAAATGTGCGGGTGAAAAGATCGTGCGCGTACCGGTATTGAAGCGCGGGTAGGAAAAAGTAGCCGTGGCGAGGGTGGTGGGAAACGGTTGGTTGGAGGGGGAGGTTGAGGAGGTGGGTTAGGAGGTGGGAGGCTGTGCGGGGGATGGTGAGGAGGATTGTGTGGAGGGGTGGTTGTGGTGGGGATGGGTATGGGGGTGGGGATGGAGACATCGTTGCGATACGGTACGTCTAGAAATGAATAGTGATAGCGAGGAATGAGATAACCGAACTGCTTGTTGTGATTTGTGTATATTTCTTGCGTGCGAGAAGTATGGTGTAGAGATAATGTCTTGAGGTGGAACGAGCACTTGCTCGTATAAAGCGGCCGGCGGTAGGATAGATCTGCTCAAGGGTACGCTGCCAGAATGCATGTCAGCGCACGTGTAGCTATTGATAGTTTCTATGAAGGGTTCGAAGGGCAGGGTCTACGTATCAATCGAATGGTGTGTGTCCCTTTTCCTGCATTATGACCCCGCCAATGGCTGGCACGCAATTGGGTATGCATGTTACGCTATAGCTGAGCCTTGCTGAGTCGTGATCGACGAGGACTAGTCTAGGTGTTGGGCACTTTAGATCTAATCATTTCTCACAAGCGATTTAGTATCAGAAATACGTTCACATACGATGGAAAGAACAAAGCAATAGCGGAGGGAGCAGAATTTGTCGATTCAGCAAAGTTCAAAATCTAATGCTACGACCATGACGCTCGGCTATCAAAAGCGAACGGTGGAGTGAAGAGAAAGCCAGACATACAATATCTTCATGGAGTTCATACAACAAAGAGAAAAAGCGAATGTGAAAAGATGGGTATCCTGTGAAACATAATGAGTTCGTATACGTCGTGTCCAAATGCTAAAAGCCACGCGATGCTGATGCGCTATTCAACCTTTGCGAGAATGATGCAAACATGAAGAAGACGATGCGATGCAGAAAAAAAAAAGTACGACGTAAAAGGCAAGAAAAGTGATGGAACGCCGTCCTGTGAGCTGGGAGAGAAAGGGTGTGGCAACGAGGTGTGTGGGATGTGGTAGGATCAGATTCCCCATCCATTCCAACCACGAGTCAGGATTCTCTCAAGCGACCCTGTTACACCATCTAGCAGCTCTCCAAGCCCCTCGCCAGGTCGGCATGTCCATGCATCTGCCATGCCACTTTGGTCCTCGAGAGATATGCCTCGAAGTCGAAGTTTGACCCAAAGAAGCAAGCTGATGCAGCCTGTTTGGCAGCGAGCGAGATTTTGTGGCAACTGAGCTATGGATTTGGAAGATCCGAGGTCGAGTAAGGCAGTTGAAAGAAAGGTAATAGTGTTGATGGTGATTTGAGCGTGTGATAGTAACGTGTTGCAGTCTATCGAGGGCGGCGAGACTGGCGAGGGTTCCCTTGTATGGATTGGTCCAATGGTGGTCGATTGGGTAGGACTGGACGTCATAGGTGGTGGATGGTGCGGGAATTGGTTCAGGACCTGATTGAGCGTTGGTGGTACTGATGTCGACGAGTTGGTGCCGAATGGGAGCGGCGATTGCGACTGGCGACCAATAGGTTGCTGTTGTGCCATCTTCTGTGGTCCTTTGATCCGGGTGTTTGCCGCAGTCGTGATAGCCCACAAAACTAGGGCAGCAAAGTAAATACCCATGTCAGTTCCCAAGTCAAGGGTTATGGAGTTTTGTTGCTCCTTCAGCGCATTTTGTATTATCTCGATGGAAAGCTTGAGAGCTTCTGTGATGGCCACGGTGTGTTTCTCGGCTACAGAAGTGGACCAGAGTTGCGAAAGCCATCCCTTTAGCGTGGCTTTCAAAGCGGTGAAAGCTTGTGCTGAAGAAACCTTCTCCGACAGAATCCATGACTCGCCCGAGACAGCTAGTAAGGCGCGAATAGGTGTTACTTGCACAAGTTTTGATGTTAGAAGCTGTCGTGTTGTAGTCGGAGATGTATCAAGGAGATGTTCAATGTCTAATGTTGCAGGCGAGGATGAGTACGGCGCGGGGCTATCGAAACGGTTGTAGTGCGCTGCAAGTAACACCGAGGATTGGAACGGGTCGAAGGGTGCCATTGCCAAGTCTGCGGTCACTTCGTAAACGTATCTGGGCGAACAAGAAAATTGCTGGGCTGCAAAAGCCCATTCGGCTGGGTTCGTCGCGTCCCATAATGAGCCGTGTGCGGGAACTGGGAGGTCGAGACCGGTCTCCTGTATGAGCGATGGTAGCGGCTCCCGCGCAAGTAAAACTGCTTGTTGAGACTCTAGGATGTAGCACGAAAGTAATAGACGTTGCCAGGTCGCAAGCTCAATCCATTGGACCCATCGATCTAACGTGGCGTTCTCGAGAGGGAAGACCATATCGGTGAGTTTCAATGTGGTAGATCTAAAGTCCTCGGCCGACTATGTTTGTCAGTGAAATTCTACAGATTATATCAAAGGTCGCCTACCTTGCGGTATACCTTCTCAAAGCGGGAGGACAGTGTTCTTGCGGCGCGTCTAGCTCGGTAATGAGCGTGTACCTCAATGAGGAACACAGCTTGGTAGTCGCACAGTCGATCAGGTTCGGCCATGAGGTGTTGTTCTTGGTCCCTCTGCCCCACGTTAGCTTGTTCGTACCTTATTCCATGCGACCACCTACCCGTTCAAGCAACTTCATACATCGATCGTGGAGGATTCTTGACTTGCGCTTGACGCTCGTATCGTTCGAATATTGACCGCCGATAGCGACCATTGCAGCGTGGAGCATGGGCGATGGGCTCATGCTCTCATAGGTAGATCGATGGACGACGGGGAAAGTGGGATGAAAGAGCCTCCAGTAATAGTCAAGATATTGCTCAAACAGGTGGGTGTGCGTGATTGGACCCATACCGTATTGTTGCTCCCCAAAAAGTATTACGCCCTCCTCTTCATCCCGCTGCAACATTGTCTTCTGCCCAAAATGTCCGTAACCTGACATTGCATCAATGCTAGCTGGGATCGGCATGCTCGTCATAGGGTACGACGTGCTCATATAGGCAAGGTTGGGCGCGGTGGGCGTCTTATCGCTAGCGGACCAAGCATATGCCAAAGTTGAGGCTGTGGATGTGGGCGATCGCGACGGATACGACCATTCTCCAATAAACGAAGCATTGGAGGAGGTGCGTGTCCGGTTTGCACCCGGGCCATATGGTGGGTTTGCAAACATGTTGGTGTAGTCGCCGGGTCCAGGAATGGGCGAGGCATACCCGCTAGATGAAGAGTAGCCGGGCGACTGACTATAAGAGGGCTCACTCCAGCCGAGACTGGGCGTCATAGCATCGATGGGTACCGGAACAGCCATCGAGTGTCGAGCAGAATAAGAACCTCGCTGCTTGGTGTGACTAAGAAATTGTAAGCATGCATTGCAATGACAGAAAATAGTATGAAAGAGAAGATAGGAAAAGTGCCAGGTGCTGTATAATGAAACTCACTTAGGGCCGGACGTAGAACTTGGAGAAGAACGAACAACATGATTGAAACCTGACGAAGGAGCTTGAGGGGTTCGTGGAATCTGAGGAGTACGAAACGGATTGTAGGTATACCTTGGAAGCGCAGTCGTCTCATGCATAGGGGAGGCAGGCTGCGGTGTATAGTAAGATGGAGTTGGAGGGAGCGTAATCGCCGCGACACTTGATGGTACAAGACCGGGCACAGAAGTGTGAGCTACTTCTGGGGAGCCCTCTTGGCTGAAGACAGATTGCTGTCGGGACTCCTTGTTGGGTTCATTGCTGTGGAGTCTTAACATAAAGCTATTCAGAGCGGTATGGGAATCACTTACTGTCGTTCTTGGTGACGGTGCAGGAGATCTATTCGATAGAAGATCTTTCCACAATCGGGGAACTCGCATACGAGGGCATCATCCTGTGCGTGATTCTTTTGATGCCGCCTGGAAAACATTAGAAATGTACATGAGCCTGGCAAGAACAGACAAACCTCAGGTGCTCTGCGCGAGTATATGACTGGAAAACGTTAGCAATCGTGTTCGACACTGTGCTGATGCGCACTGGCGTTATAGGGAGGAGCGGTGTGTTCAGCCAGCCAGCTTCAGCTGGCGGCGCATCCGAGCCACGAGGAAAGGTATATAACTCACCCTTCCGCAGTTTTCGCAGTTGTGCACTTTCAAGCCTTTTTTCGCTTTGCTGATACGGCCCGTCCTCGTATAGTGCACAGATGGAAGTTGAGACATCATGTTCGCAGGGCTAGTAGTCGACCGTTTCTCAGAGCGGGAGGAGCCGGAGTGGGGGCCGGGTGACGCCTCGGTAGCGGTCCTAGGACGGCGATGAGTGTTGGTAGTCTTTGACCCTTTAAGTTGATCATCCGATGAATGCGACGACTTGCGGTGCTTGATGCGAAGTGAAGTTGGTTGACGAAGAGTGTTGCCTTCAGGTTGCTGTGGTTGCTTGGTAGTCGAGGCCAATGGGCGGCCGCTTGTCTCACTGGGCTCGGACATAGCTGACTGAAGAGGCGACAGAAGGTATATATCTTAGCTGGGCTGGAAGCGATGGGGCTAGGAAGGATCAGAGCCTCAGATGGAGAAAGGGACAAAGTGAGCTAGACGTTCCAGATCCGGTGATACGGCAGCCGGCTATGAGCTAGTGATCATGTCAGTCGGCGTGGTTTCCAGAGAAAAATGATAGGCAATCGGAAGACGATGAGATGAATTAAGAAACAGCCGCCAGGGAGACGATCTAGCGGTGGTGTGTAGTAGGCCAAAATGGGAATAACGGCCGTTCCAAAACAGGGTGCTTGCAACAGATGTAGAGAGGATGTGCTGCGCCCGGAGGAGTTTGTGGAGAGAGACTGTAAATATCTGCGGGCTGTGCCTGAGCCAACCCCGAACGAGGAGCGTACTCGAGGTATGGGACGAAGCCGTTTTGCGACGAGGGGAGATCAGACGCTGCAAGCCCAGATGCCCTGGGTGTGGACATGAGGCTTGCCAGGGGGAGACGCCAAAAGGCAGTGCATTGGCCGATCGCAGAGCAGGTCCAAAAGCTTGAGCCCACGGGCATGGCTGCGGGCGTACAACCGAACGGTTCCATCAGTGACACTGGGCGACGAGGCGTCCGCGCACCATAATTGGGACGAGGACCAGGGTTGTGAATGGGCAGTGGGAAGGGACACCGCAACGCCAGGCTGCGGACCGTTCCCGCCTCAAACCACACTCGAGCAGAGCGCGGCACTTGTTACTAAGAGGAGAGTGGCTTGGTGGAGAACCCGAAATAGCGACTCTCGGTTGAAGCATGGCCGTGCTCAGCCCTCCTGCAACGGCGCACCATGCTATGATGCCGCTTACACTAACCACCAGGGATCACGACATGCTGTCATTCGCGACCACGCTTGAACCGAAGACGTACGACCACTGCTGAGGCATCGCAGTGATACAGCCATCGGAGTCGCGCTGGTTTGCGATCATGCCCCGGTCGACATTTGGAGGATAATGCCCGACCGAATGCGCGCCGCAATGGTTGCCATTGGCGGAGTAGTGCATTGTCAGGTGCACCTAGCGGCAGATGTGTAGTCCTGTTTGTCGCCCTGCCGGGGATACCATGTTCAGCGGAAAACAGCGCACAAGGCCTTGTAACAAACGGCGACGTCTGCTATCGCCGAATAGTAGACGGTGATAGACTCGACAGTGGATGAACTTGAGGAGTGCTTGTTGACTGACAATAATTGAATGCTGGCCTTGCGCTGCTCATTCGCCCATGTGCAATATTCCAGAGCGTAAGCACGGTGAACAGTCTCTCCGCGCACACCGTGCGGCTTCAAGTGGTCCCGCAGTCCCTGACCCTCTCTAATCTCCACACGGGCGTCCGTCTGCCGCTATGGGCATAGGGCTGCTCGTGAGGCGGGAGGCCTGATAGTCTTAGCTGGCCCGCTCGCGGAAAGCTTGGGAACACGTCAACCAAGCTTTCTTCAGCCCTTCAAGGCTCAGGCGCAAATGAAACGCACCGGACCAACAACGGCACGCATTCTTAGATTGATCGATAGTCGCGCACCCAGTCATGAGATGATTTTGATGAGGCTTGACGCGCTCTACTCGGCGCGCAGGAAGGACTGCAGCACGCACGTCACAGGCTTCACCGGTTCGCAGGGCTCGAGCTCCTGCGTCTGCACAATGTGGGGAGTCGGTATCTGCAGAGCCTAAAGCGGAAGGATTGAGCCGGAAGAAGACGCCCTCAGATTGATGAGTTCCGCTGCACATGGCACAAACACTTTGTTGCACGTTTGGGCGTCGTGGCGAGCCTTGCTTTCCAGCTGGTCGGGATAACGCAGGCAGGGCATCGTCTGTTTGATAGTCGGCCAAGCCTCCTCCGTAACCGACACGCTGGATAATTGCAAAGTGATCATCCCCAGCAGCCCGTCCAACTTGGTGCAGGCGAATCGAGACCCGCGGATTGGGTGTCAGTGAGCCGAGGGCGCGTAATCCAGGATGCGCCTCCTCTGACCACCACTAATGCGCTCATTGCAGTCATGTCGAACTGCCCAATCCACCAGCAGCTGGATGTTCGTTGAATACGGCTTTTCGCGAATCGCAGAACTGCAAGCACTTGGGCTGGCACAGACACCATGCCATTTGCTCCTTTAGTTCAAGCGTTGTCGTTATTGGTGAAGTCTCTGCGCAAGGCTGTTGGCACGGAGATCACCCCTCATCTAACCCATTCGAGCCCATGTCCCCTGACCTGTGAATTACGACTTCCCGCATGCATTTCGAGTTATGCTTTCTTCTTCGAGAACCGAATGGAAGCTGACGTGGTGAGAACCCAAACCAGCGTGCAGGTGAATGGGTGTATTGCTTTCTTGCTTGGTCGGCGAATTACAGTATAGCCGGTCATCAAGAGATCAAGGGATGGAAGCATGTCCAGTTGGGATATGCATGTGCTCGGCACGTGTGTGAGAGCGTGAGAGGACGCGTTGTCGAGAGTTTAGGTAACATCGGTACATGCAGGCGCCTGCACACGCGGAGACTTGCAATGTGCTTCACCTGCATCTCTGTCACAGCTCCCTGGCGCTCAACACGTTGACAGGTGGCAAGGTAGTTGGAGACCGATATTTAACAGCCGTGAGGCCAGACAGTCGACCTTGTCCGACCAAGACCTATGCTCTGAGACATGGCCAATACAAGGCCCTCTGATAACGACGAACGCAATAGATGGCCATCCCGCAGCGGCAGGATCAAACGATGTGATACGCAATGGAGAGACGTTGAGAAAAGGAGTGCAGAATGTACAGGGTATGTCATAGTCTCGTCTCTCGCCAAAGTCGCTCTTCAAGGTCTTTCGTGCACTATGGCGTGAAAGGGTGAACTTAGGAAGAACTCGGGTGGACTGTGACTAGGTTCGACTGGTGGCATTCGGTCGGTTTGGCTTCCGACGAGTTTTAATCTCTTGTCAATCAAGGTCAATGGAATGCTGCATTGTTTGGGCTGAAGTCGGTGGGTCAAAATGCGATAGTATGAAGGTCGAGAGCGTTGTTGTCCCGCACATCAGGCGATTGCTCTGGCGTCTGGGTCGCGCTTGCCAGCCCGTCCCGCGCCCATCTGCACCGAAGTCACCCCGACGTTGCAAGACACAGAGAGGGCATTTGTTATCCCCATCGATCAAGCGCGCGTGCGAATTTGTCAAGTACCTTGTCGTTGTCTTTGGAGTTCTAACAACACTGCAATCGACGTGTGACCACTGCTACGTCATGCTCAAATGTATGGTATGGTACGGTACGGTCGCTCCTTCCGAACCCAAGTGAGAGGTGCATGGCGTTGTGCAAGACATGACGCCTTGTTCGCACATCTCGGCTGTCTGCAGAGGACAGCGAAGATCGCTGCCATTTCATTAATGAATCTAAGACCTACAAAGGAGCGGACCTTCTTCACCCTGCAGGATATGTGCGCCGCAACGGGTATGGCTTCGTGAAAGCAGGCACTCAGAGCGGAGCACGTGCAGAGCTGCCATTTTGCAGAAGATGCCGCTAACTCTGTACGCAAAAGCTGTCTGGTCAGGAATTGGATCCGCGCATCCTGTCGCTTGTGCGCTACTCAGTGGACTACAGCAGTACAGCACTTCGCCGAGCAATAACAAATGCATGCAGGAAATCATGCTCCGCTCCGCTACTTCTTTTTCCGTTTCACCCACAGTCTCCACGAACAGCCTCACCGCCAGCCGCGAGCCGCCAGCCTCCCGCCCTCTCTATCTGTGGGGCAGGCGCACACGGCGATGCAGTCCCAAACGGGGCTAGCGGGCTGCTCCGTCCCGTTGCTAAAGTTAGGTCATCCTAGCACCGCGACACGGCTAAAGATCGATGAGGCTGAACCATGCCAGGCCTGTCCAACCCGTGGGACAAAGTCTGCCTCGCTAAAACCGTCAGCGTGCAACAACCTTGCCTGTAACAACTCTGTCGCTTCTCTATGACGGCGTCTAATACACCATGCAATTTGCTTTCGAACACCGACGGGACGCTGAAACGGCGGAGAGCGCGATCCATCTCGCCAACGCTCGACGCCGTCATATCGCAGCTCTCTCCTCTGCACCCCGTCAGCCTTGCCCAAAATACTGCGCGTTCGTAGGTCCACCACATTGACAGTGCCATCATACTCGAATGATCAATCATCTCGGACTTCTACACGCCCTCCTCGCCTCTACGATGCCGCTGTGTTGTCATTCACCCCGCATGTGACTAACGCGAGCTTCGGAGTAATCATTCGGCTTCGCTGCGTCCAACGGCCGACGACGTTGTAAGCGCCGCCGAGAAAAGCCACCACGCAGCTACACAACTCACCTCAGCACCCTATACTTCCTGCGTCAATCGCATCGTAGATTCGGACAAGATGTGCTCAGCCCTACCGCGCCATATCACACCCTCTATTTCGATACCTCGCGCGGTCGTGGCAATGCTCTTCTGTATTCCAAATGCGCTCAGTGCTCATCGCTCCACGGGCAAAGATTTGATCGGTAACAGGCACACTCAGCTCACTCAGATTCTTTCAGTTACCCGGATTATTCTGGAAACGTTTTGCATTTTCTCCCAGTGGTTCGATGCTCATCGTGCTGCCGCAGCTTACTCGCTCTATCCTTCACCGATCCAATACCCACAGCCGTCTAGCCGTCTAGCCGCTACGCCCTCGCTTTCTCTAACAGACGCCCCGCTGCATGTCCTGAGCTAGCGCATCTGAGCTCTTGTCACCCCTGCGTCGTACAGAAAACGTGGTGTTTCGGGCTCACCGTGGCAGAGCGTTTTGGCGCTTAAATGAACAGCCTGCCACGTGATGATGATGCATGAAAGCGGGTTGCGATGCGAGGATCAGTGTTGGAGAGTAAGACATTCCGAGGCGCATTACAAACGACGCTGTTGATGGCTGCAGATATGGTCGTCATGCGGACGGAGAAGGTTCGCTCGAGACCATCTATCATCGATGGAGACATTGATAGCTTCACCTCACACAGCCTCCGGTATTGCAGGGCCCCTGAGCCTTTGATGGTTGGAAATCGTTCGTACGGCTGTGCTGTCGATCGATTGAATCTAAGAACGTCATGGTACTTTCCTCTCTCTCCCTCTCGGGGTCGCTCTTCTCCTCTTGTAACGTCTGAATTGGTCCGCACCTCAGATCTTGCTCATTCGTCTTACTGTGCCACGTGCAAACAATCTATACCCCATCATTACGCGCATCCTGATGAAAATGGCCCTCCTATGCCAACATTGTGCAAATACACCCACGTCCCTCCAAGCCCTGAGCTGCGATGTCTGAGAGCAAGACTCGTTCGCAAGAACCATCCTCTTCGGATCCTCATGCAGCACCGCCCACACATTAAACCACAGTGCCTCTGACCTTTCAATCCAAAAATCCAGTTCACATCCCCTCCTCATCGGCCGTCAAGCCTCACGATCATCCTGTTTGCGTTCTTCTCGTCCACACTCAAGTCTCTGATCCCCTAACCTCCCCATATCCTCACATCATTCCCCTCGCCTCCTCAAATTCCCTTTAACCCATTCAACATCTTATACACCATATTTCCTCAAGGCCACGCCATACTCGCGAATCCTTCTCATCTAAAAACCAATACCGTCGCGCTGACCCTGAATCCGACATAGCATAGAACAGATTCTACCGATAAGCCGCATAGCGGAGCATCTCCTCGCGCACTCGACTAGTGGTGTGAATCGTCTGTTTTGCTACCAGGTATGTCCGCATTCTCACCCTTTTTTGAAGATATAAGAAGCGTGTAATATGTGCTTGGTTTAGGGTGTGATGGCTATTCGATGCGACGGTTCTTGTTATCGGGTATTCAGATAGATGGTATGTGTTACGCGGGTATAGCGAGGTCATATGTATGATAGATGCAATGTGCGATAATAGGAGGGTTTCAAGATCGCACTCTGGTGGCGGGCGGGAAAGATGACGCGTCTAGCATGTCGAAGTGGAGTAGTGAATGAGCTAGGTGCTTGGGTTAGCTCTTTGTGCGTCGCATATCTGGTTGTTGGCAATGTCTGCTGGACGGTAGGCTTCTTCCATTTCAGTACACGGTTCATCGTTCTCTTGGACTGCAGATTCCTGGATTCGACTGTCGAGATGGCGTTTCTGCTGATTTGCGTGGGATGGTTTGGTTGTAGGTCCAGCGCTTGAGTCTGAAGGTGCTGTAGTTTCCAGCTAAGTGTCCATGCAGAGTTTGGACGTGCGAATAGCTGGCTTCCATGAGGTTAGGTTGAGCGGGGTCAGGTATATTACATACTGCGTTGTGTTGCGATATCTGGGTCCTGGTGTGACTCTAGTGGAAAAGGAGTGACGAAATACTTGGAAATCGATCTATGATATGAGTCAAGTAAAGACGTTTCTCAATCTGGAAGTTGTTCAAGATAATTACGCATTTGCTGTCGATAGTTGTCTGGAGATGAAGAATAGCAAAATTACGGGGGTAGCGAGGGGCATATATGGCTGCCGGTCTTTGTGGCGTGGCGGAGCACGACGCGATGTTGACCGGTGAGAGTCCACTTTCTTCTTTGGGTTGAACACTTTCCAGATCTAGACGAGGCAGAATAGTCGAATGCGCACTGTTAACGGGGTTGCACACAGCAGCTCAAACCTTCCCTTCAACTATCCCTTGCAACAAGAGAACGTCTGTTTCGTAGTTTTAGCAGAGCCCAGCGATCGATGTCACAGAGAGAGTATACATTAGAATTATTGAGTACAGTCAGATACCGCACGGTTTAACTAACTCGCATGATCGCGCTGCGGAAATACCGGTTGGATCGTCACTTCTAGAGTAAATCTTACCTTGCACGTTATCTCCCGTACTCCCATCAGACGGCACCTTCGGCGGCGTCGCGCGGTCCTCCTCACGCGCTGCCTCGAGTTACAGAAAATTTGGCGATACTACGCTATCAGGGCTTCCCAGCGCAGTCTTGTTGAAATGCGGGTCAAGCACTGAAAAAGCCAGGCTGACAGCATTGCTAGTCACCTCCAGGCTACCACCGAACAAAAGAGTAGTAATAAGCCCTCCACAGTTTGGCAAGACGTCAGCCTCGACGGTGGAGCGGCAATTGAGATCGCTCATGCCATTCTTCCCAAAAGTAGCAATCCATCCAAATACCCGCTCCCAAGACAGCGAAGGTGGCGAGAACAGTACTGGAGTCCGGCCCCATATTAAAGCCTCTACCTGTAGCCTAAAACCTGACCAAATGTGACATGGCCGTCGCGCGACACGTATTCGTAATGTTAAAATAGGCTGAGACCTGGCAAGGACCGTGAGAGTCGTTGGGAGCATGGAGCCCGGTATATATGTAGTCAGGCTCGGGGCGCTCGTTGCTTGTAACAACAACAGCTTGACCGGCCGAGTTCGAGAGTCCGGGAATAGCACCACCGAGATATCCTAAGAGGTTGGCGACTGCATTGAGGATTCGGGGCTCCGCTTCGCGTTTCTCAATCTTCTCGGGAACTTGTATCCACCATGCCGGGGTAGGCAATTGCAAGGGCTGTAAGGGCGAGGGCGATCATTCGAATAAACCTCATGATGGTGGCCTTTGAAAATTAATCATCATAGACAAGATAAAGAGTGAATGCGCTGATGCGAGGTAGCAGTGCCCAAGAAGGTGGTTTGTTGGGAGAGCATTTATATGCATACAAACCTCTAGCTATCCTGCGGTCACGTCCAGTTACATATTTGCTAACTGACTCTTGGTTTGACCGAGCATGGACGGATCTGCAAAGTTGTCGCCGAGCAGCTGGGTACCACAACATCGGATAGATCAATCCTTCAGCAGTGAGAATGGAAATGATGATCGTCGGCGCAGCTGGAAGATAGTCAGACCCGCAAGTGGACAACCATGGTGTAACGCTTTAACGTTGCAACTATCCAATCATGGCCTTGTCATTACAATCTCACTCTGACTGGAAATAATGAATATACAGACTTTTGACTACAATGTTGGCGTCTAGCACGATGCCAACGGAGAAGTGTGCCACCAACAACTGGCAGCTTAGAATCAGAGGAGATACTGAAGACAACGGGGGCATTAGTATTGGTAGCGAGTGCTCCGTCAAGCTACCTAAGGGAGAGGTAGCTGGGGTCTGTTCGATAGGGTTTTCCACAGGATAAGCTAGCAGACGTCTAGAATTAGTTCAAGCAACGGACTATACCCCGGCAGTAGCGGTTTCTATTTCTAATGACAACGCCACAGTCGAGCGGTCAACATGCTTGACATGCTCAGTACGAGGGAATTCAAATGCTAATCGTGATTTGTTGTTGCCTTCAGTTCTTAGGAATTAAGGTTGCTCTTGCTTAGCACCAATTTGATGATGCATCGTATCAGCAGAACGAATTTCGATGCTGGAGGTATGCAGAAAGTTTTCAGTTGAATCCTACGACAAACAATATTCACCGGCGTTGAGGTTTATTTTGCATCGCTACGAACGATGTATAAACAGATATAAAGTGCGAATCAATATCCGCTTCAATAAGGGGACGTGGCACATGAGGCGAGTAGATGCAGAGCCTCACATCGCTTTTTGAAGATGGGAAAGCGAAAAAAGCATTGATCGGAAAGGCTACTGTGATCGACAGAATCGTACCCCCGTGATGATCTGTCTCTCTAGCAACGGAGAAACCAAATTCTGAACCTCGCTTTCTGCCTAGCATCGTTACTGTCTAGCCTATGTTATTTACTTGACTTCGAAAGGGGAGCGTAAGAGTTCAACTGGTCAGTTCACGCAGTCATCTCGCATCCGCGGACTAATCGCTGAATTATCGTCGACTGCGCCATTCTTGCACTTAAATCTACGATCAGATAGGTATCGCGGGCGCAACTCCTGACGACTTATGGCATCACATGTACGGGAACGCTCATAGCCACCGGTCCAGTAGTTACCACGGATCAATTCAAGGTAAATTCACCATGCTGCTTGACAGAACGTTGAACTCGATGGGGACTGAGGCAAGAATAACTCTACCCGTAATAGAAATAAAGCAGATTTTCACAGCGGCAGATCTCGCGTCCGTATAGAAGAGTCTCAGTTAGAGTCCACATGGTACGGATCGGATAGCTCCGCTTTTGGGCTAGCGCAATCGATCAAGCGGGTATGTAGATCTGCAGATCGATCGCCAGGTTGCTGCTAATACGAGGTTGTTGATACGATAGCATAGCAGACACTTCGATTGAAAATAGTCATGACGGTGCAAAATCTATAAGGATTGAGGGGAAATCAATAGGACTTTTGTCACAATGACGTCGTGTTCGATGTCTTGGGCAAAAATGTAAGTCGAGGCCCGCAGCTCTTGCCATAACCAACCGAGACAGTTGGGTGGCGAAGAACGATAATGCTTCAATTGGAGCCGAATTGGTCTTGAACATATCTTCGGTTTCCCTATGCATTCACTACCGCCCTGTATTTAATCGACTGCGCGGGTTGACAGGACTGTGTACCAACAGGTGTCGCTCGAGCAGGGCCAAACGAACCACGACGCAAGCAAGACGCTGACAAGCTCGCTACGCACTATCCCTCAGATGAAGCGCGACTCGTCGACACAGGACCTCGCTAGCGTGACGCTGCTTGACGCACTTGACGACGATGACCGGCCCTCGTTCGTTTTCGATATGCAGGCGGCGCTGAAGCACGGTGCGCCCCTCGAGATAATGTACCACAATCCGGCGCTGACAGCCGTCGATGGGCTGCTAGCTAAGTTGTCCGGTGAATACGAGGCCATGAACATGTTTGTCGATGCCGCGGGCCCACAACTGGCATTTAGGGACTGGTTGTGTGGCAGGGCAAACCAAGGCAACCAAGCTCGCAAGGCCAACGCCTACCAGTTCGAGGGACATATCTGGACTGTCGTCGTAGTTGGCCACTACAAGGTCGTGAGCGGCGTACTCATGGCACTGCTATGGGTCGATGTGGTGCCAGGCCGACAACGTGGGCCTATCAGTCCGCTCGAGAGAAATCCATCTACAAACCGGCCTCCACCACATATAGCGTCCCATAGACAGCCCGATCAAAGCTCGTCCACAAATGATGATAGCAGCAAAAGGCCTTTGCCTTCGTTAGCGCTGCCGGCTTCAGTAGTCAAACACGGACCCTTCGACTACACGCTGGAAACGCTCCCGCCCTCGGCCGCATCTGATCCTCATATCGCCTACTTTCGTAGCATCGACTGGGCACAGACACCCCTTGGCCCCATGCCAGTATGGTCTGCTGAGCTACGCTCCGTCGTGAATCTCGTCTTGAACAGCAGTTTTCCAAATGCCCTATTCTGGGGCGATGAAGTGATTCTCATACACAACCAACAGTACGTCCAGCTTCTTGGCGCTCTCTATCCTTGTATGGGCAAGAGCATACGCACCGAAGCGGTTGATCACTGGCCCTCGTTTGAACCTTCAGTTAAGTACATGAATGAAACAGGCCGGTCCCTGGCCGAGGGCGACATGCACATGTTCATTGACAGACATGGCTTTAGCGAAGAAACTCATTGGGCTTTCCAACTCGTTCCCGTCTTGGACAGCAGTGGTCTCATCGCTGGTTATTATCAGAGCTTCTTTGAGACTACAAATCATCAATTGCTTGAACGCCGCGTGTCGAGCTTAGTTGAGATGGCTAGCCAGACTGCAAAGGCCCGCGATTTTGACTCCTTCTGGGACATCGCCCAGCGTACCTTGACCCTGAACGACAAAGACGTACCATTTGCGCTTCTATATGCAGCAGACCGCGACTTTGGAACTAATACGCCAGTTCTGCCGTCACCAAATAGTACTCTTCCTCTAGAGAAGTGCCTGCTGAAAGGCGCTATTGGCGTAGAAGCAGAACATCCCATAGCTCCGTCCATCATCCGCATCAATGGAGGTTCGCACATATTTCAGCCCTTTCTTTTCCAGGCGGCCGAGTCGAGGAAGGCCACCATTGTACATCTCGATGATATTACTTCATCCGGGACCATGCTAGATGGCATTGACTGGAAGGGCTATAGCGATCCTTGCCGCATCATGGTCATATGTCCAATCCTCCTAACTACCGGCGACCAGGTCGAAGGTTTCTTAATCCTCGGCATCAATCCTCGAAGGCCTTTCGACGAAGCCTACCAGTCCTTTGTCCAAGTCATGCTACGCTTACTCGCCACTTCACTCGCATCAGTCGTCCTTCTTGAAGAGGAGGTGCGCCAGAGAGAAATGGCTATCGGCCAGGCTGCGCGCATTCAGGAGCAGCTACTTACTGAACTCCAATTAAAGGAGAAGAAGTTTCAGAGATTCGCTGAGCGGTCGGACGTCGGCATCTTCATCATGGACCATGGGGGTAAGTATACCTATCGGAACCAGCGCTGGTACGACCTCTTTGAAGTTGCGATAGGAGAAGACGATGTCATGTCTGCTTGGCGACAAATCGCCTTTCCAGACGATCTTGACAACTGCGCAGGGATTTTCAAGAACCTAATGATGGACTACGAGCCTGTTTGTTTCGAGCTACGGACGAGAATGGCTTGGTCGCCACCACCGGACCTTGTTCAGCCCGAATGTGAAGCCACGACGACCTATAAATGGATCTTATGCTCCGCTTACCCTGAGGTTGACGCTGATGGTCAGATACGTGAGATTGTGGGGAATGTAACCGATATCTCAAGGCAGAAATGGGCCGAAAGCATTCAGAAGATTCGTACTGATAGTGCGCTCGAGAGCAAGCAGCACCTAGAGCATTTCATCGACACAACGTCGCACGAAATGCGAAACCCACTGTCTGCCATCTTGCAATGCGCGGATGGCATACTCTCGTCCTATTCATCTGAAGATGATAGCAAGCCGCCTTCACCGAAGACGTGGTCCTCATTCTTGGATCAGACCATGGACGCGGCCCAGACTATCGCTCAGTGCGCACAACATATGCGCCATATTGTAGATGACATACTCACCATATCAAAACTCGACTCCGGTCTGCTTGTCATCACACCCGTAGATGCCCAGCCACAAGCTGTTGTCAAGCGCGCGGTCAAGATGTTCGAGGCTGAGGCTAAGGCTGCAAGTGTCGAGCTTTCCTTTATCATTGATCAGTCGTTTCGTAGTATGCGGATCGACTGGGTGTCTCTAGATCCTACTAGGGTACTCCAAGTAAGTGCTCGAGCATATTTTAAAGATTGTCATCCTCGTTATTGACTATTCAGGTTCTTATCAATCTTCTTACGAACGCGATTAAATTCACACGGCTTGAACCAACTCGCCGTGTTACTGTATCCCTCGCTGCGAGTGCGACAGAACCTGCATCTGTAGTAGGTGGTATCCAATTCAATGAGGACCGGCTCGTGGGCCAGGACCCTCATCTGGAGGAAGATTGGAAGCAGGACCCTGATTTGTTCTTCATTCAATTTTCAGTCACCGACACCGGTCGTGGGCTATCCGAAGAGGAGAGAGGCAAACTGTTCACTCGTTTTTCACAAGCATCACCTCGAACCCATATTCATTACGGTGGCTCAGGTCTTGGCTTGTTCATCTCAAGACGACTGACCGAGTTGCAAGGCGGTGCTATTGGTCTTGCGAGCGAGTCTAAGAAAGGTAGCACTTTCTCATTCTATATCAAAACGAGGCGGTCAAAACCTGTACTAGCTCGGAAGGGTAGTGTGCCTAGTGCCATTCCGGAGGATATCAGGCACAGGGCGGAGACACCGCTGATAAGTTTGTCGCGCCCACCGCGCCTACTTCGTACATTAACACAAGAGAGAGATCGACCAAAAGCACCACCGAGCTGTAAAGCACAACTTCAACATCCTCTCATAAGGCAAATCTCGATGACGTATGCACCCATTCCCCCGGAAGACGTAGGCTTGCCACCCGATCCCGATTTACAGGAGCTCAAGCGCGCCAAGAACATACCTGAAACTCTACACGTCCTCATTGTGGAAGACAACTTGGTCAATCAGAGAGTGCTCGCAAAGCAGTTACATAACCTTGGTTGCGTGGTTAGTGTTGCCAACCACGGTCGTGAAGCTCTTGACTTTCTGCCTAAGACTATGTGGTGGAATAAAAGTCACCCTCGATCTCTTTCACTCACCCGAGGATCATCGTACCATATACCATCGACCGATTCCATTCCTGAACTTCCAAACGACTCCCAACCTATCGAGCTCTCTCTGATACTGATGGACTGGGAGATGCCCATCATGAATGGCCTCACTACGGTTGCTAAGATTAGGGAATTAGAAAAAGACGGCGTGTTGAGGGGTAGAGTGCCAGTCATTGGCGTAACGGCAAATGTGCGCCCGCAACAGATCCAGGCCGCCATAACGGCAGGGATGGATGATGTCGTTAGCAAGCCTTTCAGGGTTGCAGAAGTACTTGTGAGAATGAGAGGGATAGTCGCCGACATGGCTGGTGAGACAAAAACTAGGTATGGAGAGGAGCAGAGAGGTGGCACTAGTGGTGGAAGCGAAAGTGATGAACGAGGAGGCGCTGATGGATGAAGCCGAACGGTCTTGTTTTTATCAAGACGGCATCTCAATCGGGCAAACATCGAACTACGTTGCTCGGATCCATATCTCTCTTCATAAAGATACAGAGAGCACGCACATCTGACAGACATAGATGTTTACTCGGGTGACGGAATTATCAATCCTCGTCTGTTCGGACCCAACGAGCATACCGGAAGACGTCGCTTTGTAGGTTACAGATCCCTGTAACGGTGAACGAACCAACCGCCACGATGGACAACGCGACAACACCTAGGAGCTCAGGGGAGTTGGCTGGTCTAGGATTCATTGGGTCTTTGATTGAATGTTGGGATTCTTAAGAGGACTGGTAATTACTACTGCTTTAGTCCGTGTTTCTGTATCTCTTTCTGAACATAGGTACCAACTCTGAACCTCCAAGGGAAGCTCCCGGATTTTACATTGGCGCTGTGATACCTCTCACTATTAATGGCTTCGTTATCTCTTACGAAAAAGTAAGCGATTTGAAAAGTACTACATGACGACTTGTGTTTAGAATAGATTTTCCTGATGTCTAGGTACATCATTGGAGCCGAAGATACCGCTTTCAAGGGGCTATGATCGAGATACGGCCGTATGTGCAACTATGGCACCAGAAGTCGCGGAGATCGGACGGCCATGCTAAGCTATCATGCCAGAGGTTCGTACGAGAAGCATTTTCAAACATTCTGAGAAGAGACGGCCCGGCGGAGCAACAATTTGCTGATAGAGCCGTTCATGCTAGCACTGAAGTAGTTAGGGTTGAGCGGGGCACATCCCCAGCTGGACGGGACCGAGGCACGTCGCGTGAAGGTGGAGCAGAGCAAGGCGAGCGCACCCTGTCAGACTAGATAATGGAAACATTTATAGTCGCCAGAGGCTCCCCTTTGCTTACGCAGACTCATCCGAGCTGCCATCGATTCAAAAGACGCCATACAAACCCGTGACGACAAACATGGCTGAGCTCCCAACCTTTCAGCACACGCCGCTCGACGACATCGCGTCCATCACGGCCAAAGTGCGCACCAGCTTCCTCTCGCACAAGACGCGCCCGCTCGAATTCCGCATTCAGCAGCTCAGGAAGCTCTACTGGGCGTTCAAGGACAATGAGGCGCTCATCAGCGAAGCGTGCAAGCGCGACCTTGGCAAGTCGTCGTTCGAGACGTACCTGGTTGAGATCTCGTGGTGCATGAACGACTGCGTGTGGATGGCTAATAACCTCACACGCTTCGCAAGGGACGAGAAGCCCACGGACATTCCCTTCACGAATAAATTCATGGGCCCGCGCATCCGAAAGGACCCCCTCGGTACGGCATTGATCATTGGGTGCGTTTTGTTGTTCTTATGTGATACATACGGAAGGAACGAGGTCGAGGAGGAAGGCACAAGCAGGAAGCTAACAGAAGGCGTGCAGAGCATACAACTTCCCCTTCCAGCTCTCCGTTGGCCCCCTCATTGGCGCCATCGCAGCAGGCTGCACCGCCGTCGTCAAGCCGTCCGAGTCCGCACCCTACGCCGCCGCTGTCCTCGAGAAGATCATCGCCGAGTCACTCGATCCCTCGTGCTACACGGTCATCCAGGGCGCCATCCCCGAGACGACAGCGCTGCTTGATCAGAAGTGGGACAAGATCTTCTACACTGGCTCCGAGAACGTCGGCAAGATCATCGCGAAGAAGGCCGCCGAGACGTTGACGCCCATCACACTCGAGCTGGGAGGCAGGAATCCCGCCATCATCACGAAGCATGCCGACCCTAAGCTGGCTGCGAAGAGGTTGCTGTGGGCGAAGACGCTCAATGCTGGGCAGGTCTGCGTCAGCCAGAACTGTACCTTCATCGACCGAGAAATTGTGCCCGCCTTCATACGTGAGATGCAGAATGCGCTCAACGAGTTCTACCCCAATGGCGCACGCAATTCGCCCGATTATGGGCGCATCGTGAACCAGCGGCAGTTCCAGCGCTTGAAGAAGTTGCTAGATTCAACCAACGGCAAGATTGTAGTGGGCGGCACCATGGACGAGAGCGACCTGTTCATCGAGCCCACTGTCGTCCAGGTCAGCGACATCACCGACCCCCTCGTCGCCGACGAAAGCTTCGGTCCGCTGCTCCCCATTCTCCCCGTGACCGACCTGGATGAAGCCATCAGGATCGCAAACGAGGTCCACGACACGCCGCTCGGTACCTATGCCTTCGGCTCCAAGAAAGAAATGGAGCAGATTCTCAACCAGACCCGCTCTGGCGGCGCCTCCCTCAACGACGGCTTCTTCCACGCCTCC
The DNA here is from genome assembly GCA_033682645.1 of Phoma sp. ATCC 74077. Lineage (NCBI taxonomy): Eukaryota > Fungi > Ascomycota > Dothideomycetes > Pleosporales > Didymellaceae > Phoma > Phoma sp. ATCC 74077. The sequence continues at coordinate 145,755 of JAWDJC010000003.1, forward strand.
ATCCCTACTATGCCCTTCGGCGGCGTCGGTACATCCGGCCAGGGCGCGTACAGAGGCAAAGCCTCGTTCGACGTCTTCACACACCGTCGCTCTGTGACTACCACCCCCGCCTGGATCGAGGGCATGCTGGACATCCGGTACCCACCGTATTCGCTAAAGAAACAGAAGAAGTTTGCTGGTATGAACGAGATCAAGCCTAACTTTGATCGCCAGGGACGAACGCTAGGCTGGGGAAGCTGGGTTTTGGGTCTTCTGGGCTTGAAGGGGTTGGCTGTTCTGCTTGGTAAGTAGTACTGAGATCGTGTGATGATTTGTGCGATGAGTGTTAACGTGCTATTAGCGGCTATTGGGATTAGACAGTATTTGCAGCGACGATCTAAGTTGTAAAACTCTTTTGTTCATGTAAAATTCTCAAGATACCGTTCTTTAGGCAGCCTTCTTGTATATTGGAGTTCTTTTGGTACTCGGAGTCTATCAAACATACCGAATTAATAAAACGTCCACACAAAACCAGGCTAAGCCTCGTTCTCTGAAGATGGCAGAGGCTTCTACCACCACCATGAACACGTGTGCATTGCGCCCACATGCTGTATGCAGGTGAATTGTCGCAGAATGACTACATCAGTCGATGCGGCTGTAAAGGTGAGATGGTGTTATGCATGGAGTATTGGAAAGTTTCAAACGCAGCTACGTTTCGTAAAACCCTTCACGTCTCCAGGTCACAGCCACTCTTGCGATAACGATCGTACTGGTAAAGTATTGACTGCGCCCTCGTCTGCCGGACGGAAGGGAGACAAGGCTGTTGCCTGGTTCATGCGGGACAACCCGAAACTCGCTAACCCCCGTTGAGAGGTCTATTCTCTTTGGCTGATGAGAACGCCTCAGCGCCAAATACTGTCCCGGCCCTATTATTACCTGAAAACTGGTCACGCCTTCATTTACCTTGCGATTTCAACATTCTCTGTTAGGAAATGATAGACGTCTACTCAGCCTCGCGCTTCCCCAGGCGGGCGGGTGTAGTGATCCACATATACCTCGTTGGTTCCTGCAACCTGAGCAAGATCTGTAGTCCGCACACCTAGTGATGTCTTACAATCCACGTGTAGGTGACTTTATTAAGTTTGCCGACCTTGATCCTTCAACGCAAGACCAATGTATCTATTTTACTAAGAAGGGCCCAAGATGTCGATGGTACTGCCGAGACAACAGGCGGGCAATCGAACTCCGTCGACGTATCACTGAAAGCAGGACTGAGGACGTCTTCATTGATGATATTATAGAGTATATCCGGTTCAATTGTTGCAGAGAGGCCAGAGCGCAGCATCAAGATCGCATTGAAAATATTGGTCTCTTGATACCGTTAGCTGAACGATGGTTAGCTGAGATACTATCCGAACGACGACTTCGTGAAGCCCAAAGACAAGCTGCCGGGCGGTCAGTACTTGCAACTCCCGCGCCGGTATTGTGGGCTAGCAGTCCAAGCACCAGTAATCCCGCTAGCTCTGCGACATCAACACCCTATCGTGACACAACGATTGAGACTCCTCCAACTAGTCCATCCTACTATCGATCCAGTAGCCAATCGTCGTTCAGTACCAGTACAACATTTCCAAAACCCGACGCGAGCCCGACACCAGCACCACGTACGCAAATACTCTCAAACACTACTCCAATTAGCCAAATATCTTTACAAAGTGAGGCACACTACAGTCTCCGCTCTCGTGAAGTGAACCCTCCCGCACCTCGTGTCACGAGACTCATCGCGCAGTATTCCCAACTGTCCGAGTTCCAACATCACATAAAAGAACCGACTTTCAAAGATACAGTCGAATGGCAAATCTGCGAGCCTCTCGGTGAACGCGACGACGAAACAGGCTGGGTCTACATCTTTAACCGTGCTTCATCCCCAGGCCACGTCAAAATCGGTTGGACTGCAGTCTCCGTTGAGGCCCGGCTTAAAAGATGGTCGAGGTGCGGATACATACCTAATGAGATTTTTCGCGTGAAAGGTGTCCCCAATGCGCAGCGCGCTGAAACTCTGACACACTACGAACTGATTAAAGAGTGGCGTCGTGAGCGGCAGTGTAAGGCTAAGCATTGTGGAATTAGTCACCAGGAGTGGTTTGAAGTCAGTCAAGAAAGAGCAATACAGGTTCTTGGCAACTGGGCGGAGTTCTTCAAGAAGACCCAGCCGTATGAGAGGAATGGGTTCTTGAAAGCTGAGTGGAGTGATGCGGTGAAGAAGCTGGTTGCAAAAGGCGAGATCGTTACGTCGACGAAGCTATTAGAGTGTTATGAGGCATCTGTCAAGATCAAGAGGGATGCGTCGCTCATACAGGAGATAAAACGTGTAGCAGTCATGCCGAAGGCCGAGGAACAGGCAACCGTACCAGTCCAACCGAAGCAAGAAAAGACAACGCGCTTTGAGGAAATCTCAGACCGCCTTGCTTCAGTGCGAATCAAATCGGAGGCGGAAGCCAAATCGACAATTCAAACTCTGAGTGAAACGGCCCTTTCGCAGACACCACCCGCCGGAGCCTCCCATCCCCAGGTGGAGGAACAGCCAAAGGCCAACCCACCATTCAATGTGACTCTAGCACCGAAGATTGACCTACTAACCACAGCACCCGCCAATGGACCATTTGTCTTCACAGCTGGATCTTCACCTAAGCTCGAGCCATCGTCGAGTAGCGCATCACTATTCAGCAAAGAAACTCCAATTAAAGCACAGCCACCATTCAGGACCGAACTACTCCCCAAGACCGAATTACAATCTAACGCAGCCGGATCACCTAAAAGCGAAGCACCATTCAACCCCCCATTCGTGTTCAAAGCTGCATCAGCGCCCAAAGCTGAACCCTCCGTGTTTAGCAGTGCATTGTTTGCGAAACAGGCACCGCTTACGAAGGACTCGCCGTTTGTGTTTGGGCAATCGGGTGCTAAAGAGTCGTTGTTTGGAACACTGCCGTTGGTTAAGACGGAGTCTGTTTCGCAAAGCAAGGCCTCATTTGGTGCCGATTCGGTATTCAAGAATGTACAGCCTTTTGGTACAGGAGCGCGGTCTAATGCTGCGTTCGTTTTAGGGACAAAGGCGCTGGATAAGAGCGAAGGACCGTCGGGTTCTGTTAGCTTGGCTACGGAGAAGCCGCTGTTTGACACTCGGTCACTCTTCAAGACGGACTCTCTTTCCCCAAGCAAGTCCTTGTTTGGCACGACTCCATCATCCAAGGCCATACCATCCTTTACAACAGGAGCGCAGTCCAATGCGCCTTTTACTTTTGGGACCGAGCTACAAGACAAGAGCGCACAACCATCAATCCCTATTAGCGCTTCGACCAAGCAGCCGCTGTTTGACACCCAGTCACTCTTCAAGTCCGACCTGTTTCGTAAAAGCGAGCCGCTTTCTAAATCAGATGCATTATCAAAGCCGCTGTTCGACACGAGTTCATTCCCCAAGACGCAATTCGTGTTCAAAGCTAGTTCATCGTCCACGTTTGAGGAGTTGTCGAAGACGCGGTCGCCTCTTGAGTCGCTTTTCAAATCGAATGCGGGGCTTGAGAAGGTGGCGCCTCCTAAGACTGAAGCACAACGTAAAGAACAGTTGTCGCCGAAAGCTGGGTCGGTTGGTGAGGAAGTATTGCCCGAGCAAATACCATTGCCTCCATCTCCAAGCCTCCAAGCCACAGACAGTAAACAAGATCCCTCCACGCCATGCGAAACAGATATCTCAGATGCTCTCGTCACACTCAATCTCGACGAAGAACACGTGGAAACCGCACCCTCGCCAATAATCTCAATCGCACAAGCTCCACCGGAGAACGACGACGAAGATGCGAAGCCGCACACCGAAACCCCCAAATCACCCATACAAGTCTATGTCCATGAGCAAGAGCTCACATCTCAAACCTACAACGACGACAACGATGATGACGAGACAACAATCGTCGAACACGAAGCTGAAGCCGTCTCAACCAGCGTAGTTACCTACGACGAAGAAGGGGAAACGCTAATCGATACTCACGACCCATTAGCTTTGAAACTGGGCGCTTTGAAGATCGTGGATAAGCTTGTTAGCGTCGTGGCTTCTTCGGAGATGAATTCCACGGGGAAGGGTGAGGTTGGCGTTAGCGTTGAGGTTGAGAAAGGAGAGAATGGAGTCCAAATTATGGAGAGGGAGGTAGTAGGTGATGTTGAGGCTGCTGCAGTAGCGGTAGCGGCGTAGGTGTTGGTTTTGCTTTTCCGGGGCTTTTGTGTTGGTTGATTTGGTTGGGTTGGTCGGGGCCGGTATGTGGGCTGGTGTACTGTAGATGATGAACAGATTCTAGTTATGGTGTGGGATTTATGGGGTTACGTTATGGGAATGCTGTTTAAAATTTGCCTCGTCCGTCCGGATTTAAATTTGTACGAATTTCAAGGGTGATGATGAAGTTACTGGAGAGCACTATGGGCCGTTGATAGACGTCTCATGATGCTATATCTCAACGTCCTAACAGCGATTGATCTCGAATCAATTGAGACTAGATGTCTTGATGATTCACTAAGTAGATTATGTGCAGCGTGCTGGTCTGATACTTGGGGTTCATCGAGTGGTATCGCTCTGACTAGGTCCATATACCTCGGCAACAGATTGAATGTCGTCTTAGAACACAATAGACGACGTTGGTATTGATCTGTAAGCTAAGCTGTCCGTACCTGGTGCACGTGGCGCTTGTTAAGGGTGGCATGTGGTTGGCTCGGCAGACTAGCATTGATTGCCAACTTCTGCGCTCTTCGTCTCTTCCAGACATAGATGGGGCAGTTGAGATAGACATCGTGTTGATCTCATTCATCTCATCAACAGACAGGTCATTATGATCGACAACGGATATGTACAGAATGTAAGCGAGAACATTCGAGATGACTTGCTCGTTAGCGAAGTTATATCGGTAAGTGTACATCTCTACACGGGTAATGGCGTTACTAGTTGTATCAGCAGGTGACTGCCACAAGCAGAAATTGTGGACGTTTTGTTTAATATACACAAAGAACTTCTTGTTATAGCTCGCGCCGCGCAGAATGTCGCCGAGACTCTACTTCAGGCCGGTTTTGACTACAGGTATGAATCCAGACTACCCAATTGCTGAAGTTCGGCCCTCAATCCGAGGAAGCGATCGTACTGCGATCCGCACCTTGAAAAAGCGCCTTTGACAATGACTGTTGGAATCGCGTGCTGGAAGTGGGTGGAATGTACTTCACTGATTTCGGAACGCCGGATTGAAAGGGAGAGCGCTCGTAACGATTGTAATGGCTGCAGTCGCATCCTGTTTTCAGATCTTCAGCGCATGTCGACATGATCTGTTAATCAAGACTCATTGGGGAACTTGAAAATAACTCTTGCACAAAGGATGTCACTTTTCATTTTATGTTGCGGAAGTGTCGAGCCCTCAGCTCAGAGTGTGGAACGTCGATGTATCATACCGAGGCTTCAAGAACCGACACGCAACCACGCTGAATTGATGCAGCGAGTGATCCGATGCTCCAGGGCGGCACAAAGTTGCCATATGATTCATGTGGTTGTCTACGGCAACAGATTGCAGAACGTCAGCAATAGTTAGCGAACTTTTAGCGCGTCGAGCCCAGCTTGACTGGTCGTACGAGCAACATTCTAGGCACTGTGCTTCCATGGTACAAATCGACAGCTCGAACACCTATTAGACTTGCTAATGCATCTCCTTAATGACGTTCCGTGGTTCCGGTCGACCGCGAATGCAAACGGATCCACAAACTTTGTCACGCTCCCAACGATTGTTTTAGCCTAATTTTAGCCTAGATCTATTCGGCACATGCACGATACGACCCGCATTGCGATCTCTCCCATATCCATAGCGCTACTGCACTCCACATCTAGGTAAAAGTCTAAATGACTCAATGCGCCATATCGTAGATTCAAGATCTCAATCGGTCTGGACGGAATACGCTAGTAGAACACGCAATGCAGCGCGATTGTCCAGCCCCAATACCAGCTCTCATTACCAATAAGGGTTCTCTTCACATTTCCTTTTTTTACGAGCTGATCAGGCACCCCAAACCTTGATTGTGGCTTCTTTCAGTACTACGGCTATATTCGAGCATGGGACACAATCCGTATTAACGTAATCATCTGGAACACAGTTCCTTGGCACGACGTCTGCTAGTGGTTAAACCGCGAAAGCTCGCACTGGTGGCAAGTTTACGGATCTGGTCAAGGCTACAATTCAGGGCCATGTAACCGATCGCTTGGTACGATATAGCGTACCACACGCATCAGAAATATATGAACTGATCCAGATACCAGCCAGCTGGCCGTTCCGTCACGTCACATTAATATAGCTTTTGGTCTGTCATTTTCCACCACCGCCTTGCTGCTTTCGCAGCATTTGTCAATATGTCCTCAGATCGATTAGATCCAAATAAGTCCCTCGCCAGACAAAACACCGTCGTTGCTGTCTCGGCAACATTAACGGGGCTTTCCGGTAACTTCTGTGCGATGAAGAAAACAATTTGTGCGATAAACTAATCAACCTTAGTCATCATCGTGGGTCTTCGAATCTATACACGCGCTCTTATTGTGCGTAACATGGGCAAAGATGACTGGGCTATGGTAGCAGCTTTAGTATGTTGATGTGTAATCTGTATCATCCCCGCAGTCAACTTACGAGGTCAGCTTTTCACAATTGCATATCTTGCAGTTATCCTAGTGCTACGTGAGAACGGTATGGGCTTCAGTGGCGTAGTGCTGTCCCTAGACCAAATGACCACCACTATCAAGGTCATTATTGCAATTGAGATCATTTACTATCTTTGCGTCAATGCTGTCAAGATCTCTATTGTTTTGTTTTATCTGCGAATTGGTGAGTGCATTTCCAGCAGCTATCATTCTCTAAACTAGCTGACGTGTATCTGAAGCCTTTGAAAGGGGGTTTGAGATGCTTTGCAAGGGAACAATTGCTTTTCTTGGTACCTTCTGCGCGATTTGCATCATAGTATGCCTCACTCAATGTACCCCGCTCCACAAGCTGTGGGACTTCACGGGGTCAGTGCAGGGTACATGTATTGACACTACTGCTTTCTGTGCGTATCATACACCTGGGTTCAGACTCTAGACCTATGCTAACCTTCATCGTAGTCTACAGTACGCCACATGCAGCCAATTGTCCGTTCAATCGACTTCGCTGACACTCCTTCACAGTGACATCATCCACCAATATCGTTCTCGACCTATGGATCATCGCCTTGCCTGTGAAGGTTCTTTATTCCATACAACGTCCTCGACGCGAGAAGTATGCCTTGATCGGTGTGTTCGCACTTGGTGTGCTGTCCTGCATCGCATCAGTCGTTCGCCTTTACTCAATCCGAATCTACACAACCTCGCAAGATCCCTTCTACGACAATGTGCCCATCAATACATGGTCTATGGTTGAAGTCAATGTTGGCATTTACTGCGCATCCGCTCCTTCGTTGAAAGCACTATTCAGCAAGGCGCAGCGGGAGCGTTCACAGACTGCGGGTCATCGATTTCATGGTAGCCAGAGAACTGGGACTATTGGCAGCAAAGGTGTTGGGACCAAGAAAATACGGGAAGGAACGCTAGGAGGAATTACTAGAAACGAAGAGTTCTCACTGACGACCGCGCATTACGGCGAGGAGGATGCAAGGAAGCAGCTGCATGCCCCTGGACATTGGTCTACAAATGGTAGTCAGGAACAAATTGTTGTTCCTCAGCATCGGATTTGAGCACTACAACCAGCATTTACCTCGTGCAGAATGAGCAGCCGAGATTCTGCGCAAGTGGAAGCTTGTCAGCGATTTAGATAATGATGATCCTAAGATACTCTTTCGTCACTACCCTCCATAATTGTGAATGGGAGGGAACGGGCCATATGTGACGAAGAAATGTGAGCACAAGGAGAAAAGACGGAGACTGGATCGCACGCAGCGCGTAGGTCGACAAATATTCGCTTAAGGAAGGTAATGCTTTCGTAGCTCCGAGTGTTGTGTCGAAGTTGCTAGTTGAAATTATACGTGGACCTTGGAACGCATCTTTCTGTAGGTGCTGTGACAGGTCATACAGAGCTTGATTATAAGCCCAAATGCCACTGCACTATAGTTGAACGTCTTGGCATAGCAGGAAAAAAGCATATCACAACACACTGAGACCGAAGGATGAGTAAAACGCACATGGATTTTATGTGTATGAACTCACTCAACGATAATAAACCCTATGTAACACCCCAATTATCACTCGCATAAGGTCACGCTATTGCGTAATCTGATTTTCAACTATTGTCCAGGGTCGACATAAGTGATGGCAGCGAGCAGGTCCTGGTTCTCCGAGAACTTGAAGTTCTTGAAAGCGAAACTGCGACCTCCAGGGAAAACAAAGTCCACAAGAGCACGGAAGGGGAACGGACCAAATGGCACCGCAGCCAATTCATTCTTCCTCAGGTTCTCGAAGACATCGTTTGCACCCGTGAAGAACTGTGAAATAACATTGACTTCATCACTCTTCGAGTCATCCTTTTCGACCGGCTCTCCAGTAACCACAACCTTCCCGTTGGCATCGACACCGAGCGTCCATGTGGTAGTCCAAGTCTTGTCGACAACATTCGCTTCGTTCCAGCTCTGACCGATCTTCAGCCTCACCGAGATGACGCCATGAACGACGGATGTGATGGTGTTTCCGGAGAAATCAACGGTAGCGCTGTAGCTGTTGCCGTATCTAAGACTACCCAGTGCGCCATCGAGACCAGCACAGTCGTAGTCCGAACGGCTCCAGCTGATTTCAAGGACACGCGTGCCGAGGGGCGGCTTATTGATGTTCAGGCTGACATCATTGGTACGCCACGTCTTGTAATTGCATCCCACCTGACCAAACGGTTTGACGGTGACATTAACGTGAGGAACAAAACATGCCCTCTCAGCGCTGGGCCTGATCTGTTCCAAGAACCAATCGGTGAAAGTTTTACGGTTGATGGATATCATGCCGTCAAATTCACCAGATTGATTTTCAGCAACCCAGTTCCATGGAAACGTCTTATTGCTGTCAGGAAACCTGTTTTTCCTGGTCATGCAGAGATAATTCAGTGTAGCCATCCCCTTTTGGTTCGGAGTTGGCTCGGCAAGCTGCTTGCCGTTGTCCCCAAGATAGGGCGCCACCATGAAGTCCAGATCCGTTGGGGCAAGCGTCGCAGTTTGGTCCTTGTGTTTGACCGTGTAGTTCAACACAGGCTTCCCAGCCTTGTTCATATCGGTCCAGTATTTGCCAGTGAAGAAACTCTGCAAGAGTTTGTAAGCGTCACTGCTTGGGTCGAGTCTGTCAATAGTAGGTGAGCCTTGTAGGCTGGCAGTGCTGAGATCAAGAAGAAGCTGCTGTACAGAGAACGCATTGTCATCGAGATTTTTGATAGCCTTTTTGACGGCGTCCGGAAGAGCTGCTTGATTAAATGCTGAGTCGACGGCCGAGAGACGCATGTCCACTGAAGAGACGAACACCCAGGGGAAGGGATTCTTTGCTTGCGAGAGATTCGTCCAATATGTATCATCATCCTGACTAAGGTACATCACGATGTCAAAGTCTTTGCAGAACATCTTGTAATTGACCGTTTTGGTGTCCTTCCCGAGCGTGACGATGTCGGGGATAGCACTCTTGTTGTCGAAGTGAGGTGGAATGCCCAATCTGATTCGAAAAGCACATTTGAAGCCGGCTTTACCCAAAGCAGCTACTTTGGGGTTATCGGTGTCGTTGTCGTTGATGCTAAATACATCGATGCCTTTGGGGTAGTCGGGACCCAGTCTCTTGTTGAAATCTTCGACAGAGATGAGGTTAGGGTCCTTTCGCTTTGCTTTGTCGGGATTTGTTATGTCTCGGGCGTAGTACACGAGCGTAGTCGGCTGATCAATGCCGCTTAGGAAAAGCTTCATAGTAGCGTTGATACTCCGCTGAGTAGTTGCCAGTACAAAGTCGTATCCATAATCGCTCAATTTGGACTTGCTGGCATCACCCATGGCGGTAGCTGGATGGTGATAGTGGCAGGAAACGAAAGATAGTTACGATGGTGAAGATTTGCACGGGAGTTTGATACTTCTTGGAACTGATAAGTGATTTTGATGTTGATACTCTGAAGCCTGACAAGGTGATATTTATACCATGCTCGCAATTCAATCACCTGGTCTGGCATCTTGACGCTATCTTGAGTGGAGCTAAAACTTCGACCTGGGCTGATAGTGGCCTGCAAGTTGTGCTTCTTTTTCGTCATGCTGATCAAACTTTCCAACAGAAAATGCAGCTGACCAGCCAGCCACAGAGCATTCGTAAAGTATCCATTGGTCTAGGCAACCTGGTTCTTCATTGCTACATTGTGCACTTACTGCATCTTTGCATGTAACCTACCGTAAAGTGGGTCGGCAGATAATTCTTGCACATGAGATTCACGGCTGAAAGATGTCTCAGCTCTAGACTAAGTGTTATTTGTTCTTCTCCTCTTTCAGACAGGTGCGTTCACGATAGTTCGAATGGTGGCTCCCCCGAAAGCAGCCTCTCAGCTCGACCCCGCTCGTTGGTGGTGTGCATTCATGATAGTTCGAGGGCGAGGCGTTCCATTCTACAGCACCTCAGCTCCTCTCTTCGATGCTGTCGGTTCACGATAGGACCATTTGCTGGCTTCTTATCTTCAGCATCTCAGCTCGGCTCGGCTCCCCAAATTTGCGCACTCATAGTTGTTGAAGGTGGTGGCTTTCCATCTCGAAGCGTCTCTTCAGCCCAGGCCTGACCATATACTGGCTTGTGGCCAATGGTGGTCGTTGGTGTCCTTAAAAAGGGAGGTCATAGGTCCTTGCGACGGCGATCATAATCGACTAGTTCATGATTACTTGGTTCCAGAACGAGCTGAGGCGCGGCTGTTAATCTCTCATGTAGACTAACCTGCTCGCTTGTTGTGATGGATGTGTTAGCTGTCGCATGTTTGTGGTAAGTGGCGGAACAAGCCGCCAAGCTAGGCGAACTTCAGGTTGAACGCGTGGCTAACTTCCACACACAGTTCAGGCCTAATGTACGTTACAATGCGGGAGCGTGGGTCGAGATGCTATCCCACAAATGCGGGGTGGACCGCCTGGGCCGACCTAAAGACAGATTCGCACATGTGGCCGTATGAAAGCTTGGCGGATACAACTCCGGCTTCTGCTGAACTTGCCTTCTAGCAGTCGTCTGGCTGGCTGAACACAGCTGTGGCTGTAGATACGTGCTTTTTGACAGAGTTTAGATGTGAGAATAATGTTTTTCGTGATTCTAAGTGTCTTTGTGCCAAAGAGCTGTGCATATATTGTCCCACGATGTCCGGATCTAAGTCATAGCTCGACTACGCGAAGAACAGTTTCTTAAACTGACTTTAGAGAAATTCTATACTGACTATCTGTACCGTCTGATTATTGCTCATAAGCCGTGCACACTCAATAAGATGGGGTTCTCTATCGAATCAACATGGATGGAGACTCAGAAGCATGCAATGGTGATGACGCCTGGGAGAGATTTTCAGGTCATTCAGGCAACGGATGGTGCTGCTATCTTCCTTTCCATCGGAACTGGTAAGTGCCAGCTTCAATCTCTAAATATTGTTTCATTCGAAATAGTTCCCGAGATGTGCCGTAATTTGGCCCAAAACTGATATCCGCAAGATAATGTGCTCTATGCAACACGAGAGGTGCAAACTTCAACGACGGGATGGAAGCGCATAGATCTTAGTAGCGGACTCTCCTCAAGGCTGAAAGGTGGGAACGTCACTGCAAAGACGTTTACAGTGTCACAGAATCTCCAAACACTAGCTTTTGACCTTGCCTTAGTGGCAACCGTGTCAGGTTCGGACAGTCTGCACTTCTCCATTGGCAATTCCGCCAACCCTACCGCCTGGACTGGCGGGGTTGATTGGAAGTCGGTTCCCTTTGATGACAGCACACGAAACAGCACCGGGCCTATGACGATTGATGGCGTGTACCTGGCCAACCTTCCCAATTTTCGCCAGCCTAATGGTGTGCAAACTTGTTTTGTCGACATCTACAAGAAGACGCCTGCTTCGGATCCCCTTAAGCTCCTGGATCGATACTACATCGACTTGCAAACGGCACCCTACTGGCATAAACATACCCTTCCAATTGACCTAGCGGCTGGAAGCATCTCAAGCTGTCTCGGTCGTCGTACGAAAGATGATATTGGTGGAATATATACCTTTGGTAGCATTGGGACAACTCAGCAGCTCATATATACAACGGCCTTCAACGAGTACGATCCAGGTACCCAACCAAAGCCTGCACGCCTGAAACTACCGGCTGGTAGCGATTCCATCGCTGCTTCAATGGATAGTAATGGGAGAAGTAACTTGTTTGTATCTGCAAACAACGGGATATATGTGTTCCCACCCGGAGCACAAAATGATCAATCCGAAGGTATTTTGATCGTTCCTAGCAGCATTACGGCAAATGCAACAGATCTCGAGGCCAAATCTTGCGGAGGTACCACTGGCGTATGGGGGGTCAATCCACAAGGCCAACTCTTCTATACTTCTTGTGAAGCTGGCCAAGAAGTTGACCAAAAGGCATGGTCACCGCCAGTGGCAATTGTTGCTGGTGTACATCACTATGCGTTCTTCATCAATGCGAAACTCGGCAACCATGTGTTGTTTGCCCATTCGAAGGATCAGGACATAATACAACTCACCCAAGATCCCATCACCACTGAATGGTCGCAACGAAGCATGTTTTTGCCCCCTACGGACGTCGACAAGGTCGTCAAATTCAACAGCTTCATCACGAACGTTCAGTACTCGGCAGGGACAGGCTCCAAACCGAAAGCAACCGATCTATCCATTACCGCTACAAGTCCTATTGGTGTTTACATCAACGATGCATACTACATCCTGAAACCAACTGTTCCTATTGTCCTGCCTGTTGCTACTCCTGGCTCGTTGCGCATTGTACAGCCTACAGAGAACTCGGCGGCGGTTCCATATAACATCAAGGTGAAGGCGTCAGGAGAATCAGCCACGATCGATCCAGCAGCTGGCATCCGAAGTAAATTGCAGAGTATTAGCTCGGCAAGGGACTTGGAAAACATCACTATAAAAAATGAGGACGGATCACAACGTCCGCTGGTTCCTTCGGACATCAGCAAAGAAGATCGCGAGTCTGTCGCTGCGGCTTTGAAACAGTTTGCTGAAGTGGCCAAGACCGTTCCAGCTGATGGGTCTCGTGCAACCAGCAATGGTAATAACGCAAATGGTATGTTTGCCGTATGGGTACCCGCATTGACATGATGGCGCTAATTTACAGAACAGCAGCGGCAGCGGCAGCAGCGCCTGCTCCTGTAGTAAGTAATTACACGGAAACTACCATCAATATCAGCGTGGGAGACTTCTTCCGTTCTCTGGCAACTAGCGTCTGGAATGATCTCAAATCATTCGTCGTCAAAGCTGTTGACGGGATCTACCATGTCGTGGCCAAGATTGGCGACTTCGTCTACCGAGCAGTTTTGGACTGCGTGTCCGCTATCGCCAACGCTGTGGAGTATGTGTTCAGTAAGATCAAGGTTTTCGTCAAGGACCTGATCCAGTGGCTTGGCTTTGTATTCAACTGGGGTGACATCGTACGAACGCACAGAGTCATTAAGAATGTGGTGATGAAGTATGCAAGGTACAATGTAGCACATATTACGGATGTGAATGCGACTGTCACGAAGTCTTTCGACGGCCTCAACGACAAGCTGAAGAGTTGGTCCGGCCTTCCCGATCGAGGCGGTGTACTCGGTGATAGGGCAGAGTCTGGGAAATCCGGCGAGAAAGGATACAACAACCCTCAAGCGACCTGGGTTGGCGACCAAGCCTCATCTAACCTCTATAATGCTGAAATTTCTCAATCCAGTAAGCCCGTACCGGAGGGATGGATGGGCGTGCTCGAAGATCTCAAGACATTAGTTCAAAAAGAGGGAGATGCTGTCAGTCAAACTATGAATCTGATCAAGACTCAGATCATAGAGCCGTACAGCTCTTTAACGGCTATGCAAGTCGTTCAGCGCCTTCTTGGTATCATTGGCGGCTTAGTACTTGAAACGGCGAAGAACATCATCGTCACGATCCTCGACATTGTCCGCATTCTTGCCGACAAAGTTCTCGATGGCCTTGATGAGCCAATCAAGATTCCGGTCCTGTCTTCGCTCTACAAAAAAATATCAGGTGAAGATTTGAGTGTGCTCGATCTGATATGTCTCATTGCCGCAGCACCTGCTACCGTCATTTACAAAGCTGGTACAGGGGCCAATCCCTTCCCAGATGACAGCCACACGACGTCTCTCATCAATGCTCCGGATTTTGGAACCATCCAGAAGATTCTACATAGCACAGATCCGAATAGCATAGCCAAGTTCAAAACTTTCTGTGTTGCAGCAGAATTTATTGGCATGGCAGGATCATGGTTCATGGTTATTATATCCAAGTTCAAGCTTCCCTTCGTCGCTGCAAACAAGCCGGATAAAGTCCCTGGATTCGTGGTAGACATAACTGTTCCGACTAGACTACTCATGATCATGCCCAGTGTGGCGCTCGCCACTATCCCGGATTCTGCAGGTGGTCAGTCGTGGGACCGAGCCATGTACTCAACCATGACAAACATTGCATTTTTCAAAACAGTCCTCGATGCCTCGTCAATTGGAGACAAAGACACATATCTCAAAGTGTCGCCTTTCGTGGACTATGCTATCGCAGCTGTATGGATCGTTCCCGCTGTGACAAAGCTTGTGAGTGACCCAAGCAAAGACAGTGGTTACCTAGTTCTTGGGCGAAATTTGGCAACGGATTTTGCAAATATGTTGGCGCCTATTGTGTGGAATCAAGGAGATCCAGAGACCAGATTGATTGCGCTGGCGTTGACAGATGGCCTGTATCTTGTCAGTTCAGGACTGGGAGTGGTGACTGCCAGATTGATGTGGGAAGAGAAATAAGAATAAAGGGTCAAGTTTACATGTTCCAATTTAGCGCTGCCAACTATGGCTGGATACGAATTGAACGAAGTAATATTGCGCTATGAGGATTATGCTGTCACTCATGCGATGTATGATATGAATGTGAAGTATTCATTGTCCACCAAACAAACTAATTTTCTTATCGTTCCCCCTGACATTGTTTCCCCTCAGACGTGGCTTTTCACTCCCATTTTCAATGATTCTTACAATTTTACGAAACCATCGTGATACTTACGCGGCCTGTCCTGATCAGATGCCAGCCTCAATATCGTGTCATAATATCTCAACGCTTTTCAATTTTAGCGGTACTAAAGGCCAAAGCAACCTATATGAGATGTTTAGCAATTGTAACAAAACACTTCTACACCGTTGACACAGCACTGATGACCATTATGCAAGCACCACAAATCTACTTGGCGTGAATCAAGCTCGGCTGAGGCAGCTGCAATGACAATAGTAGCCGGGATAGTAAAGAGGAAGGTGTATGTGAGTGAATTGAATTCTTGTGGGGAATTGATGCTTGAAGAAGAAGTTTGTTAATGCAGAGGCTGTGGTTTCTGAAGGTGTGCAATTGTGATGCTCGAGTTGGTAAATGACCTCAAGACTCCAACGAGAACTCAGGTGTTTATAGCCGACATTGTTACTTCCAGGTTCATCAACTTGTTTGATCAGCCGACATAGCATAGACCGGCAGCGGAGTAATTGCATACACATTTTAAAAAGTCAGCAACCTCGGACGTTTGTTTGATCCTACAGTTTAGGGAATGTTATGAAGTACCCCACAAACATGAATGTTGGAGTGCCTCGCGATAGGTGGGCCCATTCTAGGGGTCGTGAACGAACCTTAGTGGAGATTTGCCCGGACGGCTCAGAGATGACGTATCTGGATGCCCAATGTAGTCCTGTCAAGGGACGTAGTTCAGAATGTAGGCCATACAGATTCTGCCCCCACGATGAACATACATTGCGTGCCTAGCAGCCCCGCTATTCAACTAGTATCCATATATAGCAATACCCCGGCCTCCTCAAGAGTTTAATCTGTACAAGGCAGGTTCCTGTCGATACATTCGGACCCTCGGACGAATTCGCGAGCGATCGGGCGTAACAACGACAAATGTATTTCTACGAACCAGGAATCATTGCTCCGACAGTTCGTGATACAAAGACCGTTCCTAATTATTGGTCCGGTGGAACTGCATTCGGTGCAGTCATCAGAGTATAATTATTGTGGGAACTCAGATTGAATCCTCATGGGCGTAACCGGACCCTTGGATGGATTTCATTCTTCATTAGCAATTCGAACACGTCAAAGTGGTACTTTACCATATCAATGTACGAGTTTCTTAGCAAGCTGGGGAGAGAGGTTGTGAAAGTCGGTTCATAAAAGGTCAGCGCGTGCGGGGTTGGCTATCTAATCAGTCTCAGGTTATACCCTTCCCTTAATAATATATTATGTTGATCGCTCACCCAATCAGATATGCCAATACGATAGACCAGGAGCGTCTTGCGTGTCGGCAGTAATGCCTTCGTAGTCGCAAATAGTTCGCAATCGTGAACAAGATGTCCTCTTGCTGTGCCCCCACAATATCTTCAGCTTCAGCCAACCAGCTCCGCCAACGCGTGTCGGGCATAATGCTGACAGTAAGTTAATCCCTCAACAACTTTAAGACAAAATCTCGCCTTACCTTTCCACTGTCTACCATTCAAAGCGCACAATGGCTCCACTTGACCCCGCTCTCGTAATTGGAGGTTGCGGAGGCCTTGGCCGCCACATCGTGAAGCAGCTCCTCTCATCAGGAGAAGCAACACACGCCACCGTCTTCGACACCAAAACATCTCACAACCGCATTGATGGCAGCGCACACTACTTTAAAGGTAGCATTACTTCTCAAAAGGACATATCCACCGCCCTAGCAAACGTCAAGCCGCGTGTAGTTTTCAACAGAGTTTCCCCCCTCTCCTCCTCCAAAGTGCAACACCAAAACGCTTCGAGCAGGTCAACGTAGGCGGAACACAAAATCTACTCAACTGCATATCCGCGCAAGAAAAAGGCATCACCAAAGCTTTTATTTTCACATCCAGAGCGAGGTCGTGCACAACGGGTTCACAGACTTGATCAACATCACCGAGGATGAACCACTCTATCTCGACCCGCAAGGACGCGCATACGCGCATACCAAGGCGCTAGCTGAGATCATAGTCCGCGAATCGAATAGAAAGCACGGCCTGCTTACTTGTGCGATTCGGACGTGCACGCTCTATGGCGAGGCGGGCGGCGCTAATGCTGTTATTCCTATTATAGTGGGGAATGAGCGAAGTGGTCAGGGAAGTTGCAAGTAGGGAATAATCAGAATCTCTACGACAGCGTGTATTTTGGAAACGCAGCGTACGCGCATCGTCTTGCGGCGAAGAAGCTTGTAGATGCAGACATAAGTGCGCCTTTACCGCCGACAAGCGAGCGCGTTGATGGCGAAGTCTTCATGATTTCGGACGATGAAACTTGGACGTTCTGGACCTTTTTGAGGGCAGTCGGTGCTGCCGCCGGTTATGGTGTCTAGAAAGAGGAGATTTGGGTCATTTCAGCTTGGATGTTCTACTGCGTTGCTTTGTGAGCAGAGTGGTTTGTGTGGGCAACGTCATTTGGAAGGAGACAATTGCATATAGACCGCAAGATAGTACGGTACTTTGTGATGACGAGGAAGTTTGACATCACGAAGGCCAAGACGATGTTAGGGTATGCGCCGCAATGGAGTACGGGGGAGGGTATCGATAGGGGCGTTGAGGAATTTTTGAGATCTCAACAGGGGAAGAAAGTGGCCTAGTGAGGGAATTAGGAAGTCGTAAATTATTTCAATACGTGGAAGTATACCATGAGGCTTGCAGGAGTATTAGCTTAGTTCTGAAGCCTCTTCCTAGCTCCAAGTAATTCTGTTCTATTGTGCCGAAGTAAATCGGCTGAGTTTGAGGTATCAATATATCC
This sequence comes from Phoma sp. ATCC 74077, assembly GCA_033682645.1. Classification (NCBI taxonomy): domain Eukaryota; kingdom Fungi; phylum Ascomycota; class Dothideomycetes; order Pleosporales; family Didymellaceae; genus Phoma; species Phoma sp. ATCC 74077. Next base: position 163,754 of record JAWDJC010000003.1, read on the forward strand.
TGACTGTAGTCTTCTATTATACAGCATCTGAGCTGGCCGACTATGGGCCGACTAAGTAGTAAAAGCATCTAGGAAAGGGACGAACTTCGCTAATACACAAGAAGAATATGCGAATATCTCCCAATCGAGCCGTACCGTGCGCCGACGTTCATTATTCCAACACCATCGCAAACATCATCGCAAACTCATCTCGTTACGATCCCTTAACATGCGGTTCATTCCCCTTCTCCGACTTCGGTTGCGTCTCCCGTATCTTGTACTTGTCTTTATTCCCCAACAACTCTTTCCTCGCTACATCCGTAATCGCCTGCAACATTGCAACCTCGGTACTCCTCTTGGTCCTTTCCTTATCAATCGTATGATGCCGTATGAATTGGCCTGTGCAATTACTTTTTATATGCTTGTGCTGAGTGAGACCTGGATATCCCATTGCATCGTTACAGGGGATCTCGACAATGCGCGTGCCATCGGGATCAAAGTCGTAACGAATGTACTCTGAGAAGGCTCTTTGCTCGTGGCTCCATTCGTTTTTCCATAGAGCGCAGCCCGGATAGCGCTTCTCGCCCGGACACTCTTTCCATGCTTTTAGCAGCTCAAAGGTGTGAGGAAGCGCTTGGGCGATTACGAGGCCGGAGTTGAGCTGTAGTTTTCCTTTGCTGTCCTCGCTTACGTGCTCATCGCCGTTTATGATTTGTCGTGTGTCGTTAGGCATGGCGATGGAGGTCTGTGGTGTGATGCCCCATCTGTTGAAGAGCCATTCGAAAGGGACGTCAAGGTGTTGGATAGTCGCATCTGCGTCTATGAAGATGACGAACTTGTAGGAATGCAAGAGGTCTAAGAGAGCATGTGGTTTTACCCACGTGTTGTGCATTCCTTGCATTTCATGTGCATTGAAGAAACGATAGTCATATCCATGTATTTGTGCTTGGTAGTGTTAGCTACTTGAGCACGGGTTCATTTCGCTGTGTTGGAGTACTTACAATAGAGAAAGTGGTTCATGAAACTCGCGCTAATCATGCCCATATCTTCACTTTTGCTCATCTTATCCCAGTTCAGGCGGCCATCATTCCAAAGCTCATTTTGTCCCTGCGGTAACCGTGTATCAATGTCCAGGATCAAAATCTCGTTTCTCAATGGTTCCTTCCACCACGGCCCGTCTTCTTTGGCCTCAAAGACGTTCCCAAATGCGTCAGTATAAGCAGGCGCTGATGCTGGATGGTGTATTGATTCGAACAGTCTTTGAAATGAGTCGGTTATCGTAGGCTTGCCAAATACTGGCCGGTCGTTATTACATATATTGTTTGCAGCTCCCTTCGCACTTTCTTTTAATCTTTGCACCACTCTTGAGCCGTCGTGGAGGCTCGTCGTCCAGAAAATCAAGAGACATATTAAAATGAATGCGACACTGAGGGTGCCAGTCTTGTGGAGTGACATGACTGGACCAGGCATGGAGAAAGGTACAGCGACGAGAAAAGTTAGAAGCTAAGAATACAGGTTCGGAGATATCGGCTCGTAAAGTGCTGCGGAAAATTGCCGCGTGGCGATTAAAGGAGTTGGCGAAGACGGTGCGTGCCCCCAGAGTTGTTCGTTTTTATTTGCGAAAGGTTTCCAGCGGAAAATGTCGTATGAAACACGTATTAGCGACTGCATCTGGACATCATGGTGAAGGTGTGAGTCGGGACGAGTGGCAGATCGCCCCAAGGGATAAGAACATGCCACCCACTATTAATCATTTTCTCATATGATGTCCGTGAGCAGTTTAGGCAAGGCAGAAGCCGTTAGAGGGCTGCTCGGCTAACCCGCATCCTTGGATGCTCGAAACTGAGATCGCTGCTCGCCCTAGCCCGAATGCAACCTCCGCTGTCTAAAAAAAAATCACCGCTCACTAAGTTTTCTAGGACAGCCGCGCCTCCTCCTGAACAGCCCTGTCCTGTGTCGAAGATCCTTGCCAGGCTGACAAGCCATGCTTATTCCCCACCCAATGTAGTTTGCAAGGCCGCTCAAATGACATGACTAGACATACTACTCGTTGTATTCCCGTTGGCTTGGGGTGATACTGCGCGAAGTCTTCTGGACCTGAGTTGTCCTGACACGGCTCTGTTGCGTAATGCGACATCCTTTGGCCATCACACGGCTGCTCAACTTGTTAGGCGCCCTGGGCGGAGGATTGAATACAGGGCAGTATCAAAGGAATTGCGTATGTGTACTGTCACTCTGTCAAAAATCCGTGCCGTGTCATGCCCATTGAGATCCTCTCCATCAGCGGACCTGATTAGAGTCTCCAAGCGCCAAGGGGGAGCCCCATCTCAGGCGCGCTAATCAGAGCTTATTTGAGGCTATATCGCGATCCATCATTGGCAAAAGATAAACAGGAAACGCGCCATCTCTTGGCTTCCAATAGAGCCAAGCGGATAGGGGCATTAGCGACGGCAGCCAAACCCTCCCCGTGCAGACTACACAACGTTTTGCGCCGTCCAATTCGTCCTGCACTAACCGGCCAGGACAGAAGTTCGTTCGTTGGGACGCGGATCCGCTAATCTAACACGCGGCTGTGGCGGAGCAAGGGGTGCCCACATTCCAACGGTGCTCGACAGGCAGCATTGCATCGGTCGACGGGCACGCATACTGTATACCTAACGTTCCTCATTCAATATCCTACTGTCATCCTCCTATAGGTCACGCTCAGTTGTAGAATTTTCAGCCTCGATTGAATATAGCAATATGTTCATATTCGTAAGTTCGATAGCATTATAAAAAGAAGTCGCCAGCCCGGCAGGTGCTCCCCTATAATTGAACAAAAATTCTATTACATTGAGCAAGCAATCTTTAGGCTTTCGAGATCTGTGTTAACACCTCGATGAGCTATGTTTGTAACACCGTAGGCTGGGGAGACACTGGAACGCGTCAATTGGCCAGTTTAGCACTCCACCACAGAATCACACGCAGAATTCAAGTTAAGCAACCTCATGAAGCAGCTGCCCGAATCGAAATATGGCATGAAGATCATCGAATGTTTCTACGACATCAAGTCGGCCGTCGCACACTCTACTCCAATACTATTCGCACCTTCCCACCGCGGCTTACAAATACAGCTTGTTTACAAATCAAACCTCAGAAAGGGCACGATGAAGCTTCCTTAAGCCATCGCAACTGTCTACCAGCTTCATGACAATGCAGTTACCGCAAAATGGCGCCTCATACCCAACCCCTGCGTACAGCACTCATCGGACTATCCTCTTCAGCAGCCACCTCATGGGCCGCGAATGCGCATCTCCCCGGTCTTCTCACCCCGACAGGCCGATCAAAGATCACCATCACCGCTCTCTTAAACAGCAGCGTTGACGCTGCAAAGTCCGCGATCCAACAATACAAGCTGCCAACTGAGACTAAAGCCTACGGCAAGCCAGAAGCCCTCGCAGCAGATCCAGATATTGACCTTGTGATCTGCAACACACGAGTAGATAAGCATTATGAGACGATTATACCGAGTGTGCGTGCAGGAAAGGATGTCTATGTTGAATGGCCAATCGCCGCGAAGAGAGAGCATATCGAAGAACTAGTTGAAACGGCGAGGAAGAGTGGTTCGAGAGTTGCGGTGGGACTGCAGCGTAGGTGGGCACCACCCGTGCTGAAGCTGAAAGAGATAGTGGGCGGTGGCACAGGAAAGTTAGGCAAGGTATTGAGCGTAGAGGTGCGAGTCTTCGGTGGAACGAAAGATCGCGAGATACTGCCATTAAGCTTGAAGTATTTTGCGCAGAAAGAGATTGGCGGGAATCCAATTGTAATTGGAGTTGGTCATGGTAGGTTCATTATGGTGTACTGCGTCAACGTTCAGGTGTCAGAATGTGCTTACTTATTACCAGTTCTCGACTCTGTCCTGTCCGTCGTTGGAGATCTCGATGTATCCTCTGTTCAGGCCAAGACTCAGCTCCAGCGACCGGACATCCGCGTTCGAGATCCATCAACAAATGAGATAATCGACCACACGACATCAGATGTCCCTGATCTGCTGTCTCTTCATGGCACGATAAAGTCGGCACAAGCAGCTCCTAATGCAACGCTATCCTTCTTCTTCCGCCGCGGACAACCATTCCCTGGCACCCCTCCACTGACGTGGACCATCAACTGCGAGCATGGTGAGATTCGAGTCGTCTCGCCTTCGGGCACTAATTTAGAGCCAAGTGATGGTGACGAGCCCCTCACTATCCAAGTCCACCATTTCGACAGCGACATTGTGGAAGATGTCGAGTGGAAGTGGAGCGACAGGCAAACCGAAGTTCCTGTTATGGCGAGAAACGTCATGGAGTCTTTGTATGCGTTTGCTGATGGGCAGGAAGAAGGGAAGGGGTGGGTTAGTCTTGAGGATGCAGCGAAGCGGGCAGCTCTAATTCGGAGCTTCTTCTAGTGTAAAGAAAATACATCAAAGGAAATACGAGACATTAAGTATACTTACACGCTTTGGATTGGCTACGTTCTCCCCTCGTGGCTTACTAGATCGGATTCTAGCAATTAAGTGTTCGTGAAGATTGGTAGAATGCTTGTGCTTGCCAACTTGAATTCATACATGACCACCATTCCTTCCATCCGTGTGTCCTCAAACATTAGGTATCATCACATTCTAGACCTCGTTAGCAGTTTGATGTGCTTAATCTACCAAGCCTTCCGTGTGTCGGCGTCAGAATATTATATGCAAACGTAACAAGATGAAAGAGTAGAAGCGACGCGTGACAGAATGAGGGCGTAGGGCGCCAAGAGCCCCACCGTATGCGCGACTTAAGCTACAGCTCCAGCTCGTCATGCTCCGGCATCGCTATCAACCAGTCGCTCGTTGCTGGACAAGACACCCTTTTTCCTCTATTCTTGTCGTCCCTCACTCTTCTTTCCTCTATTCTTCAGCCTCAGCTGGCTTCAATGCTGCGCGCTCCTGCCGCAGCTCCCCACCATGGTGGTCCTAGTCGACCTGGACGACGACGCGCCCTCATTACATGCCCCGCACGCGTCCGGCTTGCTCAACGTCAAGCCGCTGCACCACTCGCTGGCATCGACAGCAGCTGAGGGCGAGCAGCAGAGCGTGCAACACGTAGAAGCACACGATGAGAGGCCGAACCCCAACATCAATGGATTCAGCGCCGCCCTGAGCTGTTATCCGTGAGCCTGAACCTCTGAGCAAGGACACAGCTCCACGACCCGATGCATGCTAACCACAGTAACGAAACAGTATTGTCAGACAGCTTGCCGGTCAGCTCGACCTCAACACGCTGCATCATCTGTCGCGTACCTGCAGACAGTTCCGCGCCAATCTGCTCGAGTACCGCCATCAGCTGAAGAAGCACACGCTGCACTGCTGCAATGAACAAGACGGTGCACCGTTCATCCACCACCGTCAATTGGATACGCCGCGCCAATTGACGAGCGGACGCGTTGGCAAATGCGCGCGGGATATGGTGGGCGAGTGCCAGCGCTGTGGCAATGTCGTGTGCCGGGTATGACGTCTCCACGTGCGTGACGCGGGAGCATGCGCTAACAGTGGGCAGAATTGTACAATGAAACCCCCGCCCACACCTGCCTTGCGGGCCCGTTATCGCCGAATCTGCCGAACATGCACCAAGGCGCCCCTTGGCCTTCTCATGGCGCCCCAGAAGCAGCGCTCCTCGTCGTCGGGCTCTCCCTCGCCGCCGGGCTCCCCAAGTCCTCGTCCAATCTTCTGGGACAGTGACACGCCTCGCGCCTTCACCGCACCAGCCTTCGAGCGAACACCATGTAACTGTGATGCGGTGGTGTGGCTCTGCGCGCCGTGTGGCAAGGACCTGCGCAATGCCGACACCATGTACGTTCGTGGCTGGAGCTGGCGCACACGGTACAGCCACTACCTAGGTGGTGTTGGCACGGGAGCCGGCGAGGGCAACGAAGGCGTGGAGTGCGGCAGAGGCTCCGCCTGTCTCGGAGCCAAAATCGTCGAGCACGAGACGTGCGAACAAGACATTTTGGACGCGCTGGAGAGCGCTGCGCAGTCCCCAGGGTCTCCGGACCGCTGGAGAGGATCCAGCTATCTTGCACAAGAGATCGAGGGCATTGGCGGCGTGCTCAAAATCAAGCATAAGAAGCAGGTGCGTGTTGGCGAGTGTGTCAAGCTGTATGAGGACGAGCGGGAGAAGTCGATACAGCACCTTGAACGTGAGGTCTCTGGGAAGCTGAGGAGCTGGTGCTCTTGGTGCGAGAGAGTTGTATTAGGAGAAAAAGATAAGGCGGAGATGGCGGGTGTGAGACCATCTTCTAGCGGTTCGAGCTCGGCTTCATCCACGACGTCTAAGCCTTCTTACAGATATTGAGCCGAAACTCGATCCGGTTGAGACATCACGAGTCAGGGCATACGTAGAGAGGTCTTAACCATGGCGTTTGTCCGTGAATCTAGCTCGATACCATAAGATTTTCGCCTTGCTCCTCACCTTATCTCATTTTACTATCTCCTACCCACGAGAAATACGCGTAATTTGTTGCAACTTTGTGAAGCGTTTCAGGCGCTTTTGAAGGCTAGATGTTTTGAACGAAGGTTCTATCAAGTCATCCATAACATACCCAACACGAACACGGTTCCTTCCTCAATAGCGCGAAGTACACGTGCCCTTGATTGGTCGATAGCCCAACGGGCAAAAAGCTTCGGACCAAACGACCCATAACGGAACTCCACTCTGACTACTTTATTAGCACTCACGACATCACCACCATAAATTTCCTATCACGTCTTGAACAGTAAAGTCAAAGGGGTTTTGTTGCGCGTTGAGTCCCACCAAGCGTGCAAATATGTCGCTAACTCAATCTACGGTGCCTCCAAAAGGTGTTTGTGAGTCGTTTTCCTAGCTGTTTTTGGAGGCATCTGAGATTGAGAGAGGAGAAGAGATGGCTAACCTGTGGTGTAAGATAAAGTTATGGTATCTATTGGGAGGGAAATTGATAAGATGCCATATTTAGCCTAGGGAGGGATTGAAGGAGTGGCGTGGGACACAATTATCGGCTTTGGAGGAGCAGCAAGACACTGAGGCGTGCAATAAGTCCACAGTATTTCTGGCGGGCGCCAGGAGGGCATGAAGACAACATGCTGGGCATGGGATGGTTTGTTACCGTTGATAAAAGGTTGAACCGTCTCGGATCCGGAGGTACTGCCATAAATTTCAGCTTCGGTTGGCTTGTCCTTCATCGAGACAGACCAATGCCAACCACTCCCATGCTATCACGCCTGGGGAAAGTCGCATTGTTTGATCGAATTTTCGACTACCTACCGCACGGTGATACGAATTGTCCCCCCTCCCAAACCGAGAACTGGATCTTGGACCACATATGGGCAGTGATCTAAGGCTCCTCGAGATTAATAGGTACCATGGACACTACATTACATTGAGTTATTGTTGGGGCACATATTGAAGGTGCATGTCCTAGCTGGCCACGAATATAGCTCGAATGCACTGCATTAAGTTTTCCTCGCCGCCGCTCCTCTTTCAACCCAGCAGTGTATATTATACGCCAACTTAACAACATGTACCTCTGGATCGACGCGTTGTGCATGTAAAATATCGAGATTGTGTCAAACGCCTCGGGAATTTGAGGTATGAGTTTCTACGTGTTGCAGAGCCAAACTGGACCTTTATCGTAACGTGAAAACGTTTTGTGAAGTGTTAGTAGTTTGCTGTTAACTTAGTTTTCAAAAGACGCGATAGCCTCACATTATTGGTGGTGTGTAATGATTTAGCAGATATTGCTTAAACGAGTCAAGCCTGCCAAGTCGTTTATATTAAAATAACAGGTCTCACAGGGGGAGTCTTAGCAACCTTCTCTCTTCTGCAACGCGCTTCCAGGGTGCGAAACGTCGACCTCTGCAAAACTCGGAAGGCTCGCTATCTTTCAATGAGCTAGGCGAGCAGTGCTACTCATGAATAGGCATCTGATCATTCTCTGCCCAATGACAACCCATCAACCACAATCACGCGCTCAACGAACTCCACAACTGAAGTCAGTATCTCGAAGCACGCAATGTTCGCCGCGCACTGCGAGGTTGTCGTGCTCTAGCTCTTGTACCAGGCTTATCGCTCGTCTCGCGACTGGTCCCCAGGTGAATGTGTCGATTCGGAAGGTACATCACTATGTCTTGTGTATCACTGTGCCTTATCGGCAAATACCATGTTCCAATATTGTCCTGTGCATGAAGTTGCTACTAGGGCGCTAATACTGTCCAGAATGAGAGGCTTTTGCCTTCTAAAATTAGCCCAGTCAGAAAGTGTGGATCGGCCCGCTTGGAAAAAGTAAGATAGATGTCTCCTCCAGTAGTAACCTGCAGACCAATTATCTTTCAAGATACAACAAAAATGCTTACTATGTACACGCGATATGGTCTCCACTCAAAACCTCTCATTCTGAATGACACATGACACTCATCACCTTCACAAAAATTCTCGCCAGCTCTGCAACCCTCTCTTTATCACTGGCTCCATCCTTGTCTTCTTTTTCAGTATGGTAGCCCTCGTTCACTTCTCCTGAACCCCCATTAGGCCATGTTTTGTGTGCAAAGCCGATCCACTACCCGCATTACAGGGCCCAGCATGGCTTGGCCGCAGTTACGCCCTGATGGCTACAAAACGGGCAAGTGATATTGACCAGTGTGTTGAAGACCATGAAGCTCGCTCCTAGACCTTCTTCGTTAGGGTTTCCACCCGGAGGATCTTGCAAAAGAGGAAGTTCCTTACCAAAATCCTGAGATGAATCGTTACCAAGCACTACGAAGACTCATACCAGGATAGCTGCAAACCCACACCATCCAACCCGGATGCTTCCTAATCAGGAAGCTCACGATGACCGCCTTCAACCCTCTTCGGAGCTGAGTGTTCATGTGCTCCGAGATATTGCCAACTGATGTATAAATACTTGCCTGTACAGCAGACTGCTCTTCTTTGGACATCGAAACTTCAGACCCTTTCCTACATCTTAATTCGCGCCGAGATGCATGCTTCTTTGCTGGCTAGTCTCGTCTCATTTGCCCTCGTTGGCGCTCATCCCACTGGGCATAGCGACCGCCTGATTGGCCGTGCCGTTGATCTCAATGCCTTCCGACTAAAGGCTACTTCGGTATATGTGAATGCTTCGGTCGCTGAACTTGAACCCAGCACCCGCCACAGGAGGCGCGGCGACTATATTGAGACGGCTACCGACCTGGTGAAGTCTGTTGTAAACGGAGCCACCTTTCGGGTCGTTGAAGATCACTATACTGGTTCGAATGGGATCGCCCATGTGAACTTCAAGCAGACCGCCAACGAAATCGACATTGACAATGCCGATTTCAACGTTAACGTTAGTGCGATGGCTCTCTTTCTACCTCGCAATCTATTGACGGTTGATAGGTTGCTAAGGATGGATCCATCTTCTCTTATGGAAATTCATTCTTCACAGGCAAGATTCCATCGAATCCGCTCGTAAAGCGTGACTTCTCTGATCCGGTCGATGCTCTGAAGACCGCCAGTAGCATGCTCCAGCTTCCTATCGAAGCCGAGAAAGCTTCCGCTGAGACTACGGAAGGCAAGGAAACCTTCACTCTCAAGGGTACCTCGGGCACAGTCAAGGATCCAGAAGCCAAGCTCGTTTACCTCATCAAAGCCGATGGATCATTAGCCCTCACTTGGCGAGTTGAGACCGATATCTTGAGCAACTGGTTGCTTACCTATGTTGACGCTGCTACAAATGAAGAGATTCATGGTGTTGTGGACTATTCTGCAGATGCAGTCTACCAAGCCTAGTGAGTTCTGGCAAATCCAGAGAGCTATTGTCGCTAAATGTGTGCAGTCCTTGGGGACTAAACGACCCTACTGAAGGCTCCCGCAGTTTAATTACTGATCCCTGGGATATTAAGGCTTCCGAGTTCACCTGGCAAGGGACTGGAACCGCTACTTACGATGTCACCCGCGGGAATAATGGTATCGCTCAGTCCAACCCAAGCGGAGGAAGCGCATATCTCGACAATTTCCGCCCCAAGAGCGCTACCCTAAATTTCAGCTACCCTTTCACAACCTCAATGACCCCGCCTTCGACCTTCGTTAACGCCTCTGTTGTGCAGCTGTTCTACACAGCTAACCAATATCACGATCTGCTCTACTCTCTTGGATTTACTGAAAGAGCTGGAAATTTTGAGGTTAACAACAATGGCCAAGGGGGGGTTGGTAACGATATGGTGATTTTGAATACCCAGGACGGTTCTGGAACTAATAACGCTAATTTCGCGACCCCTCCTGATGGTCAGCCTGGCCGAATGAGGATGTACATTTGGAATAAATCTACTCCTAACCGGGACAGTAGCTTTGAAGCTGGTGTTGTTATACATGAGTATACACATGGACTCTCTACTCGCCTCACTGGCGGCCCTGCCAACTCTAACTGCCTTAATGCTCTGGAATCCGGCGGTATGGGCGAGGGTTGGGGAGATTTCATGGCTACCGCAATTCGGCTCAAGCCTTCCGATACTCGCTCTAAGAATTATCCTATGGGTGCTTGGGTTAATAACAGTCCTGCTGGTATCCGCGCATACCTCTACTCTACCTCCTTGACGACAAATCCTCACGTTTACACGGATGTGAACTCGCTCTCCGCAGTGCATGCTATTGGCACGGTCTGGGCCACGATGCTGTACGAAGTGCTGTGGAACTTGATAGACAAGCATGGCAAAAATGACGCGGCAAAACCCACTTTTACCTCTGGCGGTGTGCCCACCGACGGAAAATACCTCACCATGAAGCTTGTCGTTGACGCTATGGCTCTGTAAGTCTACTCGTCTCCCCCATATAATCTTTGTAGTTCTCAGCAAAGCTAACATTCATTCTTTAGGCAACCGTGTAGTCCCAATTTCGTCCAAGCCCGTGATGCCATCTTGGATGCCGATACTGCGCTTACTGGTGGTGCTAATAAGTGTGAGATCTGGAAGGGTTTTGCAAAGAGGGGCTTAGGAACGGGGGCAAGGTATAGTTCTACTACGAGGACTGGTAGCACAGCGCTGCCTAGTGGGTGTTGAGCGGAGATATGAGATCGTCGTGAGATGAGAACAACGGTATTGAGAGGAGTGATGTATTTACGCTAGACACTCATAGCTTTAGGACATTGCAGCAACGAGAACTTATACTATATAATTGTTGCCGAAAGATGTCCACACTTCAGCTTATTTAGAACGCTAAATTTTGTGTCATCATCAACAAAGACACTTCAACTCGCTGTGAGAAAACGCTAACACAGTGCGATCGGCTTGGGTAAGTTCTCCTGGACTGCGTGTAAGGTTGGCACTACTGTCACATATTGAGGAAAAAGTGCTTGTTTACATCACACTAGCACAAAGCCAACCGGCTATCCTTTGCGCTCCGACTCCACTCATTGATGACCAACTGTAAGCTACAACCTACCAAACGTGAACTGGGGGATATTGATATCGGTAATCGTCCACGTGATGCCTCCGTCTTTCGTCGACATCTCACCCGTCACACCTTGAGCCTTACCCATCGTCTGGTCATAATGTGGGTCTGCCGAGTTCAAAGTGATAGTCGTGTCAATCCACTTGTGCGCAAACACGGTGCCACAATTCTCTTCTGCGCACTCAACGGCGCTTCCCCAACCAATCGCATGGCCATCGCTAGTTGACAGAGTGGAAACTTGTCGGCCGTTAACGAGGACAAATTGTGTGTAGTTTCCAGTTGCATCATCGAACTTATCTGCACTCATCTCAGCACCTCACATCTTACACGCTCCGAGCATGACAAGAACTTACAGTGCATAGTAACCTTATCTCCCTCTTGTGCCTTCTCCCCATCCGCCTGAACAGGCATCTGCGTAGTCGGTGACGTACTCAACAAGGTGTACGCGAAAATGTTCCAATCATTTTTAATCCAATTGTCCGCAATGCTCTGGATCAAATCCCCATTCGAAGTCCCCATGCCGACCCATAGCGACGTATCTCCTGATGAGCCGCTAGGTGCTTTGGGCAAGACGAGAGTGGAGGTTGCTTCGCGGATCCAGGAGTTGGCGCCGACCGGCCCGGTGCTGAATGCTGGGCCGAAGGCTGCGTTGACGGTTGAGGATGTGAGCGCTAGGGTGGCGGCGAGAACTGATAGCAGGGAACTCGAGGATGAAGACATGTTAATGCGCCGAGTTATTTGTTTGGTAGTGAGCGAGTGTGGGTAAAGATGACCGAGAGAGAGCGACTGTCGTGCTGGATTGGGAAGAACCGTTCATCTTCAGTAACATTTAAGCTGCTTTGAAATTCCTCAGGGATTGGTGGAACTTGTTGTAACCCGCCGGCGAAGTTGCTGAGGGGGTGGAGTGAGGAGGCACACCTGCCATTCCTGTCGTAACCGAATGGTAATGTAAGGTGTTGACCATTATATACTTCGTACAAGCTCTTACACTAGCCTTCTGTTTCATCGCAGCATCTTGTTCCTTCTTGGCAAGGCTTCATTTTCTCTGTCCGCCTTCTGTGCAGTTGGCGACCTGTGCGGCGGGTCGACGGGTCGACTGTTTCAAGTATCCTGGAAACTCTGCAGGGACGTTAATTCGATATCCAAATGGCTTTCAAGTCGAAACACCGCTCTGTCATTCCGTTTGCCGAAATTAACGAAAATCGATGTCCACCTTGTCCCATGAGGCACCCATCACGCTTCGGATGAATAGTGGGCTTTTTTATACTACGAATTGAGCGGTTAGGCGTTCTCCTAGAAACCTTTTGTGACGAGCTTCACTTTTAAATGGTCGAGCATTGTTCAATTTAGTTGATCGACAGTGCCGTTATGGAGCGCTGCGGCAGAACGTTGTTGGTCCACGAATGAGCATAAGGCTCTGCGACATCACGTATCTCGTTTGACCCCGCTCAAATGGTAGATATGGGCATTCGCGCTTAGCACAAATCTGCACGATTTGTACTATGTCAAGACATCTCATAGACACAATCCTTCGTATTTCTTACAGGCAAAAGGTAAACATGGGGTCAGAAACTGACCCAATTAGACCAACTGATATGGTATGTGAGCCTGACTTGATTCGCCCGTAACGTTTTCAGCTGTGTCCAGGGCCCTTGTTACCTCCGCACGTACACGATTGGGCATGTTACAACAGCGGTACCTCCGGCATGACAGGAAATTGCCAAGTTGAATGAAGTTTCGGCTCTCCACCGCGCGGTCCGACCAGAGCATGGCAGCCGAAAACAAAGACTGTATTAGTGCATATACACTGAACTATACGTCGCAACACAATAAGGATACAATCCGAGAAGCTGCATGCTAATAAGGCAAATAAGCAAATATCCGGAGATGTCCGCCCCGCATGGGTGGGCGGGCTGTTCCCGAGCACTTGTGCTTACCATCAGCGCGGCCATTCATGGAACGGTGTGAGACGGCTCCATTGTGAGCCCGAATATAAGATGTGGGGATAATTGACTATACTTCCAAGGTGTCAGATGCCAGTATTTAGCTCATGCTTACTGCTTAGTTTAGCAATTGAAGTTTCTATCGCACAATTAAAAACTAGGTTTCATCATACCTCTGGATACCTTTGGCGAGGATACATTTCCGCGATTCATATCAAGAAGCTTTGCGAACTTGTAATCTAAGTAATTAGACATGGTCTCATTTCTTTTGCGCGACGTTCGCGTCTTCACCGGCGAATCGACAATTGAAACTGGTTATGTCCACGTCGAAGAAGGAAAAATCAAGTCTGTAGGACCCGTGTCAAACGCACCACAAGTCTCTGTCAAAACATACTCAAAGCCCGGTCATACTCTTCTACCAGGTCTGATCGACTGTCACATCCATGCCGATATGGCGGACCCAAAAGCCTTACCTCAAGCTCTGCGGTTCGGCGTGACTACCGTATGCGAAATGCATAATGAGCTCGACAACGTACGAAAGCTTAAGAAGCAAGCACTAGAGCCAGACACTGCTTCATACAAGACCGCGGGTCAAGCAGCGACTATTGAGAATGGATGGCCAATACCGGTCATTCTAGCACACAACGACAGCCCAGAAGTTCTAGCGGAGATTGCTAAATGGCCGAAGTTGTCAAACAAGGAAAATGTAGTCGAGTATTTGGATTGGAACACGAAAGAGATGCAACCCGATTATATCAAGTTGATGCACGAGAGTGGCACCATGATGGGTCGCAAGCTCGATTATCCGACCGTCGAACTGCAACGCACCATCGTTACGGAAGCAAAAGCGCGTGGATATTTGTCTGTCGCACACGCTACGTCTCTACAGGATACGCTCGATGTTTTGGAAGCGGGTGTGAATGGCCTCACACACTCCTTTTGCGACAAGCCGCCAACCCAAGAAGTTGTCGATGCTTACAAGAAGAGCAACGCCTGGCTTAATCCGACACTTGCGGCGATAGGCAGCCTGACGACAGAGGGCAAGGATCTTCAACACCGGTTTGCGCATGACCCGAGAGTCAAGGGATTGATTGATGAGGATCGAGTAGGCAACATGTGCAAGTGTATGGCATTCGCTTTAGAGCACGGGAAGGTTGAATATGCGTACGAGAACGTGAAGATTTTACGGGAAGCGGGAATTGATATCCTTTGGTATGCTTTGTCTCTGAAACGATCGGATGTGAGCTGACGATTGAGTAGTGGTAGCGACTCCGCAGGCCCTGCGAAAGGTACAGCCTTCGGCCTTTCGATGCACCATGAGTTGCATCTGTTTGTGCACAAGGTAGGCATGAGTCCCCAAGAGGCCTTACGCTCAGCCACGAGCTTGGTCGCGAAGCGCTTTAAGTTCGTAGATCGTGGACTTTTAGAGGAGGGATTGAATGCTGATTTGCTCCTCGTCGAGGGGAATCCGCTGGAAGACATTGACGCAACTTTGAACATCCGCGGTGTTTGGCGCGATGGGAAGTTGTGCAGTGCGCATGCATCCAAGATGGACCCGGGTAGTACATCTTGAGTAGCAACCCACGCACACTTCCCAAGGGACCCTGAATGCCTGAGTAGAATAAGTACACTCGGCATATGTAGAACACTATCACGAATATCTGATTTACAAAAAAAAGCTCGAATCGCCAGCTGTTATACTTTACGCTCTCTAGTACCTCCGCTTAGCCGCCTCTTGCCACCCATGTTGCGCAAAATATCCATTCCCTAATACGGACTTACCAGCAATTCTATGGCTGATAAGACGTCGATGTAGTAAGTAAGCGAAGTCCCCAAGTGTTACGGTACTTGTTGATCACTTGTATCTAATGTGTGTAATGTATGGAAGTCTTCGGTTGCTCTTAATAGTTAAGGGTGTCCGGGTCACGGAGTGGAGCGTTCCGAGTCAGGATAACACTTTCGTTTTCAATAACAATAGGAGAGGCGCTTTTACGATGAGTGATGGTATATTAGTAAGATTCGGATCGCGGAATACCGTAAGAGCGAGAAGCGCGAGGGTCCAGGGTCACGCTTGGTAAAAGGTAACGGAAGCAGCCCCGCAATGCATCATGGCGGGGCTCGAACGCGCTATATGATGACCGCGCAACTATCTACTATAAATCGGAAGTGAGCGAGCAACCAGGGCATGCGAGAAAGATATAAGCTTATCGATCTCGAATAGGGAACATGGCAAGCTCTGTAAGTTGTATTAAAGCAGCTCAGATAATCGACGACTTAACATGGGTGCATCAAATAACTACTAATGGCTGCTAGAACGACACCCACAACTTCGCAGAGAAAGACGGCCAATTCCGACGTAAACCATCTGCATTCCGCAACTTCATATCATCCGACTCAAGCTCAGACTTTCCTGCTGAGAAAGATCGATATGTGCTCTACATTCACAAAGGCTGCCCCTGGGCCCATCGCACCAATATCGTCCGCAGCTTGAAGGGGCTCGAAGATGTCATCCAGTTGGTTGTGTGGGATGCGTATTTCATCCATGAAGGCCAGGGATGGGGAATGTCAGGGAAGCCAGGATTCGATAAGGAGCCGCTCTATGGATTTACGAATTTGCGGCAATTGTATGAGAAAGCAGACCCAGGGTATGAGGGCCGGTACCTGGTGCCTACGCTCTGGGACAAGAAAAAGGGTAAGCTTGCCAACCGGCCCTTGGGGTCAGATAAATGCTAATAAAGCTACCAGAGACCATTGTGAGTAATGAGTCTAGCGAGATTATCCGGATGTTTTACACAGAATTCGATGCTTTCATCCCAGAGCATCTGCGCGAATCTACCAAGGGCGATAAAGGAATATTTCCATCCCATCTTCGCAAAGATATCGAAGCTATGAACGACTGGGTCTACGATACCATTAATAACGGTGTCTACAAGACTGGTTTTGCAACTACCCAAGAAGCATACGAAGAGCACGTATACCCCGTCTTCAAGTCTCTTGACCGCCTGGAAGAGCACCTCGGACAGCCAGGTCACGGTCCATACCTGTTTGGTGATCACATTACGGAAGCAGACATACGTCTGTATACCACACTGATCCGCTTTGATGTTGCGTATTTTACAATATTCAAGTGTAATTTGAAGATGATCCGGTATGAGTATCCGAGGTTGCATGCGTGGTTAAGGAAGCTGTATTGGGATGAGAGTGATGTGACGAATGGTGGGGCCTTCAAGAAGACAGTGGACTTCCAGGGGGTAGGTGCAGCCTTTTCTCTAACCTTGGATCCGTGGCTTACTTGTAACAGTACAGGGAGGGCTACGCGAGCGCTCTTAGGGCGAAGGTCGTGCCTGTAGGACCGAAACCAGATATCATGCCGTTGTAGCACAACGAATGTTACAATGAATGCACTCCAGAAAGGCGCACACAGAGCCAAAAAGGTAGTTGTTAAAAGATCATACGAAACATCGCAAGGGAATTTAAGAAGAACCACAGTCTGTGGAGGATAGCCTTCTCAGTCATCCATGAGAGACACGCCTTCCCACTTTGAACTAGCGTCATCCCTAGCGCACTCACTCTACATCTACACTCTTTCCCGCATCGCTCTTCCTGTCATAGGAGACTTCAGAACGCTAATGTCAACCTCTTTTCTTCATTTCTCTATTCCGTAAACTTTTTTTTAGCAGCGAAATGCATGTTGTCCTTGTCCTTGCGGCTCTTACAGATCTGCACAATGACGTCTGATTTCTCAGCAAGCCAATTACTCATCCTAGCATGCAAATGCTTACGATTCAACACCGAAACAACGAACATGCAACAAAAACTGCATATTTGTAAACGGCATTAGAAATATTGAGAGTATATAAGATGGATGTGAACGAGCAGATGAAATGTATAGTTCGCCGTAGTTATTTACATTGCGCAAGTTTCCAGTTAGAACGCGATACAACCAGATACCCAATCCAACCCAATCTTGTTTGTTATTTAGAAAACCTGTGCCCATCATCTTAAATCTGAGAGCCATATCAATACTACCATCGGACATGTCATCAGATCTCGTAGCAGGTGTCGTACACAACTACGTGCAACCGAATAAACACCGCAAACCGAAAGCGAAGTCATCGTCGCGTGAATCGCAGCACCTTTTAAAAATACTTCAGGATCACCAGGACCTCTATGATCGATCCCAGCTATCTCAAAACATCAGCAGACAATTGCAAGCTACTCTTAAAAATTCAACGACTCCCATCACCACGATACTTTCGCTCGGCCTCGGTAGTCTCCAAGTATCCAAAGGACAATCACGAAGACTAAAACAACTCACCATATTACTGGCTATCCGAGACTCGTTGCAACCAATGTCCAGGAAGCCCATAGAAATCTATGCGCAAGATCCAACCTTCACCCGCGCCGATGAATCCTTCCTCGTCAGCCTAGGCATCCGCATCCTAAGAACGCCTTCTGGGTCAGAACTTGGAGAAGCCGCATCCATTATCCGCCCTTCAACCTTGATATATTCTCCCTTCTTGACACTGGAAGCATATGAGCAGCTTCTATTGAATGCTATATCACCAGTGCAATACCTCGTGGGCGATGACTTCAACGCGTTACTGAATAAGTGGCCGAAGCATAGCGCTGAGCGCATACAGGTGGAAGGCGTAATGAAGTCTGGGTTATCGAGATATAGGAGGAGAGCGGTGAATGGCGAAGGGTTCTGGGCGCAAGAGGACGGAACGTTTCCCATGGCTGTGTATGGAGGATCAGACGGTGTCTCAAGAAGAATGGAGAAGGCGAAGATATAAGGAGATGTAGTGCAGAAATAGTTAATACCAAAACACACGTTGCCTATATGCAAACAACTCATGACTATACCTCTCTTCGACCTTCAATAGAATACCGCATCCGTGGCGCCATGTGTATATCTGGTATCAAAATTCATATGAATGCAAAACAAACAAAAGGCATGATTGCTAACTAGATGACAGTGCAGCGCACTGCGGCGGTCCTTGTATTCACGTTCTCCAGACGTATTGGAAAGGGTGCATGTTCGTCTGGAGCAAGTTTGTTTCATGAACGACGCGGCCCATTTGTGTGCCGAGAATTCTCGTACTCGTGCTGACTTTTGACTCCGTCAACCTTACCTCCGCGAAATTTTGCCCGCATAGGTACGTGTGTCTCATTCCGCCTGTTTCACACGTCCCAGCTGTGCGCGAATAGAGAGCTATGAGTTTGAGGCTGAAAATCTGAAGCGTTGTACTAGAACATCGCTGCGATTGAAGCAGCTCAATGTGCAGCTCAAATGCCCCACCTAAGCAGAAGCGCTATGAAGGTACTTCGAGTAGTGATTGGAGTACCCAAGACTTTCAAGCTTCCCAGATTCTCGTAATAGGCGAAATGGCCGGTATTATGATCGGCATTATAGGGGCTTAGCTCAGGTACATAGTTTAGTTGCCGCGAGGCGGATGAAACCGCTAATTTTTAGACTAACAGCGATGTGATGGCCTCCCACGACTACCTTTCACGTGGTTTTATTTCTTCTCCGTTGTCGTGGCGACATACATGATCGGTATTCGGACAAATTCATGAGATATCTGTATTGTAACCGAGGAACTCCTAACACTCATGGTGTGTAAGAGCTTAATAACAGAAGAACAGAGGCCCTCGGAATCGTGAAACCAAGCGCAAGTAACGGGGACTTGTATGCGTACAAAAGAAAACACTTTTGGGCGTATTTAGAGTGTGTGCTATGGACATTCAGCAAGGCTTAAAATAATATGACTGTAATTGGGTGACCAGGTCTTAACATGCTTTTCCAGAATGGGGTGAGGGGTTGCGCCGCGAGGCTGAGTTTCTATCGATATTCAGGGTTGGGGGCCGGGATACCACCAATGAGGAGAGCTAGCAGAACGCCTCAAACTTTCCGTCCCTCCTGGTATGTCGCAATTCGTCCAGTAACGCGAGATACGATATGGCTGTGCATGCCGACCGGTGAGCGCCCATCACGCGTGCGACCGCCATGCCTCTATACATATTCGTCCCGTGTCCCGAGGTCGCTGCCAACCTAGCCTTGTCACTCGTTGCTGCTGCTGTCGCAACACAGCAAGAATGGGCTTCAGAGATAAGCTGAAGGATAGGTTCGCGCGGCCAAGTAGTGTCGCTAATCCTTCAGCGGGCTCGAGTCAACATCAACCGCCGAATCAGTATGTGGTCCCGCAATCAGGCTGAGCTCTGAAGATAGCCTTCACTGAGACATCGACGCAAAAGCCTGACCAACACAGACTTCCATACCGTCCAGCACCAGGTCAGGTTGGAGGGCCGCCGGCAGTACCAGAAGTTGTCCCTCCCACCCCATTGAATGTGCCGAATCCCGTGTCGCAGCAGATCGTGAACGCGGGGCTGTTTCGCAATGCCGCCGATGAGAAGACCGCAGCTGGTGACTTTGTCTCTGCTATCACTCTGTACGAACAAGCCATCAAGCTGACCCCGGATGATCCTGAACTTCTGCTGTGCCGAGCAATGGCATACCGGCTCTCCGATCCACCGCAATATCAAGCTGCATTACGTGACGCAAATGCGGCAATTCAGTCTAATCCGACGAGTTGGTACGCGTGGCATACAAAGGGGGAGATTATGGGATGTCTGAATGACTACGATGGTGCTGAAGAAGCATTTCGCGAAGCGTACGCATCTGCGGCTGGCATGGACAAGATCAAAGTGCAGACTAGTATAGGCGACATCAGGAGGAAAAGAGAATTGGCAAACACTCTTCCACCCCAGATTTCGACACCATTGGGCTCTCAATCTGGTTTGATGAACCAACAACCTGCAATGAATCCTCAGGCAACACAACCGTCGTACTCTACCAATACCCAAGCCAATATGCATTCTGAGCTTCCCTCGCCGTCAAGTCCTTCACCCTCATACTCGACCCCTACTTTGACGCCTTCGGCACCAGCACTTTCAGTGCCGACCCAGAATACAACTACTTACTCAAGCCCATCCACTCCCGCACAACCATCAAGAACACCGTCGCCATACATTCCAACTCCAGCGACACAATATACTACGCCATCGCCAAGCCAATCACAGGCACCTTCAGCACCGGCTTCTCAAGCTCTGCCAGCCTCGACAAGCTTTCCTTCTCCAACGCAGCCCCTTGTACCAATTGCTTTTACGCCCCCGCCAGCTACACAGAGTACACCCGCACCCGCGTCCTCGCCTACGCCACAGAGAGCTCCATCAACCTCTACCAATCCATTCACGTCACAAACCGCGGCGAGTCCTCGAAGGACTTCGTATGGCAGCACCCTCCAACCTAATGCGACTAGTTCTAGCCCAGGAAGTACTCAAGCCACTGCTCCCTCGCTGGTTCGACCACCACCCAGCCCGTCTCTAGGTACGAGGACTATGGGCACAACAACAAATACCACCCCAGCACGTAAGTGTTCTCCGCATGGACTGTCAAAGCCCCTACTAAAGATGCACAGAATCGACTGCACCTACGAACACAACTCGGCAAACGGTTCAGCGTCAACACAATGCTTCTAATGTTAATCAAACTCCTACTACGACGATACCGTTTACGCCAGCTGACCTTTCAACGCTTACCGAAGATGTTCCGTCTGATCCACCGCCAGACTACTCGCCTTCAGGCAATCCGCAACAAGCGACTATCACGACCGCGGAACTGAACGCGAAGCTGAATGAGCTGGAGATTATCATTGCGGCAAAGAACAAAGGCAAACTTATGGTCCGTCCATATACCGGCGCACAACAAATTGATGCTGTTCAGCTTTTGTATGTTGGTTTGACTGCAGCTCAACTCACTACCCGGGAGATACCTCCGATCACATACCTCCACCCGACTCACAGTAGGCGTGACAGATGAGTAAACGCAAGCAATGACTGACGGTTTGCAGGCAAGATGCATGTTGATATCAACAAATACCCGGGCAATACGTTCCTAGACCTGGACCCTGAGAGTGGGTCATTCTATGATGGACAGCTACCAGGAACCACTACCGTTGGCGGGTACTCCGAAGAGTACCGTAACCATCAACTTCTTCTAGCGCCCGCACTGAATCTCCATCTTGAAGCTAGTGTAGGCTTGCCAACGATTCCTCTTGCACAAATCGTGGCACGACTACAAAGATTGAGATTTTCCCGGCTAGAAGATGATCAGGGACTACTCGCATTTCTCGGGCTTTCACAGTACGCAGTCGGAAATACACATCTAATAACGACCTAACTAACAATCGATAGAATCAACGTGCTCCAATTTGGCTTCGGCACCGGGGGAACTCGCCAAAGACGTATCGACAGCCTATGTCTGATGCTGACACGCTCATTTTACGATGAGCCAACTCGCTTCATCGATTTTACGAAAGCTCGCACTTTCACAAGCAACTTTCTAACCGCAGCGAACCAGGAGACAAAAACGCGAGACTTTCTCTTCCAAGTCCTGCTAGGCTATGAGCTCCTCATTCGTCTAAAGCTCCAGCCAGCGCTAACATCTTACGCTGGGATAATGACAGACTATATATCTGCACTCATCGTAACTGCAGACCTGTTCATGCAAAATGTGCAAGTCACTACCCCTACTGCAACCACAACCACAACAACTTTGACTACTACTACTCCGCCTCGTTACGCCTTCTTCGCCATAAATCATCAGCGTAATGCTGAAGGTTTGATTCGCATTGCCGAAGCTCTCTCCTGGCCTCTCATGGACGAGACGAGGCGCACCCTCGAAACTGCATACTTCGATCTTACGTCCGGTACTAGCGGCGCCTCTTACGATATGTATGACTGGCTCTTTGGTCTGGTCATGCCCGGGAAATTCTTCAGACATCGCGTAATGTGCACGCTTGTGGATGCCACGCCGAGTATCCGTAGCTGGCAAGGAGCGCCCTACTACGACAACGCCGTCGTTGTCAAGAACAAATCCTACTGGCCAAAACGTACCGTCCTCGGACGTGTTCTGGGTGGTCTTCGCAACCCAAAGAATGTGTGCGGCTGGATCGGTCCACTCCCCGCACCGTCTGGTAAGGACAAGAATGGCGGTGCGATTCAAGGTTGGGTCAGCTTGAACGCGCGACGACTTGACGTCCCCGTCCCAATTATTCGGCTCGCGAAACCGCTGGAAGCGCTGGGCTTCTCGGATGCAGACCAAACTACGAACGAACAGATCATTACTGAAATCGTGGATCCGAACGAATACATAATCTCTTCTGGCCCTGTAGCGCCGCCAGGACATCAGAAGAGCTCGTTCAAAGGCATCCACTTGGAGTTGATACCCCAGGCGCGATTAAATATTGGCCAGAGCCTTGGATTGCCAACAGAGGAATACCGGGCATCTCTTGACTTTGAGATCTCCGGTAACCCTGTTCGCTACACACTCTTCACACTGCCTATCTTCGTCACTGCCCCTCCTTGCGTAGGAACGCACGTCATGTTTCGGCGACAAGCACAAATGCGGTTGCGAGACGCTTTTCTCGTGAAAGATCTTAAGGATACGTACCCCGTGCCGGACAAGCTGCTGGTTATCAACGCGATGGGAGAGGGTGATGAGGTCGTAGCGAGGGCGTGGTGTGCGGAACGCGGTAAGCATGCGGTTATTAGACGCGATGTACCGGGTAAGGAGTGCTGTTTTGCTTGTGCTTGTAATCTTGCGGCTGGAGATACAGGGTTGAACTGCAATGTTTTGATTTGGGCGAGATAGTGAGATGATGTGGAAGGCATGATGGCTCATAGTGTGCATTGAATACTCATACAACATATTATTTTGCCTTACCAACTCTCATGAGCATATCTCCACCGAGGGGGACGCATTGCTTGCGATTTCCAACAGTCTTTGTGGTACCGTAAGCTAGTAGCTTTCAATTCTCATTAGCCGTCTCGGAAGTAAGACGAATCTCCAGCAACCCAGCACCACGAGGATTGTAGTGCATATACAACACCTCAAGTCTTGGATCGACCTCCTCTAACAATTTTCTCCAGTCTGCAGCCGTCCTTTCCTTAGCCCCAAACAGCGCCAACATAAGCAGATCCAGCTGGCGATGTTGATTCTCCTCTGCCCTGGTAACCTCGCCTTCTGCACGCTCTGGCACAATAATATCGTTGATCAAAATCCTTGGGTCATCAGTACGATCCTCTAGGGCTGGAATAAGAGATTGCAGCATCTTGATAGAATCTTCGTCGTTGTGGTTGTGGAAGATGGCGCGGCAGAGATATACCCCCGCATCATGTATAGGTTGAGGATTGAAGAAATCGTACTGCTGAAACGTCACGCGATTCCGAACATCGTCCGCTTGAGCGGTGGAAAGTTGGTGGACGGAGCGGTCTTGCACAGTAAAGTTGAGTCTCGGGAATTCCTTTATTTGATGAGTCAGTGTAGGTTTTAGGGTGCTCTAAAATCAAGGATACATTACGTGTGCGAGGTCGATACTAACATGGCCGTTGCCTCCGCCGACATCGACGATTTTAGTATTCTGAAGAGAGAGCCAGTCGAATTTATCACGGAGGATGGCGAAATTGTCATCAACTGCAACGAGAGTCAACATTCAGGATCCACATCATACTTCACTCACTCACTCAATGACCAGCCATCCATCGCTTTCGAAAATCTAGTAGCCTTGGCCGGATGTCCATCGTAATGCCCATAGAATGTAGTGCCAAAGTGCTTATGGAAAGCACTATCATCCAGGCCCATCGAATACGGACTGCCTTCGACCCAAGCATTCATCTCCGATGCAGCTTTGAAGAAGTCGTCAAGCGACGCTTCGCACATAGCACTAAAGATAGAGTTCTTGAGAAAAATCGAGCTAGCAGTGTGGCGGAACTTGCCATTAGTCTGCTCCTCGAAGATACGATGTGTCGCTAGCATTTTGAGCAGGCGGTTTGTGCGGTCTTCGTCCATACAAGCCCTCTTCGCAAGTTGGGCGGCACTAATTCCAATTTGATCATCTGGAACGTGATCGAAGAACTTCCTGCTCAACGCAACTTGCGCTGCAGCAAGGTCGGAATGTGAGAAGAATAGTGTTCGGAAGGTGTTCTTCGGGCCGTTGACGAGGCGCAGAAGGTCAAGGGCCGAATCGTTCAGTTGATTTCTGAGTGCTTCATATTCCGTTGCTTCTGGCAGCTTGTCTGAAGTGGGTGTGAAGTCGGGTTGCTCGTGGTGATTAGCATCAAGGTACGAAATTATACGCATCGATTGCTTGGAAATGCTATCGGCTAGAGAAGCGATAGAGACGTGCTTATCACAAACATGCGTGGTGGAGAATGCCATGGTGACTAATATCCCCTGAAAGAAGTGACAATAGAAGGCTACACCGAGAATTAAACAGGTCCAATGCGGCGTGAAGCATTTCCAGTGCAATGGATTGCTGCGTCTTTATGTAGTTCCAAGAAGACTAGCCAACAGCAATCATTACCATAGCTTCTCCATAGAGTCAAATGGCCAGGATTCCCCAAGGGATATCTTTGAAAGGGTAGCCCTTTGTCTGGGTTGCGCTCCTTGATCACGGAGTTTGGTGGCGCAAGAGCTCCACGAACATCAGTACTGGGATACTCTTGTAAGCGTAGTCTTGAAGGTTTCCAAAACGTATATTCTCGTACTCGATTTTTCTGATTAGGCTGAGTCCATCAGGCACATGACTATTCAACATTTATAGGAGGAGCCTTAGCTAAGCGCAATGGTAACGCGTACCAAATTTTCCGCAACTGTATTTCGCATACACGCCGGATAGGTCAAGAACGCCTTTGACAATGCAAAGAGAATTCTGATTTTCCTACCTTCGGTTCTTTCCTTCCTACGCCATTACGGGTCATGTGCAGTTATAATAACACTTTCAATAATGATGTGTCAAATGATATGTAACAACTTATCCAACTGCATTTATCCTCAGCTGCGAATGGTCCTCGCGGGTGTGGATTTTCCGAGAGATTGTGAAGGTAACTTCGTCAAATGTACTAAGGGAAGTTGCAAGTATTCCCTGGGAAGTAGAGAGCCGCGCTGCAGCTTTGATACGAACGCGTTGCTACAAAGAACAAGCCAAAAGTCCGACACTCGACGTGAGCAACTCGAACTTCTTGCAAAAGTATTTCAATGGGATTGAAAGAGAATCGCCGGCCACAAGAGATTCTGCTATCGCACTGCGCACACAGAAGATCCTTCGAAGGCTCAAAAGTCAGCTTCACACTTCACAAGCTGATCCAAAAAATGAGCCGCCTCTCAACCAAGTCGGGGAGCGAGGGCGACGATACCATGATGCAGGGAAGGAGCGCTAACGCGGAGGCTTCGTAGCTCGGATAGAAGGAGTTGAGAAGGGCACGCGACGTGTAGGCGTACCTCAGGTACAAGTCCTTCGTTGTGTTTTCAGCTGGGAGAAGCAGGGTGCTTCAAGATTCCGGCCATCCTGCAAGCTCATCCCATCATATTGCTATTGTACTTCTTCAGGAAAATTATTGCAAGACGACATGCAGTTTCATCGCCGCGGAAGTATATGATGCACCTTCCAGAGTAGCCAGTGGGTTAGGGTTAATTTTGAAGATCCCGTAGCCATGGACCATGAGACGTCATGGATTGCAGTTCACCAGAGCGACGTTTCGTGGACGGCTTTATTTACATCCCTTTTTCTTGCAAGGCTCGTTCCACCAGGCTGGACGCACAAATGTTCATAGGTCCAGTTGTGTTGCTCAAATATCCGCAACTCCGCGATGTGGCTAAGAAGACTGGGGCGCACCTACAAGGGCCAATATCTACCCATTGGAATATCAACCTATATTTACAAATATTTCCTCACAAACTACGGAGTTCAATGCCGTGGCCTATATCTAGGATGCGCTCCACTCCTAAGCCAAGGAAGCCTCGTGTTCGTTTAAGCGAAGTCCGATATCGAGGAAACGTCAGGTGCTTGGCGAAAATTCACAGTACGGAATCATCATTTTGAACCCATGGTCACGAATTTCTTTTGAAAAAGTCTAGTTCTGGTGGAAGGTCTCCGGACGTCGGTCTGGACTTCGCTGCGTTACTAGCACGGCAGAAGTTGACTCCCGTACGTTCAATGGACCTCCCCATTCACTCCAACCACCTCTTAATCTCCACCGCAGCGCCACGACACATGCATTGCGGTAATCTTTTACGCGGCCTCCATCAGTTGCTTGAAACAAAACAATACGCAAGATGCCACCCAGTCATTGCTAGCTATACGCTCTCTTGGCTGCGATGAAACTACGTAAGGAATACCGGAAATTTGAAGACCTCGCATGCAGATGTGCTTCATGAGACGGGATGGCGTTTGAGGGCCACGCCTATAGCGTTCGTGGAAAGCTTCGGAGCATGTATATCCCTAGAGGATGGCTTTTGATCTCGGAGAAAACGTAATGTAAGTACGCGTACAGAGCCAATTACTCTATCTGTCCATTTCGACAAGATGATGACGAATGTGGAAATGGAGTTGTTATATATCCGGAGTTAGCTGCTGTCCTTCCACTCATTCCAGAACCACCAATACACCCTCCCTGTGGCCCATCATTAGATCCAGCAGTAACTCTTATTCAAATCAACACCATGAAGCAGCTCTTCAGTCTCATTCCTCTTCTTTACTTAACCGCTAGTGCAGCAGCGCTCGTCGGCCGCGACCGCCGCAACGCCGCCGCTGTAGCAAACCCGGCTCCCAACCTCCAAGTCCGCCACAAAAGCTGGAAGACCCGCTCCCGACATGATCACGACGACGACAACAAAACCACCTCCACCCGCACCGTCACTATCACCGTCACCGTCACCGTGACGTCCACAGATGGCTTTCCCACAGAAGGCGTACCAGCAGAAAGTGCCACGACGACCGTCGAAGACAACATACCGACTACCTCGAACGACGACTTGGCGCCAATCACGCTGATCACTCTCGACTCTCTTCTTCCTACTTCGGTTTCTAGCTCGGATGATTCTGTGGCATCGCCTACTTCAGTGGATGATCTGGCGCCTATCACTTTGATTGATATCGATACCGTGGCACCGACTGCTGTTGCGAGCTCAGATGATAGTGCGCCTACTCCGAATGATATCGCGCCGATTACGTTGATTACTCTCCCGGGACGCTAGAATATGATGAAGCGAAGGTGGTGAGTGGAATAGTGGAATATGAATGATGGGTATGTGTTAGTAGGGTAGTGGATATGTAGATGGTGGGAATCTTTCAAATTATGCAGACCAAAATATGCCTATATAGGGTTTGGAAGAGGCACAGGTACACATGTTTATAAGAAGATGGAACGGTGTCTGTGATGCGATATTCTCGTTATTTAGTATCAATATACCAAGAACCTAAGCATAAGTTCACAAATATTAACAAATGTTAAGAAGAACAGGAATGAATGCAGCGGAGGGCGATTACTTCGATAATGCCCAATCCTCGCCAATGTGCCGAGACATAAGACTGTGAGCTGCGACGACCCAGTTTAGAAGTATGCTGCAACACCACGTGCTCCTCTACTCGTTTAAATCTTCCCGTCGTGCCAAGTCTCTTAACACTCTCCCACCCACTATAGAACACTCCAACACATCCCACATTGCATCACCCCATAACACCCCATCCCTCAAACACACCCTCAAATCACGTATCAAACTACCGAAAGTTAGCTTTGCCCCTCCTTCCCAAACCCCAATCATCTTCACTTCATCATCACTTACCTGCCACTTCTGCAACCCCCTCCTCCCCTCCCCACTCTTCGCCGGCGCGCGACTCGCCATCTTGGGCTCATGCGTCCTCGTATACTCCTGCGCGAGACTAGCACAGACCTTCTTGTGCGTTTTGAAATGTGCTTTTTGGCATTCTTTGCTGCAGTAGGATGTGCTGTGGCATTTGAGGCAGGGTTTGAGGGGATTTGCGGATTGGGGTTGGTTGCATTGGGCGCATGTGGGTTGTAGTTGTTGTTGTGGTTGTGTTGTTGAAGAGGAGGAGGAGGTGCTGGAGGTTGTGTTGGAAGTTGTTGGGTCGGTGGCGGTGTTGGTGTTGGGATCTGTTGGGCTCGCCATGCTGAATGCTTGGGAGGAGTAGAATTAGGGGGATTGGAAAAGAGTTGGTACAAGTGGGTTAGTGGATGTTTCGTAGGGAAGGGCTTGTGTCACGGGTGTCAAAGTTTGGTGTGAGCGCTCGGCTTTTCGCTAGTAAACTACGTAAGGAGATTTTAGCGAGCGGTCTAGACCATTACAGCACTAGTTCGTTTCTCGGACTTATCGCCCTCTGTAGACAACTAACACGATCATTTATTCAACAGCTCCACCTCCGGAAACTCCCCGTTCTCTCCCCGCAGCACCTCATCTTCCTTCCTCAACCCTAGTGCATACAAAAAGAAGCTGCTCACATATCGCCCGAGAATCTCATACACCCTAGGTCCAAACACAGGACCAACCAATAACTGCGCCGTCTCACTCAGATCATCCCTAATCCCCGCCACATCCACAAGCAAATTGAGGTCCCAGGAACTTCCATGGCTGCTATTAGTGATAGTAAACTCCCTCTTGTAGTCGACGTGTGGGGAACTAGACAGCGTATCCCAGAACGTATTCCACGTAGGGTCAGTGGAGCTATTATGTCCATCGCTGCCCCATAGCACGAACGCTTGCGGATGCTTTGGCGAGCCAAGAGGAGCCGTGAGCACGGGACCAAACATCATTCCATCGATATTGATACCCGCGCGGAACCGTTTGTCGTTGAGCATGGTGGTTGCGGATGCTGCGCCGCCAAAGGACTGTCCGAACATCACGGCTTGGTTCTTTTTGCCGAGCGTGTCAAGCACGAATGAAGCATCTTGTGCGCGGACCTCTAGTGCATGTTCAACTGATGCGGTTGACCCGTTGGCATCGTCCGGTTTTATAACGTGGCCACCGTAGATGACGTCGCCGTTTGGGAAGGCGACGACATCGGTGTCGTAGGGGTGGTCGATGGTGAGTACCGTGATACCATGCGATGCGACTTCCTGCGCGAGGCTAGAGTAGAAGAGGCGTGTGGTATTCAGGCCACCGCTGAATAACGCAATTGGGAACTCCTTTCTATATCCGCTGTGATGGGCTCTCGTGCTTGTACAGACTTCAAGGTAGAATCGCGACAAAACTCCCGAGGGGAATTCGTAACCTGCTAGGATTTCGTCTTCCGCTTTTGCGACCTCGGGCAGAAAGTAAGGTATTGTAGTGAGTTTGCATTTTGACTTAGGAATGGGGTCGAGTCGCGATACCATTATCCGGCGAACGTGAGATGCATTGAACGGGTCCACACGGGAGCTGTCAATAAGCTCAAATTCGCGGTATGACACCCCAAACGGGCCAGTGCCCTGGGGGAGTACGAGCGTGACATTATTAGCTGCCTTTGCGGCTCTGATGGTGAGTAGGAAAGCGAATATATTGGTGAATAACATGTTGGCTTGGTTGTACGTTGATGTTCGATTTGCAGCCCGAGTGCGATTTAAGTGCAGCCGAAGAAGCATGCAGATCGTATAATATACGAGAGATTGAGCAAGGGTGCTCTGCGTACCTGCCTAAATCAGCAAGAATGCGAACCACTCATTAACAAGATCGTACACGGCTGAGAGAAAAGTTTTGTCACTATCCGAAGACAAGATCCTCTTATACATCGTGCGCGTGGCTTGCAAAGAGTGCCGGTGTCTGTTACAAAAAGCCTAGAATGCTTAGCAGAATGGGTAGGAGATATCGCAGATAGAACGAATCACGGAGTTATGACTGGGTATTATTATTACGTCCTTCACTTTTGTGCCACGCCCTATGAATTCAAACGAGGTCGCTAACGCCGCCCAATGCTATGCGAAACTGGGGTAGTTGCGCGATGCCATATGAAAAAACCGGACTTATCATCAACTCCATACATCCATAACTGCGTATCCCATCGGTTCCTCGATTCGTGGCGCTCGTCCTACGATTTGGGACGAAGCAGGATTCCTCATGTCGTCTTATTGAACCGGCAGCTCCGCAGCCTATGCGGAACACGTCTTCTTGATAATGAACACGCCGACTTCCACACCTTTCTTTGGACCTTCATCCGCATATTCTCGTTTCGAAACACCCTCAAGCACTTCTTGGATCAAGTTTGCGCCTGTCAGTTCGCCCGTAGGGAGCTTCTTCGATTTGCGGAAGTATTTCGAGATGGCTTCTCGCACTCTCGGTTTCTCTTGTTTCACCCACATGTCATCCGCCCAAGCTGACCTCTCCAATACCATCTCCTCTTTGGCTGCATGAATAATATCGTAATTGTCTTTCCTGTCGGCGTTTCCCTGTCGCGCGGCAAGTGCATCACAAAACTTCCGGATTTGCGCCTCTAGGTGATCGTACTCATCAAGATAGTTGACGGCGATCATTTGTCCTAAGCTTCTTCCTAACTCAGAGTGAAGATCGTGTACGACAGTCAAGGTTCGTAAGAGTGGATCGAGAATTGGTCCGAGATAGTCCTGCATGAACGTCCGGGCACCTGTCTTAGTAGGGTAGATGAAGAGGAGGATGCCGTTGTCTGGGGAGAGCTCGATGAGGCGGTCATACAATAAGGAGCGACCTCTGAACGTGAACATCTCGGCGAATTCGTTGGAATTGGTGGGTGGAATGTAGCGCTCAACCACTGAAACATTGATGCTCCCTGGCGGCACGACTGGTCTTGGGGAAGGAGGTAGGAGCTTCGAATCAAGCTGGTAGTCGGGGATTGCGACGGCGCTGTCGAAGACTTTACTTGTAAAATATGAATCTCCCCCTACGGCGGGTCCGGGGGTCGATGGAGGCGATTTGGGAAGATCTGAGAGCGTGTAGCGACCGGGGACAGCATGGAATACATTGATCCATAACGTGTGCGTCGTGGTATTGTCGTGGATGTTGGCGATGATCTGGCCGAAAAGGTGACCTGTTGGTGAAGGGCATGGGAGCGCGTGAGACAGAATCTTGACCGAATTCAGGTCCAGGGATCCAGATTCAGTTGCTAAGATTGTTTTAGCTATACATTTGATATAGGCGGAACCTAGAGCGCTTACTGATAGTGTTCTTGACGTCCTCTACCCAAGCTGCCATCCTAAAGGCGTCGCTTAGCTCAGCGTAAGTGGGCACAATGATTGGAGCTTGGCCTGGCGCAGTCGCACTGGCGGTAAGATTGAGGTTTGGCGACACTCCCGGATCAGAACTTGGAGGTGAGCCCAGGCCAGCCGTTCTCACATTCACGAAGGATCCCCAAATGATCGTCCCCGGCTCCTGAGGAGGAGTCCAGGTGGGTACAATGTGTCCCACTTGAGCCCTAGCGAGTTTAGGACTCGCAGTGGGGGTGTCGTTGGCTCCGTCAGCCTGATGATAAAAGTCCAACGGTGGGCTGAGTGCATGGAGAGGGTCTTCTGGCTTTGACAGAGGACCAGCGCCCAGCGGTGTGAAGGAGTACTGTGGCCGGAAGGAAAAGTGATCAGGGTGGGGTGCAGCGATGCCTAGTACATCAAACGAAGGTAGGCGCAAATTGTGCGCTGTTTTGACAAGAATTGGCGTGGGAAGCGAAACATTAGTTGAGGGAAGGGCACTGCCAGCGAAACTGAGATCGAGATGAGGTCGATCTTCCGGGTTAGGAGTTTGCAGTGGCTGGGGTGAGGCGAGTGGGAGCGGGAAGGGTGCTGAAGCGTCGAGAAGAGACGAGAAGTCGTTTATGGGCGCTTCGGCTGGTCCACGAGGAACCGCCGTGTCGGTGCAGGGAGCACCCTCCGGTGTCGCCGGGATTGAAGAAGAGCGGGCCGCAGCGTGAAGTTTGTGGGTGGTGCCTATGAATTGGCCAGCATGAGAGGAGAGGGGATCGTTCATCTCATCAGAGGGACACAGTGACTTCAAGCTTTCTTGCCGTGGTGCGATATCTGGCGGTGGCCCGCACGCAACGTCTGGGCGATAAGGTGGGTGATGAGCAGAAGCACGGAAGACGTGGCTGAAAGATCTGACAGCTAGGTACGCAGTTACGAACACGGTGGCTCCGCTCTCACCCAAGCCGATCGCAGTCCTTAGACTGATGAAGGGGTGGGGAGTAGTAGCCAAGCCTTCGTAACGGCGGGGCGCGGCAGCAACGGCAGCGGAGATTTGGATGCGAAGCTGAAGAGAGCGGACGGGTGGGACAACGGGACAGAGGGGGGACGAGAGAGAGAACGGTGATGGGCCAGCAGCGAGTGCGTGATTGCTATGCAGATGTCTTCCCAGCGCGAATAATGCGGCAGTAAACAGTGGTGCAGTATCAATGGAAGGCCGGCGCGCCAATCAGAGGGCTCCTGTTTTAGCGTGTTTCCAAGCTCTCAAGGGTCCACCAGCGTTCCAGACCGCCACCGGCCATGGCTATTGCAGCACAACCTCACTCTACACGAGCAAAATGGCCTGACTTCTTGGGTAGTGTAGTGCTCTCCCTGCTGGCCGCCTTGTTGTCAGCCCGTCTCAGCAGCCAGAGCGATTTTGTCCGCGCGGCCAGTCGGAGACTAATGCCGCCGCCGATCCCGCCTTTGATTTTTTATTCCCTATATTAGTGGATGTGCGCTTCCAAGGCTGCTCTGCACGACACGTTGAGCGCGAGCATTTTCCTTCCGCATCAAAGGCGCTCCCGCACATGTACCATATGTACCGTAGTCGTAATATGTACCTTGATGCGGCATTTTCGTGGCAGAGCCAGAGCCGCATTGCAGACTGCTGCTGGCTTGGTCGTGAGTAACGCTGCATCCACTTCCTTGTGACTTTGCGCTTCCCTCGGCTATCGTCTCCTGCCACTCACCAAGCTGGCTTCCACAAGCTGGACGAGCTCCCTGCATGTCACTGGAAACGGTTTGTATCCTCCCCATCTTAGACGTCCGTCGAGAAGACTTGGACTACCCGCAGTAGCGCAGCCCACGTTACCAGTCTTGCGCAACCAAACCCAGCCAAAGCCAGCTTCCGCGACCTTTCGGTCCGTATCAGGAAGGGGCTATCAGAGTCTGGGCCCACCTGCTGGGCAGCAAACATGCGTTTCGTGCTGCGTTGCGGACACGGCTGGGCATTTGACAGGTCCAGCCGTGCCACCATCCTCAATTTCCTGGATCAGAAGCGGCCTTCTTCGCAATCCCATCCTTATCTCGGTGCTGCCCCAGTTCCGCAGCGTTCCTTGGTCATAACCCTTGGAGCAGCGGGACGCATTGCCGTCGAATCATGTAGGTCATGGTCCCAAGAATCAGTTGCCATGTGCACCTTAGTACACATCTCTGCATGTCATATTCATCTGCCGTCAGCCGCCGATGCACGTTCTTCCTGTACGAACGCTATTGCCAAGACCGTATACGGACCGTGAGGTGCATGCTGCCTTGTCTATCGGTCCCACTCTTTTCTTGTGAGGGATGAGGACAGCACAGAGAGCACCATCTTGTCAGGCCAAGAGGAAACGACAGAGCAGCCCAGTACCATAGCTAATTTGGTTGATGAGCATGCAGACTCAGAGACTGAGGACAAGTCCTAAAAACCCAGATTACTGGCCGTTGCTGCCCACACGAGTCCGCAGCCACAAGCGGCTTTTAGATGGTAGAGGTAGCCTCACTAGTCTACCGTCGGTATATCTCTCTACTCCGGGTCAGCTGCGAAAGCCCTTCAGATCCACTAGCAGAGATGCTCATCTCCGCTCGGTGAAAGGCTTTCTCCGTACATACCGATCATCGTGTAAAAAAAACCCCTTTAACGTAAGAACTGGTCGAGGTTGAATTCTAGGAATCTGCAATTTTGCACACTTTAGGCTGGGCAATTCCTACGCTCGAGACTCAGCATTACAAATGTACTTACCTCAAGCGTGATTGACAATGAGCCGTATCTCAACGTCAAATGATTCTCAGCGTGATCGCAAGCACGTACGGATAACTGGAAGCATTCTTACTGTGTAGATTTGAGCGGCAGATTTTCATGTGCTCTTTCCTGAATGGCAAGTTTACCCTGAGTCAGCCAAGACGCTAGCGCGAAAAACTTCCCATCCAACAGCCTTCTTACTAACATCTGGAGCCTCAACACCATGCCGAGAAAAAGATATCAATGCTCACTGCAGTGAACGACCTATGAGTCGAGCAACAATTCACAACAAACAATTTGAAGCGTAGTCGTTCGTACCGGAACCCAGGTAGATAGGTACGCGTTCGACGTCTCCATCTTGCATACAATTACCCCTTCCTTACTCAGTTGTTCGAGAAAAAGAAATGCCTTTCACTTCTAGACCCATTCAAAGCCTCGAAGGCTTTTACTTTTGTTCAAAGTCCACTCATCACAGATTACCATCCTGCGAATGCGTCTGCTGAAGCAGTCTTGTCGGCATTGGCTTACCATTACTAGGACTAGGCACTCTTGCGTCCATACATTGCAGGTCTCGTGACTTCCTCACGTCCACACCGGGAGTAAGCTTGGCTAGTCAATAACATAGGATAGGCCTCAACATGCATGTAGGTTACCCCGACAAAGTCACCACTCTCGTCCAAGTCAGGCCTGCCGGTCTTCGCTTTATGTCGCATTGTTGTCATACCATTTTCTCACGAGATCTTTATCTGACATCTCCTCACGATCAACGCCATCACTCTTATGTTAACAGCACCCATTCATACTTGCCTTTCTTCTTCCACCTCCAGCACCTCGATATATATCAAGCACTAACAAACCTAGATCAAAAATCCCCAATCCGCACTTCTCTCAAACCATGAACTACTCCTCCACCTCCAAAAGGAAGAAGCAGAATATTCCGGAACCGATGGTACAGGGCGCGCGCGACAAAAACCTTCTGGGCTAAATCACATGCTGCGAGATGTACGTTCGCCTACCTTCTCCTAATATCAACGTGCACTACCGTCCTTCAGCGATTCACTACCAACACAGGAACCATTCATCCCACAACTAATTCAACATATTCTATATGTATACTAACACCTCACAGGGCCTGACATACCTCCAAACCCCAGACTTCCCCACTGGGACCATAACAAGCACACACCCCGACCGCCCAATGACACTCTACAAAGGCCCGCATTCCCTCTTCCGCGCCCTCGCACCAAAATATCGCCTCAATAAAGCAGAGTACTTGCAACTCTACAACCTGCGTCCAACCACGCAAGTCATGCTCGAGCTGGTAATTGAAGAAGTAAGCTAGCCTGAAATGAAACACCACGAATATTTCCTCCCCATCCCTTCTCCTCCCTTGCATTCATCCATCTATCCATCCATAAGTCCCAAGAATCCCATCTTATCCGTTCCCCAGTTCCAATTAAGTTGCGCAAAGCAAAGTTTATAGCTAGCTAACGTTACATGCAATACAGGCTGGCTCGCGCTTCACAGAAGAGGAATTACACGACATATTGTCTATTATCCAGCAAGTTTTCGACGAAGAAGAGGCGTCTATTCCGGCGGGTGTAGAAGATCAAGTTATGGCCAAGATTCCGAATAAGTTGCTAGGCGCGAGTAAGAAGAAGAGGAAAGTACGGGGGAAGGCGAGAGCGTAGCGGCGAGGAAGCAAGTACTTGAGAAAGTGGTGGCGGTAGCTTGGGCGCAGATGGATTTGATAGCGAGATGACACACGAGCATCACAGCAGGGGGAAGATGGATACAAGTACTTTTTTGACGTAGAATTGTATGCAACTGGCGGGTATCCGATCCGCTACCACCATACTAGCCACCTCTCCAACTCTCCAACATCATGCAGCAGAAGACGAAGAAATGTACAAATGCCCCAACCCATTGCGCCACTCGCTGGTATGTAGCAAGCTCAAACCCTTGGAACGCCTTGCCCATTTTCAGAACATACAGTAACATCCACGCGTGTAGTCTCTTTAATAATGACCCCTTTACATCAACGTGATACGTCTAGTCCTTGCTCTTCTTCTTTTTCTTCTTCTCTCCCTTCTCCTCCGCATCTTCAGCTTTCCTCTTCTTTGGCTCCTTCGCGGCCTTCTTAGCTTCCTTCGCAGCCTTCTTCGCCTCCTTGGCTTCCCGCTTGGCTGCACGCTCCGCTTTCCGTGCTTTCTTAGCTTCCTTCTCAGCCTTCTTCGCGGCCTTGGAATCAACCTTAGTGACCTGCTTCTCATCGGAATCTGAGCCGGAGTCGGCGTCCGCCATGGACTCGTCTTCGTCGGAGTCAACCTCCTGGACAAGCTTCTTGGGCGTTGTTCCGTTAACCTTTGACTTCTTGGCTGCCGGCTCGTCACCTGTCAAGCCATCGGCATCGGGGTTGTACTTCCGTGCCTCCTTAACTTCCCACTTCTTCTGTCCGCCAAGCGCTGTCTGATTAGCATTGGCCAGGCTCTTGAGCGGCTTGCCCTCTAGGGCGCGCAATCTTCTCTCAATACCGAGTCGTGCATCGCGACCAAGTTGCGACTTCTCTTCCTCGGTGGGCTCGTTAGAGGTGTCCTCGGATGAGACGCCCCATGTGCTGAGCGCGTCGACGCGCAGACCGAGAGCGGATTTGGCGGCGAGCATACGGGCGATTTTACCCTTGTTCTTGCCAGTTGCTTGGCCAATGAGAGATGCGTGGTAAATCAACTACAGCTTGTCAGCATGTCCTAATAGATGAGATTTGGGTACTACATACACCGTATTTGGGTGTGTCGTGCTTCGTCTTCAGAGCTCGGAACAGGGCCTTCTCGGCACCGAGAATCTGAATGGTGGAGCCAGGGGACTTGGCGAGGTTCATAAGAGATCCAGCGTGAGCGATTAGACGGGCGCCGACGAGGTCGCCCACAAGCGCGGTCAGGTTAGGCGCAAGTGCCTGCATACGTGTGGAGAGGTAGTTGCCGAGGTTTTGACGGTGCCTGATCGCAGTTAGTAGAGGATCGTATTATGAGGAAATTCTTTAAACATACTCAGTGAGGTCGACGACCTGCTCAGCCAGTGCGCTGGTGGCTTCCAAATCCTCATCAGTGATTTCAGTACCCATACTGATTTCAGCAGCTGCCTTGACAGCAGCCTCAATTTCCTCCGGTAGAATGCCGGATAGGTCGGTGTCCCGTGCGTTTGTACGGAAACCCATCTTGAGCACGACCCTCGAGTATGCGAGGTTGTCGTTCAGGATCTTGGCAAGCTCGGGGAAGTGCCATCCATACCACTCCTTCACCCTCATGGCGTATGTGTTGAGCTGCTTGTCGAGCACGTCGAGACTGGCGATACTCTGGATGATCATTGTATCCACCTTGTCCGGGGAGAACTTGAGCTTGTGTCGTGAGAGCGAATGCGCAAGACCGAGGCGGGTCGAGTCCATCTCAGCGGGGATGAGGTCTGGAATGAGCGAGGTCATATGTTCGCGAATTGCACGATACACGTCTTGAGTCGAAGAATCGGAGATGGGCTTCAGCGACAGGCCAGGCACTTGGGCAATGGCATTGGCGAGCTTGGGATCAGCGACGGCCACTGTAGGACATTAGCTACCTAAACTTTTAACGCGGTGTCGTGAGGAAGCGCACATGATGCCTTGGTCTCATCCTTGAGCTCCTGCAGCAAGTTGGACAGCATCGGGCTGACCTTGCCGTCGGTCAGAGCCGCAGCTTCGTTGAGCGCAGTGACGGCATTCTCGAATTTCTGGAAGCGCTTGAGCTTCAATGCCTCCACAATGGTCGAGACATCCTTGACGAGCTCGTCGCCTTTTCCAAGCAGCTTCTTATCCTTAGACTTGAACAGGGCATAACCCGCGCTGTAATCGGTGATTAGCTTTGGTGGTGCGTTGAAGCTCTGCGCACACGCAATCGTACCTCGTCTCGGACAAAATAAACAACCCCATGGCTCCGTCTGTGTCTGCTCTCGGGTGCAGTATCGTCAGTCGCGGCTACCCTTCGAGCTGTGTTTGACGTGGTATGGAAGTCGCAATGTGTATTGTGCGCGGGTCCTTCGAGCTTTCCGAAGTAGAGAAAAAAGTTCGTGCCAAGGCGCACTAGGAAGCTAAACCCAGAAGGCTTAAGCTCGCAACTTTCCAGACGAACACCCACCATGACATCGTAGTCCTCCAAGCTAGGAACTGTCCTGTCAACTAGTCTTGCCATGCCATGATCTTGTCGCGGGCACACTTGTGCGCTAGATTGGATACTTCACAATGTCCAACGCGGCCGGCGAGCGCAAAGTTTCCGCCTCCCTGAGCCGCTCCGCCAGAGGGACCACACCACGCCTCGCAGACCTCGCTTCCACCCCCGAGTCGCCGCGTACACCACTTCTACGCTCCATATCTTCCACATTCGGCTCGCCTGGTGGCAGCTTCCGCACAGATGATGAATACGTCGTAATCGAAGTCGGCGCGCGGTATGTGCGCGGCGGCTTCCCTGGCGAAAGCTCCCCAAGATGTACCTTGCCGTTCGGGCCTGAAGAGCAGCGTAGAGTGGGCGACTACAGGCAATGGGATCCAGAGTACTCGCAGAAGAGAAGGAAGCGGAAGATGGGACATGCCTGGGGCCAGGAGCATGAGCTGTATAGCCTGGATCTTAGGAACGTTGATCTGGGCTTAGTCGAGGATAAATTTGAAAGAGCTATGAGAGAAATGTACAACAAGTACTTCCTGTTGGATACCAAGCCGCGACGAATACTGCTCGCGATGCCGCCTCGTATGCCGCATGCGCTTATGTCAACCGTCTTGGATGTCTTATTCACAAGCTTTCAAGCCCCGAGCATCACGCTCATGTCCAACCCTGTTCTGTCGACCGTTGCGGCAGGACTGCGGTCAGCGCTAGTCATTGATATCGGCTGGGCAGAAACACTCGTCACAGCAGTCTGCGAGTATCGCGAGGTGCAAGAGAAACGGAGTATCCGAGCCGGCAAACATCTTAGCGAGGAGATGGCCAGACTGCTGAACACCGAGCTGGATGATGCCGCTGAGCCAGGGACGCTGAAAGCAGACATATCCTTCGAAGAAGCGGAAGAAGTCCTTACCCGCGTAGGCTGGTGTAAGCCACATCCGAAATCAAATCGAAGGACCATGTACTTTCCAGCACGTGAAGCACCCGTGCTTGAAGAATTCGAAGACGCCGTGGAGTCACCGCCGCCTACCATCTCCGTTCCATTTCCCAAACACACGCCTCCAACTGAGCTCAAGGTACCCTTTGCATCTCTCGCCAAGCCCGCTGAAGACGCTCTCTTTGCACCAGACTTAGCGCTCAGCGATTTCGATGATGAAGACCTTCCCTTACACCATCTCATATACCGTACACTCGTCTCTCTGCCCATCGATGTCCGCAGGCTATGCATGGCACGCATCATAATCACAGGCGGTGTATCCGCGCTCCCTGGCCTGAAAACCCGCATCCTGAAAGAACTCGAGGCTCTCGTGCAAATCAGGGGCTGGGACCCCGTGAAAAGCTACGGGAAAGCAAGTGCACGGCGTGAAGAGAAGTTGCGAGATCAGAGAGAAGAAGCCGAGCTGAGACGCAATGAGGGTCAAGACACGGTTCTCTCCTCGATGGACCCTTCTTCTCCAATTCCTGCTGGTTTGCAAACCCCAGAACCAGATCCTACAGATGTCAAACTCGAGAATCTCAGCCTTCGCAATGGCCCGCCGCGCGAGTGCTCCATCGGTGGTGTCATTAGAGGCGTGGACACGCTGGGTGCGTGGGCGGGTGCAAGTCTCGTCGCGCAGCAGCGCATCAAGGGCATCGTGGAGATTGAGAGGGAGAGGTATCTCAAGGACGGCTTGCTAGGTGCGTCGAGGGAGAAAGAGGTCTCTGTCATACAGCAGCGACAGAGCATGGGGCCAGGCATGGCAATGAAGGGTGGAGAGAGGGCGAGTTGGACCTTAGGTGTGTGGGCCTGAGCCACATATGAGTGCTCTAGCCTGGTAATCTTCCGGCCATAGTGGCCTTGAAGAGCAGATGAGCGATTTAGCGTACTCTGTGTATTCTCGTTATGATACCCTTTCAACTGCGTTACTACACGTCCACGTCTCCATATCCGTCATGTACTTCCACCCCCGCTCCATCCATTTCGCTCCTTCACGCCGATACTCACTTGTCATCCACTCCAGGTCCCGCGCCTGGAAACCACTCTATATGCACATCGCCTTCACTCCCCGCATACACCACTTTCTTCCCCCTAATATACACCGTATACTCCACCACCCCGCTCTTCACAACCGCCTCACTAAACTCCGAATAATTCCCTTCGCCACGTTGTGCCTTCCGAATCGCCGACACAACTCCCTCTTTATTCCACGTTCCAAATTCATGTTGCCGGCCCTCAGGGAAAGGGGTTGTATCTGCTTCGGGTGGTTTGGAAGCGTACGCAGTACTGTCGCGTGTGACGTAGTCAACGCGGTATCGAGAGACTCCCAATGCGGAGAGTTGAGATACGACTTCTGGGAAGGGAAGGCTGGAGGGAGAGTGTACGGCTGCCCAGATTGAGGCTAGGGCGGAACGTGTGGCTGCGTTCATGGTTGGCGAAGCGGTGCTGTGGAGGTAAGAAGCTGCTGTTTGAAACGTGAACAGAAAGGGTGATGGTAGAGAGGCGTTGTAGTGAGCAGTTTGCGATATGGCAGTTCAGCTTATATGCTTCGCGCGTATGTAGGTCTAGACGACGCGTCGTTATCAGCAGCGACGCGGTGGCACGTGGTTGCCTGCGGGTGCAGTTCAGCTTCAGCTCTGGAGCCGAATCGGGCAGTTGTTGCCGGACGCTGGTGGGTTGCTCGTGCTTTTCGTGAATGGCCATATTTCATCAT
Organism: Phoma sp. ATCC 74077; assembly: GCA_033682645.1. Taxonomy (NCBI): domain Eukaryota; kingdom Fungi; phylum Ascomycota; class Dothideomycetes; order Pleosporales; family Didymellaceae; genus Phoma; species Phoma sp. ATCC 74077. The sequence continues at coordinate 204,800 of JAWDJC010000003.1, forward strand.
GACGCACATAAATCGAAAACTTTTTGAAGACTGACATCCCTCTATGGCTACTGACATGGCGGTTATACCCGTAAGACCGGTTAGGTGGCACTGAAGTCGTCGCTTTCACGCACCCGTACTATCTCGGCTCAACGACCAGTCAACCATCAGAAATGTCCAGATGGAATATATGCACAAGTATGCAAGTGTGCAAGTCTACGACTCCTCGAACAGACGAAATATCACGTGCAGGTTATATGCACAATTGCTCGCCAGACCACGCAAATACTCATCGTACGCCTCTTGGAGTATCCTCTTCTCTGTTAAACTTCCACTACCCCTATTTACGCATCTCGATATCTCTGCAAACGACACTCAATGTTCGAGGACTTCGAAACATCACCCAGAACCTCGATATGTGGCCCCAATGACAGCTAGATCCGTGTTTCTCATGTCGCTCCTCATCCAATCAATGCCACCTGACCACTTAGAGATACAGCTCGTCAGGCAACGAGGCATCTACGCAAATGCGCAGATATGCAAGTTTGCAACTTGGCAAGCTTGCATGAATGCAAGCCATTTCGCTAAGCACAATTCCACGCCGCTATGATTGGCCCATCCAGTCACTTATAGAGGCGTGGTCCCCCCCTAGGAAAGCGTCCTCCTTAGCATTCTGCGTCCTTCATACCATTCCGGCATTATGGCGGACCGAGACCTCCGTGGTCCTTCAACACACGTCAATCCTTCCGACGTCACGCTAGATCCCGAAGGACCTCCAGACCAGGACCATCAAGAATGTGCAAGCGACGCGGATAAGTTCGATTTGCAGAAGTTCCTTAGTCCAGGTTCTGATGCTTTTTCGGAGCAATACTGTGATTGGCTATTTGATAACGAGTTTAACAAATACCTGGATCAGAAGGCGAGGCATCTAGATGAGCGGAATTCGTACTCGATATCAGGTCCATCAACAAAGGTATGTCGACCACGGATGCCAATTCATCATTTAGCCGCTTACGTTGGGTTCCCCACAACAGCGTCAAAAATTCAGCCAACACTCATCAACCCCTTCATCCCACAATGATGAGCTAGGCGTATCAGCTCATGATCGGCAGCAACCCGAATCCTCGAGATCGAACCAGAAGATGGTTGATGAAATCAAACGCCAGCGAAGCTTCAGTTGCCCTTACCGAGATGCACAAGCCAATCTAGATCGTCTACCGTACTCGTGTATAGGATGTCAGGGGAAGAACATGGGTGAGGTTCGACGACATTTGACTCGTCAATTACGCAACAAGAAACCACCGCACCTCCCATTCCTGAAACTTTGTCCAACATGCAACGAAGATTTCCTCGATAGAGTCGAATTCGAACGAGACCATGGAAATGAAGGAGAGAAATGCACAAATCCGCGAAAACAGCGAAAGGGGGATGCAGGACAGCAAGAACAGTGGGATGCGCTGTATTCAAAGGTAGAAACATACATCAAGGCTGGATCTGATGGAGTTTGTAAGTCACCTCATGCCAGAACGATGAGTCGCTGACCTATATCTTCACAGGGGATGCTACTCACATGCCGAATCCAGGATCTCAACCTTCTCAACTTCAACCCTCACATACTCAACACGAACTGTTGGCGGAGCCTTTTGTATCATCAAACCCAAGCCGCCGCAATTCATATCTTGGTTCAACATCTGAGACCGTAAGTTCGTCGACGTCTATGTCATGCTGCACTCTGACCGACCTTAGTAGCCTGATCAGGGCGATACTCAACATATTGGGACATGGTTAGACCGTTCGAAGGACGTCAACCCATCTCATGATAAGCCTCGGCCTTTGTTGCCTCACCTCGATTCTAGGGAGCGTGCAGATGATGAGCCGCGTACCTTTAACGAGCCTCGAGATGTGAGAATGCACATGGCCCACGTACTGCACCAGAGTAATGAAGTCGATTCAGTCTACACTAGCGACACGGAACAAGCTGTCGGACCCGTCCGCTCTCTTGAGAAATCGTGGACGAAAACTTTGGGAAATTCTGCGCAGACTGATGATCAAGGGGTACCATTCCAATGGAATGAGGGTTTGGAAGGATTATTGACTTACAGTCCTATGCAAGCTGATGCATTCACAAGTATGCCGCACACCCGCCGAGAACAAACGACTTCTCGCGACAACGAAATGCCAGTACGGAATGATATTCCATTTTGGCTTCCAGCTCGCACACAAGCCCCTCGATATGCTGAAATGGTTATCCCTATCACCCCTATTGCTAACAATGATGTGTCCGGGAGTACCGAAGAGCTACTATGGCCGGCAGAACGCAAAACTGACCACTATTACGACACCATGGACTTTGACCACGACGTATCAATGGAAACGCCGGATTGCAGTTGCAGCCATGAACCATATTCCTTCTCCAAGTCTTCACATCACCTTTCAACATGCGAGACCCAGCGAGCCAATCTCGCGAGCGGTCAAGAACGACGTAAGGCAACCTCTCCTTCTCGATACTACGACAGTCCCTGGAGTGTTTTCGAATCATCAACGATCTCTGGCGACTCTGAGCCGTCTACTGTTGCCAGCTCCACCATAGCAACTCAGCGCCCTATTCGAGCATCTGATGCTCCAAGTTCTGAAGGGTCTCAACACCCCAAACTTAGTCACCATTGGAGGCCGTTAGATGTCTCTACATTACGTTATCCTTCATCTGCTTATACCTCATCTGGAAACGACGGGTCCCAGCGGACACATGCAGTTTCGGGCTCCACGTGTGCCGAAGCTTCAAGGTAAGTCAAAGTCATCGCCAAGCGCAAAATATTCGCTTAACAAGCTGTAGATGGGAAGGAATTCAGTTATCTGTTCCCGAGGACTGGACTCCTGCTTTTACTCCACCCTCGCCAGCTCTCTCTAACGTAAGTGTGACTCCGTCCAACGTTGAAGAGGTCCTAGAGTGTGAGATTTGCCATTGTGACGCTACTTTTAGCGGTCGCTATCGCAGAGGCAATCGCCAGCGCCATTATAGATTAAAGCATGGGACTCACCAAGGTAGAGAGGGAAGGGTATATCAATGCGAGGAGCTCGGTTGCACAAAGACATATAAAAGACAAGACGCACGCTTGAAGCATTATCGTAAAAGACACCCACGTCTTGCACCAGGCCCAGCTCTCACCCGGCGGCTATACTCATCGATGTGAATAGAATTATGCCGTCTGGAAAGATGGCTGCGCTATGTTCGGAGGGGCATCCAACATATCGATTCGCCACATTCAGGATTGAAGGACGAGGACTGTGTGGGTTGGCAAACTGTTCTGGCAGGTTTGAAGTACTGGAAGAGTCTCATTAGGGCAGAAAGATGGGGTAACGGTCGAGCGCCAGTTTCTTTGTCATATTTGCGCCACTCTGAATTTTTGCATATTGGGTAACCTCGGGCGTCCGTGGAAAGTGTCTCTTCTATAGTGTTGACATCATTCTGCTTTTCTACCCCGAGAAGCCCACGTTATGAGGCATGAGTGTCAACTTCGTCTTTGTAGTATCGCTGAGCGCACGCATGATGTATATATATTCCACGTTGGAACACGATGCATAGCAGTACCTACGTTGCGTACTTGATCTTCTTTCTCCAACGCAGTCAGCTCACCTAACGCTAGGGAAAGAAGAGAGAAAACATCTGTGACTTTACACATCTTGATATGATATCTATATCTCGAAGATGATGACCGTTTAATCCACGATTTGCTTGTTGAACCTATCAATACACGTTTCTCCCTTCGACACCCTCCGAGCATGGCGATTTCCAGGAGCTCTGTTATACTAATCAGCAGAAGACTTTAAGCGGCATCAATGAACTCACAAATCTCCCACCATCTTCCGATACACCAAACTATCCACCCACTCCCCTTTACTCTCCCACGCCTCCTTAGTCAAACTATGCCTCTCGAACCCAAGCCTCTCAGCCAACTTCCAGCTCCCCGTATTCCTCGGATCACTCTCAATCTCCAACTCCCACTTCCCTCCATCCTTCGCACCCCTAGTCCCCTTCGTCAACGCGTCGATAAATGCAGTCATGGCTTCCGTGGCAAACCCCTTGCCCTGTTCGGAGGGCATGAAGGAAAACCAGAGCTTCGCATGAGTAACTTGCTTGAGCATCTTCTCGCCAGGGAGCTTGTCGTAGCTCGTAGGCGAGAGTTTGGCGCCTACACGCCCGATGAAGCGGCCTTCGTGGTCGACGGCGAGTTCGAAGTTAGTGCGTGGCACGGCGTTGTGGTTGCGGATGTTGTCTAGGACTAGTTGTCGTGCTTCTTCTTTAGTTCGAGGGGGCCAGTCTTGGTACCGTGCGTTCTCTTCGTTGGATTCGAGTTCGTAGTAGCTGTTTATGTCTTTGGTTTCGAATTCTCGGAGTATCAAGCGCTCTGTTTTCACGGCGCCGAACCGTTCGCCTTTCAAGTTCGCCTTTTCGATGGCGGCTAGCTCTTGTTTGTTCAGCATGCCTGATGCTTGTAAGATCTTCTGAATTATCACGCCTTTTGCTACCAGGTAGTCGATAATGTTTGTGTTCTTTGCTGCAAGCTCTAATTTTACACGCGCGTACTCATCTCGCAGTTCATTATCGCGACGCAGAGTATCGCGTAGTCCGAGATGGTTCCGCGTTTGTGCCACACCATCGACGCACACGTAGATATTGTGGCGTGTTGATTGATTGGGGTCCTTGAAGACATGGCGATCAACAATGCCGAGTTCGCCCAGGTAGTCGAACTTGCCGTTTGCGATGAGGGCGTCGATTGCGGGCTGCAAATTTTCTCTTGTGACAATGATGTCGATATCGATGATGGGCTTTGCTGCGAGGCCAGGTACTGATGTGCTGCCTACATGCTCGATCGAGAGATACGCGACATCTTTTAGGAATGGTTCTAGCTCGGATTTGATCGTTTCGAAATGATGTGGCCACTCCGGATTATACTGCTCTACGACGACAGACATATTGATGACTTCTTAGAAGTTGTTGAGCGACGAATGGATAGCTGATAAGGTGGCTTGAAGTAGATGAGGTCGGTTACACTTGCCGTTTTGGTCAACGTCGTGTTCGCTGACCTGCGAGCTGGGCCTGCAGAGGTAGAACAGAAAACACGTAACAACGGTAATAGAATCGCGGAGGGGATCGAATGGACAGCATTAATCGAGAGTTTGTGGGTAAACAAACAGCCAAGTCGTCGCTTGCGCATGCCGCTCAATGCAGCGCGGAGAACATAGCCCCGCCCTTTTGATTGCACCTCAGCCCTTCCATGCATTCCAAGCTTGTGCTAGTCGCACTCCTCGATCTTGATTACAGGGATGTTTACATACGCTGGCGGTGCGTCTTCGTAGTATGACCCGAGTAACGCAATCTCCATCTCCTCTTCCATGATTTCCTTCACTTTCTGTCGCTGCTGGTACCACCGGCGAGCGATTACGATACTGCACGCAAGCAATAAAGCCAGCGGCAGCAGAAGGGCGTCGTGTTGCAGGTTTTCGGACCAAAAGCCTCCCAGCTGACTCATAAAGAAGTTCCATGACCTCGACCAAGTTCCCAACTTGCCATACTCGTCCCACTCATTGGGATCGTACGACATTTGGACCATTGCAAGTCTGCCGCACTTCATCCTGAACGGGTGCACACGGTCCTTCCTCTCCACGACCTGTAAGGTCTCGATTAAAATCTCTGTGCTGTTCTCCTGCTTGCCTAACAGTATTTCGATCATCTTTTGGCCTTCCTTGTCCATCTTCACTGGCTCAATAGTCTCACCAAAAGGGAGTCCAGTCACATCAAACTGAACCCACCACTTGTTGTGCACTTCAGTACGAAGCAGAGTGTGCTCGTACTGCAGTGGATATTTCATTGCCAAGGGCCAGGAGGATGCGCTCAAGTCGTCATCGATAAGTTGCGTCATTACGCCCATGGAGATATCGGCGGGCGCCTGTAAAGCGTTGATATCGAGTGGCATTGCCCCGAGGGGCAATATACTACGCCCATTGAGAAGCAAGGCGGAGGCGGAGTGATCGACGTCGACTTTGAGCAGCTATATAATGTCAGCTTGTGGCCTTCGCACTAAAGTAGCACAACGTAGTCTGGGTGGTTTCAATCTATGCAATTTGTTCGTGTATGATAAAGGAACCGTCAAGGCGTTCAAGCCTGAGTGGTATAGAAACTGACTTTATCAAAACGAGCTATACGTACCAAAACATTCTCTCGCGGCGGGTGGTCCCATGTAACATTAAATTGCGACTCCCTCACGACAAACGGGCATCCTAAGCACTCCAGCTTCACAATATAGCTCTTGTGAAGCTCCATGACCGTGACTTCTGGGGCATGATCAACAGACTTCTCAGGGGCATCAGCCTCCCGACCAGCTGTCGCTACCGCAGCTGCGGTCGCAATTGCAAGACTAAGCAAGGCAACTGGACGCATCTTGGGAATAACGAATAGAAGAGAAGTGAACGAGTGACGGGAGTTGGGAGATGTGAGTTACACAAGGTGGCGATCGGCGAGGATGCATGTTGGGGTACACATCAGCGCCGGAAGCCCGGTAACGCTAATGCAGGGATGGGTGGTCTAGCGTTTTACCTCGTCCGCATTAGGAACCTGCAACATGAAGCCATCAATTCCTCGAAGCAAACAGCTCAGTAGCATTCCCAACCTCACAGGATCAAGGCTAGTAGTACAGACGATTCGTCAACTGGATAATCATGCAACTTACTCAAAAACTTCCCTTCACTATTCACACTACCACAACCGTCATGAAAACCTGATTCAATGTCGAATTACTCAGACTTTATGGGTAGCATACGAACTCGCCCACCCTTACAGTCCACTCTGAGCAAGTTGAAGCTAATGAATCTTCTTTCAACGACATTCGAACCATACGAATATCTGCAGCACCAGCATGCGCAGCCTGGGATCATTAAGCAGGCTTATATTGACAGCACCGTGTCCTGAACTCACGATCTATAAGCGCAGCGCCCTGTTCGTTTCTCCAATCCTATATTCATATCTATAGATAAGATAGTATACTCGATCTAGTACAGCTAAGATAACAAATACAACTTCATTGTCATGTCTACATTACCGCAACCGACCACTCGCTTCCCAACTAGGCGGTTCCTTTCACACCCTTTCCGCCAAGAACCGTGGAGTCCATAATCACGCAGTCAGAACCTCAATTCCGACTTGGAAACTTCTCATTAAACGTACTTTGATCCCTCTTGCGACATCGATGCGTGAATTCTTCTGTCTGCCATTCTTCACGCACAAAACTAAGCCTAACGAGCACCATGACGACCATACAGCCGCAAGAATGGCATAATAAGGGATCCTCGTGTTGTTCGCCGATTGGAACATGTAAGAGCATACCAAACCCCCAAGTTACAAAACTGTGAGCTGAGCTGAACACAACGTCAAATAGGCTGTCTTTCCTGGTGGTGCCCATGCATCATATACGGCCGCACACGCCACCGAATCAAAAACAATGGCAACATGAACGACTACACATGCAGCAACCCAGACGTAATCCTTTATCCTTCTTTCCCATCTGTTCATCTTCATACTGACACATAGCAGTGTGCAGCATTCTGCGGTCTAGCATGCGTAGGCATACACTTCGTCCTCCCTATGATCAGTCGTGGGGACATACGGACGAAGTATGACCTTGAAGGCAACGCGTGCACTGATTTTCTCTGCGCTTGGTGCTGCCAACCTTGCGATGTGATGCAACAGGATAAGGAGGTTATGTATCGGGAGCAGCAGAAGCGGTTGGTTTTGACAGAGCCGGAGAAGGAGGCTGGGATGGAGTATAGGTTGCAGCAACAGCAACAGCAACAGCAGCAGCAGGAGCCGCCGCCGCCGCCAGTCCACCGTAGCTAAGCGATGAGTAGATTTTGAAACCCAATAAGAGTAACGTCGTAAGATGGGTGAATGTGCATTCAAGCCTTAATGTTGTTCACTCTTCCTCACTCTCTTCGCTGCTGTCACCACCCGCAAGCCCTTCCATCATCATCTTCTCAAGATCATCTTCGTCTTCCTCAAGCGCCACACCAGCCGCACTAACCTTCCTCTCATGCCCTGTTGTTCCCTGTCGGGCTGGTGGACCAATATCCATTGGCTCAATATCCCTGTTATTATAGTCCTCTTCGTCCTCTTCTTCACCTTCTGCATCCTCGACTCCGAGGTCGCCAAAGTCAATCTCATCTTGCGCATTGCTGTTGTTGCGCGACCCAAAGGCCTGGGGATTCGGTGAGCCTGCGGCACTGCTTGTGGCGCTGGCGAGAGAAATGGGCCCGTTTGAGGGTGATTTGAGGTAACCAACTCCGAGGTTCTGGCCCAGGCCGAGCGAGGCTAGGGCACCTTTGCCTCGACGCGGAGGACGCGCATCGGGAACTTCGATTTCCAGACCGCCATCGTCATCTGACTCGCCCTCCGCGTCTTCGTTCTCGTTGTTGGGTGAGGGCGATCGACGTTTAGGCGCCGGAGGTGATGATGCGACTTCATCGTCGGCGTTCATGTCCGAGTCATCTGATGAGTCGACGAGCTCTTTGGACTTAATCTTGGAAGCTGGTGGGGCAGCAGCCTTGCCTTTGGTCTTGGGCACATTATCGGTTGCTCGACGATCGAGTCGAACTGCAGGTGGTGGTTGTGTTTTTCTGGGCTTCGAGACCATGGGATTTGGTGCTACGGTCTTGCGTTTCTTGGATACCGGCTCCGCAGCTCTGGGTTTGGGTGCTGAAGCGGCTGTGGGCTTTCGAGCGCCAAATTGTGGTGTATTCGCAGCACTCCCTGTGCCAGTCCGATAGTCCGGTGATGACGCGATGTGGTATTCAGACTCATCGCCGCGTTTCTCCTTTTCTCTGCTCAAGAAATGGCGGAAATCGTACGGGTTATCAGCATCGGGTTCTCCTGCCTCATCATCTCCTGCCGCCTCGCCAAAAAGATCGTCATCTTCATCCTTGTCCTGCGAGCCCTCCTTGGATTTCTTGGGGTATATCTTGGGGTATTGTGACGAGACGTCTTTGCTGTTTTTCGAGGCAAGGTTGAAGGTGTAACTACTTGATAAAGGCTCAAGCGTTGCTTGCTGCGTGGAAGCATCGAAGACTAAGACAAACGACTTCTTAGGCGCCGACTTTTGTCCAGTAAAGGTGAAGATATCCTTGACACCTGAACTGTCTTTGTCCTCGAGCGTGAGGTTGTATGTCTTGGTGGAGGTGGAAGTGAGCTTGGTAGTTCGCGAATTTGACGTCTGCGCTGGCTTGTGGTTGTCTGCACGTTGTATTAGCTAGCCGAACGATCCTAGGACGGCGGGATTGAAGCTCACATTTCACACTACTATAGCTCCCCAGCGAAGTGTCGTTTTTCGCTATACGATCGCTAACATGAAGGTTAAAGTGTGCCTTCTTGTGAGGCTCAACTCGGCTTTCGACCATCGGAGACGCCATCGCACCCTAAGAGCGTGTTGTGTTGAGTGGCTGCGACGGCTTGCGTAAATGAAGGAAAGGTGACGCCTGACGCTGCAGAAATCAAAGGCCCGGCGTCTGTCGAAGACGGTCGTTTGCTGAGGCCAACGGTGATTGTTCGATGTTCCAGGTCGGCAGTGAGCACCCGGCCGGTCTCGAATGGGATGCTCCGCTCCGCTCCTTCCCGCCGCTATACAGGGGTCCCAACCCACCCCCACAGCACCAGATTTAGCATTCTTTTTCCTCGATGCCTCAGCTCTCATCTACAGAATGAACCATGCCCAACAACCGCTACGGGTTTGACCAGAACTGGACAGCATTGGGGGGCCATACCTGCTACACTGGTAAATGCCGGGCGACGTCAGCTGTCGTACTTTATTTCGGCGTCAGCCTAAGGCAGGGTACATCTTCCGCAGGCGATACCTCTCATATTCGTTTCCTCGCATCGCAATAGGCTATGTCCTACTTGACTGTTGCCTTAACCACGCGTCCTCACAGCAAGGCTAGAAATTCCAAGTCCAAGCGATGTCTTGGATGTTTACGACCCACAATGATTAGCTCGCAGAATGATGGTCAGCCACAAGATCAAGCACAGATCGTTCGCATCAGTCAATAGCTACCAACCAGGCACACAGCTGAGCCGCTATCCTTCAATCATAGGAGTCAGCTTTCGTCCTGCGAGTCTCAGCCTTACGCCACCCGATCATGGAGGGGGGCTAAATGGAGGTAGTTAGCTTGATATATAACCCGCGCTCAACTGCTAGGAGATATTTTGCTATTTCAATCCTATCGATTCACTTCATCTTGCAGTAGTCAACATCAGGTTGCGGTCATGCGAAGTAAATAATACACGACATTGGCCTTTCGCTCGGCATCGAAATTTTTCAAGCTTACACTTTCTACCAGAAACATGGCGGAGGGGCGAGAAGATGTATCTGAATCTGGCCTGAGCGAAATTGCCAAAGGTGGCGAGACCCCAGACTTTGATGTGGTCTTCGTTCATGGCCTCCAAGGGCACCCGAAGAACACTTGGACTTATACAGAAAGCGACAAGCATTCTTGCCCGGTAAAGAAGAAAAACGTGTTCAAAAAAGTGTTCAAGAGAAGCGACAAACAATCGAGTATAAGCCTATGCGCCTCACAAACACCGACTCACGTAGAACACTCACCATGTTTCTGGCCAAAGGACTTCTTAGCGGATGATTTCCCCCAAGCACGCATATTTACCTACGGTTACGATTCCAGGGTCACGCACTTCTTCGCCGGACCGGCCAACACGAGTAACATTCTGGATCGTGGAAGGGATCTCCTTTCACGACTTGCTGGTGTCCGCAGATATTGCAGAGGTCGTGGATTGATCTTCATAGTCCACTCGCTTGGTGGAATCCTTGTGAAATCAGTAGGTGTTATTCGATTGTATGTCGCACCTTCGTTTCTCATTCGCTAAGGCTGTACCGCGTAGACTTTGCGCTTATCTGCAGAAGCGAGTAGCGCAGATGAAGACCTTCAAGATATCTTCAAGTCGACGAATGCTGTCCTATTTTTTGGCACACCGCATCGAGGAGCTCTCTGTGCTAGCACGGGCTTGATTCTTTCCAAGTTTGCAAGTGCTGTGGGCTTTTCAGTGAGCAACAACGACCTCGAGACTTTGAAGCCCAATAACGCCATGCTGGAAATATTAAGGGACGATTTCACGAAGCGGTTAGATAATTCCAAGAACCTGCATGTGACGTCTTTTCAAGAAACCTTTGGATTCAAAGGCGTGAACGGCTTTGATGACAAGGTAATTCGTATACCCACATTAATGGTGATGGCATAATTCTAATCACGAACCTGCCAGATCGTTGATCCCGATTCTTCAGCTATCACGCACCAAAAGGAACGGCGAAGCCCTATCGATGCGAACCATATGAACATGTGTAAATTCGACCGCCAAGGTTCTACTTGGGTAACATATCAGCAAGTCGTCAAACCAGAGATAGCTAAACATATGGAGAGAGTATACCAGGAGTTGCGGGACCGTACGTGATTCTCATGCGAGAGGCCACGCAGATGCTGTATTGGGAACTTATCTGATAGATACCTGTAGGAAATTTATCGTTGTTACAAGATTTCGCCGCCGCATTGACTGTACGGTTCCATCAGATTGATATAGCGCATCACCGCACCCTCTCTTGGATACTTAGATGGGATCCGGAGGGCCCTGGCTTACTGCCCTGGCTCGCAAATGAACATGGCATATTTTGGATACAAGGTCTTCCTGGGTCAGGAAAGTCGACTGCAATGAAATTCCTCTACCAGTCAAAAGAAGTGGTCAACACCCTTAGGCACGCTGGTTGGTCTTATGCGGCGATGTTCCTTACGGACCGTATTGCGCAAGAGAACCGATCATGGAAAGGTGTTCTCGGAGCAATGCTTTACACTCTTCTCGTAGAATACGACCAGCTGTTCCCCATCGTCGATCCTTACGCTCGTCAGCACGGAGTAGGCCCCGTTGGGAAATCCACCTGGACACTAGCTACACTTGAACAAGCCCTCGACGCGTGTAGAACGCAAACAGTCGTAACTTTCTCTATCTGCTTCTTCATCGATGCATTGGACGAGAATGATAAAGAGGAGACATCGCGGGATCGCATCGTGGAGTTCATCGACAAGCTAGTTTCCGATGAGGGTGCAGGTTCTGGAAGATTCAAAATCTGCACTTCCAGCCGCCCAAACAATGCGTTCGAGGTACGGTTGAAGCATCGCTCGGGCTTACGAGTACATGATTGGTCCCATCCTGATATACAGAATTATGTCCAAGAACGCTTAGAATTGCATCCGTCTGTGCAAGCGCTGTCGACAGAGAACCTTGAGCGCCTGCAAGATATTTGTACTATCATCGTTGATCGAGCGCAGGGAGTCTTCCTCTGGGTTCGTCTTGTTGTCGCAAACGTACGCCACAGTCTAGAACGAGGGGATCTCCTTTCAGTCATCCGACGGCAAGTGCTAAGACTGCCCAACCGGGAAATGTCTGAATTCTTCCTTGCTATACTCAAAAGTACGCCCCCGGAAACCCGCAAATATACACATGCCATCCTCGAGACCGTCTTACGAGCGGTGGAGCCTGTGACCGTCGTTCACATTGGTATTCTTCTCAGGATTATTGCACCTCACTCCAGCGCCAAAATTCGGGATTCTATTAGCGATCGCGAATTTCAAGAGCTTTCTAACAACGGGGAACTACTGGAGAGGCAGATTAGAGACGCTACTGGAGGCCTCGTGCAAATCCAGCCGCCCTGTTCGCGACTCATGCGCAAAGAACGCCTTTACCGCAGTTATATTTCGTCCTCAACCTCTTATTCGGATGATATACCTATCGAAAAGTTGCTTACGCAAGATGACAAAAATGAGGGTTCTGATCCAGACAGTAGACAGCAACTTCATCAGCTGTCACTTTTCGAACAAAGTAAAGGCACCGACCACGCTGTACTGCCCACGGTGTCGACGGTCCAATTCCTTCATCAAACAGTGAAAGACTTCCTGAGGACCAACAGCGAGACACTCAAACCGCACATTGACGGCATCCTTTTGGACTGGGTCGGACCAGCGCAGGTGGACATCGATAATGGCTATATCTTTCTTCTGCAAGTCGTTCTGGCGTACTTACACCTAAGTGAAGGCGCAAGAGTACAGTCAGGCTGGAGGCTAAAGCCAGAAAACCTGGTATTGCAATGCGGTCCTGCGGCGGAGCTTTACAAGGGAGTCTCATGCTTTGATCTACTGGACCGCCTTAATGCACGTCTTTGCGAAGTGTCCGTAGGAAAGGACTTTTGGCCGGACGTTGCTCTTTCAAACGACCCAACCTGGAAGAATACATTTCTTGCTTTTGCAGTAGCCAACAATATGCAGCATTATGTGGAGGAAGCGCTGAGGCGAAAACCAGGGCGCATCATCAAAGCTGGCAGGCCTTTGCTTCACTATGCTGGCTGGTTCCCCGGCAAGCGCCCAAATCCCGCAATGGCGAAGATCCTTCTTGATGCAGAGGCAGATCCGAATTGGGTATTTGATGAATACCCTAGGTGGTCGAAGACAGCTCTTGAGAGCATACAATGGCCCATTTCTCGTGATGATAAACAGGAAGCACAACTCTACGTTGAATTCATCACTCTACTAGTTCAAAGGGGTGCAAACGTGTTTGCTCGCATACCCTTGGGCGATAGGCATAGACGTGTCCTACCAGAACTCGCAGACTGGTCTGAATGGACCAGTATGCTCCACTGGATTGCCGAGTTCAGGCTACCATGGGCCCAGAAACGTGAGCTCCTGGAAACCATTCTTGCCACACCGTCTAAAGGCCTGAATCATCGCGATTCAGCTGGACGTACTGTCCTTGAGATTCTGCGCGAAAATGTTGATCCCGAGGAGATGGCGCCTTCACATACCCCTCGATTACTGCAGATGGATGCCAAGATATCGAAGAGCATGGGACAGCAGAAGGACAAGTGGCGATACAGCTCAAAGGATGATCCAGACCATTCTCCGACTATCTATGCCATGCTCTTTCGAAAGGAATTTCGCAAAGCGAAGGTTTATGAGACTGAGGGATCTCGCGCCGTCCCGCAGGGTCTTCGCACTAATTGGCCAACGAAAGTGGCGCTTTTACGCAGGTTACGGCGTAGAAACAGCGTGATAGAACATGTCGGCGCAAGAACTTGAAACACGGTCGGCAACGCAGTGCCTGGAAAGGAACGACAAGACTTTGCTGTGGTGACCATAACAGATTAGGAGGTTGCTGACTCTCCTCTAATTTTACCCCACAGTTCCGGATAGCCGCCAGCCACTAAACAACGCCACGAAATAACTCTCCGGCCCTGAAATCCACTACATGTTTCAACATCCCGTCCCAAGGGGACCAATGGCCGTCTCTTTGGACTTGACGATGACATTCACACTTGAAAAGCCCAAGACATGAAGCGGGGCAGTGTTAAGCAAGACCTAGAAGAAGTATAGTCGCCAATGCCGACATGGCCCGCGTCAAATCTCCTTGGCGGCACCGTTACGCATCCCGAGAACCACAAGACTAACATTGTCGACCCGCTGCGGGAGCTAGATACTGTAGGGAGGTGCTGATGAGGCTGACCTCCTTAGATGTTTCGTCCGGTGCCAAGTTCATGTGTGGTGCATCAAAGCCAAGCCTGGAGGCTGGAGTTCGGCAGCCATTATACCAAAGGTATATATAGGTGATGATGCGCTCTTGGAGGTCTCTACATCTCAAGCTCTTCCTCTTGATTAACTCTCGTTCCTGTCGCTCTTTGATTCACATTCGTTTCTTCCAGCCTTGACGGCGTCCATTCGTTTCTTCCCATCACAACTAGCAGCATAGGTCTGCGCTCCCGACCACAAAATCCCAATCACCGACGAGCTCGATCGGCAACAATGCTTCGCTCAACACTACTCACCTTGGCCTTCACCGCCCTGGTCTCAGCTCACACAGCGGCATGGGCACCAGGCATGTACTGCCGCGGTGGCGCCGACCCCAAGGTCGATGATCAGAACACCAATCTGGCTGTCAACCCACTCTACGACCTCAAGAAGGAAGACTGGTGGTTTCAACACGACCGCGGCTGTGATGCCGTCCCCCCAAAAGCTGGCGAGTTCCTCGAGCTCCCAGCCAATGGTGACTTTACTGTCGAACTCGCACACAACCGTGCACAAACTACTCTCTCCTATGATGGCCAATTTGTCTCAGACTGGCCCGATGGCAAAGAGCACCCTGAAGACTGGAATGGCTGGAACACGGATGGCACGGCGGCAGTCTGCTTGAAAGAAGATGGTGCGATGCATACATACAATGAAAGTTCGGCTGGCGGCACAGCTTTTGCTATCAGCTATCACTCGGATATAAAGGATGTGACGATGGAGAATCTAGTTGTTTTCACCACGCTTTATCATACGCCATGGAAGAGGCTGGCCACGTACAAAGTCCCTGATCTACCTGCTTGTCCGGAGGGTGGCTGCACTTGCGCCTGGCTTTGGATCCCGAACGGCTGTGGACAACCGAACATGTACGTAAACCACACTATCTCCTTTCTATCCCAATCGTTGCCCGGCTTTCGCCGTAAACTTGGTCTCGCTGACTTCTGATCAGGTACATGCAAGGTTTCAAATGCAACGTCACCAACGCTTCACCGACAGCAGCTCCTCTCGCCAAAGCCCAGGTCCCCGTTCTCTGCGAGAAGGAGCCTGAGAAGTGCGTCCAAGGTGCTAAACAAATGCTTGCCTGGAACCAGGCGACTGGCAACAATATCGAAACTGAGGATTGGGTCACACCGAACTACAACCAGAAGTGCGGATGGAAAGAGGGCGCGCAGACAGACATCTTTGAACAAGGATCACAGGTCCCAAGTCCAAGTGTGTCTGCCCTTTCTTCACCACGTGCGACACCCGCCCCTGCGGTTTCGTCGCCGCCTATCGCTCCTCCAGCATCCTATTCTGAGTTCTTTTCGGCGGTCCCTTACTCGACATTGATCACGCGTGTATCCTCGGCTCCCAGTGTGCCAGCTACACCGTCGCCAGTCAAAGATGCTGCGTCTGCTTCGTCCAGCCACGCTGTTCACTGTTCCTACGACCTCGCCTAGCACGACAGCGCGCTCTGATGCGGTTTCTGCTGTTGTAACATCGTCTGTCGCGAAGCCGACCAAATGGTGCTCTAGAAGGCGACCGTTACACAGGTACTGGGTGTCGTTCGAATGCTTTTAACACGCGATACTTTTCGCTTCTCTTTGCCGCTGTTACTTGGTAGCGACGGTTCACTTTTAGTTTCAATTCTTAGCTTTGTATTTAGGACATATTGTCCAAGTCGCTAGACTAACAATTTTAAATATTGCCTTAGTGGCGAATTACCATTGTGCGAGACGACATTGTGAAATTAAACCGCTGGGTCTGAAACAATTGCGCGAAACAATCCACGGTAATGCTGATCCTTGCATGTAGCTATAGAGTCGGAGCCTTTCCTTTCCAAACCGACTCTGCAAGGCTGCTAGCATGATGATGGGAATCCAATTTCCCATGTCGAAGCCACTAGCCACACTAAGAGTTTCAAGCAAAAGACGAAGCCCTGTAGTGCCACATCGTGCCCTGCTTAATCTTGGTTAAGCCGCACGCGAAGGCGGCTTAAATGGAATTGGCCAATCCGAACGACGATCTGCCGACGCAGCTACGACATATCTGCCATCGCGCAAGGAGCACGGCTCATCCAGCGACCATGGCGCCCGCCTGGCTGCTGTTATCTCTGCTCAACCAGGTTTGATGATGCCGTTCTTGCTGTCCACGCCGGCCGAATGGTCGCGGCTAGGTGTGCCGGGGTGCCAAATGTGCATGATGGGTTTTCCTAAAGCGCTCTGATGCCGCTGCTCGTCTTGGAAGTCAGTCGTCGCGTTGTTTGTTCGTGCATTGCATTGCATCCCCGTCCTTTCTTGATTCACACGCTCTTCCAATCGCACCTGCTCCAGTTGGCCATTCCACGGCACAGTCGCTCGTTCCCGATTCGATCGTTTGAGCATCCGCGGCGCGGTCGAGTGTGCCGAAGTATAGAGCTGTAGCGATTACTCTCGACTTTCATTCGGCTCCCCAATTCAGTTTCACGAACGCTGTCAACCCCGACACGATTAACCATGGTCCACATGCGTGCGCTGCTGTTGAGCGCTCTCGCGGGCTTGAGCACCGTCAATGCGATTCCCACCATTGAGGTCAAAGGGAGCAAGTTCTTTACCAGCGAGGGCAACCAGTTCTACGTCAAGGGTAAATACCGCCTATTCTCTGCTTCCGTCCACGGTCTTCGTCTTCCACTGCGGAAGATTCACTGTGTTACTTGGAACATCACCAATCTAACGGCTCATAGGTATCGCGTACCAGCTCGTCCCCGACGACCCACTGATCGACGCTACGCAATGCGGTCTCGACGCTTCGCTCATGAAGACTATCGGCACCAATTCGATTCGCGTGTACCATGTTGATCCAGATGCGGATCATACAAAGTGTATGAAGGCGTTTGCGGACGCAGGAAGTACGTACCTATCACACCGTAGTGCTTGTGGGGTGCTTTGCTGACGAGTCGTTACGTCTAGTCTACCTCTGGCTCGATCTTGACACCTTCAACTCCCAAATCGAGCAGACCAGCCCCCATTGGAACGTGAGCCAGCGCGATGCTTTCGCCAAGGTCATGGATGAGTTCCAGCAGTTTGACAACTTGGCTGGTTTCTTCGTCGGCAATGAGGTTTTGACTACAGGTAAGCTAGAGCTACATTCACATTCCCTTCCATAGACGATTGCATTGGCTGACTGTCGTACCAGGCAATGGCTCCGTAGCAGCACCCTACGTCAAAGCCGCCGCGCGAGACCTCAAGGCCCACCGCACCTCCAAGGGATACCGCAACATCCCCATCGGCTACTCCGCCGCCGACATCGCCACGCTGCGTCCCATGCTGCAGAACTACCTCGCCTGCGGCGACAACTCGTCCGAATCGCTCGACTTCTTCAGCTTGAACGCGTACTCCTGGTGCGGAGACAGCAGCTACACGCAATCAGGATACAACATCCTAGAGCAAAACTCCACTGATCTCCATATCCCAATCTTCATGTCTGAGACGGGATGTAACACCGTTCGTCCTCGCGACTTCAAGGACCAGGAGGCTCTCTACGGAGAGATGTCAGATGTGTGGTCCGGCAGCATCATCTACGAGTGGATCGAAGAGGCCAACAACTACGGCCTCATTAGCTACGGCGAGAAAGTTGATCCGGCGAGCCCCAGCGCGCCACCAGATGGTTTCCCTCGCTCCGGTACGTTCTGCAACCCTCACACATTACACCCATCACTCAATTCCTTCCCCTCTCCCCTCTATAAATCATAACCCTCTTTTCTAACTTGCGCGATCAGGAACACCAATCCCCATCTCCCCAGACTTCCCCAACCTCAGCGCCGTCTGGAAAACACTCTCCCCCTCTAGCGTAAAAGCAGCAGACTACAACCCCACCAACAAACCCGTCGCATGTCCCGCTTTCACAAGCGGCGTCTGGGAGGTAAACCCCACGTCTGCGCTGCCTACGCTGGGCCAGGAGCACACGTTTGGCGCGCAGCCCACGACGGGGACGTCCGGCGCGGGAGCGTCGCAGACGGGCTCGGGGAGCGGTCAGGCTTCGGCTACCGCGTCGCCGGGTGCTGCGCCGGAGAGTTTGAGTAGGGAGTTGAAGGGTGTGGGTGCGGCGTTGGGAGGCTTGGTCGCTGTTTTTGCGTGGTTGTGAGTGGTGTGGAGGGATATTAGATAATTTTTCTATCCGATAGTGATGGAGAAAAGACGATATGTGCCCGCGATCCGTGGGCCTTCGTCTGTAATGGTAGATGAGGTGCAGGAGAGATGTAGATGGATATGTGTGTATGGATATGCATGGGAGATTCACGGGGGATAGAGAAGATAGGACCAGTATATACCCAGGGCGTCTTATTGTAGTAATGGTGCGAAGGGGGTTAGGACTCAACATCACGTTGAGAGGGAACAAGTCAAGGTAGAATCAGGTAATGGCGAAGACTGTATTGAAGGAATGGACTGTCAATTAAGTACAATCCGATCGCCAGCACAGGGCTTTCCCCCACAAAATGTGGATATCTTTCCCTCGTAAGCGCATAGCATTGATCATGTTCCTTCAACACACCCTTTCCACGCAAAATGTCTTTTTGAATCTGGTCAAATGTTCTCATATTTTCCTTTTTCCGATTCTGACTCCTACTCCGACATGCCGAGATGGTTGTCAATGACAGGGTATGAAAGAGAAGAAAGACTGACGAAGATGCTCAAGACGTCTACCACTGGGTAGTAGTAGCCGGGGCGGCAGTCTCAGCACCCCAGCCCTCGTTGCCAGTCTGCTGGTCGCCAGTCGCAGCCCAGTCAGTCGCATCCGCATCCCAGCTGGCACCTGGCTGCGCAGCCTGGCTCGTGAATGCGCCAGCAGACGCACCAGAAACCTCCCACTCGCTGGTGAAACCAGCGTCGACAGCGGCAGGGCCGACCTCGTCAGCGCCGGGAACCTTAGCCTCCTCAACACCAGCGCTGTCCTTATTCTCCTCAGCCTCGGGATCGCGGTAGAAGTACAAATCGGTCATGACGTCCCACTCGGCCTCGCGGGAGGCCAAGGTGCCGCGCAGGCGAAGGACCTCACGGGCGAGCATCCACCAGATGAGACCGATGGCGTGACGACCCTTGTTGTTGGTGGGGATGGCAACATCGACATACTCGGTGGGTGAGTCGCCGTCGCAGAGAGCCTAGCATATTATGTCAATTCCAAGTCCAGACGCGAACAAATTATAGTTATGTAAATACTCACAATGACGGGGATGTTGACGTAGGAAGCCTCCTTGATAGCCTGGGCGTCGGTGCGCGGGTCGGTGACGATGATCAAGCGCGGCTCCTTGAACGAGCGAGTGATGTAGTTGGTGAAGTTACCGGGGGTGAAGCGACCAGCGATGGCGACGGCGCCGGTGTGGGCGGCGAACTTGAGGACAGCACGCTGACCATAGGGACGAGCGGAGATAACGCAAACTGTGTTCGGTCAGTTATAGCTCTCATACCCAATACCACATCGCCAATGTCAAAATTGGTGTTGTAGTGTAGAGTTGAACATACTGTCGGCCGGGTTGTCAATGGCGACAATGATACGTGCGGCAAGCACGATCTTCTCCCAGGTCTTGCCAACGTTGATAACATTGACACCGTCGGGCCTGGTCTTCCACAGGTACGGCTCCATGTGCACCTGGAGGTTCTTTGCGCCGAGATGGCACTGAGCAGCGAGGAGCATCTCAATGTCCTGCTGGGTAGGGTTGAAGATCGCGGGAAGGTTGCTGGGAGCCATCTTGTCGGATTGGCGCTGCAGAAGCTGGTCGTTGTTAGGAGATGAAGTGGTGTCGTGAACTTTTCGTGATATGGAGGGGAGCACTTGACGAATATCGTGGTGGGTGCTAGCCTGTTATAGATTAGCGCAAAATCATGCATCGGCGTCGGCAAAACCTCGCGCCGGCCGGACGCTTGGATTCGTAAAAGATTCGAGGAGAGGTCGCATTGGACTGTCCAGCCATCAATGCCGCCTCGAATACCAGTTTTGTCGTGCCTTCGGGCATCGACATGTAAGTTGACCATATCCTCTTGCAGAACCCAAACTTATCGAAGTCCAGCAGCATCTGCGCCACACCAATTCACACTCCCTATTCGCACGTTTACATCGACCTCCCTCCTTCAAGGCAAGACGATTGAAAAGGCGCAGAAGAAGCGCACGTCCCACGACCCTTACCTTGTGGCCCAACGCAATCGCAAGAAAGCCGCCAACCTTTCGCGCCGCGCCGAGCTCGAAGAAGGCAGAGTGGCCAGTCTGGGAGATCCTGTCCGCGGTGTTCCAACACCTTTCGTCCAATCATTCGACTCTGGCAAGCCTATTACCTACGAGGAGGGGAAGAAGATACCCAGAGATACCCTGCATCTTAATTATGCCTTCGACCCGACCATTGTCGAGAAGCAACTCAAGAAGAGTGAGAAGCTGGCAGTGCCATTGAGCGAGATTGGAAAGCAGACTGCCGCCGGGCCATATCAATGGAGTGATTCTCTGCATTATGGGAAGGCAAAGGAAGCCCAGAAGAGTGCAGAGGAGATTGAGGAACAAAACAAAAAGGACCACGCGCGTGCCGCAGAGGCCATTGCCCGTATTACAGCTCTCGAGAACGGCTCGAGTAAGGACCGAATGCGCGTCAACATCACACGATGCATCGAGACTTTTGGTCGCCACAAAACAGATCGGATATTCCCACCTAAAGCACCAGTCATGGAGAAGGTCCAAGGCGCTGAGGTGCACCCCGTTCGCCCAGACACGAATATCGCAGCAACGAGCAAGCGCATAGGCCCGGATACTGGATCGTCAGAAGTGCAGATTGCCATCTTGACTGCGAAGATCAAGACGGTAGCTGACTTTTTGGCGACGCGAGGAAAGGGCGACAAGCACAACAAGCGAAACCTGAGACTGTTGGTCCACAGGCGCCAGAAACTGTTGCAGTATTTGAGGAGGAAAGAGCGAGGTGGCCCGAGGTGGCAGCATTGTATTGAAACGTTGGGATTGACTGAGGGCACCTGGAGGGGTGAGATTTCATTGTAAGAGTACGTTGGATTCCATCGACTAGGTAAAGCTGCATATAGCATGGCGAAACGTGTATTTTGCATATGTACATTACGACAGTTGTAAGAGCATTGTATTGGGAACCCAACTTTGACTGTTCAAGTTTGCTTCAGTGGGTGACAGGACAAGGTCATCCTTCTAACATTAGAAGTTGCTAAACCTGGACCAAATTTCGGCTGTGATCACTGTCCCATCATAGCGAAAGCTGCACATCAACGATGCCTCGGGGTACCACAAGCACCTTGGGCCATGCCTAGGGCGGAAATATACTCCTGGTGAAAGGTACGTAGATAGCACTAGTAATTCTTTAAGTTGCTAGCGTTCTATGGAATTCGCATTTGGAGCTAATCAAAAGCTACCAAAACCACTCTGATATTAAGCATTGCGTTCCCATCATCGTCCTCGTGCCGACTTCAGACAGCCTACTTCCGTGTCGAGATTGGATTTGTCTACTACAGCATTACCATTAAGCTTCAACAACTTCGAAGAGCCTCCCCGCGATTCATGCAAGACGGTTATGCTGATCGATACGTCTAAGACGACCACCTGTTCTAAATAACGTAAAAGACCCAAACGTCTAATACAATTGTTATAGTATAGTGTACTTATAGTCACTGTTAGCCTGTGGACGTGTAGCCTTCGGCAAGTCGTCCGTCTGCCGTGTACCCTTATAATCTACTGTTGCCTTAGGTATGCCTTCGGTCACCTAGAAACACCTACGGAAACGGCCATCTCACAAAGCTGCAGTCGGTGCGGGGTCAGCCATCCTCATACCAGCGGTGGTAACACGTGGTACGACCCTCTCTTTCTGACCGCTCGTCTGACCCTGAAAGTAGTTACCTACCACGTGCCTACGCTGGCTGCACGCATGGAAGGCGCGAGAACACTCCCATGCTCCCATATGACAGTCAATGGAAGGCTGAGTTAGTTTCCTTACCACTTCTCAACTACCAACGTCATATTAACCAGCACGTTTCTCTTTTCTTGACTTGCGACGTACTCTGGAACAAATGCAAGATGTCTACGACACCGCCATTCTTGTCTAGTGGTTCCTCCGGGCTGATACCAAAGGGCAAAGAGCATAAAGAGCAACAATCATCAAGCGAATACTTAGGTGTATCCATTACGGCATACCAAACCCGTGTCATTCTACTCCATGGCGAGATCGGCGGTCCGGATTGCCCTTTGGTTTGCGAAGTATTCGCCGCAGATATACTGCATCCGAAACTCGATGGCGTGGGGATACGTAGCCCTCCTGGTGAGACGGACTATTGCACCTGTTTCGACGCAGTTGAGAGAACTGACTTCTATGCGGTAGGAAGATGCTTATGCATCAAGGGTCTATGGGACAAAGCACTGTTCAACCTCGTTGTGGACGTCTTTCATAATGAAATGGTTGTTTATCTTTTCGGATTTAGTTCATTGGACGGGCAATACGCATCTCCGGCAGAGGCCCGGGGCGAGCACATTCATGACGGTGGTGGACTGTGGTTGCTGCGGCCAGTGGAGGGTAACGAGTACAATCTTGTCACAGGTTTACATTGGCACAGAGTCGACGCGCAGACATTTTATGACCACTGGCAAGCCGTTGACGATGACAGGCCACCAGAGCTAATTCCTTTTCGTAGACTTACCAAACATCGGGAGAGTCCAACTATAGACGTGGTGGATAGCTTTTGGGGGCCTTTTATTTCCATGATTGGAATCCGCCAACTGGATGGGATCGTGAATCATTCGACCCACTTTGGTCTCGACCATTCCCCAGGAAATTGGCCTCATATTGTCGCACGTGCTATTAAAGAGTTCACTTGAGCCTGCTCAAGGCGAGGTACTGAGTCAAGTGCAGTCAAGCCCTTCAGCCGAGACCATACAAATTCTGGAGTGAAGTACGTATCCGAAAACAGGTGTAGCAGCATAAAGGAGTAGAAGACAGGATCACCAACACGCCCGTTAATCGACGTGCCGAGAAAGCATAATAATGTTTTCTAGCATTACACGGAGACGTGATTGTCTAAGGATGAATGACTGGTGGCGGGGTTGAGTCCTCGGCCCATCATTCGGACGTAGAGCAGCCTCGCCTGTGCTGGCAGTGAAGCTTATTTAATTCTGGCATGATGGACTGATGCGCCCAGGGAGTGTCTTCAGCCTCTCAATCTCCACAAGCGAATCTCAAAATTCCCCTGCAGCTATCTCGCGTGTAGATCGACGAGGCTCGTGGTGGCTTGGTACATCGGGCGCTTCGACTGGGCCAGATCCTTTCGCTTAACCCGATCTGTTTTCGCCATCCTAAAAAGGTAGGGCTAGTGAACCAAGAACCTCAGCTACGGACCCTGACTTACCTCATCAAGACGGTCAAAACGTTTGAGGCTTGCAACGAAGTGTATCGTGCAAGGGGTCAGGCAGCCTCAAGTCGACTTTCCAAGCCTATCCTGTACACTAACAGTGACATCGAGACCTCGAACACAGAAGCCGGACAGGATGGCATTTAAGAGCAACAGCGACGCTGCTCGTGGATCGATTTTGCAGCACCGTTTTTCCCATCTGCATTTTGCAGTTGCCTGTCGTTCTGGGTTTATCCGATACACGCTCGTTAATTCACCATGAGAACCTCCTTTCTCGTCTCGGCTCTTGCCGTCTTTTCTGCTGCGGTAGCAGCTCAATTCGAATCCGAACAGTGCGGCCCTCAAGCTGGTAATCAGATATGTAGCGGAAACAAGTGTTGTTCGCAGTACGGCTGGTGCGGAACGACTGATGCTTACTGCCGTGCGAACTTGGTACGATTTCTCATTCACTTTTAAGGTGTCTACTTGACCTCCCACTCATATTTTGTAGGGCTGTCAACCCGGCTTCGGTACGTGCAAGGGGACTTCATCACCCTCTTCTTCCGCAGCCAGAGCCTCATCGACTGTGTCTGCGCCAGTTGGTACATCGACGGACAAGTGTGGGCCCAACAACAAGGGGCTTATTTGTGCTTCGGGTTACTGCTGTAGCCAATACGGATATTGCGGGAAGTCAACATCCTACTGCTCTACTGGATGCCAGTCTGGCTATGGTGCTTGCTCGGGCGATGCTAGCCCATCATCCATACGATCGGCTACTCCTTCATCTTCCTCCGCACCCGTCTCGAACAATGGTCGTTGCGGATCTAGCTTCGGTGGACGAACTTGCCAAGGTTCGTCGTATGGTAACTGCTGCTCCCAGTATAATTATGTATGTTTGTTCCTTGATTGAGTTGTTTGCAATCACTGACTCTCCCAAGTGTGGCTCCACCACAGATCACTGCAATAATGGATGTCAATCTGATTTTGGTACCTGCTCCGGAGCCAGCAGCTCAACTTCCGCCGTTCGATCATCGACCGCGAGCCGAAGTGCCTCTAGCAGCTCTATCAGCCGTGCCGGATCTAGTAGCACCCGTAGCACTTCAGCCTTTTCTCAGAGTAGTTCAAGTGCTCCAGTCCGTGGTGGTTCTAGTACCTCTCAATCTGCCAGCCGTTCTGTGACTAGCAGCAGCACCCGCAGTGTTTCCGTTTCCAGCTCGGTTGCATCGCCCAGTGCTATCCAGAGCTCTCCCACGCCCAGTTCTCTAGGGTCTTCCAGCGCAAGCCGAAGCGCCTCATCGTCGTCTTCTCGCTCACCAAGCGCTAGCAGGAGTACATCCGCTTCAAGCCCTTCGCGCTCGCCCAGCGCATCACGTTCTTTGACGACATATCGCTCATCGACCGCTAGCCGCTCATCCACTCCCTCTCGTTCGTCAACTCCTCGCTCATCCACTCCTTCCCGCTCAGCTAGTATTTCTCGCACTAGTAGTACCTCTCGCTCAACTATTGCTTCCCGGTCGTCGACTCCTCGCTCATCGACTTCTCCTCGCTCAAGTAGTGCAAGTGCAAGCCGGAGTGTCACTAGCTCCTCCAGCCCTAGCCCTAGCTCAAGTGTGCCAGCGATTACGTTCGATCCCAAAGCCATTCCTAGTAATACTGTTACTTTCTCTACACCACTTCCTTCATCTTCATCAACGCCTCCTGCGCCAGCGTTCCAGAGCGATCCACTCTCAGATCCAGATGCCATCACCATCGACAAGTCGGACAATATCCAAAGCTCCGTAGTCAATGACCCCGACAGTGCTCCTCCTGGCAGCACCAGCGGTAGTTATTTGAATCTGGTAGCTACAGATGGCAGTGCCGTTTTTGTGACTGTACGTACGCAACCCACGGTTCAGTCCGGGGCACGCTATACTGTAAGTGTGTGGCTCAAGTCACTCACCTCTGGAAGCCGATGCACAGTCAACATCCTGGTCGGGACGGAGACGATCGGTACTTCTGGTGACGACATTCCCACAACGTGGCGAGAGTACACCGCAAGTTATTTGGCAACAGGTGATACATCACCAACGTTATCGTTGGCTGTCAGTTGTCCTGCCGCTACTGCTCCTCGTCTTCGATTCAAGCGTCAGGCTGGCTCTGGGTTGGCTATGGGGGATCTGAGCATGGATCCGACCACGGATACGGTCTCCAGCTCTGTTGCTATCAGTGTCCCAGCATCGGAGACCCCTTCGGCGGCTGCCAGCTCCAGCTCCGAGCCTGCACAATTCTCTACCCCTGCTACAAGCTCTGTATTCTCAGCCTCGTCCACGACCGCCCCTGAGGCAACCTCAACCCCGTTTTCAAGTGTTGACTCTTCATCTGCAAGCAGCGTCGCAGTTACGACCCAGCCTCCATCATCGGCAGTTCCCACACCATCTGGGTGCACTCCTACCATCATTGACGGTGGTTTTGACAACTTCTCGTATCCTCCTGAAGCTACACCCACCCTTGGCTACGGAACCTCAGATGACTGGAGCTACACAAGGAGTTTCTTCGAGACTAACGGTGGATGGTTCGCAAACGGTGGCTTTGGTCCCGCTTATGCTGGAGACATTGCTACCTCGGTCTACACTGCCTACACTAACAACACCAACGACATCTTTTACGACATCAAGTACAAGCATCCTATCTCTCTTTGCGCTGGTGTGTCGTATGACGTCTCAGGCTGGACGCGCGTTCATCGTCGCAACTCGCAGTACTCAGAGGGATGCAGGGTGACCGCATTCCTCAACGGTCAACAAGCCTTCAGTGACCGTATTGGCTACTATGATTGGAACTACCGCTACGTTCACGGAACGGTCACCCCGTCAGCAGATGTCTCTAATGCAGAGCTCTATTTCCGCGTTTACTGCCGTGCTCCGCAAGTCCCTACTCTATCAGCTCCCCGCGGTATCAAGCTAGACGAGGTAGCCGTCGTACCCGTTTCCCAATGGACTCTCCCTGCTGAGGCAGTCATCGCCTCCCGAACCACTTCGGTACGCGATGATACCACCGCAACCTCCATCTTCCCCTACCAGACCCCCTGCCAACCCACAGATATCACCGTCCCACGCACCGGTTGCCCGCTCTATGACGAGCAGCTCGAGGACGGCGGGTTCGAGGTATGCTCCTACAGCCACTGGGATTACCTCGAAGCCGGCACTAGAAACTACGACTTCGACAACCCTCTCGACCAGCAGCTCACTGCCATCGTTTCAGACGCACACTCTGGCCAGAACAGTCTGCGTATCGTCTTCAACAGCACTGGTGGCTCGATTGGTATCTATCCCCGCCAAGTCAATGGATGTGTCGAGCGGTCGTACATATATTCTTACTGGGCGAAGCAGGCTGGCAGTGGCTGCACTGTGCAGTTCTACTGGCGCACTGTCAACACGGGCACATTTACTCCTCCTGTCGGTTCTTGGGGTGAATTCTCGGGACGAACGGATTTGACCCCAACAGGGGATCTGCTCTTCGGTGGTCTCCTGGAGCTCCGCGTTACTTGCGCTGCGGGTGGGTTGGAGAACGCGGTGTGGCTTGACGATGTTAGTTTCCAGCAGGTTCCGTATAACGGGCAGGTTTCGTCGGGTTAGACTTCCTTGCGCTCAGAGAGATTTGCCTTCATGGCTTTTAGACATACGAAATATCTAATTATGATTTGATAAAATTTAATGTGCATCTAGTTGCACCCCCTTCAAATGACTAGCCTATCAATTGAGCCGTTATGTCAACTTTTCATTGAACATGAACGCCAGTCCGAAATAAACAGAGCGCGCTCTTTCACCCCAACTTCACACCACATCTTCCCTCTACCCACTCTTCTCCTCTCCCTTCTTCCTCCCCTTCTCCCTCTCCCTCTCCCACCACTCTCCCTCCAACATCCCCATAGTAACCCCATCCCACCACCTTCCCTCATGCCACAACGCCTCCCTCTCCCTCCCCTCCTCCCTAAACCCCAACCGCTCATACAACCTCACAGCCCCAACATTCCACTCAAACGCCCTAATCCTCACTCTATGCAACCCCGCCCGTCGAAACGCATAGTCAAGCGCCCACTCAATCGCCTCCCCACCATACCCCCGTCCCTGATACGCGGGCAGAATATCAATTCCAATCTCCGTCCACCGATGATGGGTCTGCTGAGGTGGTAGCGCAGACAGATGGATTTCGCCGATCGCGGTGCCCCAGATAGGATCTTGGAATTCATTGCTGCTGCTGCTGCTGCTGCTGCTGCTGCTGCCGTTTGTGGGTTCGCGCTGCGTCGTGAGCTCGTCCAGATCGGGTTGTTGGACGTCCTTTTTCAGCCAGATGATTGCGCCGAGGAGGCTTTCATTTGCGGTTTCTTTCATGAATTTTTCTGCGTCGGAGGGGGAAGGGAGTTTTATGTTTGTTGCGTTGCTGTTTTGGTAGCCTGTTTGGTCCTCGTTAATGGCGCTGAAGACGGCGAGGTCTTCGGGGATGCGGATGGCGCGGTAGGTTAGGCGTGCTGAGGAGAAGGGGGCGGGTTGGGACATTTGGGAGTTGTAGATTTGATATGTCTGTGTGGATGTGGTGATTGTTCCTTGATCTGAATGACTGGCGCGGATCTAGACGTGATGTAGTCGTGGAAATTCAAGATGTGCCTCAAAAGTGATTTTCTTTGCTTAAGTCAATTGCGCCCTTCTGATGCCGCCCTTCTCCTGTAGTCACGGTGCTTCCCAACTTGGACCCATGCCGTTAGTTTAAAAAGTGTACGACTATGTGCGATTCATTGACGGATCACGCTAAACTATAAAAGGAAGGTACACGAAGCCGTTGCTGGGAGCATTACTAAGCCGTGTTCTACAGCCTTACAATATCAGCACGCTTTCGAGCTTCTAATTATGAGAGCTACGAAGACAGCAATCAGGTTGTGTTCCAAGCTATCTAAGCATTTGTCATTGCTGAAGCAGAATCTTTGCGTGCCGTCCTCGATTACCATCTCAAGGCAGACCATACTGCACTCCCCCAGCACCCACATCCCTCATCATCAGTGTCGTCTCATTCGCTCTCTTCGCCGCCGCCTCATACAATTTCGACGTCTCCTCCTTCCACATAGTCTCGTTCATGCGAATAATTTCACGGTCATACGTCATCATACCATTGACTTCGCCCTCGACGTCTGTAGTTTGCGTCCACACGCCACCCGAGCACGAAAACAATTCGACTTGTTCGCGGAGCTGGCGGAGGAGGTCTTGGCAGCGATAGTTCCACGCCCATGTTGTGTTTGTAAGTTCGTAGGATGTTTGATTACCCAGGTTTTTGTACCAGGAGCTAGTCGTGGGTGTTAGCGGGTTTTGGTAACGAAGCGGGTTATGTAGAGGCAGGGACGGATGGGTGCTTGCGGATGAAGAAAATACTAACTGGTTGAAATCTGCATATTGTCCGATGCCGCCGAATTCGCCTTGCAGACCGATACGACTCGCATCGTAGGCCGAGTCGTATCCGGATCCTTGATTTGACCAGAAGGGTGTTCCGCACTGAGGAGTAGAATAGTGATGGTTGTCATCAAAGTCACCCGCAGTGTGATCAGTCCAGCCGCTCGCTGCATTAATGAGGCGACTCGGGTCGATCGAGCGGACGTAATCCGCCAGTCTAAATTCAGGCCATGGTGGGCTCGTGGCCTGGCCCCATTCCTCGTTGTAAATGGTCCACGCAAAGATACTCGGGTAACTCTTGAGCTGCTCCACAAGCAATCCAAGCTGTCTATCGAACTCAGGCTGCGCTGCCGGGTCTAATCGAATGGTACCGCACTGGTCGTCTGGATTAGGCAAATCTGGTCGCAGAGACGGCATGTCCTGGATGACGAGCAGTCCTATTTCGTCACAAGCCTTGTAGTACAGCGCTGGTTCGACTTTAATGTGCTTGCGGAGCGAGTTGTAGCCGTGCTGCTTCAGAACCTGCAGGTCGTACACCATTGCTTCCACACTTGGAGGAGTGTAGATACCATCCGGCCTAACGAGAAATCTTAGTAACATTCACAATAATGGGCGATTTGTCGTACCAGAACCCCTGATCAAGCGTACCGAAGGGGAAGATGAATTCCCCATTCAGTAGTGGGCGTTGAATGCCATTGATCACGCCCCTCGAAATAGTTCTGAATCCAGTGTAGCTTTGAATTGTATCACTGCCGAAACTGATCGTTATGTTGTACAGATTCGGATCAGTTGGGGTCCACAGCTCTGGCGAGTCGACTTTGAAAGTGAACGGAGCGCCACTGGTCCCAGTCGCCTTCCCTTTGACATCCTCGGAGTTTTGCTCATGGATAGTGATTTCGTACGGGGTGCTAGAGTTTGTGCTGCTGTGGACAGTGACGTTTACTTGAAATTGTCAGCTACAGATAGCTCAAAGTGCACGTGTACGTACCCCGTCCATCCATGTCTGCAGTCAGGTCTAGTTTGGTGATGTACTCTGTCGGGGTTGATTCAAGGAAGACGCTCTGCCAAATGCCACTGCAGGGCGTGTACCAGATCATTCCGCCGCGGCCTAATGTTTGCTTTCCGATCGGTATCTGGATGTCGTCCGAGTCCTGCATTGCGGATAAAGAGTTAGCAGATATCGGTATCATTTATGCATAGGGCTTCACGCACTGTTGGATCGTACACGTGAACAAGTCTATGTTCGTAAATATTAGCCTGGCAGTCTAGATTTTCTTATTCCACGGACTTACAGTTCGTTCGATCCGTCGGCTTTCAGATGCGGAGTAACATCGACACTGAACTCAAAATATCCACCCCGATGGAAACCGGCATTTTCCCCGTTAACAAAGATAGTTGCTTCATAGTCTACGGCGCCAAAGTTCAAGATAACATTGTTCTCGCGAGGCCAAGACGATGGTACGTCGAACGAAGTCTGATACCAGCTATAAATGTGATCCTTGCCCGTAACACCTAGCTCTAAATCAGCAAGTATCGATTAGAATCCTTTCGCGATGGTTACCTGATAGTGCACTTTCAAGACACGACGGGACGAGAACGGGGCTCTCCAGTCTCTGGCCAAAAGGTGGGTTGCTCAAGGTTGTATTATCCGTGTTTCGGTATCGCCATACGCCATTAAGATTTTTCCAGGCAGATCGCTGTAGGCGAGGACGAGGGTATTCAGGCCACGGGTTCGTGCCGACTTGATCGGTCCATCGTGTCTTCAGAGGAGTTTCCCCGAGTTTGTAGTCTGTATCATTGCTACTTTGACGTTGACGAAGAGTACTGTTACTTGCAGCAGATGTAATCAATGTCAGTAGGCTCGCCACGATCCCAAAGAATAGCCGCATATTGATAAACGAAAATGTTATCACTCAGTGTGATGCAAAGTTAATCGTAAATCAAGGATGGTGAGGTAAATGCTTTTAGAGCGAGACATGGTCGCAGTATTTATTTACCAATAGCAGGTGACAGCATCGCCCCATGGTACCTGCTGCATACCATGCAGGCTAATGGTCTTGGCCTGGGGTCTAGCGGCGGCAGGCTTGGTGGCTGCACGCCTTAGCCGATGATCACTGCGATAGAGTATCTCAGAAACGACGTCGCGGGTGTCATCTGTCGACGCCAGCTGACCACACATGCACATAATGGGCAGACGAAAGCTGGAAATCAGACATAATTGCTGTAGAAACATGATGTCTGGTGCCAGCGTGGACTTCAAGGTGAGCGGGCTGGTAGTGCAAAAACACCATAGGTAATGCATAGTGTCAGATGAGGAGAACGCTGAATGTCCTGGTCAATAGTGATCAGCGCCTTGGCCGGCAGTAGTAAGGGAGCCTGTCAAATTCCCCGCACATCCCCGGTTCATCTTAAGCCGGATTGGATGCTTGTTAGCAGCACCATCACTATTGAAGACTATGCATCGGTCGTTGGAGATCACGACAAAATACTTCATCAGTGCGCGTCCACTTCAAGAGAGACTTGTTGACGTTGTTGGTTTACCGAGAACATACATTCTTGATGCCTGGCGAAAAGGTCGTAGCATGATCTATGACGCCGAGTACAGCTAGTCGGCGGTGTCGGTTGGTGAGGTATGACGCAGATGTACTGATATCGGGAAGTTACAAAAATGGAAATACAGCCTGTGAGTACATATAAGGGAAGGCGTAGTTGTGGATGGACTACTCTATCGATGCGGTTGAAAGTTTTGGGCTACCCCCGCACCACTACAGGATTGTCTTTTAACCTTCTCGAACTACTCTTGCATATTGCGGCAGTACCTCGCATAGCTTTTACCCAATAAACTGCAGCGTTATTGCGTTGTGAGGGTTTCTACAAGGGAATTAGCTGTGGTAGTTCGTCATCAAATTCGAGCTCCTTCGTAGGTGGACTTGTTAAGGTGTAGGGCGACCATTCACGTGCTACGCAACGGTAGATGCGGCTTTGAAGCACCTTCTCAGAAAGGCAATGAGCTATATGCATACCGAGACATGCAGACAGCCTTTTAATTTCCCGACTAACAATCTAATATACGGGCTTGCTTCGCGCCTAGCGTTCCACATGCTACAAAATGTGCAGTGCTGGGGGTATAAAGTCCGACAATGTCTTCGCGCGCTGTTATTCTGTCTCAGCCCTGTGGCCTCCTGGTGTCGCTTTCACTCGCCTAGCATGCCTCTCGCATGACGAGAGAATTGTTGGCGCGACGCTTTTGTCAAGCGTTGAACACTACCTTCCTCATTCTTCCGTCGGTGTAACTTTCGCTGCCGTGAGCTCGAAGCTATGCACGACACGAACGGCGGGGCAGAATACCCCGCGAAATCGCGGTACCAGTGTGGATGTCTAGCTGTCCTCAGCAATCCAGCATGCGATCTACCGGCGGACGGGATGCCTGATGGAGCCTAGCTACGTAAGGCCCCCGGGAAGTGGAGATGAGCTCTGCACGGGAAGCTCAGGGCAGGAGAAGGAACGGCTTACTCCACGGCTTCACTTT
Source organism: Phoma sp. ATCC 74077 (assembly GCA_033682645.1). Classification (NCBI taxonomy): domain Eukaryota; kingdom Fungi; phylum Ascomycota; class Dothideomycetes; order Pleosporales; family Didymellaceae; genus Phoma; species Phoma sp. ATCC 74077. The sequence continues at coordinate 237,709 of JAWDJC010000003.1, forward strand.
TTGAGCCGAAGAGGGCGGTCTGGACGGACTAGGGGGTTGTGGGGGTAATGTGGGAGATTGCGTCGTCCGCGGTGAGGTAGGAGGACTTCCCGGAGGAATAGGAGCCTTCCTTGGAGACTCGTATGAGGTATTGACATAAGGTGGTGTAATTTGCTCCAGGGTCCTTATAGAAGCGCTGTCGTCCTCCTCGATCCCAGCCAGAGTTGATCGATCCGAGTAGGAGTTGACTATTGAGCTGGCTCGTGCCATGGATGACGTAGACAAGCGAATGGTATCTGTGTCGGAATTCGAGCTCGAGCTCGAGCTCGAGCTCATAGTCGACATCGTCCGAAGCGAGGCTATACTTGATGCCCTGTCCGAATCAGAACGTGACGACGCTCCAATACCAAGATCGTGCTTATGTGCACCACAATGGATATCAGGTATCGACGTGTAGTTGAAGAGTATGTCAAATAGCTTGTCGCGAACGTCGCGAGCTGTGGGTCGAACAACAGGCGCTCTGCTGAGCATGCTTCGAATGAGGGTCAAGATGTGGGGGATTGCCCGAAACGCATCATCGTCATGCTCGAATGACGCTTTCTCCAAGATGTTCACCCAGGTGTCAATCTTGTCCAGATTCGCGTGGAAGGATGAGTCTGTGCGAGAGTTCTTGCCGCCAGTGTTGATCTTGGATTTCGTCGACCGATGCTTGACAAAGTCGTGAGGCTTCTTTTTGAGCATAAAGGTAATGATTTCTAAGAAAACGCAACCCAGAGAGAAGATGTCTGCCTTTTCGGTCTCGTGCACTCGCGAGCGTGGTTTGGGTACCGGTTTTGTTCTCTTGAAACCAAAATTGAAACCAGAGAAGTCCGTTGTAGGAGCTTTGGTTAACTTCTGGCGCTGCGAGCCGTTGCTATTGGAAGACCCAGATGAACTTTTACTGATGATAGAGGTGTGTCGAGTACTTGGAACGATGGGCGCAGGGGCGGTTCCATTTACATCAAACGGCTGCGCGGTTACGTGGGCCTCTGGTGCACCGTAGACGTACGCATCCATAGGGTCAGGCTTCTTGTCTTTCTGGAAAGTCTCCAGGCTGGCAATATCACTGAATGCAATCGCGTTCTGCTCGTCGATGAGGATGTTGGAGGGTCGGATACCAGAATGGCAAAAGCCGTTTTGATGCAGGGTAGCAATGGCGTCTGCTAAACAATGCATCCAGTTCAGCACCAGCCACCTCCTGTCAGGTTTCGGTAGCTTCTGGTACTGAGTCGGATTGCGATGATCAAAAAATGTGCGAAGGGTGTGGTGTCCTACAAAGTTGGTCACGGTGTAGCCGACCCCTTTGGCAGTATATGAAGACCATACAGGCGCGATGTGATCATGCTCCACCATTCTTGCGCTTTCAACGTCCATTATGAATTCTTGCTCAAAAGCGTCTGGCGATTCTGCATTCCCAAGGGGAAATCTCCTTCGAACATAAACCTCCTTCGGCCGTTTGGGCAGATGGACACGCGACCAATTCTGCAGGCTAACCGCCACGGGAAGATTCATGACATGCTCCAGCGGCACTTCTTCATTCGGCGCATAGTCAATATGCACACCATCTCGTAGTTCTCGAAGGAGGAATGTGAACTGTGTGTGATAGAAGCGCGAGTTGGCGTGATTATCGCGTCGGTTCGAAAGCGAGAGTTGCTCGATATCCTCCATCTCAAGGGGCAAGTCATCGTCATCCCATGACTTGTCGACTACGGTAAAGATCCTGTCGGCCTCGCCAATTTCAGCCAGCACCAGAAATAGTCTTCTGGCCTTCTCTAATATCCACTCGATGTATGTATCGTCGCTCAAATCGCCGAAGCCCACAGGCTGGGTGAGTCGCTCTCTTTCGTGGGGCTGCAGTCGCGAGGTCACAAAATCCTTGGTGACCTTCTCATTGATTCTTTCTTCTGTCCACCAAATCTGCTGAAGAGCATGCTGAGGGGTAACGAGCGAATGCCCCGCATATCCGTATATCAAGGCATTGAGCGCAACGGTTTGGTCGTTGACCACGTTCGTCAGCGTCCTAGCGCTCATCGTGAATGGAGGTAGGAGCCGAGGCCGAGGCTGAGGATATTAGTATGTCGCCTTCGTCGCGTATCGAGCCGTAATCGTGATGGGCAGATGATCATTTCTGGTAGTCGAAGAAGAGAGGGAGCGGAGCTGGAATGACGCAAGATAATTGTTGTCAAGCTGGAGTAAGTGAGACACCACTTTTAGGCGTCAGCGCGGCCAGAACCGTCGGCCTTTAATCGTGGTACAAAATATGATCCGCCTCTCGGAAGAGGTCTCTATGTGGCAAGCGGCATGGCAGCGAATACATGGCTTCGGCTAGCCGGGTTAAAGCCAATCACCTGGGGCATGGCAATAGAAGGCGCAGGCTCCAGCATGCCTGGCGGATGGCGAAGGAGGGCGTTTTGCCTCGAAAAGTCTCAGTGGCCCCGAAAGCGGCCAGCCATGTGAAATTGAGACCGGGGGTTTCCAGGTCGGAGGATGATAAGACATTGCGCGCATGCGTTGGTGCGCAACAAGCGAATGGGCGACGCAGGGAGGCGGATGCTAAACTAGCACGCCAATGACAATTGCGGAGGACCGTTTCTGGAGCGGGGCATCGCACGCTCCCAACCGAACAAACAGCGGCTAAAAGACGTGATATCAGAGCCCATATGCTCAGGAGTCGCGTCTCGGCTGGGCGTTGCGGCACGCGATGCACCACTCTTGGAGCCGTCTCACAGCCGGTCACAATCGCCCTTATGGCCGGCATTCCAAACAATTTCGCTGCCTCAGGCATGCTCCCGCGGGGTTACACAAGTTCGGAAGCTCATGAAGTTGGTGGGTGAGCGAAGGATCAACGCTCTCGGGATGCGGCTCCATGCTGCATCAGCCGCTGCTTATGGCGCGATGATGCACATACATTCTGCTATCAGAGAGACATGCGGCGTGGCAGCAGGCGGCACAAGGCAATCGAGACAGTGTGCGATAGGATGTTGCCGGCTACCCAGAGCCGAGATGACACAAAGTGCTGCTGCCAACAAACTCGGCGGTCCACAGCCCACACCACTCTTGCCAGATGAAAGCAGATTGCGGCATGGCTTCGAGCATATGCAGTAGCTTGTCGGTTGGATGGCTGCGACTGGAGTCGCTGAGGTCGGAGATGCTGCTCCATGACTCGACGCTCACCTCACCTCACCTCCACACTGGGGTTGGAAGTCTACGCGACAGTAGCGGGACGGTTGGAGAGAGCGTGCGGCGTCACACTGACAGATGGCGACGCCTACGAGCCGTCTCTGTGCCTCATGGTATATGCGCCTTGTATGTGCGCAGCCCTCCACGGGTTATAGTAGGCGAAGAGTCGCGCGAAATGGAGATGGAATTAGGTAAGACAACGACGACATCGAGGTGAGGTTGGGTCGCGACTGCCACGAACCCGTCGATCGTGCGCACTGGCCCGCACCGAGAACCCAATTCACCTCAGCAGGACAGGGCTGCATCCCACGCACCTTCCCTTCGACCACCACGCTGGGCCTTCTCGACACCTACTTGATCCGGCAGGAGCTTGCAACTCCACGTGTTTATACCCGTCGCTGTCTCCGATCGAGAAGTGATCTACCACTTATACCGAAGCCATGCATACGCTCATTGTTGGGGCAGAGTGACGACAAGTCTGCTGCCTGTCTCTGTTAGCCGACAGCACACTGGACAATCTGACTGACCGACGAGCGCAGTAGACTCACGCAAGCAGCACTCCGCGGATAGCATTATCTGAAGACGCGTACGCACTACAGCCTCGCAAAACTATCGCGGTGCCCCTACGTCAATAGTCATCCAAGTTCCACCGTATTGGTAGCTAGAGAGAACAACCATCGAAGCTCATAGAACGATCCAAGCGGGAAATATTCGACGGTGCGAACGTTATCTCTTACCCTTGTTCCCTAGCTCTTGGGCTTATCTCGGCGCTTCTCGACACTATTTGAATCATGCACGCTGGCTGAAAATGGTTGGAATATGGGTCCGGCGAATGAAGTTCTCAGCCCCTCATTGGTCTCGCTTTCAGTGCTAGAAGACATCAAAACCTATCAGATTGCATCGCCCATTACGACTAAGGATTATTTTCTAGACGGCGAATAAGCCAAGCTACTGCTCGAACGTTCGCGGTGGCCAATTGTCCATCTCAAACTCCAGGCGTACCGTAGACTGTAAACCAAATGTTCTCATCGCTCGAGGTGACCTTCACCTGACTACCGCCTGGATTCGACCCGTTAGGCCATACGATGGGGCCGCCACTGTTGCTCTAGTGTACAAGTACGAGTCAGTATATGTTCCAATTCAGTCCTCATGTAGATCTTACCGTAACCTCTACACGCTGGCCATGAAATGGCTCGCCAAAGATCGCACTCAGGTCGTACCAGACTTGAGCACCGTCCAAGGTATAGGCGAAGACCTGCTGCGGAGCGCCATTATACAGACCGTCCTCGGTCTTGGTAATCTTGATTGCAATACCGCCAGTCTTCTCATCACGGTGCAGCGGCTCCATATATAATCCACCTATAACTGTTAGTTTACTGAAAAGACCAGATTCCTTCATGTCCACTATATCGAGTAGTCCTTGGGCCTCTGGAGTAGGAATGACCCGTTTAAACAAAGGCTTCTCGTGTCTACTCAAAGGCAGATATGCACCACTCCTTGTTCGCAAAGAAAGCTCAAAAACGAACCTGAGATGACCTTCTGCCGCGGACCGACCTCGCTCCCGGTCGACCAGAGGTAAATCGGACTAGTTGAATTATTGAGCACGAGTGCGTTGCCCACGGCAGTGACCGAGGTCGCAAAAGCAAGAACAATCGGGAAGACGAAGCGCATGATGCCGTATAACTTCAAAGCGAGTGTATGTCAAGCGAGTGTCGAGAGCGCACAATATTACAAGGTGAAAAATCTTAGGTGAGACTGGAGCTGTTCTATGATCACTTACCCAAGGGCGCCATAAGACACTCTTATACTCTGGCCCATCCCTTGCCCCCTTACCTCCACCTCCACTTCTTCACCTTCACTACACGCCACAAGCGTGCACGCATGTACAAGCCATGCACATCCGCACATGCTCACCATCACGCGGTCCCATCAATGCTACACATACCCTACCCCAATGCTACCAAACCACTCTCCCGCTCGCTTCCTTCCATCTCACTATCATCCGAATGCACTCCTAGCGTTACCCGGCAGCACCACAAGCTCGCGTATCAACGGTATTTTCCTTGTTCGGAACTTTCCAATACTGCGCGTATATTGCGTGGTTGTGATGAGCTGCGGGGATATTTGGTTGTCCAATACAGATTACATGGGTGTATTAGATTGATCGTGCGTGCTGCAAGGGTAAGGTCTGGATTACGGTGAGATGGCGGTGTTGGGACCCTGCAGATACGATGCGTATCGATACTACCAACAAATACCCCTTGCGCGTAGAAATTTTACGCAAGGTTGACAACGCGAAATATTGGCCAGTCGCATTGTGTTCTTCGCACAACGCGGATCGAGGGTATAGTTTGTCATGTTTTACTATATGCCGATAGTAAAGATAGTGAGCCTAAATTGTTTCTGTCACCGACAGTGTTACCAAAAACCGTCTATCACTGGTATGAGGATGGTTCAAGATAGACAGGTCATGTAAGGAATGGGAACAGATGTGATTCGAGAATAGGGTATATTGCTGGGCTGTCAGCATCGAGAAGTTGAATGGTCCATAAATCCCGATTCATGTGTATATATGAGAAGACAATGAGACATACCCATAGGCATAGGTAAGACACGCTAAGTCAAGAAAACCATTAAGCTAAATTGAGAAACGATGAAAGCGTCGAGAGTTATTCGAAACTGATAATCGTGTCTCCGCTCATTTACGACCGATATCATATGACTGTGTATAGGAAGTATTGAGGGCGAAAGTTTCTTTGCATAATCACTTTGTTGTCGACACTTATTCAAAAGTAGCGAAACTCCGTTGACAGTTACACCCTAAGTGTGTAATACATTCGCTAGTCTTTGCAAACTCTTCCGAGACTTGAAACATGTCTAGGAACTATCCAGACTCTGATTTATCTTGGATCGGCCGCCTTGGACGCGCCCGGCACAGCTTTGCACGGCAGTTGGGACACAGCACATTCTCAGCGTGCACACCATTAACCCAGGCTTCCAAGCAATCACAGTGGAATAGGTGCTCACACACAAGCAACTGCACACAAGGCGACTGCTCTTCTGGCCCATCACCAAAGCCGTATTGACAGATCGAGCACGTTGTGTCATCAGGTGGAAGCTGCTCGGGGTGCTTAGCGATGTCGTCGATGTCGATGCATGAACCATACGCTTCCAGCTCCACATCTCGCCACTGGAGCTGTGGGTTATGGAAAGATATGAAAGATTCCATGAACTGCGGTCGGAAGAATAGGAGCGGGCTATCTGACGGTGCTTCATACCAGGGTTGAAGCTCAATAAAATCCGCGATGTAGCCATTAGGGTCGATTTCTGGCGATGTTGCAGCGTCGATGATATACTGGTACATCTTCCAGCCAAACATGCTCTCTCGGATCTCGCTCCCGCTAGGAGCTATCAGTTTAGGGAATACGTGATTTACCAAGAAGAGAAAGTCGCTGCCGAAGTTGTGCTTCGCAAGCTCTACTCGCACGTGTAATGGACGACTGGATTGCCAATTGTTGACCCAGATGTGGCACAGTTCTTCGACGCGTATCTGTGCTTGTTGTATGCGAATATCGTCGACAGGTAACGGATGGCCTCGCTGAATACCGTGCTCTTGCCACATGTATTCCCAGAAATATGCGGCCGTAACAGCCAGCGTTAAGTATTCCCAAAATACAACGGAGATTCCATCATGATCGATGCCGTTGGCAGAAATGAAGCGGCGGAGAGCCTGTACGAAGCCAGGAAAGCATGCGGGTGAACCGTCTTGCTCAGCTTGACGAACCCACCGCTCATATCCCTCCACTGGACCTTCATCTGGCTCATATTCTGGCTGCTCTTCCAGATATTTTGACCAAATCGAGCGGAGATCGCCATATGGATCGCTATCTGGGTGTATTGTGCACTGAATAAGCCAGCGCTCTGCCACCGTGACAGCGACGTCTTCATGAACCAATACAATCAACTTCGGATATCCGATTATCTTATCAACGTTCGAATAGATTAGGTTAAATATGTTCGCAATATTGAGCTGCGACAACAGATGCCGGCGCAGATATCGAGGTCCCCAGTACGTCCTCCGCTGCCATGCTTGCATTCGTTTTTCAACTTGTCGCAGAAGTTGTTTGACCGTTTCGGTATTAGGAGATTCTTCAGATTCCATTGCCTTAATCTCGTGGGCCGCGATTACGATATTTGAGACGGAGTTGAACAACTCAATAACCTCCTCTGGGAGTGCTCCCCGAATAATGTTGGCAATCTCAGCAAAGCCAGCGTAGCTTGACATGGTCGAAATTTTCGATGATCGGTGGTTTAGAAGCAGCTGTGGTTTGCTGTTCTCGTTGGCTGACAATCTGCTTAGGAAGAGGTCGGAAAGCCTTTAGTATCGACGGAGCGGCTCGCGGCCTTCACTAACCAGTGCGTAGTGAAGGTAGGGTGGTCATAGAAGAGTACATTATGCACGAACATTTCCAAAAGAGTATGAGTGAAATCGAGTAGCCTCGCAGCTGTTCACTTATTTACGATAATATTTTAGAGGAGGATGGTGCTAATCATATTCATTGGCAATAAAAGACGAGTAGTCACACATATTGCCATTTTGAATGAAAGAAATTATGATATCTGATCTGAACCAAGTTCCACAAAAACATGAAACTCGTGCATTAACAATACCATTGGGACAATTATAGGAAGGAAGATCCACGGTTTATTCATACCAGGATATTACTCTGTGGCCATGGACTGTTACCGGGGGATGCATCTCAGACACCCTAACCAACAACTCAAGAGGTAGAAGAAAAGTAGTGACCGTCATTGAACAAACCCTCCATATAACAAACGCGAACAAAGGTTGAAACAATGTAAGAAACCATGACGCATTCCAAGCTGTCGGAGTCTCAAACACATTTCCCGCATAGCTCTAATTCTGAAGACGTGGAGAATGACTCATCCTCCACCCTCAAATCCTCTGTAAACCCATCTTATCGACTAATATGTATCAATCTTTCAGAGCCGCATAGTAAGCTCTCTAGTACCTCCTATGTCAAAGTCCGGGTGCGCTATCGGTCTACCATGGCAGTGTAGATCTGTCTTTGTCGTAGGCAACCACAAATAGGAGACTGTGGCGCTGTGGCTTCTAGCCCTTCTCGGTCACGTAAGGAGTGTTGATAGCTTCACCATACCCAACCTTGGATCAAGTTTCGCTTAACCAAAGTTTCGATCGTGTCAACTAATACTAGATCGCGCAAATCTAATTAAATGGGACGCCAACCAAATAATTCCATATAACAAAATACCTGCTGAAAAAGAATCTATATGACATGACAATCCGTGCAGTATAGAGCTGTGGAGTAAGTACACCTTTTTTTTAGACCAATCAATCGTACCAATCAATATTCGAAAAGAGATAATGAAATCAAAACGATCTTGCAACTGGCCCGCAACCACAGTCGACTGCCTCAATGAGGCTCTATCACCCTACCTCTCCAACAGGACTCGGAAACCGAAACAAATCCACGACATTATCAACCTCGTCATCCAGCTCGTCCTGGAAGCATATTCAAAAGGGTATAGTCGAACACGTTCAGCAACGAAGGCCACGGGCAAGGAGTTTTGGCAAAAAGTATGCATGGAGCGTCAAAATATATCGAGATGCTGGGTTACGATCGGTACAGTCAGCTTCGCTTCCCAGCATACCTGTCCCGGACTCTCGCGAACATAAATCTGAGGGGTTCGTTCGATTTATTCTTCAAGAAGGTCATTTCATCTCTTTACACCAGCGCGACACATCAAGAATATCTAGCAATTAGACTTTACATGTGGCTTGTTATTGCTGCTACGCAGCCAACGAGGAATTGGGATGACCGTATCAGCGTTGTCATACTTGACACACATCGGCTGAGCAAGGTCACCATCGCGGAGAGGCGGATGTTCATGCATCAAGACGCAGATCCAGAATTTCCGACAGCGTACTTCGATCAAATACGTGCAGCATCAGAATCTCAGCGCAATGTGGGCGAGTTTGTAGATATACCACTCGTACCTTATGGTCCAATCATCGATATACGACAATGCAGCTCCTCGGTTTCCTCACTTCGACCTCCGACAGCGAATACCGACCAAGGACAAAACTGCGTTATCTGCAAATATCCGCTGAGAGAGCAAGCTTGCGTTAGGTTGCATACTTGCGAGCATCGCTTCCATACAGGCTGTATCACAACGTGGATGAACACGCGGACGGGTCACCGTTAACTGTCCACTGTGTAGGGCTTATATTTGTGTGGCAAGAACAACAAAAAGAGTGTGCATGTATTGCGAATAGGTTCGATTAATCATTCTCTCCACAAACTGGGCGATTGTGGACTGGTTATGCTATCGAGGAGCTGCCCATCCAAAATCTATGCGTTTGCATCTCCCACTTTTGTTGTGTTACGTAGAGTAGTTATTGTCTGATAAATTTCCATGTAATTTGAAAACAATCCCAAGCTCTTCAGCCCAGGATATACTCAGCGTGGGGCTGATAGTGTTCCACTGGCTACGAAGAAGCTCGTATTTAGTGAGTTTTGGCGTCTCAACACGTAATCGCGACTCTACGCCACAACACAACATAAACCTGACCACCGTATACATACAAGTATTACAACTATTTATTATGCTTCGACTAATTGTTATGGTAGAGACAGAGTGGTTTTAATATTAATATATTGATGTCGATGTAGTCGCGGAGATGGAGCCAGTGCTCGATGATACGAGCACCTTCGTAACTACAGGTCCCAACTCTCATTCTTCTTTCAGCTCACGACCATTCCATACGCATACGTTTCATTTTGTGTGAACTAAGTCAGCACGGAAAGTTAGGCAATGGGTTGATTATCAAAACGCCCGGTCAGCTAACCACACGGGGCATACTGCTTACACCATCTCGGATGCGACCAAATATGATTGGATACATGTCAGCCTTGCTGATACGCCCCATGAATTACAGTAAGCACATGTTTGTTTCGAACGAAAAAAGGGACGTGTGGCGTGTTAAGAGTGTTTAAAGATGTGCGTTATGCTGCTTCTTTTCAATGCGCCGCTAGTAACTTAACGAGGGGAAAGGCTCTCAGCCCTTAACCTACTCCTACAGCTCACAGCCAGCTTGGTCTAACTCCTGCGTTCATATTCTGTGTCTCAGCATCTCTATGTGCAATTAGGAAACCCAGAATGGCAAAACCATGGGCAGATACACCTTTCGAGCTCCTCCTTATCCCAGGTACTCCAGGCGCACCATCAGTAACAACACCCCAAAGACAATTTTCCACCCAATCTAACCATCCCCAGTGTGATAACCCCGGTGTAATGTACGTCTGCAGCAAAATGGCAAACGTCCACAACATGATCCTCCGCGGCCTCAACTCAATCTACCTGCAAACCCCAAAAATCACCCACCCAAAAGATATCGCCGACCTCATGCTCTACATCAAAGCCTGGGCAGCTGTCGTGAACCATCACCACTCTCTGGAAGAAAATCTGTTTTTCCCACGCCTAGAGGAGCTCGCGAAAGAAGCGGGAGCGGCAGAGAAAGCGATGGATCCAAACGTTGACCAGCATCATTTATTCGAGCCGAAATTAGTGGAAACAGCTGCGTACGCGCAGGACGTCATGGATGGAAAGAAAGAGTTCGACAGTAGGGTTCTGAGGGGATTGATTGATGGGTTTGCACCAGTTTTGACGCAGCATTTGCATGATGTAAGTGATTGACTAATTAGTGAATAATGCTTGTGAGATGTTGTGCACTGACTTGGTTACTTGGCACTAGGAGATTCACACTTTGGTTAGATTGGACAAGTGCGATGGGGAGAAGGTGAAGAAGGCGCTCAAGGAGGTTGAGGAAGAGGGCCAGAAGAGTGCTGACCCGGTGAGTTACACTTGCCCACCCGTCTGATGTGGGATTCCGAGCTAATATATATCATGCGAAAGCACCTGGTGATACCGCTGGTGCTCGGTTGCGTTGATAAGGGATACCCAGGCAGCGGCGATTTTCCTCCGCTTCCGTTCTTTATACCGTGGCTAAACGCATATTGGTTTACTAGGAAGCATAAAGGGTGTTGGAGATTCAATCCTTGCGATCACTGGGGTAGGCCACGACCGCTGCATTTCTTGTGAGGACAACCAAAATCTCTGGAAAGCCGTATAATTCGAATGGATTTGCAGAGATTGTCTACCTCCACGTTCGTTCGATGAGGTGGATGGAGGATGTGCACGGATTTGGGAACCACGAGTAGATTGACCTTGGTCGCCACTAATCGCTTAACCAATTGGACATCTAGTCTGTTTAGACCGAAGAATTCTGTAGCAAGATGAGATGTCTGACATAGAGAACTGGTAGCGTGTGAGGCATGAAGGCATGGAGTGGCTTCGTCAAGGCGTCACACTGGGACGAGAGATAGAGACGCCAGTATTCCGGCTACCACGTCCTTTCTTCCTCGAGACTGAAAGCTAACAAGAGATGCAGTAATGAACTAAGCCCAAGCCTGTTCCTTCTATCGCTCCTTTTGGCGAAACCCTCAATCAAATATACAAAATGACCCAAACATGCCAACTACAGTTCATAATGCTCGATCTGGATGCACGCTGCACGCTCGCTCATGACGCAGTATTCACCTATTCATATTGCACCTCGCTGTTCCACCGCCTCGGTGCTGGAGGTAGTCCTCCGTTCGTGGGTACGTTCGCTAATCCTCTCGACCCTGGCCTCGAATTCGATCCATCTGATGGCGCGGGTGCAGGTCTTATCGGGAGGTTCATGATGTTCTGACTGGAGCTGCTGGACGTTCGTACTGGATAGTTGGGTCGAGGAGGTGCTGAGCTTGGGCCGTTTTGCGCTGGTTGAGCTCGAAGATCGCCTGAGTCTCTTTTTGAGGGAGGGGAACGTTCTCGGAGTTTCTCTTTGATAGTTGCTGATGGTGGAGCCGGAGCAAGATGTGACTTGCGCTTGTTGTGCTCGAGCATGCTGATTGCCCAAGCTTCTAGGTCAACTGGTGTACGTTTCGCCGCTTGTAGGAAGGCGTCGTGGTCCTAGATGTTGTCAGTAATGAGAAGGTAGCATAGATTCGTTGAACCCACATAAAGCTCCTTAGGTGTTGGCCGCTCTGCCGGGTTCTTCATCAGGCACTTCGCAATCATATCCTCCAGGATTGACGGGAATGCATCGCTCTTAGGTAGCTTTGGCGCGGGCTCTAGAACAATCTGCTGTAGAAGATCGAGAATACCTTGCGGGCCACCTGGTTCTTCGTCGTCGTCGGCGCCGCCTGAGAAAGGAAACTTGCCAATGGCCAACTCCATCAATGTTAAGCCAACACTCCAAACATCCGACTTGACTGTGTATGGTGACCCTTGTATCCGCTCCGGAGCCATATATGTGCCTGTTCCTACAAATGTCTCGGCAATCGATCCTTCGAGTTCGCTCGAGACTCCAAAATCACATAGCTTGATTTGTCCTTTCGAGTTGACTAAGATGTTCGACGGCTTCAAATCGCGGTGCATAATGCGGTGAGCGCTGTAGAGGTAGCTGAGTCCACCAAGAACAGCTTCTGAGATTTTTCCGAGCACGTCGACGCGGACAGGTCCGAAGGTCCGGGAGACCCAATCAAGCGATCTAGGGTTGTCCGTCAGTTGCTGCCACAGCCATGTTCGAGGTGGGAAACTCTCACCCCACATCCATGTGTTCCATGCACATTATCACGTCTCCAGACTCGCTCTGGAAAGCACCGTAGAAATCGACAATGTAGTCCGAGTTGCAGTCGTGCATGATTCGCAGTTCCCGAACTATTCGCTTTCGTACTTCATTCTTCGCTTCGACATGTATAATCTAAGCATGTCAGTCTCTCTGCTATCATCGGTCCCGCTCCGGCCTCCCTTACCTTCCTAGCCATTATAACCTTGGTAGCCGCATGCTGCACCTTGCTGACTGTTCCTCCATTGCCCGAACCAAGTTCGCGCAGCACTATCAGATCCTCTGCCTTTAAGTCGAGTCTAAACTCAACGCCGATCTCGAGGGTGTCTTGCTTCTCGTCATTGCCGAGGGCACCGGGGATCTGGGCATCGCCGGCGGAAGGAGCGGGCTTCGGCGGAGGGGCGCTGAGTGCGAGGCCCTTGACGTTCTTCCGCTTCATCGTCTTCGCTTTGAATGAGGATTCGGCCATGATGGAGGACTGCGCCGGGCGCTATCGCACTACGACTGTGGGTAAAAGTGTACGGTGACTGAAGGGTGACAGCGAGACAGTCAAAGGCCAGCTGCCCTGCTGTACTAGCGACGGAGAGCGCAAGGCAGCGCTGCCGTCTGTTTCGAGTTTGCCGCCCGAAGATGGGTCGACGATGGCTCGCCAATCACGGCAGTATCCCTAAAGGAGGACAGCGTCTATTGGGTTTCCGTTTTTAGGGCAACTATGGTGTCAAGTCCGACTGGTGAGGCACAGGGCTTGATTGGGGTGTGCTGTTTCTGGGAAAAAGGGAGAAATGTCTTGGACGGTGTTGGGTTTGAACAGCTCAGGAGAGTGCTCAGTGTCAGTCTAGCGGGGCGCGTTGGTGGGGGAGCATGCAGCAGCGCCAAACTCACTCTGCAAGGCTGCAGGCGGTGCAATACCGTATTTGGATAGGGATATCGGTGAGAATGCAGGTGCAGAAGACAGCTGTAGCAATGAGAAAGACGCTGATATGCGGGCTGCCAGCGCACGACGCAGCGCTCAGGAGGTTTCAGACTGGCATGGTCGACCAACTTGTAGCTATGCTTCACCCTGTTCTAGCGCCTAAACTCATAGCACAGTGCTCGTACACAGAACTATCGGGGTAGCAAAAACTACTCATAGCAACGCGACGAGCTCAAAATACACGCGGAAATATATGCCTTCTAGAATCAAGGTTGCAGGTGCTGAGGTCCCGCAACCTCATGGAGACACTAGCTGCTTGAAGCAGGCACGTGACGTCAACACTCGGGAAAAGGTTGACGCGCGCCGAATGGGTCTGCGCGAACCTTTGTAGCCTTCGCCTTCTACTTTCCTCCTCCTTTACCTCCACTATCCTCGACTCTCTCCCGCGCTGGATCGCTGCGAATCATCAACCTCATCGCCGCTCCGAGCTCCCCCGAACCGCGTCCTGCACCTCAATCGATCCACTTGCGCGCGTCTTTGTCTTGACACATCATGGCTACAAAAGATCTTTTCGATACGATCGCTGATGTAGGCAGCGATGAGGAGGATGATGAGGACTTCGATGAGGAGGGCGGCGAGGTTCGTCCCAAGAAGACAAATGGCGCGAATGGCATAGATGATTCCAGCGAGGAGGAGGAAGACGAGGACGACGACGAGCGGCTTCGACAGGTCAGCTAGAGTGCGGTGGCCTAAATGAGAGATGTGGCTGACTAGTATATAGGAAGGTGAAGGCTTCATCGCTGACGAGGACGAAGAGGAGGAAGAAGAGGCGCGCAGACGGCGGCGCAGGAAGAAGCGAAAGAATCGCGAGGCCGACGAGGCCCTAGATGAGGAGGATTTAGATTTGATTGGTGTCGAAGTAGAGCGACCCGAAGAGACACAGGTATGACGACCTGCCGCTGGAGCTCCGCAAATACTAATCCTTCAAAGTCAAGATTCAAACGCCTGAAGCGTGGTCACAAGGAGCGCGTGAAGTCCCGCGGCATCGACGATATTTTCTCCGATGACGAAGTCGGCGAGGACCTTGACGAGCCGCGGAGGCTCGGAGACGAGTTTGATGGCTTCATCGAGGATGACCAATTCGAGGACGAGATCGAAGACGACCGAGACGTCACACAACCCGGTATAAGTCTCATTACACAAGGACTGCAGGCTGCTGGCCTGGACGAGGGTGCCGAGGAAGACTATCGGGCTGCATTCGGTGATGGCACAGACTACGACTGGGCACTGGATATGCAGGAGGCAGAAGAGGAAGAGCAGACTGGAGAAGGTCGGGAGCTCCAACTCAAGGATGTCTTCGAGCCCTCGCAGCTGCAGGAGCGCATGCTTACAGATGAAGACAACGTCATTCGCGAGACCGATGTCCCCGAACGCCTGCAGCTAGCTCGTAAGCCATTCAAGGAGCTGGAGCTAACACCTGAAGACATGCAGACACGTCTGAGCGAGGAGGCGTTATGGATCTCTAACATGCTCTGGCCAAAGAAGGGCCTACCGAACTACTTCCAACAGCCGTTCCAGAGAGCTGTCCGTAAGGTGCTCGAGTTCATCAACCTGGAGGACTATGAGGTTCCATTCATCTTCAATCACCGGAAAGATTATTTGATTCATGCACCAAGCGACAATGATGATTACGATGACCCCGATCACCCGCCTCCTATGGATGCTCGGCCGGAGCGCTTGCTCAACCAGAGTGACTTATGGGAGGTCTTCGATTTGGATCTCAAATTCAGAGCATTCGCCGAGAAACGCGATGCGCTCCGACAGAACTACGACAATGTGAGGAGCGTATATCCTGACATCACAGATACTGAGATCGAAGATTTGTCCGCTAAAGCTATTACGATTGAAGAGATTCAAGAGCTCCAGGACTACCTCCACTATCGCTATTCACAAGAAATGAACGAAGTTCGACAAGAAGTAAATGGAACGCAGAAGCGCGCTAATAACGCACGAAGCTTTTTTGATAAACTTCGGAGCGGCAAGGCGTACCAGTTTGTCAAGGCTATCGGCATTACCCCAGAAGATTTTGCCAAGAAGGCCGACGGAACAAGCAGAGGCTCTCAAGTCGTTGAAGATCCCCCATACCAGGTCGAGGAGCTTGCAGAGCAGATGGCCGACCATCCTGAAACTGGAGTTTCTCTTCTGAGATCAGCAAAGCTTTTGTTCGTGCAAGACTTGCAGATGAGCTCCCGGCTTCGAAGATTCCTACGCGGCAGTTTCTATCAGAACGCCCTGATTGACTGCGTGCGAACTGACAAGGGCATGCGAAAAATTACAGAAGACCACACCTACTATGAGTTCAAGTATCTTCGCCGGCAGACATTCCTTGATCTCCACGGCCGGCCGGATCTTTTCTTGAAGATGCTCAAAGCTGAACAAGAAGGCCTTGTACAAGTTCAGATCTCCATGGGCAATTACAAAGATTTCAAAGCACGACTCCATGACAAGATCGTTTCCGACAACGTTAGCGAAGTGTCTGATTCTTGGAATGCGCTACGCAAAGAATTGCTTGATATTGCATTGGACAAGCTCCAAGCCATCATCGCAAATGGTGTCAAAGAGTCGCTGCGGGCTCGATGTGAAGATGAACTTGCCAGCCGAGCAAGGGAGAATTACTACAACAAGCTCGACCAGGCTCCATACAAGCTGAAGAGTGCCGCTATTGGGTCTGTGCCCAATGTGCTCTGCCTCTCCAACGGAAAAGGTCAGCGAGGCGATGCCGTCATGTGGGCATATGTTGAAAACGATGGCCGTGTTCTGGAACAGGGCAAGCTGGTTGACATGAGGCTGGGCAACCAAGAGCGTGGTATACCAGATGGACAAGATATCGCCAAGCTCGTCGATGTTATACGGCGCCGAAGGCCAGACGTAATCGGTGTCAGTGGCTTCTCTGTTGAGACACGAAAGCTCTACAAAGACGTCCAAGAGATTATCAGCCAGCATGGTCTGACCGGCCCAACCTATGAGGATGAGAACTCTGGCGTAGAGAGAAGCGATCCATTGGAGATTATTATGGTAAATGACGAAGTTGCTCGTCTATACCATAATAGTGGCCGAGCACGCGCAGAGTTTCCCAAATACGCCCCCCTCACAAGGTACTGCATTGCCCTTGGAAGGTACCTCCAGAATCCTCTCGCCGAGTATGCCTCACTCGGAAAAGACATCGTGTCGATACCCTTTGTTCAGAATCAGACTTTGATACCTCAAGACAAACTCCTGGAGCGACTCGACACCGCTATGGTAGACATGGTAAATCTCGTCGGAATCGACTTGCCAGAAACCTACGACGATAGCTACATGTCGAAACTGTTACCCTTCGTGTGTGGTCTGGGTCCGCGAAAAGCTGACAGATTAGTCAAAGCCATCCAAGCAAACGGCGACGAAATCCTCTCGCGCTTCGACCTTCTCGGTGTGTCTGAAAACAACTCCCGTGACCTCAAAGCTGCCATGGGCCCCAAGGTCTTCCAGAATTGCGCGAGTTTCTTGTATATTCCCTACGACTCGACCGAAGAATCTTCCGACTACCTCGATTATACCCGTGTGCATCCTGAAGACTACGATCTTGCCCGCAAGATGGTCGCAGATGCTTTGAACATGGACGAGGAAGATGTGAAGGCGGAAACTGATGAAGGTGGTCCGAGCGCCGTCATCAGAAAAATGGTTCGAGAAGATACCACAGATCTGGTCAACGATCTCGCCTTAGAAGATTATGCTGCTGAAATCGAGAGAAACTTCGGGCAACGGAAGCGCGCAACGCTAGAAACCATTCGAGCCGAGCTGGAGAACCCCTATGAAGAGATCAGGCAGAACTTTCTCCAAGTTCCTGGCGATGAGCTATTCACGATGTTGACTGGCGAGACCAATGAGTCTCTCTATGAGGGTATGGTCGTCCCGGTCACAATTAGGCGTACATTCCCGGACCACATCGAAGTCAAGCTCGAGTGTGGTATTGAAGGCGGCGTCTCCGAGTCTGAATTTCCTGAAGGCGTGGGTAGCGGCGGACAAGAGCCTCGCCACGTATATCAAAACAACCAGGTGGTCCGCGCACGTATCGTGTATCTCAATCGCAAGGCCCTCACAGCGCAACTGTCGCTCCGAGATGATCTCATTCGACAGCCTCCAAAGAAACCTTACGAGCGCGCAGCTGGCGAGTGGGACGAGGCTCAAGAAGCTGCAGACAAGAAGGCTGCCGAGAAAGAAAAGGAAGTAGCATCCGGTCGACCAAACCGTGTTGTCAACCACCCCTTGTTCTTCGCCTTCAACACAATGCAAGCGGAAGAATACCTTGGCAGCAAGGAGACTGGCGATCTGGTCATTCGTCCGTCGTCAAAAGGTTTTGATCATCTAGTCGTTACCTGGAAGGTCTCTAATAACGCCTATCAACACATTGATATCCTCGAGATGAACAAGCCCAATCAATTCTCACTCGGCAAGCAGCTAAAGATTGGAAAGCTGACGTACTCTGATCTTGATGAGTTGATCGTCCTTCACATTGAGGCCATGGCACGCAAGGTCACCGAGCTCACACGAGACGAGCGCTTCCAGAGCGGCACTAAGGAAGACACTGGTAAGTTTCCATCCCCATTCATTTCGTGAACCGTCGTTAACCCCTTCGCAGAGCTCTGGCTGGAAAATTACTGCAAAGCCAATCCCACGCGTTCCATGTACGCCTTCTGCAGCATGCCTCGCTACCCCGGTCACTTCTGGATATGCTTCCAAATGGGCGCCAACAAGCCCAAGGGCGCATGGCCTCTCAAAGTCGTCCCCAATGCGTATGAGCTCCAGAAGAATCTCTATCCAGACATGCTCGCCTTGAAGAACGGGTTCAAGATCTTGATGCAGACCGGTGCTGGTGCGAGGCCGGCACAAGGCGCGATTCCACGACGATAGGATCAAGTGGACATTGACTTGTGTGTGAGTGGAGAAGTGGTTTTGAGGCGGTTCTGAAAGGTGTATTTGTATATTTATATCCTGCATTCGTTCGTGGGGTCAGTCAGCGATCATTAGTGCCAAAACGGGAGCCTCAAAAGCTTTATTCATACCTTGGCAGGCAGTGGCGCTTGGTGTTCAGCTCAGGTCAGATTCTCAAATTGGCATTTACAGCGCTTTTGGAGTGTATGTCTATACATAAGCGAGGGTTACATTGATTGCAAAGAAAAGTCTTGGCCTATTCGAGCGAACATTTCGGCTCCGTGAGTTTAGTAAGGCAGGTTGTCACCTCACCTACGAGGGGAGATTGATATGGGTAGTCAAAACGCGACGAATGAGTTGCGATAGCTGAAGACTAGCTAGGCTACTACATGATTTGTTCGTTGTGTTTTCACTACCCATGTTATTGTCTCCTCGCAAGTGACAGCCTACTGTAGTTATAGCACACTCCATCTTGACTGCCTCGTCCGCTCCCGACTTCCTACATTGATCAGCCTTTTCCTCGCCTGTTTGTTCCTCATCGATACTTTTCTCGTTTGCTATCGATTGTAAAAAGATCAATTTTTGTTTTGTCAGTATAGATATATCATGACATGAATATTGTCTGAGTTCATAAATTCCACCACCGTGTCGCCTTGCCTGTTCGTTGGCTTTATATGACCACCTAATCCTGCCGGAAACCTTCATGAATTAGGCGCTGTCGGTTTCATCAACAGGGGTGACGGCTTTGAAAAGTTATTGATCTGTATGGCTCTATCCGCCTTCACACTCTAAATTACAACCAGTGTTCTTTGCCACTATATGAAAACGACCAGGTTACTAGGTGAAACCTATAAAACCACTTTCCCACCGGCATAATTAACATTAGGTCGTCACAGCCGATTAAAGACGCACTACCTTCTAATATAGACCATGATACAATAGCAAATGCCATGGCCACCCGTCATGAAGAACGCCTTGAGATACCTTGCAAGTAGATTAGATGAGAATAAAACTTCTCGTGACAGTGGATAATAACCAACAGATGGGACTGGCTGGCAGCGATATGAAAAAGGTCATACTTCGGAATTAGAAGCTATGGACGAAATTTGTGCATGTAGAGCCTGGATTTGTTCCTTATTTCTATGACATTCTGTTTCAAGAGAAGTTTCGATTTCCGCTGAGATAACTTCTCTTACTCGATCGTCTAGTTCTTTAATGGCGATTTCCCCACATGTCCTTCGATCTGCTCGTTTCTCCTACTCCTCAAGTATTTTATGTATTTTGTTTGAGGCAAGACGATCAAATTAAAGGGCTATGCCTCACTCAAGCTTAATGCCGTGCACAACGTCAACTAAATTTTATGGCTTCTTCATGATCGCTTGCGGTTGGTTGACTATAAAGTGTGTCGATGCGCTTTGCGTGCTAACTTGGTAAGGCATTCTTCTGCGCGCACATCAGTCAGCCCTTCACAGTTAGCCCAGGCAATTTTACTCAATATTGGTTAGTAATAGGTCTTTATCAGAAATATAGGCTGCCACACAAAAAAATACATGAAAACACTTCAGTGGGGGGCAAGGCTAAACTGCCTTAGGGCCAAGGTCGATATCTGCCTTATCACGGAAGGCTGTAGTCGTGCTGGCACTGCCCCAACTTCCAAGCCAGCCAGCCTCGCGTCCTTCAAAACCGCGAGAATATCAGCTTCCTCTTTTTATAAGGCTTTACACCGATATGTCCATCGTTAGCCCTGGAACTACGAGTGATCATCTGTGGAATGGCACGAGAGGTAGACTACGCTCTTGTATGGCGGATCTGGGAAGACGTTGAAGAATCTTGGCCGTGGGGATTGAATTTCACTACCTCCAGCAATCATGCCTCTCTGCTATCGGCCTTTATTGCTATTTTCATCACCATGACCGGCACCCGATCCTGGTCTATAATCCGGTTCATCATACACCAACGTCGGCCGCATGATCACGCTCGCGATGGTATGATCAGGGAACAGGAGATAATTCTGCGAAATGAGACAGCAGATCTGGGCTCCGTTCTCGGTTTCCTCGCATTATTATGGAATTGGCGGAGGTTCGGACGACTCATACACGGCGATCCAATGCAGTCATCCAGGCGTTCAACACAAAGACTGGCCATACTCGCTGGAATGCATTGGCTTGCATTACTCGTGACAGCAGCATGGGTGCCACTACTGCTGTTGAAAGAGCAGCCCAATCCACGGATCTTAGTTAATGCAAGCAGCTGTCTAGCTTGGCGAGCAGCTGAACATCAAACGAATGCGCTTTGGGGATATGAAAATCAGGTGCCGATCATTATCGAACAGGCCGCTCAGTACTCAGAAGCCTGCTACGTTGGAAGTTCACCTCTAGATTGCAGACTATTCGTCCACCCAAAGATCTCTTGGACTGAAGAGTTTGTCGAATGTCCATTTGCATCCTACGCCTGCAGCAATGTGTCTAGCGCTATTGCAATCGATACGGGTCACATACCGTTGGTCATGTACGGGATCAATCACCAGGAAGCGCAGACAACGAGCCTCCGTAGGCGGATAACGTGTTCCACTTTAAAAACTGAGCTGTACGAAACATTTCCCCCGGCAGATGGAGGAATCTCCTACAGGTATTTCAACTTTAGCATGGACTCTGAACTACACTATTCGTATGCTAATGGAGGTAACCTAAACGTTCGCATTGCGAAAAATGCAAATTCCTATGACTACGAAGTCGTTACGGCCACGCGGACGAGCTGGGCCTACCAGAAAGAACCGTTGATCCATCCCTCACTGAACCGTAGCGATGCAGAAGTCACACTTGTATTGATCAACAAGGAAGGCATCCGATACAGACAGCTTATAGATGATCCCCTTTATGACGCTCATATACTTGTGAAGGGTCAATATTCAGAATTTTATGAGGCAGACAATGATGTCGCTCTCCTAGGTTGTTCCGATCAAATCGAGGTGTGCGATCAGAGAAATGGGAGTTGTAGTGGGCTCATCGCGGCGCTAAATCCAGAATTGCCTTCCATAGACCTCATCTACTACCAATTTAAGGATATCTGGCCAGGCACGATCTCGGACGCCATGAATGCTGTCATTGCTACCATTACACAACATAGTAATCTCCAAAGTATTGTTGGAGGACGAGGTCGTGATAGCTTGACGGTACGACGACATGGTCTCGGCTTATCCAATGGACATCAAGGAGATATCCCAGAGGGCATGTGGACGGCCGAAGTCCGCTCTTGGTTTGGAGCGGCTATTGCAGTGCCTCAAATTAGAGTCGAAATTAGTTCTCTCGGTTCTCTAACTGCTGGCCGTCGACAGATTTATTCGAAAGGGAATTACTCTGATGGAACGAAAGATGACAGCTTGTTCTGTGGCAACATCAAGCTGAGGTCCAGCGAACATGCTACGTTTAGTGTTGCGAGATTGTTTCTTTGCCTCGGAAGTTGCCTAATCATCTGGATCCTGAGCAGTTTAGAAGGCTTTGCGACTAGACGAATGTTTAGCCGAAGGCCTTACCACGTCTTAGCCTGGCATTTGGACTCCACGAAGCAGATCCTGGGTCAGCTGCATGAAGCACTTTATCCAGATACAGGGATCGTTGGGGCTATTGGTGCATCGCCGCAGGCATTCCGGACTCTTGGATTGCCCTCTCTTCGACGAAGACACGGGAACCAATGGATTGCTGCCTTTGAGATCCCCAATCAGCGTACGGTACACCTCGAACCTGTAGTACGCGGAATGACTAGTGTGTAATTCGTATGCTTTCCGAACTCTACATAAAGTACTGACTCATCCAGAGCAGGAGCGTCATTGGGTAATGGGCAAAGGATGGGAGACTCGGATTCTTGTAACGGCAATCTTAATGGTAAGGTAGAGGTCTGGATCTTCAGGGGGGAAAGAGACTCGGTTTCTGACATTAGATTTTAGGCCTCCTTGTGCTGGAAATCTGTCGCATACATTTGGGCTGGACTCACTTTCATCTGGAGACAGTGCAAGTTGTTTTACGGGCGATTCAAAATCCACAGTGGAAATCTGAGAGCTCAACTGCGCGCAGAGTATATTCAACTTCAGAGGCATGGCCCGAATCGTGGGCCGAATGGGCAGGCGGTGGACGGTTCTTAGCTGCATAACAGTGCTCTCTCTATTGAAGCGTACCCATCTTCATCGAGATCTTTCAGCGGTTGCTCCCACAGGGAAAGATACAACCGCGTATATGACTTTGCAATGCCGTAATTGTCCACCATGGTCTTGGGCACGAGTTGTGGGCTACCAAAAAACCTCTGAGAAGGGCCACCACAAGTACCCTGCTGTACGCAGCAATATGCATCTCTAGCAAGTCGACAAGAGAAACGCTTCAACTGATGGAGTGTTAATGCAAGATCTCCTGCCAACTTATTAACGGGTAGCTCATTAGCTCCTGGAAGCTGTGTCGCACCTGTGTTAAGCAAATACTTCGTAAAACCTATAAGCTCTTCCTCCTCTAGCTATTTAGAGGACCACGTGCAGAACTAGCTGTATTCAACCGTCCTCATAGAAGCTATTCCTCGCCAGGTACTGGATAGGCAGGCGAGGAGGAAGACAACCTGGCGCTCAGCATAGCAATTGCAACAATAAAAAGGGGCCATGACAAGCGAATGCATGCATAATATGAGTAATACAAAACTATACACAAGCCCACTCAAAGCTTCCATCTACAACTTCGAAGCAACCACACTCCCTCCATCCAGCGCAATAGTCGCCCCATTAACCCACGCCCCAGCTCTACTCGACAGCCAAATACACGTACCAGCAACATCCTCCGGGCTCCCAATGCGTCCCAACGGCACCCCACCCTCAATAACATCCTTGAACTTCTCCAACGTCGCCTTCATCATCTTGCTCTGAAACGGCCCGCACGCAATCGTATTACTCGTGATCCCCCTCTTCCCCAGATGGCTCGCGAGCACACGGCTCATATGATGTAGTCCGGCTTTGCTAGCGGAGTAGGCGAAGGTTTCGAGCGCAGGGACGCGCAGGCCGTCGATGCTGCCGATGTTGATTACGCGGCCGGGAGATGCGGGGGTGGAGGCGGCTTCGAGGAGCGGGGTTACGGCTTGAGTAAGTTGGAAGACGCGTTTGAGGTTGAGGGTTAGGACGCGGTCCCATGCTGCGGAGGGATAGGAGTCGTAGGATTCGCCCCAGTTGCTGCCGCTGTTGTTGATTAGGACGTCGAGTTCTGGTATGTATGTTAGCCGTCTGCTCTGAAACTACATGTAGGGTCTTTGATTAGCCACTGGAGGTTGGACGTACTTCCTTCTCGCTTCTTCAATTCCTCGGCGATCTTTTTTAGATCGTCTTCCTTGTAGAGGTCGGCTGTGATGTAGTCTGCCTTGCCCTTTCCAAGCGCATTTAACTCTTTACAAGCTTGCTCGCATGCCTTCGCATCTCTCGATGATACATATACGGTGGCGCCATTCTGTACGAAGCCTTCGCTTATCATACGGCCAATGCCTTTTGCGCCGCCGGTTACAAGAATGACCTTGCCCTGAAGATGCATTAGCTTTGGTGTCGGAATCGGAATGCCGCATGCTTGATGCGATGGGAAGCATTAGTCCTAATGATTCTTACCTTGACATCGAAAAGGCTATTATTATCCATTTTGAGATACAAATCGATATCTGAAATAAGGCAAGAGAGAGTGGAAGGAGATGTCGTAAAGCATTGCGAAACTGGGGTAGACGTTCGTCATCGGAAGTCCGCCGGTAGCTGAAAGCTGGGGATGAACCGAGGCTCGGTGCATCGTTCTTCCCACCCGGCTATCTGGGGAATCAGGGACTCCTGCCTATCTAAGAGTAGAAACAACAATGATTATTTGTACATCTTGTCATGTTAGTGTGAAAGTCCCTCGGCAATTCATTAGGCACGCACTTCTGCTGCTCAACTTTGGGTGCCATAGCCATGCAGACGGTCCCACGATGTTCTAGCCCGCAAAAACCCAGAGACCATTGAACTCGAAGCACAAAAGCTATTGATTATATTCAGGGCCCCTCTTATAGGATCATTGCCATCTGGCAGATGTAGAAAGAATCACTCCTTCCATTGACATACTTCGCAGGGAGATGAACGAGTTTAAAACTAGATGGTGCTCTTATTGAAAGCTGTGAGCGCTGTAGGAAGTTGCTACAATGTCTAATGCAATACAAAGGGAAGTGAATGCCGATATCCTCTCTACGAGGTCTAAAACAGGAATGTCTCGCCCGAAAACTCTTGTCTCCCCTCCCGAGAAACTGATGCTGTGGTATCATATGCGACTCAAAAAACGCCCGAAGACTCCGATTACTGATCGCGGCTCATACTCATGACCTGTTCCTTACGGACAAGTCAATGACCTTGCCCTGCTGCTCTTCGTCATACCCAGTACCTCTCCTCTAATCTGCTTCGGTACTCTCGCCTTCGCCCAACACTGCAGTGCAACCCTCCTCATTAACTCGATCTCCTCATCCTTTAATCTTAACTGTCTCTTCGCTAACTTGCTCTTCCTTAGCTTGACGCCCTTCTCTTCGACGGCCTGCCCAGACGCTACGAACGGCACGGTAGGATGCGTCATACTGCGCGTCTGTAGTTGTGATGGCCGCTCGGAGACGGGAGAGGAGACGAGCGACTCAAGGTTCACGCATTCAGCGATTAGGCCCTGGATTCCTGCCGAGAGTTGGGTTGCGCGTGAGAGGAGGTACGGCCATGGATCGTGCTCGGCGTTCCAAAATGGGTCTGCAGCTAGTGCTGCGCGAAGAGCGGGCAGAATATGCGGGAGAGGAGGAAGAGTGCGATTCTCAGCGCTTGGCTCCTCGGTTGAGGGAGTGCTAGCCGGCGACGAATTCGGGCTCGAAACACTCGCCGTCGATAATAAGCTTGCCGCAATCGTGAGCCGGATATGCGATTCGGTACTAAGTGTCGCTGCGACAACACAGGCGGGACAGCCTCTCGTCCGACACCAGTCTTGCTCTTCAGTAATGAAGCATTGGAGGCATAGAAATGCGCTCCGCGCTTCTCCAGCAAATGCAAGTTCTAGGTCTTCGCTTTTCTGCGTGCAGAGGGCTGCTGAGGCGAGCGCGGAAGCCCGCGAGAAGAGTGCGACAACGGGCATGATAAGCGCATGGAGGATGTCGCGGTGGAGGAGAAATGTCTCTTTGGCATCGGACTCGCATTGCGAGTGGCTGGTGCAGAAACTGTAAATCCCAATTAGCTCTCCGTATCTCGGTTCCAAGTTACCGTTAGAGGTGCTGTAGGTAGGTACTTGGCAATGCGATAGAGTATCGGGAGTTGCGATAAGGATCACAGAGGGTGGTTATACGTACTCAGCATCCCTTGCAAGATAACTCCTCAGCACACAAAATGCTGGCGACTCATTCAACGCTACAATATCCTCATATGATATCGCAAAAGGACTGTGCATCAGGGTATCGTTTTGCTCCGTGGTTCCCATGTTGCTCGCTCTGGATTAGTCGCACAGCAGTATTCCGTATCGATACTAGCATTGAATTTCGCCGATGAGGTTTGGATCGAAAGCAATCGGGGGCCAGATACAAGAGCAGTGCAAGACAGGAGTTGGAGAAGAGGTAATAGGGAGACAGGACAAGCAAGAGGGGAGCTGTTGGGTTGCGTGCCCTTTCCTAATTGCATCCCAGTGACGCGTGCCTCCACTCGGCCCCCATCCCTGTCCATCCAGGCCCAAATCCTCCACATCCCCCCTTTCCTTATTCGCACTCGCCCTTGTCCAAAATTGGTTCATTAAACCTCCATGCCAGGATAAGAGACCAACTAGCGAGCGCCAAATGGCATCACAAGCGTCGCTATCAATGCTTTTCTCGCGTGTGCTGGCTGGTCTAGCATCTTCCATGCTGACTGCCATGGATTTGCTGTGCTGCAGCCACGAGCTGAGTGCTCCCCTTCCACGTTGAACCAGTACAGTACCTTCACACATGGACGATAGATTCAAAGACACGTTCCCAAGATAAGACACAATCGGCCTTGCTAACACCACAGACGAAAATTTTGTGATGATGATAGTCGTAGCTTGCGCGTACGCTAGAGTGGTTCGAATACTGGGTGATCTCGATTGGCGCCTTTTTTTGGTGTGCTAGCGATAGCAATTGTGGAGACTTCACCAACTTCTGGATAGGAGCGCATATCTTGGAAATGCACCACGAAAATTACATACCCATAGAAAGCCCTCCTTAAGTGTCTACGTGGATTATTAATAAAGGTACCACACATGAATGCAGTGGTTTGTTACTTGGTGAACCGTTCTAGCATCTGTGGATGTTGTATTGATAGCTGATAGCGTGTACGCTATCAGCGCTGCCGTGATCACCAGTGCATATCGGCAGGACCCACTTTATGATACCTAGGCCTCTCAACCATAGTGGCCTTCCATACTTGTATCTTGCTGAGTCACACAGTGGGATAGTCAGCATTGCGGCATCGAGTTTACGTCACGATTTGGTACTTGGAGGTACAACATAAACGGTCGTAGCCAACGACTTACGGGTATCATTTCCTCGTCGTATGCGCTGCTCTAGACATGTAACTGCTAGTATCTACTCCCTCATTTCCACCAAAACACCGAGCAAGAACCATCAGCGTTCAATAACCTCCTCGTACTCTCAACCCCAGGTAAACCCTGCTTCCTCCCAAACGGATCCGTGAGCAGCAAACTCAGCTTCTCAGAAATCGGACCCATCTCTTGCTTCGACACCGCAATCGGAGGGCTCATGGTTGACGAATCCGCTTGAAGGAGAGCGAAAATGCTCGTCTTCGATCTGCCCACCATCCTCTGAAGTACATCTCGCAACGAGTCGTACAAAGGCCAAAGCGTATCCAGGTACCGCGCTGCAATCGGTTCGAAATTGCGGCACGGTTCGAGCATGTCCATACATGCTTTCGCGTACTTGAGGTCTGCATCTACGCCTTCTGTTTGGCCTTCGGCGAGTTTGGTGGTTGCGCTAGAGAGTAGGACGACTGCTGCTGAAAAAGCCCAGTAGATGATGAGCCAGCAGCGCTTTGTCAGTGTGCCGTCGAAGTCGATGAGACCTAGGATGCGCGCAATTTGCTGGGCTGCTACAGCGCAATCGTTGCGGTATCTGCGCGCGTCGGATATGGAGAAGTTAGGATTGTACGCAGTCCCGTCTGCTATCTGAGCTTCGGCTGTTGCGACGAGGAGTTGACGGTATAATAAGACAAGAGCACCTAGATACATGATCTGGATGAGTTAGCAAAGCACAGACTTTTGTAGACCGATGGCTTGAGGTACTTACATGGACCATGAGGATCGCTCGCCGTTGGTACAGTGTCAGGTTTGTCGGAGTGCTAGAGGTAAGAGCCGGAATTTGCAGCGTGTCTGGTACCTCTATGCGCCAGTTCTCGAGCTTCTGATTCAGTAAGGAAATATTTTCCTTTGTTACAAGTTCTGGGGAGGCCAAGGTCTTTGTGATCTCAGCCGCAATTAAGCCGATTTTGCTCGTCTGTGTGTGGATGAGTTCATCTACTGAAACAAAATCTGGACGATGAAGACTAGTAGCAATCTACTGCGGTCAGTATTGGATCGTTAGAATTTGGACTAATGATATACTTTAACATCGCTAGGTGTAGCTTCGGGGGTATACCCCAATGTGTACGAGAGCCAACAATCAACAAAGATCAAGCTCCGAATGATTCTTTTCCAGTTTTCGTCTAGTATCGTCTCTTTGGAATTATGTAAAGCTGAACACTTCCAGCGAGCGATCTGAAGTCCGGCCGCTATGATCTATTAGACACTGATCCTCAAAGAAGGTTTCTCGAATTACCAATTAGAAATCTCGCGCTCATGTGCTTCTCAAGAAGCGCATAGAAAGACATTGAAAGCAATAGACGCATTGTTCGAAGATAGTCCTGTCGGGCAGTCTGTTCGTGGAAATGAAGGGATCCGGACGCGTACAGGATGCGCCGTATCCGGTCTGAGAAGCAATCCATGTCGTAGTGAGCACCCATGGCTGCAACTGTAAAACATTCGGCAAGGGTCATGACATCTACCCTCTTCTGCGGCCTGTAGATGCGATCCAATATCTCATCAGCCTGCTCGTAAGTCCACATGAACAGGAGTGATCCAGTTCCACGAATGAAAGCATACATCGAACGGCGGACCAACTCTTCTGGCGGCAGATGATGTTCGTCATACGGCCGTGTCCCTTGACTGAGGATCTCGCCTCTTAATGTGACCAATTCACTGAAAGCCAATGTGAGGGCATTGTGGCATGTCTCAGCCTCAATCCCTGCAGATGAGTTAGAGGGTAGAGAAATGGGGCTGTCGGAAGAGCTCGGGCTGGCACGTGAATATGGTCTCGTGTTGTTTGACGTGTCGGTCGTTGTACGGCTGTTCGCTGGCCGCTTTCCAGTAGTAGAGGGTGACTGTTGCATCTTAAAGTCACGAAGGTAGGCTTGGTATCTGCGCCAGTTGCCTGTTTTTCGATACTCGTCCATTTGCGCTTCAAACTCCTGCATTGCTCGCGCGGCAGAGCTTTCCCATACGCACTTCTGCTCTGCTGGGAGTTCTTGCCATCTTCGACCTACTTCTCTTGCGATATTTACGAAAGAGAGTTGGTTGACTTCAGGATCCGTGCGGAGCTGGTCAGCAAAGTTTACATCTGGCAGGATGTTAGAATGATTCTATAGCAATCAAGTACGTTTGGGGCATACAAGCTGTTTTTGGCTTCTTTGGAGCATTGTTATCTGGTCGAGGATGACGTCTGTATCTCCTCTTCTCACGTGGCGGTGGAGTAGTTGTTTGCCTCGTAAGAGTCTCCAGTGCTGAGGTCGAGAGGGATATGGGCTCAGGTGATTTGCTTTCGGGCTCCAGAGATAATGATGGTGGTATACCTCGAAACGTGGCAATCTCACGCTGCAGAGCGCGCCGGTGGCCGAGCTTGAAGCTCAGGGTGATAAGATCTTCTTCGGTAATATCTACAACGGTCTCCCAATTGTGGAAGCCATTCTCACAGAGCGCGTGATAATATGAAGTCAACCCCAAACGCTGTAAAACCGCACTCAGGTCAGGCATCGTAGGGCTAGAGGTGGGCAAGATCGCCATGCCGCGAGTGACGTCTGTGGGGTGTGAGGATGGGAATGGGTGCATCCAATTAGTATATGAAGGCTGTCGACGCAGCCCCAGCATGGGACTCTCCGCAGGACTGGCCCTGCAGGCGAAGGAAGCTGAATGATGTTCGGCATGGTGCGCGTTAGTGGGCTGATGTGCAAAGACGATTGATGAAAAGGGCAGCGGTCGAGACCTTCATAGGCTGGCCCACTTTTCGACGCGCGCTAGCACTGGCCGGCACCCGTCACTCCAGACGTAGAGAAATGCACTCACAATGCCACGCAGCCGGCCTGATTCCCAGCTGCGTCACCCTGTTCTCCTCCGCGGCCCCCGTCAATCTCCTGTTCGACGCCGCATCCGCGGACGACTCGCTGCTCATCATGATGTGCGGATGCCCCTTCTCACGTGTGGGGCATGGCCGCAATTTACCAGCACTAGACTGAGTCGAGAGCATGAGCACTATGCAAAGGCAGCTGTCAGACACAGGGGTTCACCAGAACACCAACAGCGTACGCAGCCTCCGAACGCGTATTCGCGCGGGCGTGTCTCCGGCCGTGACCGTTCTTCAAGTCGTTGCCGGATGGATTTCCTCTCGAATTCTCATTCGTTCTATTTCATCCGTCCGCCGTTTCAAGAAAAGCCCGTGGTGCATTGCCATCCCATTGTGTGGAACGCTGGATGGGCCTTCTAGATCGCATTGTGCTCGAGGATCGTGTTTATGGGCAACGGTCTAGACTCTCGTCAATCTCCATGGCAGCCATCCACGATCACTCGTCGCCTATTCGCTGGACGTGAGCCCCAAACGGCTTCCCGGCTCCCGCACGGCCATGGCACTAGTCCGTCCTCGTCAAAACATCGAATTCCACAGCGGCGAGCAAAAGTCCATGCTTGCACGTGCTTTCTCCACAGACCCTGAGCCGCTTCATCCGGCTGTGACTGAGAGCTAAGCACCATCATACCCTTAGCTGGCGCTTGCCACCGTATTGGCCCATCATGGACGCCAAAGGCCATTTGCTCACCGTCTGTCCTGAGCGATTGTAATACGCCTTCTTGGAAAGAGGGTGCGATGATGTGTGTGATTACTCGCGCAGGTACAGGAGTCTCGACCTGAGATGCACATGCTGCGTCTCCGCACGCAATGCTCAGCAGCTTTGAGAAGTAGAACCACCCGTGCATTACGACATGCTGCCTGGTAGTCCTTTTCAGGAAGTCGCATCCTCGTACCCAAAACAACATCGACGATCTGTAGTCTTGGAAAATGTGGCCTGCTTTTCTACCTGCACCGCACCACTGCGCTCGGTTCCATTAGTGCGATTACTCTTAGTCTTGTCGATCTCAGCTAGCAATCAGATAGCATCCCAATCGAGAGGCTACGGATCCTCACGCGTACTATTGATTTCCACCTGGTTTCATTTCCAACCCAGATTAATGAATTTCCCGCAGCCGTCCTAACCATACACCCAATTTCCTCTTCTTGTGCAACGTCAGCCTCATGACAGTATTCAAGTTCTCAAATGAATCTACGCACTCATTGCATCTACCAAAAGAAAAATTAATGTGAACACAAGTATTCATGTTTATGTGTTGGTATCGCGCACCTTGCCCGCCATGCTTCCGTCTCCTGGTGGGGAATGTCTGCGCGCAAGGCTGAATACATACACCCCTAGTGATCCTTCATGACTCCATAAAGGTCCAGGCCACAACTATGGCTATGCTAGCAGTAAGTATCACTTCAGGCCTAATCACAAGGTACAATCCATGACTCGCACAGACCAGCAAGAAACTCAAATCACTTGGTGCAAAATGCTCACTCTGTAAGCGGTTGTATTGAAGGACGCACCTCACTCAGCAATTCAAGCCCGAGTTTGCATAGATAACTACACACCTCTTCGATTCCGTATATACTGTGACGCTGAGCTTATCACTGGAGCGATCTTTGGAGGTGCTTGAACAATCGGTTCATTGAACGGAGTTACCCACATCATCACGCAACTTCATATACAAGGAAGCACATCAGCCTCAGTATGCGTCGATCCCAGATGTAGAAATCAACTGCTTCTCCATTGTATTGTTGGATAAAATCATCAGATTATTAAGATTCAATCGCAAAATAATCTCACTGGGATTCAGAAACGATATCTCTGGAGGTCGCTGGTACCGAGGCATACAAGCGATCAAACTATTGAAGTCTGGACGTCGCACTTGTTGGCGCAAGCTAAACTATTGATCTTAACATGTTCAGAAGCACAAGACGTATAGGGATACCTTCTACGACCGCTATGCTGATAATGCGCAATGACATCCAAGAGACGGACCGTATGATCTACGTACACCCAGTCCTTGTCACAGCCGTAATCAGTTTTCTCTAACACATCGCCATTCCATCTCACCCCAAGAAGTCTTTCACTGCGCTCGCAACACCCTGCAAATCCTCAAAAACATGCCAATGCCCAACGTCCGGCAAAACTTGCAACTTCGCCCTCCCCTTCAACACCTCCACATACTCCTCGCACAGCTGCGGCGACGACACCTTATCCTCACTCCCAGTAACAATCAGCGTCTCCGCTTGAACTGCACCAAAATCAAGGCCTTTCGCCCCTGCAAGCGCCGCACATGCTTTCGCATAGCCTTCAGGATCCTGGCCAAGGAGCGACATGCGTACTGCTGCTACTGCGAGTTGATTCGCAGTCCTCGTCTTCTTCGCTGTACCTGCCGTAACAATGGCGTCGACAACAGACACCATACCTTTCACACGCACCGTTTCAGCTCGAGCGTATGTAGCGTTTCTGGCGGTTTCTGGAAGGGGCGATGGCGGAGGGCCTAGTAAGATGAGCTTGGAGACTTTTTCCGGGTGTGCGAGTGCAAAATTGATAGCGATTAAGCAGCCCATTGAGTGGGCTACGAGCGTTGCACTGGATGGTATGTTGGCGGTTGAGAAGATTCCGTTCACGTCAGCTGCAAAGGACTCGATGCTGAGTTTGTTGAGGGGAGATGTCGGTGAGAGGCCGTGGCCCTCGAGATCGAAGAGGTGGAGGGAATGCAGCTTTTCCAGGTCTAGGGTTTGAATCAATGGAGTGAAGAACTCTGTGCTGCTACCGAGGCCGTGGACAAAGACGATTGGTGACGCCTTGCTGTCGCCTAGATGTTTGTAGAACAGGGGCTTGTTGTTGATTTGTGTTAGCGAAGAAGTATCAACACTCCTCGTAGCATTGGTTTGTGGCAGGTGAGATGTCTTCTGGACTGACTTTGCGATTGGATTCGGCGAACTGGGATCCGCAATGCGGTTTGTCAGTGTGCCTAGCCCGGTAACGGAAACATCTATTGTGTCTCCCGGTTTGAGGTAAATGGGTGGCTTCCTCCCGATACCAACACCAGCTGGCTGTTGTGCAGTCAGTCACTTTGGTGCCTTAGAATGTCATTCATGGTGAACCTACTGTGCCAGTGGCAAGGACGTCACCAGGCATCAGTGTCTGCCCTTCTGACATTGTCTTTATTAGGTACGGAATCGAAAAGATCAGATCGTCTGTGGTTGCATTTTGTCGCAGCTCGCCATTGACATGCGTCTGCACACGAAGCACTTTGTCGAGTTTTGATGCAGGGACAGCAATCGGGCCCTGATAAGAATTAATTAAAGTCCAGAATCGTGTTGTAGAAAGTAAACAGACCATTGGGCAAAAAGTGTCCGGCGACTTGCCAATATAAAACTGCTTGTGGTCTCTTTGTCGCTCACGTGCTGTCATGTCATTCACAATCGTATATCCCCAGACATGGCTCATCGCATCCTCTTCTGGGATACGGAATCCAGGCTTGCCTATAACGACGCCAATCTCGCCCTCATAGTCGACCGTCTGCGTGAACTCTGGATGCGGAAAGATCTCCTCGCCACTCGCTATGATCGAAGTGAAGCGTTTGGTGAAGATGACAGGATGAGAAGGCGTGTCGACTTTGTCGGAGCTGTCGAATCCGGAGCTGTTGAACTCTTTCGCATGCTCGGCATAATTCTTGCCTACACAGAGGATGTCGCGACCTGTGAAGGGCGGGAGTATCTTGATTGATGATTCGGGTAGCTGATCGCCTGTACTAATGATGTTCGATTCACCGACTTCGATGACTTGGTATAGGTTGTCAATTGGTGTGCCGGATATGAAGCTTAGGGGTTGAATGGTCTTCTTCGTCAAGTCGTAGTGCCCAACGCGGTTTCGTCCGGTTCGCAAGTCTTGATATGAAACATAATTTGTGAAGGACATGCCTCCATTCGCTGCATCTAATGTGCACATAGTGGCAGATTATGTCAGATTTCTAATCTTAAAGACTAACACTCAATCTCAAAGTCGAGCGCGTGGAAATTTGGCGTCTGCTCTATTGACAAGCTCTGGAAAAGAAATTTTGATCAAGGTGTTCCTGCATAAGGAGCTTGTAATCGAACAATGCAACCGACATCGCACACAAGCAGCAGTGGTTCAAACGTTGAGGCAGTGGAGAATCGGCGGCGATAACAAATAGAGTGCGGGGCTCGGCAACAGTTCAAGCGAAGAGAGCAGATCGCTCTAACCCACTGTCCAGACCAAGCTTTCTTTTCATTGACGAGGGCGACAAAGACGTTACTTCATGTCACCAAAAATTGAAAGACTCCGACTGCATCAGAATTGGTAGGCATATTGACTAATATCCAGCATACACCCCTCCCTTCACCGGTGCTTCCACACTCTTTGTAGAGAACGCACAATGTCCAACACCATTACGACCCATGCTGACCACGCCCCATTGGAGCTTTTTCACTGCAACCCCTCCCTCCTCAGTCTCCTCTTCACCAACGTTGTGGCACGCCGCGCTAATAGCCATACTGCAGCTCCCAGCTAGCGGCATGCCACGCCTATACGGTACAAACCCAAACCCAACAATCGAAATTACCATAAGACTCCCCAACACGATGACAGAGATAATTGCAATCGGTGAGAACCCCAATGTCGTAAAGTTCTTCTCGTGATTTTTCGGCAACGCATATTCCACGACATCCACTCCTTTTCCCCCAAATACATCGTAGAAGTCAATAGCTTCTAGGAAAATGCTTTGCGAGACCATCCAATGCAGAGCGCCGCTCAGAACCATGAGTGGAATGCCAAAGCGGTATGGAAGCTGCAGGAAGTACGTTGACCGCTGTTCGCCAGATGGCTGATGAGAGACGCGAAGACCTTTCCGTTTTGAAGCGTAGGTTGTCCATTCGTAACCCATGAGCATGGAGGTAAAGAGCGCATTATATGAGAAGTAGAGAAAGGAAAGTATGAGTTGTGGCGTGTTAGCTAGGAGAACATTGGAGAGGAGGTCATTGGGCAATCCAATTATAGATGTGCGTGGGTCGACGGTACCTTCGAAGTGCGAAATTAGCGATGCTTTCTAACAACTGCTTTATTATAAAGAATTCACGTACCGTAACCGAGACGGGAGAGAGTTGTATTTCTGTAAAGACTCTTAAGACCCAAGTCTAGTAATATACTGAGTACTACTAAGGCTACAAGGAACCTAAAGGTTGTATTAGAATTGATATGCAAGGGTAGACAGGTAATGTAACTTGCATAAATATCGTCACTATTCGACGCGTTTTACTTGTCACATCTTTCCATCGATATCGCGTGTCGTTCCATTGTCGTGGTCCTGCAACATAGCCTTTTGATTTTTTAAAGTCTTTGAGCGAGATTATGCACATGTTTCTGGTAACGGGGTCGTCCTTATCAAGGAACGAAGCCACAGCGTCGCCCATCGTCATAAGCGGCTCGACTTGAATACCAAACGCAACGTAAAACAGTAAAGCAGCTTTAGCTGTAGACTCATTTTTAGCAAACTCTCGTCAAGAGATTGGGAACAGCTGAGCGAATACTTACCAAAATTCAGTATCGTGATAATAATTGCAATGTTTGGTTCGAAACGAAGCTTGCAATGAGGTTGAGCTCTTTCACTCAGGCAGTACTCCACTGGAAAGCGCGAGTAGGGACATTCGCCATAAGTGTTCCTACATTGCCTGCCAACCCGCCACGAATTAGGCGCACTTTTGATAGTGTCTACGATGTTTGCGCACACGTCGTCTTCATTCAACCCCGAGCAGATCCAATCATACGATCTAGCGGCATGATCAGTCCCTTTCGCCGAGCTGGCGCTGAACGAACCATACCAGTAAGCATGAGATCCATTCACACGGTCGTTATCTTCTGGCGGGGGAAAGTTACTATCACCAGCGACGAGAAGCACGTTACGTCGATCAGATTGGATGGTTTGGGCGTAATGGTTTAGACACTCGCTCGGGTTCAGCCTGTCGAGGTTGCCTGCACGTGCTTGATTCCAGAGCGACACCAGTGTTGGCGAAAGGTTGTCCAATGCATTGGTGCAATTCAGGCATTGCGTGTCTTCGATGAATGACTGGCTGACGGAGACTGCCCAATAGCTGTTTGAAGAGAGAGAGCTATAAACGGCAGAGTTGTAGCTGATACACAATTAGGTCGAAAGAAATTCTAAATGGTTTGTGATCTTACAGTAGATGTAGTGGAAGGGAAGAAATCCCAAGCAGACACCACAAGATCATTCTCCAGCGACTGATGTGGATGATGTTGCGTACTCCTGGGACCCCAATGTCAAGCCATGTCCTCCGCGACTTGCCATGCGCCCGATCAACCTCATCTCGGGTGGGTGCCGACAAACACTGCATGCAATAGTTGCTTCCGCTGAGCAGCACTGTACTCAAAATATTGATGAGCACATGGAGGCCAGAGTTTAGCCTTTTGACGCGTGCACAGTCTCCTTCAAAAAACACGCCGTTCTCAGTCAGATTAGCGGTCGATCCCCAAACTGTAACAATAAAATTGATCAAGAAGACAACAGAAGTCCATATCGCAAAGTTCAGCACGCCGAATCTCCACCCGGTGAACCGGACTCCAAAATATCTTGCAGCCTTGGCCTTAGGTATGTTAAGGAATGACATCATCTTTGAGGTTGGTGAGTGTGGCTGGGACAAGGTATCAGCGGCGCTAACATCGGTTTTGTTACTGGGTTCCGCAGCTAGGGTCTGGAGCTCTGTGGTGTCGGCGTGCGTCCATTGCTGGTAGACTGTCTCTCGTTTTCTAAAGAATGGGATCCAGCGCATAGGAGCATTCAGAATGTCCTTGAGCATGGCGATAGTGTTGACCTTCAAAGCTGTTAGCTGGGTATCATGAGATTCCCAGCCTCTTCTGTATATATATCATCCAGCTCCTCAGTATTTCTCAATCTATCAATCCTTCCTGGACTTTCCTGCGCCTCAGCTTAGGTTTTACAACATACAGGGTGTGGTAACGCCAAGACGCATCCTAGTCTCAACTACGCTAATCAGAGCTTTACCGGGGGACTGTACGGAGTATGGCGAGCGATAATTGGCAAGAGTTGGACAGGGCTGCGTGCCACCGCTACAACACGCTGAAGTTCGATAGGAGTTGCTGAGACGCCTTATGGACACAGCCCACCTGCATGGACGATACCGGTCAACGATGGAGGGCGGTTTCTGACACACGACCGTGTTACCCATAAATGAATCAATACTCTCAAGCCTCGCATGACATCTTAATATTCATATTAAGGCTTATGATGTCTTATGTTTCGAGGACCTGCGTGACATATCCACGTGTTGATCCCTATCTAGTCGTCGCCTCCACCACCAATTGGCCCACTGACTTGTTTTGCGGCCTTTGCAGCGACAATGTCATCAACCCTGAGTAATAGGCATGCGCTCTCCACGGCGGTCTTGACACTCTGCTCTTTGACCGCCAATGGCTCCCACACGTTGTACGTCCGCATGTCTACGACCTTTCCTGCGTCGCCATCAATACCCCAGAAGCTTCCACTGTGCTTACCATCCTCGTAGCCCTCTGCATGCTTCGCTCGCAACTGGGTGAGGACCTTGATCGGACTGTTGCCAGAGTTCTGAATGATGGTGCGGGGAATTACCTCCATGGCTTCTGCGATCGCCTTATAAGGCCACTGTGCAACGCCTTCAATGAGCCTTGCTCTCCTGTCTAGACCAACAGCGATCGCCATCTCGGTCGCACCACCTCCTGGACACAGCTTGGGGTTCCAAATGACGTTCCTGGCCACACCCATGGCATCATGAAGATTCCGCTCGATCTCATTTAGAATATCTTTCGAAGGACCTCTGAGCAGGATCGTGCATGCCTTGGGGTCTTTGCACTTTGTAAGGAAAGTGAAGTACTCGTCGCCAATCTTGGAGATCTCAAACAGACCACACTGCGTGCCGATATCTGAGGCAGTAGCTGCGAAAACGGAGTTGACGATGGTGGCACCCGTTGCACGCGCAACACGGTTGTTGTCTGTCTTGCGAACTCGGCGAATGGCGGTGATGTTGGCCTTGACGAGATAATGTTGCGCGAGATCTGCTTGGTCATTAGCGAGCGTTATAAGATACGAGTGCAAGCTGACTTACCGCTCACGCCCTTCTCAGTAATGACGAGGTCAGGTTTTAGTGCAATAATAGCGTCGCACATCGCCTTAACCTGTTCCTCTTCGATCTGCAGTATCCTGTTCCAGTCCTCCTCTTTGCTGACCTCGATGTTCGTCTGACTCTCGCCCTTCTTGTACTCTAGCGTGCAGTCCAGCAGCAGGACGCGGGGGTTTTCGATTCGTCGCCTCATCTTTGGATGTGTGATGTCCTTATTCAACATAACACCATCCAGCACTTCACTATCCTCGATCTCGTTTCCTGGGATTTTCTCGATGCGGGCGTAGCGCTTGATGTCGACCTCCTTCTTGCCGGCCCCGATGTCTAACGAAACAGTTCGCACAGCCTTTAGTGCAAGGCCGCACATCAGCTCTGACCACCGCGAGACGAATTTTGTGCCGATCGAGGAGTGAATGATCTCGTACATCTGCTTGTCGTTGTTGATATCGACGTCGACCGCGATCTCGTTGATGA
Source organism: Phoma sp. ATCC 74077 (assembly GCA_033682645.1). NCBI lineage: Eukaryota > Fungi > Ascomycota > Dothideomycetes > Pleosporales > Didymellaceae > Phoma > Phoma sp. ATCC 74077. The sequence continues at coordinate 276,579 of JAWDJC010000003.1, forward strand.
TCTCGAGGGCATCGGCAAGAGCCTTCTTGAAAGCTTGGATGATGACGACGGGGTGGATGTTGCGCTCTAGCTGCGGCAGAGCTTGTGCAAGTATTTCTCCAGCTTGAATACGTCAGCTTATGTGACGGGTACACTTTCAATTGTCATACCTAATATGATAACGGTGGTAGTGCCGTCGCCAACCTCTTCATCTTGTGTCCGACTCAGCTCGATCATGCTCTTGGCTGCAGGATGCGCGACTTCGATCTCTCGGAGGATTGCATGGCCGTCGTTGGTGAGGACGATGCCGCCCATGGGGTCCAGTAGCATTTTGAGCATGGCCTTGGGACCGAGACATGATCTGATAATGTCTGCGACCGTCTTGGCTGCTGTGATGTTTGAGAGCTGAGCTTTGCGGCCAAACTGCCGCTCCCCACCTGGGGTTTGCGTGTCTGTTGTTGTATTAGTGGGCTGTCGAAGCTCTGGAACCAACGCTGGACATACTCATGACAACTACAGGCGCCTGCATCTTGAAAGAAAGGCCTATAAGGACTGTACAGAAGAAAGGCGGGGTCGAAAATAGAGGGACGTGGGGTATCTTCTGTCCTGATGCCTTGCAGCTCCTCCACCACTTTTTGCTACTAGCTACGAAAACCGCGTCGCGAACGCCACTATGCCGGCGCAAATACAATTATCCGCGCCGACAGTCTAGCCACTCGCCAGCCACTCAGCGGCAGAGTCACGTGAGCCTCGGTAAGACGGCATCCACCGTCCGGTTTGCATTCGGTTGTGCTGGCTTACACAGGCCTTGGCGAGTCTGTGCTCCTGCCAGTTCCGGTGTCGCTAGGCTCGCGAAGTCGGCCAATGCGCGCCGCACTTGCCCTGGAGATCTCTCGTCGGACCATTTAGCCTCGATTCTGCCACTCCCCACCGCGTCGCTGCCAGCCTCTCACGGGACTCAGCGCGGAGCTTACAAGACCGCTCTGGTTCCCTCCAATCCATCCTTCCTTCACCTCACTTCTTTGCGCCCACTTGTCGCCGCACTCAGCCTTTGGTCAAGTCCCTATCGCGGTCTTTTTCCACGCCTCAATCCTTCTTCTTTCATCACTCCATCCATCTCATCCTATCATCAACACAATTGCGCCTTGCCTCACATCCACCATCACTTCTACCATCGTCGTCGCTCTTGGTGATCCAAGCATACTAGCTAGTCGCATGCTTCATCGCCTGTCTAGCTGTTAGACGGACATTTGTATCATTGAACCTCTTACGCTTTCTAATCTACTAAACATACAGTATGGGTCTTAACTACTACGCCTCATCGCCAACCGTGGTCCTACCACCCCAGCAACCACAGGGCTACTTCTCCCACCACCATCGCGCCCACTCACCTTCAGCTATGGGTAATTTCCGCCCAAAATACCCTACTCCACCATCGCTCAACTATCTAGCCGCCGTTTCCAATGCCACAGCTGGGCGCAAACGATCCATCGCCGACGTCGACGACCCGGAGGAGAATCAACCCGTCGGATCGATCGTCACTCCATTGCCTGCCAAGCCGAAGCCAGAGCCCATCTATGGTCCTGGAATGACACTCATCTACCCTGACGAGCCTGGCTTCTGCCTTGCGGCCGAATCGCAGTCCGGCACATGGTGCGAAGAGAAGAATGAGAAGGAAGAGAAGGCTCAGCCCGTCCGCCCCATTGCCGTTTCGCGCAAGTCGGTACGGATGAGCCCGTCTACCAACGTTACTGTCCCATCGCTAAATGACATGGACGCTTCCAAAACCGAAGGTGTCATCGACGAAAACGGCAATACCATCAACACGCTCATCGCGTCACTGGGTGTGGGTTGGAAGAACGTCATGACGAACCCGAATCTGCGCGATGCAGCACGCGCATACTCACGTGTCATTGAACGCCATTTTGACCTTACTGACGCGCTCGTTATGCTCGAGAAGGAGTCGCTGTCCGCCTACTTGGTACGCGCCAAGCAACACGGTGTCCAAGGGTACTGGCTATTCTCCGATAGCCTACAGTGGTGTCAGCTCGTTGGCTGGTCCCTGGAGCGAACTGTCAACAATCTTATGTTTGGTCCTACGCCACGTGTCGAAGGAGAACGCATTAACGCTCGCCACCTTACCCCAACGGAACCCACTACGGCCCAACCCATCATCGATACGCCTGTCGCTGTTGCTGAGGGCGACGCGATGGAAATGTAATGGACCGGCATTGGATCCTTCTCCTCCTTCATCACTCTTCCTCTTCAATCCATGTACAGCAACAACACTACTTTCGGTATCTCTTTGCAACTGCCTTGGTTTAGGCTTTTCGATCTTACGGACTTTCTTCTTCGGTGAATTGGTGTTCGGCGGTGGATACGGATGAACTCACTGGAGGCGATCATCTATTTTGCTATTTATTGTACATCATTATGCTCGTGCTGCGACAGCTTGATCGACCATCATCGATCGCGTCGCGTAAGCTCCATGCCACTAAACACTCTAGGCAAGAAAAATATGAAACAACCATTATCATTATCATCTATATTTCCCCTTTGTGTCGGGCCATGTGAAGTTTAGATGAAGTCTTATCAACTCGTGTATCCACATATCGAAGATGCAGCTGCGACGCCCGTTGCGCCGGACGGGCGTAGTCTACACGGGAAGCCTCAGCAACGCGAAATCTGTCACGCCAAAGTGGTTTCTAGCACTCGTGCGATCGCTCATCGCCTCAGCCAGGTGCAATTTGCATTACGTCGAAACGTTTTCTAGTTCTCACATCCTTCAATCTTTATCTTCTACAACTTAAGCATTTGCTCCTCTTCAATGCTAATTTGTAGGTCCACTTGTTGTCCGCATGACGCGGCGCAGCCAACCGAGCGAGTAACACATCTAACAATGAGAACAGCAAAACAGTTCTAGTTCTCTCTTGATAGCATCGGCAGAAGCATGTATTGCCAGTCATCTTGAGCTCTCAAACCGTCCTAGCAGCCAGATTCTCAAACTTGTCGACAGAGGACCCCCGTCTTACATAGCACTTATCTCTGGCGACCTTAGACTTCCTACGACAATGCGCTGCGCTCAATGATGAACCAGACGTATGTTTCACTGTGTTAGACGCGGTGAGTCGTTGGTGCGGGTTGTTGCCACCGTAGAAGTTGCATCGGCTCGACCGAGGGTTTTCTCTTGCAGGGTGAGATCCACAAGCCAATGCGCTGCGCAGCAACCTCTGACCTCTGAAATTGGCAACGTACGCAGCTAGAAGCTAGGAAATTTCCGCTCGCGTAGTGTTCACGCATTTATATCATGCAAAACCGAAACAAATCCTCCGCAGACATGTTACAGCTTGGAGAGCGGCAAAGCATCAGAGCAACAGAGCGTCGTTAGCGAAAAACTTCACAGTGTGAACAAAGGATGCGACTACGACTCTACCGCGCCTTGACAACTCCGGACAATCGAACGAACGTTGACGTTATGTTTGCCCCGGTGTGTGGTTGGGGGCCCCCCTCTCTAGCCCATTTGCGGATCACGGAGCGAGTAGCCCTCGTAAGCACCCTGAGAATCTTCAGCTCCAGTGGCTCATTGACGTCTGTAACACAGCCTCTCGTCAACCTCCGCCTATCTGCGCAGTCATACCGGTCATAATCTTTACCATCCAACCGAATACCCGTGGCACAGCATCCTTCCACGCACGTACAATCCATCGCTAACACTTACAAGGCATAGTCAGTGCTAAGCACGGTGAATCTTGTTTAAGCCTCGCCAAGCCATCGTCTTAGTGCTGACTTGAGGAGCGCCTTTCCTTATGTGGTATCCTGAGCGGAGAGGTTGCGATTGGGCTCACTCAGCCATCAGGCTTCACAGCCGGGTATGCTACCTGTATCTACGAGCTCAGAAAATCCCAGATGCGAGTATATAGAGCATGAAACGGCCCAGCAAAATGCCATCATCATCGGCCCCCTCGTCGCTAGCCCTTTCAGAGCTTGCAGCAACCTCACTCCCTTTCTATCATTATTGTTATTGTTTGAGTTCTGTCAACGTTCTTAAGATCATCAAAAATGCATCCTGCTCTCTTACTCTCCAGAGGACTCTTCAATCACAACGATGACTCAGATTCCACTTCAGATTCGAAACATACATGCCCGATAGAGGACACAGCTGGCCCGGAAATTGTTCCTTTCGTTGGTAATTTGACATACCACCAATTCGCAACAATACTCTCTGGAGCTTGTGCCATCCTCAGTGCTATTATCGTCGGCGTCCTAATCGCACTCCATGCTTTCAACTACTCGAACCCCGTCCAACAGCGACAGATCATTCGGATCGTACTCCTGATACCATGGGTGGCTCTGTTCTCCTTCCTCATTGTGTGGCGGGATGATGCAGGGGAGTATTTAGTCGAATCTCTTGACTTTGGATGTTCGATTGCACTATCATCCTTCTTGCTGTTGATGTGCGACTTCGTCCTGTCGCATCATGGTGGTTTCGACGACCTCTTTGGGCAAGGGGCTTGGTCAAGGGGCGCATTCAACGGCGAAAGCCCCCAGTGGTTGAAGGTAGAGACATCCATTTGTCCCCTACTGCTTGAGAACGTTAGACTAATATATTTCCAGCGAATGTGGTACGGTGTTCTCCAATTCATCCCAACCTCCATCATCATCTGGATAGCTACCGCCATTTCCCTGGCCGTCGGCACATACTGCAAGCAGTCCAACAGCGCGCACTTCGCCCACATCTGGCTCACGGTCTTGAAGGGCATAGTTACCACCATCGCCATCATCTGCTCACTCAAATTCTACGGAAAGAATAAAGCCAAACTACAAAAGCATAGGATCCTTCTAAAGCTCTTCACGTTCAAAGGCATCATTGGCCTGAACGTTCTGCAGACCGTAAGCTCCACTACGTCAAAGAGGACCAAGGACATCTGTGCTCACTTGACTGCAGTTCATCATCTCCATCCTGTCCGGCCAAGACGTCCTCAAACCCACCAAGTACATGACCTATCACGACATCAACACCGGCCTTGCCTCGCTTATCCTCTCCTGCGAAATGCCCATCTTCGCTTGTCTTCTTGTCATCGCTTTCTCGCCATTGCCGTACAGGAATCAAGGTGGTCCTGCTGCTGGGCCAATTCCCGCCATCGTCGATGCATTCAATATCAGCGATTTGCTATCGGCGTTCGTGAGGGGCCCAATGAGACTTGTCAGAGAGCAGCAGAGGCAGCTTTTGAGGCAGGGTAGCGTGAGGGTGGGGATGACGGCGAGCCCTGTTCCGTCTGGGTATGAGAGCGAGGTAGAATTCGGATCGAGTGGAAGGGTGAAGGAGCCGAGGATAAGTACGGCTGTGTAAGAGGTTTTGGGGGGCATTTAGATGCTCGGATTACGATATCATACCTTTAGCGTTCTTGCTTATAGACTTCAAAATAGCATATAGATTTTTCGTCCTCATCGTTGCCTTGTCACCACTGTCCCCATTTTCGTTTTTCTACATCACAGGTGGGACCCCGCTACGACAGGATTTTGCAAAGACCTCGTACTTACGCGATATGGATATCAATTAGCACCTGGAGAATCTATCTAAGGCAAAATGATAAGCAAGGTATCCCTGACGGATTTATGATGAAGCGTAGAACTAGAAGTCGAATTGAACATACTTTGTCGACGCAACGCAAATGACTGATCAAATGGGCCTAAGTTACTTCGTTGGGACATCGGGATATCTCCTTGAAGGTTTGTACCAAATTAATAGATCAGGAGAGCTTCGATCTCGCAGCATCAACTCCATGCCCCTGCAACGTCCACTCCCCGCTAAGCTCGAAATCCCCCATGACACCATAGTGATCCGTAACCCACTCCTCCTCTCCCGCCTCCCTCACCTTCCCCCTATGCTCCTCTGCAACTTTCACACCCGCGCCAATCCTCTCGAACCATTTAGGCTGCACATCTCCCCTGAAGAAAATCTTATCCATCCTACTACAGCCAAACTTATCTTTCATCCACTGCGGCACTTGATACCCCCACGTGTACCCTTCATCGGAATCTTCTACGCCTCCTAGCTCCAGATACGCATCCTTTAGATGGTTGTCAGAGTGTAGTGTTCGATCGAAGGGTTGTATGGCGTTCAGGTCACCAGCTAGCAGTGCGGATGCAACATTGGGCTGTTGGAGGTATGCTGATGCGGCGGAGACTTGCGCAGGGCGAACAGGTGGGTCTGCGACGAGAGACTCGAGATGTGTGTTGCACAGCCTGAGGACTTTCCCATCTGAGTCTGAGGCTGGACTTGAAGATGAAGGATGAGAAAGGGATATGTCGACGAAAAGACCATCTCTGTCGAATTTGCTGAGCCATGGGACGCGAAAGACGTTGTTGATCTTTAGACGCCGGTCTACAAGTGTGGTGGTGCCATAGAATGGGCTTAGCCAGTTTTTGCCGTCGAGTTCGGTCATGTTGAAGCGCCGGTGGATCCATTTTGAGGTTCGGATTTGCTCGAGATCTGACAGGCCCATCTCTTGTAGAAAGATCACGACTGGGATGTCTGCTGGCGTTGATGACACTAAGCCTTCCAGATACTCTAGCGCAGCACTCATGCGTTCTTCAGCAAAACCGACCAGGACGTCGATGTTCCACGATATCAGGCGGATGACCTTGGGATTGATAGGAGGCTGCGAGTATGCCACCGTAGGGCTTTGTGTTGCTGTTGCCAATGCCCATGATCCGTTCTCAGCCGGGCTATAGTAATCTTGCTGTCGAGGTCTATAGAATGCGTCTCCTTGGTGTTGGGCGGGCCCTGAACTCATGGCAGCCGCGAGGGCCTGGTATACGGGACCGGACTTGCCAGAGGACATGCTTGTGAGTGGAGAGGAGGATGAAGATAGTCACGAAAGTGATTGAAATTATGAGAAAATGTACTTGAGATTGTTCGGAGGATTATTTATGACCACACTGCCTTGCTAGAAATCTTACTGCACTTTTCTGTCTGTATATGGTTTACGGCTGATGCGGGGCGCTCGAATCGCTCAGCCGACTAAGCCGGGTATTGAGCACGACTTGGTTTTGCTAGTATAACTCATAACCAAACTTTTGATCATAATGGCTGACTGGACCTACATATATAAGCGGATAGCGAGAGGATAGCACCGAAATGTACCTGGGCGGGAGGTGATGGAGTGCACGTGATGTGACTGGGGTACCCTTGCTGACTCCCAAAGCGCGTCGTGAACTTTCGCGACTCGGAGGAGCTCCAAACTTGAGATGCATCCACAACAATAGCTCCTCTTCTCATCGTGGCTCCTATTCATCGCACATCTGCTCAGATCGTACACTCTAGTCCGCCCAATCTCGAAAATATTATACCCACCGCCCCCCATGGGCTCTCGACTTCACAATGCACCCATCGTCATCGACAACGGTAGTGGCACAATCAGAGCTGGATTTGCGGGCGAAGATGTGCCGAAATGCTTCTTCCCTTCCTACGTCGGGCGGCCGAAACATGTACGGACAATGGCAGGTGCGCTCGAAGGTGATTTGTTCATTGGGCCACAAGCGCAGCAGTATAGGGGGTTGTTCAAGATAAATTACCCATTGGAGCACGGCATCGTCACAGATTGGGATGATATGGAGAGGATATGGCAGTACGTCTATACAGAAGGACTAAAGACTGTCAGCGAAGATGTGAGTAGGGTTGTCGCAGAAGTAGCGATTCGCTCGGAAGCAGGTCATGGAGCTGATTCTCGTTATTTCTAGCACCCCGTCCTCCTCACTGAACCCCCGCTCAACCCTCGAGAAAACCGCGATACGGCAGCGCAAATTCTGTTCGAGACCTTCAACGTCCCTGCTCTATACTCTTCGGTACAGGCCGTCCTCTCCCTATACGCCTCTGGAAAGACAACAGGTCTCGTTTTAGATTCGGGGGATGGAGTGTCGCATGCAGTGCCAGTATTTCAAGGATTCGCGATACCCAACAGCATTAGAAGGATAGACGTAGCAGGGAGAGATGTAACGGAGCATTTGCAGCAATTGTTAAGGAAAAGCGGCAGAGTCTTCCACACAAGCGCAGAAAAAGAGACTGTCAAGAACATCAAAGAAACAACTGGCTACGTAGCGCTTGATCCAGCAAAAGAAGAGAAGGACTGGTCAGGCTCATCCAGGTCGGAAGGCAAAAGCGTCGACTACACACTACCTGACGGGCAAAAATTAAAGGTAAGAGGTGACGTTGTACAATTATCAAGTGTGATCTAACAGAGGCTAGATTGGTGCCGAGCGATTTCGGGCACCGGAGATTCTATTCAATCCCGAAATCATCGGTCTTGAGTACCCTGGTGTGCACCAAATCGTCGTTGAAGCAATACATCGGACAGACATGGATCTGCGCAAGGCGCTATACGGCAACATTGTCCTCTCGGGCGGCTCCACACTGACAAAGGGATTCGGCAACCGGCTTCTTCATGAAGTGCAAAGACTGGCGGTGAAGGACATGAGAATCAAGATCCTAGCACCGCCAGAGCGTATATACACTACATGGACGGGCGGCAGCATTCTTGCCGGCTTGAGCACCTTCAAGAAGGTATGGTTCTTTTGCCTAGACGCGGTACCTGCACAACTGACACGTACACGCAGATGTGGGTAGAAAAGGACGAGTGGCAGGAAAATCCAGACATCATCCACACGAAATTCGCATAAGCACGGTACAGTGGCCGCGCAGACTGCCATTTGCCGTCGACAACGCTTCTCCACAGCCGCCTTCCCGCCTCCGCAATTGTTCGAGAAGGGCTGCATGACGCTTGTGTAGCGCAGTTAGTCATGGAAACGGAATCCAAGACCCCGGTTGACCAAACACCACAAAGGAACCCTGCACACCTGTTTACCGCGGACCTGACGAGATCTACGTGTCAGCCGGAACGCCCTGACGGGTGAGCTACCGTAGCGTTGTTCCCCGCATTTGCACAGCGAGTTTCCAATTTAGGTGTGTTTCTGTTACTTAAGCCTGACATGGCATGGCATGGTTTGATTGCGAGCGTTAAGTGGAGCGCGAGGGGGGAAAGAGGAGTGCATAGAAGGCGTTTGTGAGCTCAACGGAATACCCCTATGATTTTGGAGCATAGTAAAGTGAATACCATGACAATTCAGCTGGGCAATGCGCCATGGCAGGTGGCACACAGTGTGAACAAGAACGTGGCCAAATGCCAAGGATCGTGAGATTTTGCCAGCTATGGTGTGACTAGAAAGTTGCCATGTACTGCGCCAATTGCAGGAGATTGCAACATGTCATGCCCTCGGCACGCGGTAATATTGAGCTGTTTTCAGGAGGGCATGCCGCAGGTAGAGTACCCGAGGGGAGGGTACAGGAAGCGCAGCGGTGACGAGAATACCCCAGGTGACCGGTGCCTGAGCGCAACATGGCTTCTCGGCCTCTAAGCAATACGCCTAGACTTCACGATGCTCGACGTCATGCGGACGGCCCAGGTACCGCGCGAAGACTTCGGCTTGCGCGGTGAACCTCGAGCAAGATGGTTGTGGCAAGTTTAGAGCTGTACACTGTCCACTGTCCTGACCATGTAGCTGCAGAGTGCATTGAGATGCTGCATGTAGCAAATCAATAGCAGGAACAAAGACGATGAGGGAGCATCTTGCGCCATCTTACACCATCTCGGTTCTCCTCACCGTCAAGCTTTGAATCAAGGTACGAGGTACCAGAGTCAGAGTCGTCCCCAGGTGCATCACGATGCACGATGAATGACGCCGGCGCGAAAGAAAATTTCTTCCCGCCTCCACAACGCAGCGACGGCAAAGCCTGGCAGCGGCGCACCAAGCTGGCACATGGCCGGCCTCAGATCGCGTCTTCGTCTGCGAAAATTTGCATCTTGTTATTTGCGAGTTTCTGTTACCCCCAGAAAACTGTGCCTGGCCAGTTAGCGAAAAGCTTGGTCGTTGCTCCTGGTCAGCTGCAGCGCAGACGAGGCAGGCTATTACGCTATCGAAAGCGGAGCCAAGCGCCGCACCGACGCCTTTCGCAGCCGACCGATGGACCAGGAGGTGCTTTGTTTGCGCGTAAACTGGACGCATGATCGTAGCATTGCCGTTAACTGCAAAGTCTCGCTGAGCTTTCCAAGCAATGCGTGCTGCGTGGTCATCTTCTGGTTTGACGGCGTGGAAATTTCTCCTTGCCCCTTGCGCCTGCTTTGTGAGCCTCGTGCGGAGTCACTGCCACTGTATAGTAGCTATATAAGACAGACCCCAGTGAAGCTGCCTTGGTCATCACACCATCAGATCTTCCCGGAGCTACTATTACTACAGCCTTACCCCAGATTCTATAAGCAAACCAAGCTTCTATAGTCGCCACTCGACTTGACCAAGTACAACAACCACCACTTAGTTCAACCTCAGTCACAACCACAACACAACACAATATAACAACCACAATGGTTTCCTTCCACATCACCGAGCCCCACCCCTCCGTCGGCTCTTCCTACATCTACTCCGGACGTGGCGGCGCCGGCAACGCCATGCGCGTCAAGCCCAGCGAAGTCACACCCGGCCAAACCGCCTCAGGACCAGCATCGCGCGTAAAGCTCGCTCCCCCTCCCAGCAACACTATCTACGCCACCGGCCGGGGAGGAGCTGGCAACATGAAGAAGAGCGAGCGCGCCATGTTCAGCTTCGACGAGGAGCTCCAGCAGCAAGAGCGTCTACGATCTCAGCAAGCACCCGTCTACCACATTGGCCGCGGCGGTGCCGGCAACCTCGTCGACGAGATGAAGCCACGATCTCAGCGCCAGAACTCATCGTCGTCGACCTCGTCAGTTGAGTCTGAGAAGGACGGCGTACGACGCAGTGTCGACAGCGCGTGGAAGCGCCTGAGCAGGCAGTTCTCTCACCAGTAGTGCATCTTCAGCCTACTTTTCTTTCCACTTCTTTTCACGGCTTTAATCGGAGTTCATCACATCTATCGGCATGAGAGCTGGTCCTGATTCTCTCACATACCCCTGTCGACACGAGCATTTTATCATCATCAGCACGGCGTTCGGGACTCTACTACATCTGTATAAACACCACCCACCAACCCAACCATCAAAAGTTTCCAATTGCAATTTGCAATTACCATTACCACACAACCATCGAGGAGCCAGGAGCACCTTCCGGTCATCAAAAAGTTCTTGCTTAATTGATACCCGGATCTTCCCCCTGATCTCACGAGAGAGGGCTTACCATTGCTTTTTTAATTACAACCAGCGGCGATAATGACTAAGGAGGGATACGATATACCCAGGTTAGCTAGCCGGTGAGGGCGGACAGGAGTCCACACATCATCACATTTTCAGCGAAATGTGTTTTCTAGTTTCACCCTGCGAAAAGGGATCGAATCAACCATTTTGAATGTTCATATCTTCATCTTATGTGCTTGTGTGATTTTTTAGTGCCGAGAAAGCCTCCAAACCGCCCAATGTCTAATTACTTCTATGCCAATCTTACCGACAGTCCCTTTCGTGTTCGTTCAACTCTACAATTCCGCGTCCTTTTCCTTCCACCGCGCTTCAGAAATGGAATGTCGTCACGTCCGCACAATCTTGACGCAGTCTCGGCGCGTCTGCGCGTTTCATTGATGTGCGAGGCTTGGCGGATGATCACAGATCGTGTCTTTGTCTTGCATGAACATGTTATGATCGACAGTACGCAAGCTAGTGGAGGCGATCGACTAGGCGAAGACAAAGACATGACATTGGCACGTGACTAGCTAGGCGGAGAGAGGATAATACTAGTAGTTCTAGGATCGATTGATGAAATTTGGGTTTGAAGTTCCGGAGCTTCTAGGGAGGAAATCGTGGTCAGCGTAGAATAGAGAGGGGCGTGTAAGTAGATAGTGCTTCTGTTTAGGACGGACTTCGGAATGGTAAGGTCATACGCTGACATAAGTGCTAATCATCTCCAGTACCAAAACCCGCAACATGAACGCTTGAAAAACTAGCAGTTCCAATAATCACTATACATTCCCGCAAACTCATAACCCCACTCTCGTCACTAAACTGTACAACCTCACAACCACTCACAACTATAAACAGTAAACACACACGCCCAAGATATCTCCATCTCCATCCACCCATCCATCCATCATTTACCTCCAAACCAACCACTAAGTAATACAGACCAACTACTAAGTAATACAACAACACCCACACATCTTATGTCCAGGAAACTTACACCACCCCGTCAAAATGACACTCGCCTCGCTTCCCTGCTTGCACCCTTGCCCCCGCCCAACCTGAAGACACTTGCCAAAGCACTTTCCACCCCACGAGAAGGAACAATCGCCTCCGATGTAGTCCTGCATGCCCATCAGCACCTCATTCGAATATCACATGAATAAAGTAGATACAATATCTATTCAAAGTAACAAACCAAAAGGAAAGAAGAAGTAGCGGGACTTGGGGATGGCGAATGGGCTTTGAATGGAGACTTACATGCGCCCCTTTAGGCGAACACGTCCACAGCTTGTTGCGTGCAGCAAGAAGCGGGTTCTCAGGGAGCGCACTGCGGGCGCGAAGGGCATCGTCGACGACGTGGATGGATGAGACTTGCACGGCTGCGATGTCGGGCGAGGAAGGGACGAGGTCTATATCTGTGGTGGGATGGGCGTGCACGAGTGCGAGGAGAGAGGCGAGGAGGAGGGTCAGGAGGGCGGTGAGGTGCATTTTGATCTGCTTTGATAAACAGCGAATGTGTTTGGAAGAATGGGGTTTGTTTGTTTGTTCGCTGAGTTGATGGTACTTACCGACTAATTAACTCCAGCAGCCTCATATTTATACCCCAGATTTTGTATTCCCCTTTCCTCCTTGTTCGCATATCATACATACACACACAGACTACGCTAACTCGAGCCGTCCCTTCCTACCATTTCCTCGATTCCCGCCCCCAAACACCCCATCTCGCTCACTCGCAAGGCACACGAGCATTTTGATTCGTCCAACGTGTTTACGCTAAACTAAAATTAGACCTGGACTCGTATTTCCCCGGACTCTCGCATTCGAAATAAAGTCAGGTACGAGACGAGGAGGAGAGCGGGGGCGAAGAGGGACATCAAAGATAGGATAGCAGGCTATCCTTGAAATAGTATGTTTGATGGTAACGGGGAAAGTGTCGGGAAGGGGTTGGTGCCCGGTCGAGGAGATCTGGAATGGGGGTTTGGGGGTTTGGGGGGACGGAAATAGAATTGATACGCTGCACATTTGTAGGACGTTCGAGAAGATGGAAGTTGTTGGGGGATAAGGGAAATTAGACTTTGATATGGGTTGTTCTGCTTGAGGTCTGATGGGAAGCGCGTAGGGCGCTTCGTGTTGAGACTGATGCAAGTATGAGAAGTGCGGGTTAGGGACTGCTTATGATTCGTGATGAAATATTATCGAGACATAAAAGGTACTTTAAGGCCTAGAATCAGAGTTTCTGGTTAATCGTACTGACATACATCGGAATTCAACGAGGCCTTTTGTATAAGACACCAAGTGCCGGTAGTTCAGAAAGAATGTCAACGTCTTTCGTCGGGGTATCATAATCTATATGCACTCTCTGCTCTCTGCTCTCTTCGCCCTCGGGAAAAGCCTGATCGTAAAGGTCTCTAGATCGACTCGGGAGCTTCATGTCAGACGGCGCCTGCCCTCCGCTTCTCCAGAATCTGCTGCTTCAACTCTTCTGCCGCCACCTCCGTCTCCAACACTCTGCCTACACCCTTCTTCCATGTGTCTTCTAGCGTGGTGATTTCACCGTGTACATTCTCTTGTTGCGACCTCCTCAACAATTCCACCTCCTCCTGCTGTTTGCGCACATTGGCCAATTCGGCCTCAATGCCTTTTAAGATGTCTTCCAATTGCGAGTTCCCTATTAACCACGCATTCTTGCCAAACTTTTCCAACAGCCCCAATTGCGTCAGTCTGCCCTGCACATATTCGTCGCTCGTGTAGGCTTGTTTCAGTGCCTGATTCCATCGTGCCAGCAGCTCTGGCTTATCCTCGTCGCTCGTAGGGGTAGTGTTCTCTGGCGCATCGAGGTCCTCGTAGCGCTTCAGGTCGATTCCGGAAAGCTTCGAGGTTGGATCATCGTCTAGTCGTGCGTGTTCGCGCTCGATGAAGTCTGAGAAGGTGGGCGTGTACTTTGCGGCGGGTATGAGGGCTGGATGAAGCTCAGATGTGTCTACGCCAGCGCTCCTGATGTCGGCATGAATGACGGCTCTGGCAGCAGCCAGACTCGGCTCGTCGAGAGGGGTATCGACGTCTGCAAGAAGTTAGCTCGTGATAGCCAGCACCCCAGGCGCACGAGATGCTTGCGCATGCGCATCGGACATTGGACGGATTCGGGTAGCTGTAGATTGCACTTACAAGGTAGCGAGTCGTAGGTTTCAGTAATGAGCGGCATGTTGCAAGCGACGCGTACGGAAAGAGGAAGGAGGAGGAGATTGCAGTCGGCTTGGAACGTATTGCACTGAGGAAGTCGCGAAAGCTAGATGGCTGGCCCGCAAATTTAGGCACGACCACCCTGCCGCCGATCCCCGCCAACCAACGGGCAGTCACCCCCGAGACGTCATGCGCCACCCCGCTGGACAGGGCCACTATCAAGTTCCGCGAGAAGCTCACAGGGCCTATCATAGCAGCAGCGATAGGAGCTACCTTCCCCATACGCGTCTCCCCTGGTGCACTGCTGGTCTACTTATGTCTATCGCCTGAACTTCCACCTCCACCTCCCAGATGCGCTGCTGTCTGCTTCCGCACACTTCCGTCTTGGACGACTGCCTGCCTGAATGGCGCGCTCACACATCGCCGTCGCCTTGGGCGCGGCGCTCGTTGCTTCGCTGATCATCGGCCAGCTCGTCATAAACCTGGGCTTTCCTTCGGTTGATTTCTGGCATTGGAGACTGGACCAGAGCTACGATGGAGCTCAGCAATCACACTTCCTGGGTGGGAAGAAGCAGAGCGGCGACCCGGTGGATGATCCGTCGTCCTATCTGATTGGTGTGGGAAAGGCAGACATCACTGGGTAGGTAGATAGCTTCCTATTGGAGTAAACAGTACTGACGAAGCTACAGACCCGTGGTAGAACTCAATCTCATGGGCTATGCGAACTCGTCCCAAGTTGGCACCGGTCTACGCCAGCGCCTCTACTCCCGCGCCTTCATCGTAGGCAACCCAAGCGACACCAGCGAGCGCTTCGTGTACATGGTCTTGGACACCCAATCCGGAGACACCGCTATTCGGAATGGCATTCTGGAAGGACTCAAGGAGCTGGGACCCGAGTACTCTGTATATACTCAGAAGAATGTAGCCGTAACAGGCACTCACAGTCATGCCGGGCCCGGAGCGTGGTTGAACTACCTGCTACCCCAGATCACGAGCTTAGGATTTGATAAGCAAAGCTACCGGGCTATTGTGGATGGAGCTCTGCTGTCCATCCAGAGGGCGCACCAGGGCCTCGCGCTTGGAACCATCAGTGCTGGAAGCGCCAAGATCGCTGATGCGAATATCAACCGCAGTCTGTTCGCATATTTGGCGAATCCAAAAGCAGAACGAGACCGGTACACAGACGACGTTGACAAGACGATGACACTGCTGAAGTTCACGAGAGCTAGCGACGGCAAAAGCATTGGTATTCTGAACTGGTTTGCCGTTCACGGTACGAGTCTGCTTGGAAATCAGACGCTCATTGCTGGAGACAACAAGGGTGTGGCCGCATATTTGCTCGAACAAGATATTGCTGCAAATGCAGAAGCAGCGAACGCCGCTGAAGGCTTTGTCGCAGGTTTCTCACAGGCCAACGTTGGCGACACTTCGCCCAATGTTCTCGGTGCCTATTGCGAAGACGGGACGAACCAACAGTGTAGACTCAACGACAGCACTTGCGGAGGTAAGAGCCAGGATTGCCATGGCCGCGGCCCATACTACGGTCTAAACGATGGAGGCGCAAAGTCATGTTACGAGATTGGAAAGCGTCAGTTCTCAGGAGCGAAGAGCATCTATGAGTCTGCTGAGTTTACATCAATCTCTGGCAAAGTGCGCTCGTTCCACACCTTCGTGGACTTTTCCAACTTCACATTCACGCTCAGCAACGGTTCCGTTGTCCATACTTGTCCTGCCGCAATGGGTAACTCCTTCGCAGCAGGCACATCTGACGGACCTGGTGCCTTTGACTTCGTTCAGAATGACCCCGGAGCTCCTGAGAACCCCTTCTGGAATGTGGTTGGCGGTCTCATCGCACCTCCAAGTGAGGCGCAGAAAAAGTGCCAGTATCCCAAACCTGTTTTACTAAACGTAGGCGAGGCGAATACACCCTATCCATGGTCCCCGAACATTGTCGACATCCAGGTCCTGCGCGTGGGCCAACTAGTCATAATCGTGTCTCCCGGTGAGGCGACGACTATGTCTGGCCGCCGCTGGCGCGAAGCAGTCTACAACTCAATCAAAGCCGAGAACATCGCTTCTTCGCCCATTGTCGTCTTGGGCGGGCCGGCGAACAGTTACACGCACTACATTGCCACGGAAGAAGAATACAGCATTCAGCGGTACGAGGGCGCGTCAACACTTTACGGTCCACATACGCTCAACGCCTTCATCAACTCCACATTAACATACCTGCCATACCTAGCAGACGATGCGACAGGCTCCCCGCCACCCGGCCCCAGCCCACCGGACAACCGCGAAAAGAGCATATCACTCATAACAGGCGTCGTATACGACGGCGCCGGCTTCGGCCGCTCCTTCGGCCAAGTAACAAAAGACGTGTCCCCCTCTTACCCTCGCGGCTCTCTCGTTAGCGCTACATTCGTCGGCGCCAACCCGCGCAACAATCTTCGTCTCGAAGGCACGTTTGCGTCTGTAGAAGCGCAACAGAGCGATGGCTCGTGGATCCAAGTCAAGAACGATGAGGATTGGGAGCTGGTGTATCAGTGGAAGAGGGTCAATGGGTTGACAGGGACAAGCGATGTTACGATTACGTGGGACACGGGACTTACGGGGCCGGCAGCGGGAACGTATCGGTTTAGATATTATGGGGATAGTAAGGCTGTTGGGAGGCCGATCAGTGCGTTTGAGGGGACGAGTGGCGTGTTTAAAATCACGTAGATGAGTGTCTGCTGTTGGGATTAGTTTGATATAGTGTGTTGTATGGGCGGTAATATTTAATGATGCTATGACAAATGTTGTTGGTTTTGGTTTGCAGATCTTTGATATGAGATGATACGTATTCAAGTGTCGTCTGTATGAATGATCATGATCACGAAACAAGCATAGTCAGAGAGGTATGCGATGCGATGCTAGCCTTTCATTATAACTAATTACTGTATGTATTTGGTATCCGGGGTACTCGTAGAAAGGAAAAAAACCAAAAAGACTAAACTAGGCAGACGTTTTCTTCTCTCTTCGTCATGCAAACAACGCAACGCATCGCATCGCAGACACATCAAAAACTGAGTTCTGGGGGTATGTGCGTGCTTAACCAAAGGGGACAGACGCGATGTTGTCATCATGCATCATGCTTCATGCATCTTCGAATCCCCGACGGTATCAATCAAACTCCGATATTCCATCCAATCCAACTTTCTTTTTGCGGCAAAGATAAGGTGATCACGTCAACGTCACCAATTGGTCTAGTACACGATCCTCTCATCAAAGACAGGCGCCTCTCGTGACTTGCCGTCCTCGACGCCCTTCCAGTACACCTTGCCCTTTTCGTTGAAAATGGCCTGCTCGTCTGTGATGTGCAGGCCAGGTACGGCCTTCTGTGTATCTCTGATCTCGCGCGCACTGATGCCCATGTCGTCGCGGACGATCCACAGAACGGGTGCAGGGCTCGTGACAGACGGGTTGAAGAAGGCGCGCTTTTGGATCTCGACGGGGAGAGGCTCCTGGGGTGTGTGGTAGAATTGGTCGAGGGAGGCGGAGAGGGTGTGGATGGAATGGCGTTCCGGGTTGAAGATTTTGCGGAGGAAGGCCGGCATGCGGGAGGGCTTGGGGGCTACGTTGGAGGCGGTGGTGTCGCGAGTGGTGGCTTTCTCGCCATTTAGGCCGTCCTCGTGGTGGCCGTTGGTGGGAACGTGATGACCGTTGGTCGGGGTCGGGTCGGTGTACGCGAGACGAGCCTCTTCGTGGCGGAGTGCTGCTCCAAGAGTGATATGGAACAGGATGGTAAGGGCGAGTAGGACAGCCATGATCGCAAGGGGACCAACGGCCTGGATGTTATCGGCTGTGGCGATAGCGAACAGACCTATCAAGCAGATCTCCGAAAGGTAGACGCCAGTAAGCAGTTGGCCCAAAGCCTTCTGGTAAGCGCCGCCCTTGGTGTCGAGATCAGTTTCGTAGACGTAGAGGAAGTTGTATCTGAAGGCAACGTATATGAGGCAGAAGCCAAGAGTAGCAAAACCAAGAATTAACGGAGCGATGCCGGAGTAGGTGATAGCAATGACGGCCAAATTGGTCCACTTCGGGAATTCCGAGCCCCATGACGGCGCCGACAGCTTGGTGAGCTTGTCGAAGATCTTGCGGGGAGTCTTTCCAGGAAGGATACGACCAAGGAGCACGACAACAACGAAGCCACCAATGTTCAGAAGTGTACTACCGGCGAAAGAAAGACCCAACAAGAGGAAGTAGCTGATGTAAAAGTTGGAAGCCTTTGGTAGATTCTCAGCAAGGAGTTTGAGGACAATGCCAGGGTTATTGAGGATATCGTTGATCACGGACGTGATGGCGCTAGACAAGGTAGCGACGAGGAAGACCTGAACAACCTGGAAGGCGAAATACCAGCTCTGAGTTTTCAACTCGATCTGGCTGTATGTAACTGTGAATTATTAGCAACAGGTCTCCATGTAATCAACACTTGAGGATGCTCACCATAACCCGCGAGCTTGGCCATGAGGCGGCAGACGATAGGTACCAAAGACATGAGAACAGCAAGCAGAACAGCAGGCAGTAGACCAGTGACGACACCAAGAATAACCTTGGGGATCTTCAAGATCCATTCAAGCCAGCTGAAACGATCGGCGAGGTAGTTAATGTTGGAGATAAGACCGACGAAGGCGACTGTAGACGATTAGTGAGTGACTAGAACCAGCAAGGGATGAACTTACCTGGAACAGCGAAGAAAATAATCATCACAGTAATGAAGGCAGTTGCAATAGCCCATCGGCCGAGGTGCTCAGCAGGCTTGATGCGCAGATTTCCCCATACAACCTCTTGAGGCATGACACCAAGTTGACGAGCCTGTAACTTGTTGTTGGGCTTCGTCTTCCTCTTTTGCATCATCTGCCATGCGTCCTGGGCATGTCGCTGCGTATCGAACTCAAGGAACACAGCACCGACGAGATCTCCTTGACCGTTCCAGTGCTTGTCCTGCTCTTGCGTGATCTGAGGAAGAAGCTCGGCCAAGTGCGATCGTCCATACTCGATGGTGTCAACCTTCTTTCCAATGAGGAACTTGAGCCTGTGGGTTGGCCGTTTCTTGGGGTTAATCCACTTGGTACCATCAGCCACGTCTCCAGCAACGAAGTGCTTCTTGCCCTTCTCAGCTTTGATTCTGTTCAGATTGGCGTCACGCGACAGCTGGACCTCGCCAGCTTCTAGCTTCAAGGCGGTCTGATCACGGTCTTCAACTAGTTTATCTAGCTTTTTGGTGTTAGAGGCAACCCAGGCATGCTTGACACCTGGGAACATCTCAAAGAGCGCGGACTGCGATAGAGTCTTGGGAACGTTGGTAAAGAGAATCGTACGTGAAGACAAGCGGCTGGCGCCCCATGGCGATCGACGGTATGCCTGGCGCAGGTTGACGGTATAGAAGGACTCTCTCGCGATGACGACTAGAACAAGTGAGAGGAAGACAAACGAGATCAGGGCGTGCGCATAATAGCGGTTAATGTTTTTGCCAGTGGTGTTGATGTTGCTCATGGAAAGGAGGTCGAGCTGGCTCTGTCCGGCTCCACCAGTTGCGTTGACTGGGAACAAGACTGGCCATGTGATCAGACAACCCAGGAAGCTGAGAACGATGAGGACCTTGAAGAAGCGCACGAAGAGGTAGCCGTCGATGGACTGGTGGTCTAGGATGTACTCGTCTTTAAGCTTCCTGAAATCTTTTATCCACCCAAAGAAGCCTCCACTCGGTGCGGGCGTTTGTCGCTGCTGCCCCAGGTGGTCGAGGTACGTTCTCGGCGCGTACACTCTACGGAAGTACTTGCGGGCAATGATGAAAGCGGTCACGAAGGCGGCCGCAAGGAGTGCAGTAGGTATGAGGGTAGAGACCATGCCCGACAGGGAGCTGGAAGAGTTCTCTTTGGCACTGCCAGTTTGTCCACCCTGCCATGTTGTGATCAGCGCATATACATACTGCTACCGCATCCATCTCTACTCACGGTGGACGACATGATAGGCGATTGGTCGTTTGCGCGCGCCCTCGGGGTCAATGGGAAGAGTTGCGCGATGAGAATGCGCGCTCTAGGAACTGAACAGAGGCTCGCTGCACACAAGACACAAATAAAACCGGGTGCAGAAGATACAAGTAGTCCTCCCCTATGACGTGGGGTCCCTGCGCGAATCGGCCCTTGTGGCGCGCGCTAGCCCGTGTGATAGGTTAACACATGCCTTCAGCTCTTCCAGCATCTGGACCGCCAAAGAACACCACGACGCACAGCACCAGCCTTAGGTGCGGCGCCATCTATCACGACGGGAGGCGAATGCATCTCGGTGTGCCCGCTCGACTGAGGCTGTATGTGTAGACTGCTATTGACACGCATACGAAACGCCTCGTGAAGACCACAGCGATGTGAGACCAGGGCTCGATCGCTAGCCGACTGGGCGGAAGGAGCAAGGGCCTCCTGATTCGTGGCGCAGGCGAGTCCATCTCAAATCTGGGAGATTGGGAATTGCCAAGCACCGGCTCTATTGTTGATCGCCCACAAACAGTGGTCACATTACGTCGATGACTTCAGATTTGGGATTATGATCTCTGCCAGGTACCCTTTCCTGGGGGTCGAGTCTATCGAGGCAACAGAGCTTGACCTGAAGCGATCATCTCCATGGCTACGCATTGGTGGGGAAGACCAAATACGAACACAAAGCAGAAGCTGTGCGCGGTCGCCGAACGATATCGTACCACGATCGACGCCCTTGCGTGGAGACACTATGACGACGACCCTCTCCACGCGTGCCCCAGGCCGCTTCGACACATGCCATGCCATTCACGAAACCGGTCTGTCCATGTAGGAACCGCAATCGTCTACACTCGGTCTCATTGAAAATGGTGACCTATAGCGCGAAATCACTGCAATCCTTTGTCAAGTTGGTCCTGACGGCTTAGATGAAGATTCTTGCCATTGGGCGTATAAAACAAAGATTGCGTAAACTACCATCGTAGTATCCTTTCGCATCTTATTGCGGTATGGCAATTAAAGACAACGCTCTGACCAGACCTTGTTCACACAGTCGGTTCTCCGTGGGAGACTGGTCGCCCCAGCAGAAGGCGCACCCAAGACCTTGATCACATGAATAGTTCTCCGTAGCAGACCTCATGCCCAACGAAGAGACTGCATCCACCACACCTCATTAAAGTCACAAACACTTCTACGTTGGAGGCCTATCACTAAGGACACAGCGCACCCGCCCCTGCGATACCCGCCCGTCTAGATCTCAGCCACAGGTGAGGTCACTCAGCTGCTCACCATCGGATGCGCATGTCCTCGGTATTCGGCAACCTTTCCGAATCGCCTATGATGCAACACATGGATTGCGCTTATTTTCTGGATTTTACTTTCAGCTCGCAACCCCTGTTTCTAACTGCAGGTAGTCGTGTCATTTCCCCAGTTTTTTTCTTTTCCGCCAAAACCTGGAATGTGAAGGTTGCTAGGTGCACAGCCACTTGCGGCACAGCGTTATCTACAGGTTTGCACATGGGCACCACTGCATCTTTCCACATCCTCTGGTTCTGAGCATTATGGCTACGAGCGTCGAGAGAGGTTTCATTCTCTCACTCACACACACACTCTCTCACTCTCTCTCCAAAAGTCTTGGTGCAGTGTCACCCTACCAAGGTGATGCAAACCGCATGTGGCGGTCAATTGGCTGGCTTGGAAGAACGCTCAATCTTGGGTTCTCACATCGGCACCAATCCATCCCCACACATGCATGTACTCTCGGATCCTCTACTTGCAGACTACCAGTTTCATAGTATTAAGGTAGGTTGTCTTCATCATTCCCATCTCGTGCCCAGGCTTTCCACGGTCTTTATAGGATGCAAAGCGACGTTCTGGCCAACAATTTCCACAGACAGCGCCTCGATAAGCCACATGCTTGCGGACACCAAGTTGGACCAACAACGTTGGCGTATCTTCTCATCGGATGAAAGTTCCTTACAAAGAATTGATTCATTCATATATATTGGAATCGCACTGCAGTCTATTCTTCATCGATCTGCGCAGCGCTGTGGCTCAAGTATGTCACTACTCGCCCCGTTTGGTTTGAGGACAATTGAGCAAGTTTGAGGTATCTCGCAGGTATATAAGGTTGCTTTGATGCCCATCTCTCGATGGATCTAACCGAGCGCCTGCCCGAAATCACACACATACAATTCACGCTACACAACATTTAGCAGCCGCTTCCCCACTTCCACTCATCTCTCTGCCTCCAGCAATCGCCGGACATGCCAGCCACAAGCGCCTGTCGCTGTGGTCACCATATCGACAGTCACACATGCAGCGGTTCACTGCATTGCTGCCAAGGCCAAATGCAGACTTACCATCACCAATGCATCAATAACCATGCATAGCTTCGGTCACAGGTCCTCTTGAAGGCATAAACAACGTTTGGAAACATGAACAAGTCACGAAAGACATGTCGTGAACGTTTGACGAGGCATCGGCCAAGTTGAAACACCAAGCGCGCACTGGCCCGCAATCTCCCCACTCGGAGTTCCGTTTCATGGCTGTCACACTTGAACGGAAAAACTCGCCCCACCAGACGCTATGGTTCCACGCTCTCCTTTCGCTTCGAAGAGTCTAGAAGCAAGCTCACAAAACTAAAGATTGATGTAGATATCAAAAGAAAAACTACGAAAGTGTCGGCACTGCCCTATAGTGACATGAACCTGCTATTGCATTCAACCGTTCGCATACGGTAAACAACAAGTCAAATCATGCACTTCTCCAGGTATCTCGCATGAATGTATGCTTATGCTGGCGCTTCGATGCATGACGTTTCGTCCAACGCCGGGGCATGACAATGGAATTCTTCCGTTCAAGCTTCTTGATGGTTTCACGTTTCTCCCAATTCTCGGCCACCATTCGCCGCTCTGAGCCTCGGGCGACCCACTTCAAGGGACATGCATCGAGGCGGTTCCCTACAAATCTCCCCACGGTAATAACTCATCACAATATCTGGGTCCACAGGATCGATGCCAGCCTCGATTGAACGTTCTGCGGCAGCTAGGCGAAGCCACCCTCTCCTAACGCGGCACTAGCGCACGCGAAATAGATGACAGCTGCTTGGCATCAATCCATCAACCAGGGTTTCACGATGTCAGTTGAACGCTAGCTCTGTCATGATGGGATTGTGCCATGTACGCGGGATGAGTATAAGAGCTCCAGATCGAGCCGTTGGCTTGAAGGTCATCAAGCTTGAAGCTGACATTCATTTTCATACGCTCTTTAGCATACACTCACTTTCGTCGATTCTCCATTCGTCTATCGTTCATTCGTCCATTTTATCTTTGAGTATACTCTCACTTTTCAAAACACAACAAGTTCCACCACCACAACTATCGCAATGAAGACCGCCGCTGCTTTCGTCTTGGCTGCTGCCAACCTCGTTGCTGGACACGCCACTTTCCAGAGCTTCGTCATTGGTGGAAAGGATCAGGGACAGCACTTCGCTGTTCAGACTCCTTCCAACGGCAACAACCCTATCAAGGACGTTACCTCGACTGCCATGGTCTGCAATGGCGGAAAGGCTACTGCCGACCAGGTCGAGGTTGCTGCTGGTTCTTCCATCACCATGCAGTGGCACCACAACGACCCTGCCACCACCAGCGGCGACAGCGATGAGCCCATTGCTGCCGTAAGTCACACTGTACTGTCTCTACCATGGCACTTCGTTGCTAATAAACTCTAGTCTCACAAGGGTCCCGTCTTGGTCTACATCGCCCCTGCCGACTCCAACGGTGAAGGAGCTGTTTGGACGAAAATCTATGAGGATGGTCTCTCCGGTGGAAAGTGGGGTGTTGACAATTTCATCACCAACAAGGGCGCCATCACGATCGACCTCCCTAACCTCACTCCTGGAGACTACATCATCCGCCCCGAGATCATCGCGCTCCACGAGGGCAACAACCCCGGCGGTGCCCAGTTCTACAATGGTGAGCTTGCATCAATCAATACTACGCCATGATGACAGCTATTAACATAATCTCAGGCTGTGGACAGATTAAGGTTACTGGCTCAGGCACTGCCGCGCTCCCCAGCACTGGTGTCGACATGACCAAGGCGTACTCCGCCACTGACCCTGGTGTCCTCTGCAACATCTACAACGGTATCACCACCTACGAGATCCCCGGCCCGGCTGTATGGGACGGTGCTTCCTCCGGCAGCTCCCCAGCTCCCACGACACCTACTACCACCGCCGCCCCCGTCTCTTCAGCTGCTCCCTCCAAGACCGCTACCCCTACCATTATCGCTAGCCCCTCTGCTACTCCCACCAAGGAGGCCGAGCCTGCTACCCCCACGGAGACCGAGGCTGCTCCCGCCCCTACCTCCACCTCCGGCTCTGGCTCCGGCTCCACCCTCCCGGAGACCTTCACCATCGAGCAGTTCATCAGTTGGCTCAAGGCCACCACAGGCAGCAGCTCTGCCCGCCGTGCCCGCCGCGCGCACGCCCGTGCTTTCCAGTTGTAAGCTACTAAAGCTACTACTGTAGTCTTCTCACGACTATGACCGGTTCAAACACACCTTCGTGGACCACACTTCTGCATGACCAGGCGTCGGAAACTTGTTTGAGAGTATATATTCTTAGATGTGGGCGTGACCCATGTATTTTTTCTTCAACGGCTGCTAGAACGGCTGTGGACTTCTTTCGTGTAAATATATCATTCATGACGAATGGGATTCGAAAAGCTTGTGTGTTTGTTTTGCACTGTGATTCATATGCTTTCGGGGATGATGCTTTGAAGTGACCGGCTCACCATCAGTGAAATGACATCTATCTCCACAGCCGCGCACATGCCAGCCTAGAGCTGCGTACTACAACCGAAATGAGCAATTTTCTGGCCATGGCGAGTCGCGCGGCTTCCCTCGACAAGCCACTCTATGAAATTGGAGGACGCCAGCTGCAGTCAACACAGCGCGAGGACCTCGATGACGCACCCTGAAAACACATCTGTCAATAGGTCGAATAAAACTAAGGTAGAACAAATCGAAGTGCCGTGTTAGTTGGACGAAAGACCACCTCGTTCAATTCTCCAGACACTGAAAAATGTCTTGATCACTCACTGTCCATGACAGCAACCTCCAGGCCAAGAACCTCAACGAAGAGCAGATGGCTCATCTCAAGACGTCTGCTGGGGTAATCAGTGAGTACTTGTTTAGTTGCGGATGAGTTATTCTCATTGGCACGTATGGAAAGGCTATTGCAGGCTTTTTCTTTCTCGCTCATCCATTCCTTGTCCACCATCCGCAGGTCGTTGAGCTTTTCAACGAACGACACCACCATGGCTACTCCTACACACAATGAAGATCCCGTCGATGCTGAGATCAAAGACTCCTGCACCTGCACACGTACGTGGACGAGTCCGTAAGATAGTCATGTCGGCTGCTTTTCTTGAACCCGTTTTCTCGGTCTCGATCAGTGCAGCAGGGGATGGACTTTTGAAGTGGCTCATCGACGAACGGTACGGAAGTGTCATCAGAATTATTGCCGTGGCGGCAGCTTCATTACTCCATACATCTGACTCGATGCATATGCGCTGATCCTATGTAACCAGACATTCCGTTGCCTAGACCGGTCATTCCCATATTCCCAATTCCCATTTTTGTACCCGTGGTATCTCAGCGCCAAAATTACAAAAGTCCATATCCATAGTTCATTATCCAGCCAATTACAAAACATGCCAATCCCCAAGATAAAAACTCCAGCGCTTGATTGAGTGCCATGCTTATGCCAAAAGAAGACCGATAATCGCAATAAAAGAAGATAGTACCCAACTTGGCATTGCAGACTGTGATGCAGCACCCTGTTGACTTGTCGCTGCTGCTTGTCCGTTACTGCCGCTTGCACCTGCCCTTGGGTTCGAAGTGCTGGTTATACTCTGACTCCGCGTGAGAGTAGCGGGGAACAACGCTGTTGTTGTGCTGCGACCCGAGATCCCGTATATCAGCTCAGTTGCGCCAGGCGCGAGGCTGATGGTCGTTCCAGCCACCGTAATCGTGCCTCCTGGGGTCAGAGTTTGGCCGTTAATAACAAAAGTTGTCCCAGACACAGCAGTATATGTCTGTGAGCCTATTGTTAGGAGGGGCGCGTTCGTGATGATAGGCTGAGCCTGGGGTGCGATCAGGCTTGTTTGTCCGTTCACGATGAGGGCTGTAGCTCCAGGCGCAAGAGAGATGGTCGAGCCGGACACAACTACGACCCCACCTGGAGTGAGTATTCTGGAGCCGATAAGATATGATGTGCCAGTTCCTGGAAGGGGTATGAAGACATCAGTTCCGATCGTGAGGGGAGGAGGTGTGATCTGGGCGGCGAAAGGATTGGCGATCGTGGATGTCACACCATTGATCACAACGAAAGATGCAGATGGCGCAAGCGATATAGTTGTGCCTGACACGGTGATTGCGGGGCCTCCTGGGGCAAGCGTCTGATCTGAGATGACAAATGTCGTCCCAGAGCCAGGGAGTGGACTGAAGACGTTGTCACCGACAGTAAGCGTGGGTGGACTAGTAGCCAGAGCGGCAGGAGTCGCGACAGTCGAAGTGACGCCATTAACGACAACGAAAGACCCGGAAGGTGCAAGCGAGAGAGTCGTCCCAGACACAGTGATCGCAGGTCCACCAGGCGCAAGCGTTTGATCCGAGATGACAAATGTAGGGCCTGTGCCTGGGTTGTTTTGATTAGAGTTTCCAGACCTGCCTAAAGTTGGCTGAGCTGTAATTGTCGTGCCGCCAACAACGATCTCTGGTGGACTGGTAGCAACTGGTGCTGATCCTGGCCCAGCCGTTGGCAGCACCTGCGTCGAGCCTCCAATAACAACGAATGAAGCTGACGGTGCAAGACTGACGACGGTGCCGTCAACTGTTGCAACACCACCAGGAGTCAGTGTTTGTCCTGGGGCAATGAAGAATTGAGTAGCCGCATTAGGCGTAAGCGTAGACGAGCCAACCGTCAGTATTGGTGGTGGGCGAACCGGAGACTGAGCAGGGGGAACGAAGACTTGCGGTAGCGGGGACGTCGTACCGCCTACAATGATGGCAGTAGCCGATGGCGCAAGAGATACTAGAGTTGTACCTCCTACGGTAATCGCTGGGCCTCCAGGTCGCAAAGTCTGCGAACCTACAACGATTTCCGATGATGGCCTGATCACTACTGGCGCTGTCCCAATGGTACCAACGGTTACCTGAGTAGGCTGTGGCACGTTCGGCACCTGGGGTTCCTGGCTGCCAGCATTATTGTTACCCGCACGAGTCGTGGGAGCTGGGTCAGGTCGTTGGTTGGGCTTGAGGCTCACTGATGTGGGCTTGGTAGGAACGCCAGGAAGATCCCAATCTGCAATGGTGAGCGGTGCAGGCCGAGAAGTGCCATCATTATTGATGACGACAGTCGGGTCATCGAAACCGAGTGCGGTCGATTCGAAATGGATGATGAAAGGATTGGCATTCGGCCAGTTTTGGTAAAACAAATCGACCACAATAAGCACGGTAACAGTAGCTTGGAGCTGTCCAGCGTCGCATGCTGACTGGGGAATCTGCTCAAGAAATCCCTCTGGAAGCGGACCTGTTGCTTTGCTTTCCTGCTCAACTCCTTTTAACCAGTAAGGATACGCATATGTAGACCGTAATTGGACAGTCTCTGTTGTATTGCCAGACTCAATTTCGTATGCCGTGAAATAAACAAATGGGGTGGCAGACGTCTCTGTGAGTGTGACGTTAGGAGCAATCGAGATGGTAGCGGTTGCAGGTGGCTGTCCATCCGTATACAGGTCGTAAAGCATAGCATCCGTAACAGGAATAAGACCTCCTGGAGGAAAAGGCGCGGCAGCTGTCCGATAAGCAATGGATGTAGCTGCTGCGGTAGGCTTCTCCGTGTACTCCATGCACATAGTTATAGTGAAGTCCCACTCTGACACATACGAATAACTCGAGGTGCAAGCGAAATCTGACTCCAGAGCACTTGCGGCATCAAAAGTAGTCGTATGCGGGATCAAGGTATACGAGTCCACATTTGTAAAGTTCGGTGCAGCTGTGGTCATGGTCCCTAGTAAATGGCTATAGGTCGGAGCATACCACCAGTCGACGCTCGCACTTGGAATGTTGACCGTACATGTTGCATTGGAAGGTTTTCTTGATGCAGATGATGTCGCATTAGGAAACACATAAGGCGCAGACAATGTCGCATTAGAGAATGGTTCCAACACTGAACTGGATAAGGTAGAAATAGCCGTTGGTACTGAAGTTGTGTTGACAAAGACGTCTACCGCTGACGGTGCTGCGTTTGCGAAAATTGTTGATGCGGGTATCGCAGATTCTCGAGTGGAGATTGGCCGAGATCCACCATATTCGCTTGAGAAACCTGTTTCGAAACCATTGGGAGAGTCCTGAGACGATGATAGTTCTGCAATTATCGTCGTGTATGTCTCTGAAGAGAATGTCGAGGCAGGAGTAGACAAACTCGATGTGAGAGTGACGTTGGAATATGGGGCTTGATGGCTTGGTTAGCACGCGTAAATACGAACCGCGAGGCGTAACGGATCTGCTTACCAGACTCGTTCACGTTACCGCGACGATGGAACACTGCTCCCGCTGATATTGATACAAACCATAGCGCAACGAATGAACGGTACGGAAACATGCCTTCGTAAAGTGCTGCTCAACCAGACACTCTACTCAGGATAACGAGCGTGGTAGCCACTGAGTCGTCCCAAGGGAAGGGTGGACATGCGAGGTGCAGCAAGGGGCAATTAAGAGAGCGGGCCAACGCGTTATGGCTCCGACCGACGGGACGACTCTCGATGGTCCCGAAGAGAGGCGTCACTATCGGCGAGATCAGCGCGGAAGGATGCTTTGACCCAAGGCCGCTGCGCGAAGTCCGACACAAGCTGTAACTTACATCCCATTCGGCGCAAGCGCGAGCTGGAGGAAGAGAAAATATCACGTGCGATGCACTTTTCCACCAATTGAATACCCATGTCTCGCAGAAAACAGCATTTCTGGTCATATTTTACGCGCAGTGCGGCTGACTGCAGGTCCACGTTCATAAACCATCTACTGGCTGTAATCATTTCAGGTGTGGGGATACAAGCCACCAAGCCCGGCCTTCGCCATACCCAGCAAGGGCTGTTGCTTGTATTTGTGCGACGCGTGCCCACGTAGACATCCCTTCCTGTCCCTCGTTCGCCGTCGCTTTTGCAAGCGTTTGATTGCGCTTCATGCGTCAGGGAGGCTGACGGACTGCGTCTCGTCCACTCTCCTCGCGTTGCGGCTCCCTGAGGGAGATTGACACGCCACGTTCATAGTATGCAGGTGAGCTGCAGAACCAGCGTGTGTCCACGCCAGCACTATGGAACGACGCATCCCGGCCCATCACTTGAGTCTTCGAATGGTCTATGCCCTGTCGAGCGTGCAGATCGAATAGAAGTTTTAGGCAGGTCGTGCTGATCCGCCACGCTGAAAGCAGACAATTCAGACGAGCGCACTGCTTGTGGGGATCCAGATGCCAGTGTTTCACCTCTTGCAGTCGGAGTGGCTGTCGCAAGATCCGGACATGCGCGTTGTGCGTTGGTGGTGCTTGTGCAAAAGCCATTCCGGTGAGAGTCCAGCGCCATATGCCGCGTCGCTCCAGGATGCCTAGAAAGCCCCCACAAATTGCGCGAACGGGTGGTAGACGCTGTATGGGTGAAACGAGGGGCTGGCTAACCTCATAGCACAGTCTGCCTTCATTAATGAGGCGTGGCGGAAGAATTGCCGGATGAAAGCAGCGGGCAGAGAGTCGCCGTCTGAGCGGATTGTACGAGGCATTGCAGTCTTCGTCCGTCAGGCAGCATGGTGGCAGCACGACGGCGGCGCACAGCAGCTGCTCGCTAGAGAGGTCACTGATGCAGTACTGCGGCAAGCAGTGTTATCGCTGGCGGTAGCGTCTAGCGGGTACTCGAGCTTCAAAGAGCAGCTCCCGCCGGCCAAGTGACAAACTCCGTTAGAGGCAGAAGCGCAATATATTCCTTGGCCGCTGGAGGGAACCTCGCCTGGAACCAGGGTCCAGCCAATCTGGGCCAGCTTCATCTCTTCGCATGGTGTCCTCACCCACCTCTTCCTCCTCACCTTCGCGTCGCCGGCGGAGACAGACAATGCTGCTTGGTGATGCTGCTCACTGCTGTCGTGGTTGAGTGGCTCCCGTCGCGCCTTCCACACGCCGCTTAGTCACTGACCATGGTTCCCTCGCGAGGCCGTTGCGCCTTCTTCGTGACGATATGCGCTCTTGCCGCCTCCACGCTGCTCCTGCCCTGTCTCGCCGACGAATATGTACAGCAGAATATCACGGACACTCCCGGCTACAAGCTGCTGCCAGGCATCTCATCGGTCCCGGCGCCTGTCAGAGTTGCGCCCGATCAGAACTGGATGGGAATCGACGGCGCGTGGAATACCTTCAGTCTACTCGTAGGCGACCCGCAAGAGAACGTGCGAGTATTTGTTTCGACTGCAAGTCAGCAAATATGGGTGGTCAACCGCCTGGCCTGCGTATCGAACATAACAGACCCCAGCACCGGCCAAATTGTCCAAATGAACGCTTTCAATTCGGACTGCGAGTCCAGTCGTGGGTTCCTCTATAATAATACCGGTTCGGAAACTTGGCACCCGAAGGGGTATTTTCAATTGTGGCTGGAGAAGAATCTGGGGCTCGTGGGAAATGGACTGTATGGGTTCGATTCGGTGGGCTTGGGACTGGCGGGAGAGAAGGGGCCATCCGTTCAAAATACTACAATTGGCACACTGGTCACCGCAAACTTCTGGCTTGGACACATTGGACTCCATCCAAAACCCACCAATTTTTCCGCCTTTGAGGATCCTATTCCAAGTTACTTGACAAATTTATTCACCCAGAAGAACATACCCAGCCTGTCGTTTGGTTACACAGCTGGAGCTCAGTACCGTAAGTCATTGTTGACCTCGTCTCTGAACATCAGCTCATTATTCTATCTAGACGGCCAAACTGTTCTCGGAAGTCTGACGCTTGGCGGATACGATGCATCTCGAGTTATCCCCAACGACCTGACGTTCATATTTGCGCCCGATAACGAGCGCGACCTTGTAGTAGGCGTCGTTGGACTATCAGCAAACACCACGACCACGCAGAACATCGATCTCTTGAAACGAGACGATGTCACAATGTTCATCGACTCGACCGTTGCCGAGCTGTGGCTGCCCGTTGAGATATGCAAAGCGTTTGAAGACGCTTTTGGCTTGAAGCATGATGCAGACACCGATCTCTACCTCGTGGACGACACTCTTCACCAAGCTCTACTGGCGCAAAATCCCAGCGTAACCTTCACTCTCGGTCAAAAATACAGCACTGAAACCACACTACAAATCACCTTACCCTACGCTGCGTTCGACCTACGAGCCTCACCACCCTACCGTGGCCTACAGGAAAAGACCAACTACTTTCCTATCAGACGAGGCAACGAGTCTAATCAATGGGTGCTCGGCAGGACATTTCTGCAAGAAGCTTATCTGACAGTCGACTGGGAAAGGCAGAACTTCTCTCTATCGGCGATTGATTGGACCTTTGGCCAAGAGGCCGAGCTTGTCCCTATCGTTTCACCTCAGTATGCGGTGCAGCATTACGACCCTCCTAAGAAGCCAGGTCTGCCTACTGCAGCGATTATTGGCATTGCGGTAGGCGGCGGATTTGTTTTTGCACTAATCATGTGCGCAATCGGTTGGTGGTTCTGGCGCCGCCGGCATAAACGCAAACTGGAGGCGATCAAGGCGAAGTATGAGGCCGAAGCCGCTGCAGCCGCAGCCGCAAAGAAAGACGCATCAGAGAAGTTGGACGAGCCTCCAACATCACCTACACAGGACAGCGAGGAAGGAACGAGAGTGTTCCCTAAGGCTGAGCTACCTGGTGACTCAGCCATGCACCACGAGATAGGAACTGATGTAAAAGAGAAGGAACCAATGGCAATCAATGAAGCGGACAATTCAGAGCAACAGATATATGAGATGCCCGGAGACATGCCGGAGCGCCAGGAAGCAGGCGGTCGTCAGCTGTCAGAGAAGGAAACAATGGTGGTTAGAGAAAGGATATACAATGGTATTGACCCTCATGGCACACCGGACGTATCGCCATCAATAGAAGAGCCCCCACGGCGACTCGCACCCATCTCTCCATCAGAGGTTACTATTGTGAACGGGAGACTTCCCAGCAACAACAACGTGTCGCCAATCACTCCGCGGACGCCAAGAGACGGTGCATTCTTGGAGACCTCGGACACGTTTTTCCAGCTTCCACCTTATCGTCCGCCACGAGATGGCAGGCCAGCTGAAGACACACTTCTCTCACCTATCTCTCCTCTCGAAGGATCCACAGACACGTCCCGGCGGCGATTTTCCTACGAGTCATAAGTTTGCAAAAAGTTGATCATTTAGCGACATGAATGACTGGCGTTTACTTGGTTTGGTATAAGTGGCGGGGCTCTTTTGGCCCTAATGACGGGCGGCGCGATGGGTACAACGGTTATGGCGTTTTAACTTGGCTATGATACCTTTGATATCTGCATGAAGTCTGGAGTACTTATCTAGACGGGGTGTGTAGTGGAAATGGGCGCGGCCGCTCACTTACTGGAGGCTGGACGGCACTCTTTGGGCGTGTTTTCATTTGTGAATGCCCTCTTTTTGGTATAGGAAGTGCCCCCACAGCGGCACAGCTGCGACTAAATGAACATCAAGTTACTCAGTGTATCGGCTGTTCCGTTCAAACTGCTCTCAGTTCATTTAGCAATCAATAGAGCCCCTTAGCACTCGGTGGCTAAACGGTGCTCGACCTCGATAGGGTAACTGTCCTGGTAGGGCAGACGCGTCAGGGCGGGCAAAGCGGTCTGAGGAAGGTGCTAACAAGGGCGCCTTCCCCCATCTAGCCCACCTCAGCCCCTCGTCCGCATTTGCGACTGGCGCATAACCCCACCATTGCCTCTAGGAGGCCGCGAAGAGGCACAGCACGACCGCTTTTATGCACCGTCGCATCGTCAATCGCTTGCCTATTGCTTCTGTATCCCCGGTGAAGAGTCTGCGCAGCGCTCTCACACATCCCCGCCAGCCCGGTTTCGACAGCCGCCGCCCCGCTTTGTGTTGAAGCAGCAAGCTGTCAGTCATCACAACGCCGCGCGCCTAGCCTTATATCACCCCAGCTGGCCGCCTGCCTTCTCCTTCTTCATCGACTCTCGCTTGCACAACTCGATCGTCGCCTCCCTCCACGAACCGCTGCCTGGTCTCATTCTCAGCTGCCCTACCGCGTCAGTCACTATGGGGGATCTTGCGAATCGTAAAGTGTTCAAGGTGGCTTATACCCTTTGCTTATGTACGAAAGAGAGAAGTTGACAAAGAAGCAGGTGTTCAATCAGGAGTTCATCGTCGACGAGCGCTATAACGTAACCAAGGAGCTAGGACAGGGCGCCTACGGCATCGTATGGTACGACTCGAGCCACGACGGGATACGAGATACAAGAAGAATGCTGATCTTGTGCGCTGTAGTGCAGCTACCAACAACCAGACGGGCGAGGGCGTGGCCATTAAGAAAGTCACAAATGTCTTCAGCAAGAAGATCCTCGCAAAGCGTGCGCTACGCGAGATCAAGCTGCTACAGCATTTCAGAGGCAAGTCAATCCCGCCCACCGGCGGTAACACGCACTAACATCTCGTAGGACACCGTAACGTAAGACAGCCCTGCCACGAAATGCAGTTCCCCACATATGTTCGACACGAAACTGAACACTCCCCCGCAGATAACATGTCTCTATGATATGGACATACCCCGCCCAGACAATTTCAACGAGTGCTACCTATATGAGGGTATGGCCTGCTTCCACGAAGTCGTATAACACGGTACTGATATCGCTGTAGAGCTCATGGAATGCGATCTGGCGGCCATTATCCGATCTGGCCAGCCACTGACTGATGCCCATTTCCAGTCCTTCATCTACCAGATCCTGTGTGGTCTGAAATACATTCACTCGGCAAACGTCCTCCATCGTGACCTGAAACCCGGTAATCTTCTCGTCAACGCCGATTGCGAGCTCAAGATCTGTGATTTTGGACTGGCTAGGGGCTTCTCTATGGATCCTGAGGAGAACGCGGGGTACATGACCGAGTATGTCGCGACCCGGTGGTACAGAGCTCCTGAGATTATGTTGAGCTTCCAAAGCTACACGAAAGCCAGTACGTATTCCCAGTCGTGTGTCTTACCCACGCATGTCAGAGTCCGTGGTTGGTGGCGTATGGACCCTTGCATCTTTCAGATCCAGGGTCTACGCCACTATATTTAACCTTGACCTGGTCACCCCACCTTTGAGTCTGCTGGCTAACTCTTGCAGTCGACGTATGGTCAGTCGGTTGCATCCTCGCTGAGCTACTGGGCGGCAAACCATTTTTCAAGGGCCGGGATTACGTCGACCAACTGAATCAAATCCTGCACTATCTCGGAACACCCAACGAGGAGACACTGTCCCGCATTGGCTCCCCTCGTGCTCAAGACTACGTACGTAACCTACCGTATATGCAAAAAATCTCGTTCCAATCACTCTTCCGGAACGCCAACCCGGACGCGCTCGATCTCTTGGACCGCATGCTCGCATTCGATCCCTCGAGCCGTATCTCAGTCGAAGAAGCTTTGGAGCATAGGTACTTGCAAATTTGGCATGACGCCTCCGATGAGCCATCCTGCCCTACGACATTCGACTTCCAGTTCGAAGTCGTCGAGGAAATCAACGAGATGAAGAAGATGATCCTGGCCGAAGTCAACCGCTTCCGCCAGATGGTCCGCGTACAACCTGGCGCTGGCGCTGGGAATGCTCAGGCACCACAGGTCCCGATACCCAACAATTATGATCGTGCAGGGTATGAGGATCCAAGACCCCAGGAGGCGTTCAACCAGGGCGGCTGGCAAGGAAGCGATCTAGAGCGCGATCTTCAGGGTCTTGATGGAAGGATGAGGTAGAGGTAAAAGGGGAGTTGGCTGGTACATTTTTGGGATTGGATAAGAAATATTGTCGTAAGCTAAAGCGTGTATGTGCGGATACGATTTGGTTAGTTTGAGCCTCTATAACTTTGGAATGGAAAGATCTCGTTGATATAGAAGCCCGAGCACCTTTGCAATCCTGAATATGTATCAATCGAGAGTAGGCCAAGGGGTCTTTGTCAAAATGAACGCAGTCAAAGGCAGGAGGCGTTGGTGCAGGCCCTTCTATCCCTCGCTTACCCTTTCATGTAAACGGTACGGTAGAGTCTCCTAGCCTCTATTGTCCATTCAATGCATCCAGAATATCAGCCTCAAGGCTCTCCAATAAACCCGGTGCTTCCCCTTTATACGAGAAGAGCTTTCCCGCCCTCTCAGCCCTCGTACGAGAATTACTCGCGAACAAGTACCGCGCCAGTCTCTCAAATCCCGGGATATTAGCCATAACATCCAGCTGCTCTAGATCTACCTGAACCGGTTTAGGATCAGCAATAACGCCGTGTCTGTGCAAAATTTGCCCCGTAGCATTGGCAACATCAAGCTGCGAATGCTCTTGCGTGCCTGCGAAATAATAACCCTCCGAATTCCATCCGAAGTTCCCCCCATTGTCTGCTGCAGCGGCTTCCACAACCTTCAAGTAAACGCGTGTTAGATCGTCGATATGCACCCAACTCCTCGCATTCGTTCCTTCGCCGTAGTAAAACGCTTTCCCGCCTAGATCCTGTATCTCTTTGACAAACATGGGTACGAACGCGCTGTGCGTTTTCACCAGCCCCTTTCCTTTGCCGTAGATATCAGGCGGACACATAATTGCGACGTTTACCTTGTCGCTGTAGTACTTCACTGTGTCGTGGAGGATTTTTTCTGTGTTGCGGTGCAAAGCGGCGGGTGGGAGAGATCTAATTTCCACTAGCGACTTCACATCGCTCCAGATCTTGGGGTTGAGTTTTCCGAGGTACGTTTCGTCGGCCCAGTCGCTGACTATGCCTGTTCCAGATAGGTGAAGGAGGTAGCCGGGTGTGGAACGCTTGAGTAGGCCAAACAGGATAGCGTTCAGGGATGCTTCGTGGTCGGAGTTTCCGTTGTGGACGACGATGTCGGCGTTTTCGGCTGCTGAGGCGATGGTGTCGAAACTATCGTAGTCGCCTTGGATGATTTTGATGTTGGGGTAGGTGGATTCAAAAGTTGGAGGGGTTTTGCGGAGAAGGACTGTGATGGAATACTCTGGGTGAGCGGTGTAGATGGTGTGAAGAACGGAACCGCCTATGTAACCAGTACCGCCTGTGCTGAGAGGTGTTAGTCTGAGATGGATGAACTAAGATGTAGATGGGGGATAGACTGTACAGGAAGATTTTTGGACTCATGATGAATAGTATGGGTTGATCTAAGTTATAGGTCTATAGTAAAAGTAAAGGAGGACAAGAAGGCAAGAAGATTCAAGGCCGTTGATTTCTAGTTGATCTGCGATATCGTAGGAAGACACACATCTCCACTTTGATTGGTAATCTGGATTGACATCTCACCCAGCTTGGTGGTTGGCCTCGGATACTTAGCAGATATGAGCCGATTGATCCATTGGCCCTGAGTAAATGCTCTATTAGGTATCGCGATTAAGGAATTGGACCTCGATTCGAGTTCATACATTGGTTAATGTTGATTAAATCCTGTTAGGGCAGCCAGAGCTTATGCAGTTGGATAGAACATAATATATGATGGCATGAGCCTCTGGAGACGAGTCAATGTGATGATTTACTGAGGAATTGTACTACAGTCGACTCAATTGGCACGATACACGAAGTCGCGCCCGCGGGAGAGGTTTCAATGTATCACCTGCAGGTGCCTAGGTGCGACGTGAGTGGATGTGGAAGTACTTTTAGCGCGATGCTCGGTTGGGACTAGCCACGTGCTAACATGTCGGCGGAAACAATTTCATATACCGACTCGCGAACTTTTTTCTGGGCTCAAAAGTTGTGAATTGCGACAGAACCAGGTCAAACATCACAAAGACAAATCACACTATGACGGCTGCCGATATCGACTCCAAGAAGCGCAAGCGCAAGCACAAGAGCAAGAAGGGCGAAGAGGCTGTCGCGCCAAAAGTGCACACCAATGGCTCTGCGGCTGCTGAGAAGCCCCGCAAGAAGGCGAAGAAGGAACACACACCCGAACCTGAAGTCGAGGATGTTCTGGCAGAGGCCTCTGCAGATGGCGCAGAGAGCGAAGTCGAAGAGGATGAGGAACAACTGAACGAGGAGCTGAAGCAAATTGCCGCAAAGGCAAAGGTTGCGAAGGTGGACGATGACGAAGATTCAGAAGAAGAGCAGGGCAGCGGGGCAAACGGCGAAGCGCTGGGCTCATCCGACCTGCCATCGGGCCTGTCGATGCCTACGATGGAGAACCCAAAACTCTTCTCCGAGTTGAAGCTTTCTGACCGCACGATGGAGGCTATAAAAACGATGGGCTTTGACACTATGACCGAGATTCAGCAAAAGACAATTCCACCGCTACTGAGGTAAGGTTTGCGATTATCATGAAATTGTACACTGCTAACGCAACGTAGTGGAAAAGATGTACTTGGAGCAGCCAAAACCGGCAGCGGAAAGACGCTCGCTTTCCTGATCCCCGCCATAGAGATGCTCTCAGCAATGCGATTCAAGCCCCGCAACGGTACCGGTGTCATCGTCGTATCCCCGACACGAGAACTCGCCCTGCAAATATTCGGAGTCGCCCGCGAGCTCATGGAGAAGCATTCACAAACATTCGGCATCGTGATTGGTGGCGCAAACAGAAGGGCAGAGGCAGAGAAGCTAGCAAAGGGTGTGAATTTACTCATTGCAACACCCGGTCGTCTGTTGGATCATCTGCACAACACTCAAGGCTTCGTCTTCAAGAACCTGAAGAGTTTGATCATCGACGAGGCCGATCGTATCTTGGAAGTTGGGTTTGAGGATGAGATGAGGAGTATTATCAAAATTCTCCCTTCGGATAGGCAGACAATGCTATTCTCCGCGACACAGACTACAAAGGTCGAGGATTTAGCGCGCATTTCGCTGAAACCAGGACCGCTATACATCAATGTGGACTACCGAAAAGAGCACTCGACTGTGGAGGGATTAGAACAAGGTTATGTCATCTGCGACTCAGACACACGATTCAGGCTGCTCTTCAGCTTTCTTAAGAAACACCAGAAGAAGAAGGTCATTGTGTTCTTCTCGAGCTGCAACTCGGTCAAGTTTTACGCCGAGTTGCTCAACTATATCGACCTGCCCGTTCTGGAGCTGCACGGCAAGCTCAAGCAACAGGCGCGAACAAACCGGTTCTTTGAGTTCTGCAACGCGCAGTCTGGCACCTTGATCTGTACCGATGTGGCGGCACGAGGCTTGGACATCCCAGAGGTTGACTGGGTAATCCAATTCGACCCGCCTGACGACCCGAGGGACTACATTCATCGAGTCGGTCGAACTGCGAGAGGCTCAGATGGCAAGGGGAGGAGTCTTATGTTTCTTCTGCCATCTGAGGTTGGCTTTTTGAAGCTACTTAAAGAGGCTCGTGTTCCGCTGGTGGAATTTGAGCTCCCGGCCAACAAGATCCTGAGTAAGTCATACGTGCATTTATCCTCCTCTGACGATCACACTGACACCACCCAGACATCCAATCCCAGCTCGAAGCCCTCATTTCAAAGAATTACTATCTTAACAAGTCCGCCAAGGATGGCTACCGCTCGTACCTCCAAGCCTACGCTTCACACAGCTTACGTTCGGTCTTTGACGTACATAAGCTTGATCTCGTCAAGGTGGCGAAGAGCTTTGGCTTTTCAACTGCACCGCGGATCGATATTAGTCTTGGTGCAAGTTTGAGTAGAGATAAGAAGGTTGAGGGTAGGAGGGCGTATGGTAGTCAACCGCAGCAGGGCAGACGACCCCAGAAGCCTACCAAGCGATTCTGAGGGAAGATAGGAAGGCATTGTCGGAGTTTGTGGCGTTCTCAAAAGCAGTGTGGGCGGGTATCTTCACTTCTGCAGCTCTACGTAGCTCATTTGCATAGTGAAGATCATACTCTATTATTCACGCTAAGCAATTTGAATAGCATCTAGCCTGATACAAGTTACAAGTGCAAGTGAGACATGGAGGTCTGGCAGAGTCAGCACGCCACAAAACCGGTGAAGGCTGGCTTGCGTGCAGTCCTAGCCTCAAAGGCATCAGCCATTGAGCTTCTTCGATGGCACTCGTCCAGAGGCTCAAGACTGCCAGTTCATCGCTCGTGAATGTTCGGGAAGAGGTTGCGATCAAGAACATCTCACTTCAGCCTTGCCATTCGATACCGTACGCACGAGAATCAACCGCTGTACAGCCCTACTTCGGGTGCAAGGTGCAATCACCGTGGTTGTATGGATGATGCGTTGGCAAAGCTAAGCAGCCGTGTGGCCAGTGACGTCGCTCAAGCTGGAGACGACAGGCGGACCGCCAGCCGCCCGCTCGGCAACATCACCCTGGTAACGAACGGAAACTAAAACTAAACGTTAGGACAAAGACAGGATTGTGTACATGACGACTTCAATTTGCTGGTTGGGCTTCCTGTGCCTCACCGCTACACATGTAGGTGTTGCGTGCGGTGCCAGATGTTGAATAGTCCAAGGTCCTAGGAGGGGGGACGACGAGTAGAGAATAGGCGACGTGGTTCCCAGCCACCACGACAAGGCCGAATTGGAGAAGAGGTCGGTAGCGCGTGGTATTCGCTCGACGGTGCTGCAAACTGGCTGCACAGCGGGTCTGCGTACGTGCCTACCGGGACGCTGAGTGCATCTAGTGGGAAGCTGTATGCAACGCCCGCATGGCTGCCGGAGTCCACGAGGGATTCGAGGTACCTTGGTTGGCGGCGACACATGTGCAGAGAGCAGGGTGGCTGGGAGGACGGGTATCGATACAAGCAAGTGACGACCAGGACGTCCGGTATAGCAAGCGAGGACTCTCGCTGCCATGTGTAGCGCCCACGACGCTTTTTAATGTCTAATTTTCACCTTGCTGCAAGCCGTGGCCCTCGAATTGACCCTGTCCGACGTGTGAGATTCTGGGAGGCACCCAATAAGCCTCACGGCTGCTAGCGCCTAACAGGGATTGTTGTCCATGTCCGTGACCTGGTTGCTCTCCACTGCAGTACACCACGGCAGCCCTCTTCACCACGCCTAAGAAGCTCTTCGAGCCATTGTTATCCGCACGACGCTCGCTGTCTGCGGCTGTTCCTGGCGTCGGTACGTCTGCCTGCCCGGCCCTGCCCTGCCCTCCGTCCCATGTGCCTGGTGCGGCTCTCGCTGGCCTGCTGCTAACATCGCAACCACCTCTCAGCTTTCGCTTCGACCGCCAAAGGCCAGCTCGCAATTGTCGCCGAGTGTCGCACGCCACTGCGCTGCTTCGACATATCCTGCCGCAGTATACACACTCTGCTATGCCCTAACCGACGGCACTTCACCTCATCCGCTGTCTGCGCTCGAGCGTGCGCCCGCTCGCCCCAGTGGTACCAGCAGCCTTCGCTGGCTGCGCAAACGAGAAACAGCCACGCAACGGTCCTGTACTCACTCCCCTATTCGTATCCTTGCTCCCACATAGTTTCTCGAGGAACCTCTGCGCCCATGTCGTCGGCCGGCCTCCCCACCTTCTAGGATTCTTCAGGATCCAACAATGGGCCTGGACACGAATCGACCCCCTCTCCCGGCACCTACTGAACCCTCGACTCTCGATTCTGCAGACGACTCCAACCTCCGAGACGAGGTCTACACCAACGTCTCCACGCGCACCGACAAGACATCGTTTTCCATCCCCGAAGACGGCACCCCGGTGACTATCAACACCACCAAACCCCAGGGCGGCTTCCACAAGAAGTACCCCTCGCAGACTTCCCTGCTCATTGAGTACTTTGAAGGCGGCAAGACTGAAGGCAAGGTCCACTCGCGCCCCAGCGTCCGCGTTCGCGTTACCCCATCTTCTCGCAAGAGTAAGAACAAGGTCGCCAACGACCACGTCCAAATCACCCAGACCAATCGCCACACACGCAAGCCTTCATACACCCGGCGTATCTCGCTCGGTAGCAAGCCCCGCGACGAAGTCATCGACACCCGGACTACTGATTATTCGGACGGCTCTAACGTATCATCTCTCCCACCGGTAGAAATCGAGGTCCTCGGAAACAACAGCGACCTCTCCAGTAACGGCGGACGATTCATCCCAATGGCCTCTGACGTCTCTTCAATGCCTCCCGATAGCATGTTGGATGAAAAAGTAGAGATTCTACCTCCAGGACGGCGTAGAAGCCGAAGTTTAGAGAGGGAAGCTGTCACTGAGTCTATGGCCGCAGAGGGTCACGACACGTTGAAAGCACCCAAGAGTCAGCGCAGTAGGAGCTTGAGTAAGGATCGCATCACACAGCGCGTCATGGAGAAGCTACAACAGCAGGCAGGAGATGGCGGAGCCTCGAAAACTAGAGACAGCACGACAAAGTCGAGAGATAGCACGAAGATCAGCAGAGAGGAACTGACCTCGCCCCGTAAATCATCTCGGAGAAGAAGCAAGGACACAGAAGAAGTAAGCGCCATCAGCGGCACCGAATCCAGCCTCGTTTCTTCCAACGCCGATCGTCGATCTGGTGTTGCGCACTCAGCACGCTCTGGCGTCTCTGGAACCTCATCCATCAACAATCCCAAGTTGCTTGCAACGGTGGAGGACGCAATTAAGCGTCTCATTCTCCCAGAGCTGAATGCTTTGAAGGAAGAGACTCGCACCTCAAGAAATAGAGACAAGTTTGAGAGCATATCTCGTAACAGTGGCGCAACGTACGACACAATCGATTCTACCAGCTCCCGCGATCCGTCCAGGCGGCGTGTTTCGAAATCCTCGAGCGCGCCGAAACTGCACAGCAGCAAGCCAAAGGTGGTCCTGAATCGTGATGGCGATAATCCAGGAACCATTCTTTCTGGTGGCTCAAGTCGCAAGGGTGAGCGGCGATCGAGTCGAGGCTCCATATCTGACCGGAGCTATTCTGAGTCGACTCGCGAGGAAAAGTCTTCTCATCGGAGAAGGAGCAAAGATAAGGAAAGCACATCTGCACGAGATGCTGCGTTAGCTGGCCTCGCTGGTGCTGGCCTCACGGCTGCCGCTCTGAAGCACCATACCTCACGCGAAGAGAAGGAGGAAGAGCGCAAGCACAGGAAACATCGCTCGTCTCGCAGCAGCAGAAGTCGGTCTGCGAGCATATCTGAGAGCGTGGAAGAGGAGTCTTATGTAAAGGAGCGTGTGCCACCTCTACCCTTCAATCATAGCGAGTTGCAAGGTTCAGAATTGACTCGAGATTCGATTCTATCTGCTGAAACCGAGACAAAAGAAAGACCGAGCTCGCGGTCATCTAGGAGCACGGGCGTTGAGACACCTCTGCAAGAAGTGACTCGCGGCTACATTTCGCCGTCCCCTCTCACTCCAACTCGAAGTCCAAACGGGCTGGAGCGAAGTCTTGGAACTGCCCACAGCAATCGCTCAATAGGCGAACTCCGCTTGAACACTCCAAAGAGTGATCGGAGTTATAAATCACGTTCTAGAGAAGTTAGTCAGGCCAGCCTTCAAGCGGCAGCTGCAGCGAAAGCTCGTGCTATCGAACGTTTCGAGCCTCAGGCATCTCAGTATGAGATCGAAAGCGAGACGCCGACCCGCGGCGTTAGCCCTATCCAGAGTGAAGCTAGTTACCGCGCAGGCGCTCTGACTTCTGGCTCGCCTCGGCATCTTCGAAGTGTCCATAGTGGAGCATCCGTATCCTCGCTTGGTCAAGAAGTCGGACGACAACAGTCTAATCTCTCTATTGCGTCGTTAGAATCGACGCCCAGCACCAAAGCTGCGCGAACCCGTAAACGACCGCAAGGTGTCACCCTCGAGAGCAAAAGATCGGTACTAGGCGAGCCGGACACTCCTCGAGATACAGAAGAGTTTTTCGAAAAGAACCATGAACAAAACGAGATTTACCGAAGAGAGCTGGAGGATAGCTCCCTGGCATCACCTGTCAACTATCAACGTCTCACCAACTATACCGATGACAGTGCTGAAGGCGTGTATCTCGATCGCGATGAGAAGATGGATATCCAGGATCTTCAGAGAGTTGGCTCAATTCCTGAATATGTCCATACGCCTCTGGCAGTGGAGTCCGCGGTTGCCTCTCTCCACGACCCATCCAGCATCAGCGTCCGATCATCGGCGGTGTCGAGTCCGCTGAAGAAGAGCCAGCTATCACAAGTTAGCCCCAGCCCTGCGGACCATGTCGTCCAGACAGAGCAAGTCCCTAGTGGTGAGCGATGGGGCGCTATTCGAGATAAGGCCGAAGCCCTTGTCCAACAGTCACACGCTGAGAATTCTCCGAGGCAAAGTATTGCTCAGTCCATTGATGAGACACCTCAAATGCACCACAGCGCATTCCCAGCAGGTCACGATGACATGATGCCTGAGATTGGATATGGTATGGACGACGATTCTGATGTAACCACGAACCCATCGATCATCCAAGGACCACTCGGTGGAGGAGACGGCTATAACGACCAGGCCGATGAGTTGTATCTTCGACAAGAAGAAAGGGAGCGTACGCCAACTTCAACTAGCAAGGGTGCTGCTATTGGTGCCGGGGCCGGAGCTGCTGCCATTGCTGCTGCTGCTGCTCATCACCTACACAATCACAGTCCAGACTCCTACGATGAACGACATCAAGCCACTGTGGAAGAGGACTATGATCGCCCTAATACAGGTGAGCCCCAATACGAGCAGCCTGGCTATGCACAGAGCAATCGCACTCCATTGTCTCAGGGCCCCACCGGCTGGAAAGATGAGGGTTACCAGTCGGCTAACCAACGTGAAGTCTACACGCCTCAGAACCGCAATCACTCAAAGATCTTCGACGATGATGGCTTTGGGGAGGATTATGATGAGACGGATCTTGGCGGTGCAAACTTGTTTGCTGCTAATCCAAAACATGACCGACATGTCAGTGGTAACTCTCATGGCATGGCATCTCCTCTATACGACGCGGCTACGGGCAAGGGCCTCGACCGCATCCAGTCAAAGGACATTGTGGCGCTTATGGACCATCTTACCGTTAGGGATGCACAGCGCAATGCCCGCGATACCGAAATCTTGGTCACACTTGTTCGAAGCGCGGCTGAGATGCGCAATCAGCTGGACGAGATGAAGCAGTTTATCAAAACTCAAGACAACATGATTATGCAAACCACAGACAAGCGGGTCGGTCTCGCTGAGCAGCGGATACTAGGCGGCCCTCGTCCACAACCCATGGGATCGCCAAGAGTCAATCGGTCATCGTCTGAGGACATTGATGTCGAGACCAAGAAGAAGAGCGTCTTCAAGCGTGCTTTGAAGGGGTTGAGCATGAAGGGAGACAGCGACATCAAGAATATCGAAGCCATGTTGGTTCAGCTGCTCGGCGAAGTGGAAGGCTTGAA
Source organism: Phoma sp. ATCC 74077 (assembly GCA_033682645.1). Classification (NCBI taxonomy): domain Eukaryota; kingdom Fungi; phylum Ascomycota; class Dothideomycetes; order Pleosporales; family Didymellaceae; genus Phoma; species Phoma sp. ATCC 74077. Next base: position 321,474 of record JAWDJC010000003.1, read on the forward strand.
GCAAGTCAACCAGCTATCCTTGGATCAACAGAATAGATCGAACAGCCTCACCTCGTATGAAAACCTGCGAGCAAGCGGTGATCCTGGTTACGAGCCGGAAGGTCGTGCTAACACTGCCTCCTCGCCAAATCAGTCCGGCTACCTCTCAAACCCAGCATCATCAGGTCGACGCATTCAGGACCTCCATTCTGGCTACGATGTCGTGCCAACTAACCGTATAAGCACGGTCCAAGAAGTCAGCGATGAGGAGTATGATGAACGTGATCCACAGTACGAGAACACTGAGCGAATGACAACGCCAACGCAAGAGGCTTTCAAGAACAAGCACGCATCACAAGAGACTCCACCACAAATGTCTAGGGCAATCCGAGATCCGCAAAGCCAGGAGAATACACCTAAACGCAAGCATAAGTCGAACTCGTCGTCAATTTTTGGCATTCCCAAGATCTCACGATGGTCAAAGACTACCGCTTCTACCAACCCAGAAAGCCTGCCCCGCAACAGCGGGTCTGGCGAGAAGCGACCTTACTCTACCCACTCCAGATCCAACTCGCAGGTCAATATGGAGTACTATGACGATGATGATTACGAGGATGAGCCGTATGAGGTGCGTGATGATGACAGGCTTCGTTCTAATACGTCCCTGGCAAGGGAAGAACGAGCTTCGATCCGATCCGCTCGCTCACCATCACCGCTCATTCCAGAGGAGCATCTCCATTATGAGATGGAGGACCCGAAATACCAGGCTCATCGCAACTCGCTGAATCTGCAACATCCTCAGCCTCGCCCTGGCCCGACTGGCCGCCATCAGAGCAACCTGGAAACTCAAGCCCAGATTTACGAGCCCATGCAATCTCCAGATTACGATCAGTGGGGTAGTATGCCTGCTCTCGCGCGAAATCGTCTCTCTGGCGGACATGCATCTCAAGGTCAGGGTAACCTGTCGCCCATCTCATCCGACGGCGGATACAGTCAACACTCTGCATCCGAGCAGCAACAAGCGGCCCCGCCCCGACCGCCCAAGATCCCAGATGATGGTCCACTCATCCCGCCGCAGCAGACGCTTGCAGGCTATGGTCAGACAAGGCAAATGTACAGCTCACCGAACGAGTTCGGTAGCCAGGGTGCTTTGACGCCATTAGCGCCTATTGCTGAAGTAAGGTATTCCCTCGAGACAGACAGGGGACAACGCGTAAGTTTATATTTTTCTTAGTCCAGATACTATGAGCGTTTAGATTAACGTATAAAAGCATACACCTACGCCCTCGCCGCGGCCCAGCAATCAGCACCTCCATGCCAACGCGGCGATGAACAGCCCGCAGCGCAAAATCACCGGTCCTAGGCCAATGGGTAGCAGGAGCCCAAGTGGACAGCAGGGTCTGCAGCATTCGGATACGGTCATAAGGAGAAAGCCAATCCCTGGTAAGTCCAAACCCATCATCCTGTTCTCTTATTTGAGAGCAGGCGTTTCTTCCGGACAATGAAGCTAACATGGTGACAGCGGACCAAGAGTCCCTCGAGTCGTACCGAAGTAGCCTCGACTCGGAGATTTTCTAGATGATCAACAAAGAGTAGCCAACCCCTATAATACTGGCATGCAAAGACCGCAAGAGATGGATCCCAGGTGCATAATCTCAACGCCGCCGCCGCTGATGAAGAAAAAAAGTAATTAAGGAGAAGGAAGCACGCAGTCAGTGCAATCAGCGAGCGACATATTTGCATAAAAACACATTTCCCCCGAGCATATTTCACGGTATATTCTTTTTGCTAGCATGGCGTTTATACGGATGGCTGGATGATGAGTAGGAGGAGTAGGAGAGCAGTAGTAGTCTTTTGTAATCCATGAGCATGAGCATATGATTTCATGTTTTATGAGACATCCATTGGCGCCGAGAGGGATGGGGAGTTGTGCATTAGATTTCTATATGGAAATGGAATGGACTGGATTGGATTGGAGTATGGATGGTTTGTGGTGCTTTGCTTTTGATGATGAGTGATGGATGATATGTGAGATGTGGTGATTGTGCGAATTGTATGAAATGTGGTGGTGGTGGGTGTGTGGAGATTTGTGAATGTGTGCTAATATATCGACAAACGGATAGGATTGACGTTAGTGTAGGACGTTTGGACCTACTCCATCTTCTCATAATAAGGTTCATCCATGCAGTGAATCGGTTTTGTCGTAGGCAGATAGGCCTAGCTATACCAGGATACGCCTCGCTGTAGGAAAGCATTTAAACCCGAAAGTCTTGCGTATGCTTTTTCGGGAATTTTAAATCATCTGCTTGTCTTTTGTTATTTCAATTCATAGTTCGCAATTAAGTCGGCCGTCTAGACATTATCGATAGTATGAAGTATTAAAGGTTGAGAGTTGACCCCACATTCCAGGCACTTAATAGACAAATATGTTCGGGACGGCATCCGCCTACGTACACCCTCCGAGGACAACGTTGTACACAGATGTGTCTGCCACGGCCTCGGCCTCACGACACGAGTACACGATGTGCCTACGTTCAGCCGTAGTACCAACGTGGTGGGCATTCTAGACGAAAATAACTTGTGGAATGTAAAGTAAACCTGTTTCCTGAATTCATCTAGAACCATCTTCTCTTCGATATATAACATATGACATCGCTCGCTGATGTGGTACGATCACGGCACCAAATATCTCTGTACGGCCTAGTCTATCGTCTAGTCACTCGCGCCCTTGCTTACAGTGCAACTTCCCATCGTGCATATATTCCGCTGCAGATCGTCGCCCTGACTTGATCTGATCCCTTCACATCCTTACTGCGAATCACCCTTGATCACTTGACTTGACTCGATCACCAAGTCCATCAACCAAACTTCCCACGCATCTCCACCTTCCCTTCCCTTCCTCAATCAACCAACCAACCACAATGTATATCACCACTCTTCTCAGCCTCCTCATAGCAACCACAACAACCCTAGCCTCTCCTCTTTCCCGCCTCCAACCCCGACAGTCCGCTACCTGGCAGCCGGCAATCGGCACAGCAGGTAGATGCAACAAGACGTCCGAGTACATCATCGGCTTCTACGTAGGCCCGCAGCTCCAGACTGTAGTAAATGATGCCTGCGCTGCGATGATGCCTCCTTGCGCATACCAGGACCGCGTGTCGTCAGAGACGTTTTGCATCCAGAGTATAGACTGGCCGCTTGCGGGGCCGAAGAGTAGCGTTCAGTCTGCTAACGTCGAGACGAGGGATGGGAATAAGATTAGTGGGTGGGATGTGAGATGTAAGTTCCACTCAGTTCTTTTCCGAAGAAGGAAGTTAGGTCGTGTGTGTTGTCATATGCTTGCTGACTGTGTGTTGTTGTAGTTGTTGTTGTTCCCGCGGCGCAGCCCGAAGGATCTGCGGGCGTGTTTTGGACGGTGGCGGATTGTTATGGATATTTTGCGTATTTGCTCTCCAGTTGTCATGGAGAAGCAGGTTTTGGCACCGGGAGGCTCAGAGTGGGTGGAGATAGTTCGTTGAATGGGACTGTGTTTGATATTTCTATTGTGGCGGAGCAGTCGGGTGGGGTGTAGAATGCGTGTCTGTTTTCCTTTCTTTGGCTTGTATTGCGTATGTAGTTTCAAATATATGTATGGGTAGGATGATTTGGAGTTTATTGGATGCGTGGTATGTCCTGAGCGATTAGATTGTAGTCTCACCTTGATTCTTTGTCAGTTGTCCTTTGTTGATGAATACTGTTGTCTTGGGCAAAACACCACGTTGATCGTCAGTAGCACTTTGTGCGCCCTGCATTAATTCAAGTGACCTGTGTACGGTTTCATGCGAGATACACTAGACAAATATGCTCTTGTAAGATACGGTTGATTCGATCCAGAAAGTATGATTTGCAATATCGCCAAGTCGATAGCTACGTCATCATTGACCCCTAACGATCGCGTACTATAACCTTAATCTCATATTGGCCATGGCAAATCCCCCACAACGGCTGACAACCTCAACTAGTCAGCCTAAAGTGACCTTGCGACTACATTCTGACGAAGGACAAGAGTCTGTAGTTCGTAGAGAGCCTTGGCGAATGCCCATTCTCTTTTAGCACACTCCCCCGCCGCTATGAGTCCCGGCAGGTAACCGGCATGACACATATGATCGTCATTTACTAATACTTCGAGAGTTCTTCGTATGGAAATGGAGTTAGTACCTTGTTACGCAAAAGGAAATGACGTTAAGTTAAGAATAGTCCACTAGCTACGAGTCTGTAGTTCAATTATAAGTCAAAGAACATTGAATCTGACAAGAAGATATGTTCCCAGCCCATTGTCAACCGAAGAAGACTCGTGATCAAAATTTATGTACCTTTGCATATTCTCACAACCATCAGCATGTATATCTTCAGCACCTTCCTTGCCCTCACGGTCGCCGCTTCCGGTTTAATCCTCCCCCGTGAAGGATCATTATCAAATGACAAACCGAGTACACCAAATGTCGCCGCCGCGCAATATGACGGCTACTGCTTCTATCCAGTACCAGATACCAAGTTTGACATAAAGGCCTATCTTGGCACATGGTATCAAGTTGCTGGTACACCTTTCGGCCCAACAGCTGGAGCAAGATGTGTGACCGCGAACTATCAACTGAATGTACGACTATAATTACCACGAGAAGAGAAGTTGCAGCGTATTGATAGTATACCAGGACAATGGCACCGTACGAGTCCTCAATACAGCACAAGTTGGCGTGCAGCAAATCAACATCGTCGGAACGGCGACACCTGTGAATTCGGCATACGGCGCCGGAGGAGCATTTGTCGTTTCCTTCCCAGGGACGCCGGATACGGAGTGTCCGGGTCCGAACTACATTGTGCAGGGTAAGTAGCTGACTGTGGTCCCACAGTTCAGAATGTATGCTGATGGAAGAAACAGATTATGCGGTCGACTGGGCGATCGTCCAAACGCAGAATTGGAGTACCTTGTACATCTTGAGCAGGGAACGACTGCCAGCTCCTGCCAGTATTGATGTATGTTCTGCTTCGGTGGACAGATGAGAAGCTGTATTGACGTTGTCGCAGGCTTGGATTGATCGAGCTGTGGCGTTCGGATCGAATGCATCATCTATCTTGAGGTTCAATCAAACAGGTTGCGAGGCGGCATAATCCAGTTCTTGACGAGGTTTCTCAATTCGTGATCTACATTACATTTTCCTGTTTCTGGCATACCAGCATCGCTCTTGCCAATTGGTACATCTCCATTCTAAGCCACAAGAAATTGGCTAATGAAATGACTGTACCTAAGCAAGACAGCACGCACAAGATATAGGGTATCTTCCTTTACCGTGAAAACGCCCTGAACACCATATACTACGCAAACAAACAAAACCACAATGGAGACAGGTAACGCTCACGCGGAGTGGGCAGAACCACGGTCGCTACTGCACTTGCCTTCTCCCTTCGCCTCACTGCTGCAATCGACACCCGCACCCGGACCGTCCTTGATATCATTCCACCCTACATATATAGGGTCTTCATATGGAGTGTCAGGATCCCAAATGACAGGTATGAACCGCTCATCATTGTGAAAATGCTACTATAGCCACTTCTCCGCCTCTCCGTCTTGATTTGAGCACCAACCCCCAGTAGAGAACTCGGCCATGTGGCCAAAATACCTCACAATTGGTCATTCAAGCCTTGGATACCACTTGTCTTTAAGTAATTTAGCTTTCCCAGAGTACTTGCGATACTCGTAAAGTGGGTGGTCGACGACTGAGGCGGTATTGAAGTCCAAGACTTTGATCTTGACCTGGACATCCTTTACTGGAATGTTTGCATTACCGTAATCTTCACCGAGGATAATGATGTTGCGAGGACAGAAGTCTTGGTGCATGATACTAGAATTGCAAAGGATAGCTTCTCCATGCAAGGCTTTCTTGAGAATCAATGATCGCACCGGTCGTCGTAGGTGTTTGGCATAGATGTCGTCCATGCTGTCACCGTGCAGCCATCCGATGAGAACCTGTTGAACGTGTCGCCTGTGCGTCTTTTGTTGTCCAATCTTCCCGACTAGCGTATCGACTTCGATGGTCCATGTGCCATAGAAGGCCGTGGTAACAACCTTCGCTGCCGGCAACTGTTGAACGTGCGTGTAAGCTGCGGCTTCACGACTGTAATCACTATGAGTGTTCAGAACAATGTCTTCTTTGTAACCAAATTCGTTGATGCCCGCGTAATAAAGTGGGTCGAAAATCTTGGCCACCATGCTGTTGTTAATCACGGACGAGCTGCGCGCCCCGATTATATCCGATCCTTATAGTCAAGGTGATTGTCAGAATCTTTACTTCTTCAAAATGTGACCGATCTTCCAGTGGAGTGCAGGAAACACAATGTTCGGTTTGTGATAGCGATTCCCAGTTCTCCTGCGCCACGGAGCGCTCCGTATCATACCCCATACCGAAGGGCTCTGGCGGATCGTGTCGCCGCGCACTGACTGTATACCCTTTTGTATATGGCAGTCGAGGCTTGCAGTCAAGGCCAGAGTCGCCCTCTTCTGATTCGCTGACATCATAATCCGGATTCTGTATTGTTTTGCGCGCCAAGCTATGTCCAGAAGCGATCGAGTCGGCAGATGAGCTCGCCTTGTTCCTAGACGTTGTGACTTCGCTCGCAGGCAGCGAATGTTGTACCAATCCAGCGATCATCGTGTCGGATTCCTGGTTGATGTAATGTGTTAAGGTATTGCATGAGGGTGAGAAGGATATGAAGGTTGTGTAGGGCCTTGAGAGCACATAAGCGCCAAGATCCGCTGAGCAGCTGCCCCGACACGTGAATGTTCTTTCATTCTGACTTGCTTTGCAGCCAAGTCCGTTAACACTTTACCATAGCTACAAGTATTCCCAAATACGGAATATGACTAATCTATTCACTCGATAATAGCGATAGGAACGCCTTCGTGAAAAGGCCCGGTCGCCTTAACAATGATGTGGTTTGCATTAAACAGTGCAGCAGAACAGGAACAAATCACTCTGGAGAAATATATGAAAGACCTCACTGGACCTGGGATGTATTCATGGATGTCTATTGTTCACCACAATAGAGCTGTTGCTGGACGCACTGGTTGGCATAGCAGGCAGTGCTTGGCTATTGTCTTCATTCACTGATTCTAGATACGAATCCTGTGATCTTTTAGAGCCAAAGGATCTCACAGGCTACTATATCCACTGCTTCCATCAGCTTTCAAAGTCAACCAGGACCATTTGAATCAACTGTCAAATGTAGCTAGCATACCAGCACATGCTCACCACCTGATACAATGACAGACCATGAGCGACCCCGGTTCATTTCCCTTCAATTACGTATCCTCTACAACTTCATCAGCAACAGCAATTCTCGGATCCTTTGAATAAGATCTTCCACGCTTTAATAGGTCACCGGGGCCTAATTATAGTCAAGCTAAACCTTCGGGCCGAACCACAGTAGAGACAGTTCCACCTATAGTTCTATTATGTCATTCGACTAAGCTTCTCGAAGGAAAAGCATATCGAAAGCTTAAAGACGACAAACACTTGCGTAACCGACTAAGTACAAGAACCATAACTACGAATTTGCCTGAGTTCGCTCTAGAAACGGAGACTGATGTCGTAGATGCGTCCACTCTGTACATCTTAGCACCGATCTACGAAATTCTCAATGAGTTGTTCCCTGGGGAATGGATTCGGCTTGCAGAGTGTACTACTACAAAGCTAAGTAGTAGGGTTAAGGCAAACATTAAGGGCAAGGCAAGCAGCAAGAAGGAAGAAGAAGAAGAAGAAGAAGAAGAAGAAGAAGAAGAAGGAAGAAGAAGAAGAAGAAGAAGAAGAAGAAGAAGAAGAAGAAGAAGAAGAAGAAGAAGAAGAAGAAGAAGAAGAAGAAGAGGAGGAGGAGGAGGAGGAGTCTGCTCGGTTCGATCTGATCTTCAAAAAAGTTTCACAGAGCGACAAGGGAATTGCTGTTCTTGAGTATAAGAAGCGAAACATGATCAGATACCAGGACTTCCAACCAACATTGCTCCACGGCAATGCCTTTGTGAGAAAATTTCACGAGCTCAAACAAAACACCAATGCCTGAAATAAGCCAACTGTGCTTAGGGATAATGGTTTATCATACTTAAAACAGACCTGCAAATACGCAGCCAGGACCGAATGTCGTAACGTTGTACTCTTCAATTGGGACAACTTGCCAATCTACGAGTTCGATCATCTTGGTCGAGGGACAGCGACCGCAGGAGATCAAGCCAATTTAACTTGGGTAAATGAAACTGGAACCGGAGGCAAGTTCGTGAACCAAAGCCGTATCCGCAAAGCACTGCTCGATTAGTTTCTCAAAGCATATGAAGATGCTAGCATCAAGGCTCGTTAACTTAGGAAGGACAATGTAGTTGCCAAAGCGACATGTGGTCCAACACTGCGATGGGGTATCGAAGGCCTTCGAGGTGCTGTATTGGGTATCCTCCTGTGCAGGTGGAAGCTAAAGTAGCCGCCAAGGTGGCATACAGAATGGACGAAGTAGGGGCTTGGAGGCGCTGCATCACGACTCGAGAAGCCTTGTAACAGATATCTGAAGCGTCCGGATATACTCACATTAATATTAAACTAGAAAATGCATCTCTCATATCGCATTCTGTAATGACAACGTCAAAATCGCTCATAAAACAATTAATAGGCTTTTGCTATTTAGATCTTTGGATATGTTGCACAGTTCTTCGGTCGCTTCTTGAATGGGATGACTTAAGTGGAGGCTCTACCATTGTCTTCATGCTTGACGTGAGCGTGGTTGTAGCAGCCGGACGGAAACGCACATCATTTTCTGATACGGCCAAGCCTTCTACTGCCGAGGACGTCGCCGCGATTGGGAGCACGGTATGAAGCAGGTGGGAGCTAATGAGAAGGTAAGCTGTGGCTCCAAAAGCTCTGAACTCGATCAATCGAATATATCTAGGCTGCACTATTGAGAGGTCGAATATGGTGGCATACTACTGCGTAGGGCCCCACGCAAAGCAATAAAGAGGCTGAATAGCTCTACAAAGTAACGTGTATAACTCTAGCGATGTTGTGTTCCTTTGACAGTCTTATCTTCAGCAGCGTGACGAAGCTTAAACGGAATCTTCCGATGCCGCTGTGAGTCACAGGATAATTGTGCCTGCAACTGGACGAGGATCCCAGCGACTCCTTCTACTGCGATTTTCCCAGCTGTAGAGATCTGCCTTCCTGAACTTGGGGCTCAAATGTGCTCCGTACCGCTTTCGATAATATGATGAAGACAGCCGGCTACCTCATGAGGAGGCCAGAAATGCCTTAAAAGTGCAACAAATATCCTCTGCTATATTTAGAACTATGTTGATCATGGCCGCAATCAATCCTAGGTAAGCTTGTTGAGGCCTCTTGATGAGTAGTCTAGCTGCTCAATAATGAATCTATCAGCCGAAATGCAACAAGCAATTTCATTCGTTGGCTCGGTGTTTCTTGACATATGAGTGGACTCGCTAGTCTATTGCTGCATTCAGTCTCGGAATTTGGGTCACAGGCTGTCGGACAGTTTGCTGATTGAGTAGAGGCGTTGTAGGTACATAGTAGTAGGGGTGACTAAGGCTGCGGAATTGTCCGCCATACCTTTCTGACATGGTCACGTCCGTCCTCATTTGAACACCATCCGATGACCGGCCGCTGCACCAGGCGGAACACCGTAAGGTGTTGGTTGTGGCGTCCATTGGTGAATAGGTTGCGCTATCCATGGCTGGACTGGTTGTGGTGACCATTGCGTTATTGGTTGGGGCACATACTGGGCCACATGTCCCGTGGGCTGCATCTCATAAACGCTTTCGAAACCGCCATACCGGCCCTTGCCGCCAGAGAGCCACTTGAGTCCGCCTCGTTTGTGTATGAGGATGCACAGACTGACGATGACTAGCATGGAGGCAACGGCCATGGGGATTAAAAGGAACCTAGTCGCTTTTGCAGTGCCGCAAGCCGGCCCAGCCCAGTTTTGACTCGGATAAAACTTGTCAATCTGACAAGACCATGTCTCCCTCGTGAACTCCTGGTCGTCCTTGACAACGTCTTCGTATCTTTGCCATGCGTTCTCATTACTTTGGACCGAACTTGCGTAGCCTAGAACTCCCACACTTGCTCCGATCATAATGAAATTGCTAATCAGTATGATCCAGCTCCACATTCTCTGGTGTTTCGCCGTGCCCTCGATCCTCCTAAGATCCCATATCCCGAACACAGCTAGAGCGCTAACAATGTACGATACTATGCATACACCCAGTATCGCAAGCGTTGGTGCTTGGTTGATCCGAAGGGTGATATCGGTGTTCGTGAACTCATTCGAACCGGAAGTAGTAGGACCGTATAGGGTGATTTCATAGGCGCCGCTGCGCCAGTTGCGGACGGTTTGCGTGAGGAGTAGGGACGAGGAGATGCGCTCGAGCGCGAAGGTTAGGACACCGATGGGGAAGAGGAGGAACAGCGATGGTATTAAGAGGAGGACTACACGACATCCGTTGGGGCTGCCCATTTTAAAGTCGTATTCCCACGCCTTTGTCCACCACCTTTCGAGTTGGCGAAAGTGTTGATACGGAAGGGACTACTTTCAGAGTACAAAGAGAGATCTGCTTTATGCTAAGGAGCACCAGATGCTGCTGCTACCAGCGCCATCTTGATCGCTGCCGAAAATGTTGACAAGAGGAAAACCAAGGATTCGCGAGATTGGCACAAATCCTTGGCGGGAACAATTAATGCCGTTGTGACCGCCAGTCTTAGAACGTCAAACTCATCTTCGCTAGAAATGCGACATTATGAGAATAGGATACAAAGCATACGATCCCGTTTGCTCGACTAGACACGCGATTTCGTTCTCAGCCAAACGCGCTCTCACGTGCTACGTCATTCCACGTTAGGAGGGACTTCGGCCATCCGACCGCGACACATCTCCACGCCTCATTACGACATTGCGTGGGTGTGAGCGCCTCCAATCCCCTAATCCGACTTCTCACTTCGTGCAAATTTCCGTTTCTCTCAGGATAAGTCGATAAACTCTTCCCAGATCAGACCCTGTACAGGAAAGTAGCTTTGGGAAAGCGGAAAGCGGTATCATTTCCAAGGAAGCTATTTAATTTTCGTTTGGTGGCAACTTCTCTCTTAGCATGTGAATTCGATATTCAATGTTCTTTGTCTGCACTATATCAATTACATTCTATTCCTAACACCAATTAGATCCTCGCATAAAACTATAACTACTTTGCCATTGCACACTCACGAAGCACAGCTAAGGACGCTCAGGTCCATGCCCGCGGACGCAAGCCATCCACAAATCAAATCTTTCAGATATGTGTTCATTCTCAACGAGATCCGCATGCAGGTCGATTATGCGAGCCTAGATTTACCCGGTCATCCTACCATAGCTTATGGAAGAACCCTTCCAATCAAGCCTCGTACGATGATATTCTAGAACGAACACTTGACTGGTAAGAAACCTCAGCAAGCACCATCTTCCTTTCATGATTATCACTTCAATGTCGTGCCTTGCGCAAATGAAGGTTAATCTAGCGCACGTGGAGCTGCACGTTTGATCCAGGGACCAGTCAGATTCACTAGGCAGTATTGGCGGCCCGCAACTAGTCGACGCTGTGAATCCTGGTTCAATGATTTGTCGGTGTACTGGTCCGAAGGTCAAAACTAGGTTCTCGATTCCAACTGTAGAGCACGGGATACGAGCTGACTTTGATCGTCGAAATAGCGCACTACCTGATGCTATGATAGACTGATTCAAAATGCCTTAAAAACACCATCACAAGATAGAGGACATCCTGATAGGAGTGTCCATACACATCCGTTCCTGGTAGACCGACACTACCCTAGCGTCGAAGTGGGGTCTGATCAGCGAAGTATTGCTAGGTATGTGCGCCTACGGTCGTGGACGTGACGATTAGCAACACTTCTCCCGTAAGCGTGGCTGCAGGTGACTGACCTGGTTACTGCGATGTCGTTTATGCGCACGCACGTGCATTTAGGCGACACGAGAACTACGACCACCAACTCACTGTGCTGTTTGTGAAGAGGCACTCAAGTGCGCCTTAGCTGATCATATTGCCATGCATCATTCACCAAGCCAGATGTTGTACTACCTTGACTCTTCGTGTGATCTGAATCATGTTCAAAATCTGGAAATGCTCGCGGAAAGACCACCTTGAGAAATTACATAGCTTTGCTTTGACCACAGCTTTAGGTGCCTCTTATCTTAACTGCCCGAGTCATCGTGGAATTTCTATGCTAATTGTCATACTCATCGTAACCGATATGCCTTAGCTTCATCCTCTCACTGCCAAGATAGATGTCATTGCGTTATGTAACCACCGATGGTTCTGTGCCTCTCGCCATTTCCACTCCGCTTGAACTGTATGGAGACTTTTGCTCTCATACATGCGCCAGAGCCACTAGGTGCTCACTCAGGTCATTACGTGTCGTTTCACATATCCAAGCTTCCTCACCACCAACATCAATGTGACAGGATCCGACTAAGCCACTCGGCTCATCGGGCTAGATACCAATCTAAGGCGAGTCTGCCTAGCATAAATGCATTGTTGGAAGTAATATTAACTTGAAGATCTACATGAAGTATAAGAATGCTGCTCTATCCCTCGATTTCAATTATCGATCACAGCACTCAATCACATTCCCTTCAAGCCTCAATTACCATTTCCACCTTCCTAAATCCTCTCGCACAACCACCAATAAAAATGTATGCCTTCACTCTCATCATCGCTGCCCTCGGCCTTGCCGCTGCGGCCCCTTCCCGTGACTTCGAAGTCCGCCAGGCTCCCACTGTCGCCTCCGTCGACCGCTATGCTGGCCCTGGCTGCACTGGTACCGTTTGCAATATCGCTGGCTCCGGAGATCTCCATGCTGGATGCAACGCTATCACTGATCAGTGCCAGACCAGCTTGAAGCTCAATTACAAAACCGCCAACTGCAAGGGTGAGTTGCCTGATAGTCGGGCGAGGGCCGCAGATACGAGCTCAATGAGCACAAACACTAAAAATATGCTAGTGACCATCTGGAGGGACAGTCTTTGCCATGACACCTCGCAGTTCGCCAACGTTACGAGCTTCGACTGCTATGCTCTTGGCCCGCCTATCAAGGGAATCTCCGTCGACTGCTAGATTGCAAACGAGCGAATGGGAGAATGGGACGATGGTGCAACGGTGTTGAAGGAAGTGAAAGGGGGGAGAGATGTGTGATGGCAAATTAAAATAGAACTTGCCGCAAGGCATAGGGAGACTACGAAACAGCTATTCAACGTTTGCAGTTCGTAGTGGTTTGTAGCAATCCACCACATCACCACAATCATACTTGCTTAAGGTTATTATTATGCATTGTCAATCCATGAGACAGTCAGGGCAGGTACTTGTAGAGCCAAGGAAACCAGTAGCACAGCAGACCCCTCAACAAGATCGGAGGCGCTTTCCACTCGAACCTTTCCTTCTGTCCACCTGTAAACACAACACTGACATGTGCCATATGCCACTTCTCACTCTCTGCATCTGCAACCTCGATCATCGTCGCGGCCAGATCCAAGAAACTGATGAACGTCTGCTGCTTCTCTGTACTAAGCCCATGTCCTTTCTGCACATCATGCGTTAATCCACCCGGCATCACGAATGTGGTGCTTAGCCAGTCTTCATGCTCCCGTAGGTATGCTCCAGCTTTGACGAGATCAGTGTAAATGTTTGCATTCGCAGTCCACAATTTGTCGTCGCAGCTTGCGGAGCTCAAGGCGAGTAGGCGTGGGGGTTTGAACGCATCGTCTTCTGCCTTCAAACTTTTCAGCGCGGAGACGACGCCATGAGCGGAATCCTACGAGATGGTGCAGCCGGGGATGTTCTCGTTTACTGCGACCGTGAGAAAGACGGCTTTGGTGTCGGCGAGACATCCGGAAAGGGTACCCATGTCAGAGATGCTGCCTTCGAAGACTTTGATATTGATTTTTGATGGGAAGGAGGGGTACAGTTTCTCGAGCTTAGAGCGGGAGCGTACTAGGACGTGGATATCGTTGTTGGGTGAGGCGCCATTGAGTTGGAGGATACTGAGGCCTGCATTGCCAGTAACGCCTAAGATGGCGTATGCGGACATTTGACTGGAACTATGAACTGTCTATGTAAAAACATAGACAAGTTTGGTGTTTTGTGAGTTCGACATAGTTTGAGTGTTCATCTAAGGATGATGCAACCATCATGACTAAATGAGCAAGTTGGTTACGCCCCCTTAGCGTCTGTCAGACACTAACATACAAATACGTGAATGAGATCCCAAAGGCATAGCTTTCTAACAACTTACAAAATGGATCCAAACACCCTCACAGTAATCGTACACACGTTTCAAATAAGTCTCGTAATATCACTCATCTTTCTCGCTGGTAGGTACTCTTCCACAGAACCCTCGAAATCAACTGTCGTCCACTAATGATCCCATCAAAGGTATCTCATCATGCCTTTCTCTCTGGATCATGCCGCTTACAAAACTCCTTCCACCTGCCCTTGCGGCCCGCCAGTTTGCTCAAACATTCCACTGGGGTCGTCAATATATGCAACCGACTTCGCGATTAATGGGCGGCTTGCTCCTACTGACTACCATTTTGACATCACGGCTTCCTGACCCTGCGGAAGCAGAGAAGTGGAAGAGTTGGGCCGTTTTTTTGGCGACTTTGCTCCTGGTGACGCCGTAAGAGATTTGGGTTATTTTTCCTATCAATGATAGGGTGGAGGAGATTGGGATGGAGGCGGAGAGGGTGATGAGAAGGGGATTCGAAGGAAGAAGGAGTTGAAGGGGGAGTCGGAGGATGTATTGGGAAAGTGGAAGTTTTGGAATCTTGGGAGGGTGGCGTGTTCCCTGTTGGTAGGGGTGATGGGGTTGTTAAGCATCACGAAAAAGTAGAGTGTGAAGGGTGTCCTGGGACTTTCATGTTCATGTCTATCTATTCATAAGATAGTCGGGAGGACCTCGAGATGATCCACATGTCAACGCTAAACCTAATGATGCCTTGAAGTTATCCAGGATCCTACATCCCAAGCTCGTACATCGCTACTGCCCACCCCCAAGAAACGACATTCCTCCAATCTTCTCCGCCAGATCACTCATGCCTATGCCCGCCACCTTCCCTTCAATCAAAGCGATGGCCATCTGAGGGTCCATCCATGAGGCTTCCGTCGTCTCCGGGCTCTGCACGCCGATATTCTCATTAACATCGCTCAGCAGCGCCTGCACAAGCGGCTGCTGGAACAGCTCTTCAGATAAGTACCCTGGAGCTGTGATGCTCATTCCCAGGTTCCCAAAACCCGATGTAAAGTCACCGCTAAGCAGAGTCTCCTGGGCATCGAGATCTCGCTCCATCTTGTCGATGACTTGCGCCTGCTTCTCCTTGTAGATCACGTACTGCATGGCCCATGCCGGGCCATGCTTTTGGTACTGATCGGATGGCATCGAGCTCGCCTTTATCCAGAAGTCTTCGACATCGAATGGCTGCGGCGGGACGAGGCTCTCCAACATCTTCACCGCGGCACCCATGCGGTCGCGCGCCTGCTTACCCCACCGGATCAGATCATATTTGCCTGCTTTCCAGCACTTGGCGATCCAGAAGTCGCGATTTTCGTCCTCGCAGTGGTCGACACGCATCGCTGACTCAAGTCACGCATCGATGAAGGTCTTTAGGAAGCGGAGCAGCTCGGGGTCCATCTGCGCACGGGCATTGGGCGTCTCGAGCGCGATGTGCGCCAGCAAGACATTGAACCTCACTTCCTTGTGGTGGCAAGACAAGGAGTGCTGCTGGTCCATCTGCCAGTAGTAGATTGTCATTGAGACGACAAGATCCTGCTCCTTCTTGCGTGCGCGGAACCCAGCGACGGCGAACTTGTTGTAGTTCTCGAAGACATACGCGAATTGGAGCTTGTCATGGATGGCAGGGTTGTAGATGCTGTCTGGGTGCTCATAGATGTCAGTGATGGTGGGCTTGCGTGCGGTGGGGAAGACGCGCGCTGGTATCTTGCGGAGCTTGAGCTCTAGCAGCTTGGTGGCCTTGGCCTGGAGAGAGAGGAGTTGCTGGTGCGTGAGAGACATGAGAGTGGTGGTAGTTGGAGAATTGTGTTAAAGTTGAGGTTGGT
Source organism: Phoma sp. ATCC 74077 (assembly GCA_033682645.1). NCBI lineage: Eukaryota > Fungi > Ascomycota > Dothideomycetes > Pleosporales > Didymellaceae > Phoma > Phoma sp. ATCC 74077. Next base: position 337,630 of record JAWDJC010000003.1, read on the forward strand.
CGAGGTCGGAGATTAGTAGAAAGAGCAAGGCAGCGAGCCTTTTATGAGGTGCGGGTCAAGACCTGAAACGAGGTCCTGACGAGGTGAAGTGAATTTAAATTCTGCAAAGTCAAAGTGAAACCGGATCGTGCAAAAGTCGAAGTGAAGCAAAAGTTGTGGTCCGTCCATCGTGATAACTTGAGCTATGCCAGATGGGTGACAAGACGTTAAAGAGGCCAAATTGTGATTTGGAAATGAAAGTGTCGGCATCCAGGGAGGTCTTTGAACCAGGCGAAATAGTTATACAAAGAGACTGTAAATATCCAGCCGTCTTTCAGGAGACGGCCTACGCACTGCAGAAAATAACAACATCTCGGGTGCCTAACTTCACTTTCGTTTGCTCTCTGCCTTGACTTTAGTGCTATGTCACCGCCCGTACGTTGCAGCTTGATGTGTAGTAAAGTAATAGTGGTTCTTACCTTTTGGGTGAAGTAAAAAGAAAAGGTAAAAGAGTGCGTGCCGAATCCTACTTAACAGAGCTGGGCCCTATGCGTCTTTCGGAAATGGCACTGTAGAGATTCGAACCCACGCAAGGTTCCAGCCCAGGACTAATGTAGTAGCAGGTTGCGAGCCTACTAGACTAACTTCTCAAGACATTAGTCCCAGCTTGAATCAGTGGGAGAACAATCATTTGTACGCAATATATAAGCCAAAGACTTATGCGATGACCAGGTGGAGAAATGCAATATTAAGCATGTAGAGATGAAACTGATGACTGTGTGCGAAGAGAAATTGGTAGCCGAGAGAAATGACGATGGGGAGTGATAGTGAAAAGAGGTGACGAGGCGAAAGAAGTAATAAGCATTCAGACCGAACATGCAGACTTCTGAACAACTACATCCTCTCCGCAGAACAGATACGACGTAGTATGCGGGGAACGAATGCAGACATAGTTACAACAAACACCGTAGGGTGAGGGGTTGAGGTACGAATAGAGAGAGAGTAAGAGCGATGAGTGCATCGAACAGGTTGCCGTAGGCTGCGGAATCTTACCTTGCGATGCCGATAGAATCGGGGTTTATTAGCATGTAAATATGCCTTTGAAACTGCATACGTAACATCAATGCAAGAGAAAGTATTAACAGAAAAACAATAATGTTGACGTTAACGTGATAGTTAAAGAAAGAGAAAAAATGGCTCAGTCAAACCACATATGAGAATTTGTACACACAATAAGGCACAAACCAGAAGGCCGTGATGAAAAAGGTATCGGCAGGGCTTCCAATGAAACTTAATAGCGAAGGACATGTACGCCGCTATAAGCACAAGCAGTAGTACCTAAGTATCCACTCCAATCCAGTATTCAGCATCACAGCGAGAAAAGTGGTGACCGGCACCTTTAACAATTACTTCGTATTGCACACTATGCTATGAACTATGCCGCTAAATCGCTCGCTCGCTCGCTTGAGCGTGGTAGCTCTACTGATTAAAGTCCTAACGCGTAGATGTCGTGTATACATGCACTCTATCAACGCCTACCAATGCAGCCAGAAACCCAAACTAGAAAGCTAACCTCATGCATCCGACGATATCCTCAGCGCCTCCAGCTTATCTACCTGTCGTTTCAGCATGACTAGTGCACCCAAGCTGATTGTACGAAGGCCATCGCGCTCGCCTTGTTCGCTGCCGTTGGCGCTACGCTGTACGATATCTTTCGCTGCGTCGATGGCTTTGTCGAGGAGCTTGGGTGCATCGTCTGATTGACTCCTGTATAGGAACTCTAGCTCTTGCTTGAAGGGTGCGACGTCATTCGTGAGGGCATGGTGTATGAATGCGCGGGCGCGGAAGTAGGCGCGTTCTGTGTATAAGGCGCTGCTGAGTCTGGTTTCTGGTGCAGAGCGGTGGACGTCGTAGCCTGCTTCGTTGTAGTAGGGTTCTTTGACTAGCACAAGGCCCATGAGTGAGACCAAGACTTGTAGGAGTGTGCTCTTCGCGGGACTCCAGCTCTCGTTCCGCTCGTCGGTATGCCATGTGCCTAACAAGCTTAGGCAGATCTTCCCATCCTCATACAAGTTGGGGTTGACGGGCCCGTTGCCGTTGGTCCAGCTGTGGAAGAATGCTTCTGGCGGTGCTTGTGGATACGAGGAGCCGAGGTGTAAGTCAATGACAAAAGGCGCATATTCGTAGGGTGTGTCGTGAGGACCGATCATGAGGACACGTAGAAGATCTAAGCGAGACTCCCACGTGCGGACAAAGATACCCGGAGGTAGTGAGCCACGCAGTATCTTGTGTTCTTTTGCGATGCGACGCATTAATGCTGAAGAGGATGCCGCTGATTGTGTAAGGTAGTGGTGATTAGGCGGAGGGGGAGTGTCGAGGATGAGGAAGGACGTTGGCGCTCCTGACACTGGTTCTGAACTGTCTTGGTCCATGGGTGAAGCACTGCGTCGTAGATCCTGTGTTGAATCTGTTGGCTCCTCTTTCGAGATGGGCGACTTGCTCTCGGGTGTTGTTTTCGACGTATCAACGCCTTCCACTTGCTCGATGAGATCTGGCATAGACTCATCATCGTCACTCTCGTCCTCCTCTTCATTCTCTGTAGACCAATCCTCCTCGTCGCCAGCAAGCTGTTCACCGTCCATGCCCTCATATTCAATCCACATCTCGTTGAACGATGCAGAGTCGGACATATCTTCTTCGTCAGAATCTTCGATGGAGTCACCGTCTAGTTCTTCTATGTTCAGATACTCGTCGGCCATGTCGCTACTATATGCGAGAGTGACCGACTCATAGGCTACCTTCACGTCAACTACCGGCTTCGCTGCGCCCAGACGAACTGTGAGCTTGCCGTCTAAGCCAAGTTCAATGACCTCTCCAAACCAATCAGGTCCAGCAACATTGAGTGGTGACTGCAGGCCTTCAATCGAATTGGGATGCACTAAGACAAAATCACCGCGTCGTCGTGTTAAGGCAGGGAACGAGTAAATATCGTACAAGCTGACTTCTTCGATGACTTCGTTCAGTTCTCCAGTAGACGAAGGACGAATCAGATCTGAGCCCCAGCACTCGATGTTAGGGTTTTTGAACCATCGAACCGTCGCAATTCGATCTCGACCTTTAACAGTTTGTACTACACCGACCTTGGCCGGTTTCTTTGTCCAATGTATGTCTATTTGTTTGAGCCTGCTCTCGCCCTCCTCTTTCGAGAAAACAATCTCTCCAGGCCACACCTCGTCATCATCCTCGACGTTCGGGTCTGGTAGGAGGGTCGAACTCAGATCATCGGTGATGGTAAGGTCCTGCCATTGTACGGTGACTTGGGTGTGGGTCTGCATGACTAGATAGACGTTCAGGTCATAGCCCAGGGATTCGGTTCGTGCTATCCGCGTCAATTTTCCTTGCGGATATCCATTTGGGAGCGTGTGGGTGCCGTCATACTTGACGGCGGCTCCGGTGATATCTTTGAAGCGAACTCGGTCGCCTACAGCTACATCGGCGACATGGTATGATCGATCGGTGCCATCGGCGGAGACGGGTAACGTGGTGGCAGCCCCGCCCGATGCGTCGTACTTGTAGAAGGTGGAGCTTTCGAAGTCGTCGCGGCCAAGGGTTGCCGGCGGCTCCTCTCTGGAAGAAGCTGTTTCGCGTGCCCCAATGCTCCTTGCTAGCCATTGCACGTCAATCTCGGTCGCCCTAGTCTCCACCACCATGCCAACTGGCCGTACATTCGGATCGAACGCGCCATATCTCCAGCGGCCTCTCCTCAGATTGCCCTTCTTTGTCTTGACGGTGTCGCCTACACTGAGGCGCTCGACGGTAATATCGTCTTGTTCCAGCTCGCTGGGGTCCTCGACGACGACGACCGAATTGTTTGACAGCTTGACTGCCACCTCATCGTAGACATTCTCGATGCGGCCAACCCAGTCGCCATATACTACCAGAGCACCCTCAATAAATTCGTGGACATTGAGAAGCTCGTCTGCCGGTACGTTACGTATCGACAGGTCGTCAGTGGCTGCCTGTGTCACTTGGCCACCGTTGAACAGGGTGGCAGGAAAGAGGGTGCAAACTGCCTTGGTTCCGATGACTGTTCCGCTCATGTGCGCTTCCGGATTCCGCTTGACCACGTCACCTACATACAGCGCGCGGTCCAGCAGCTGCAGTTTTGCTTCGGGTATCAGCTCCGTCTTTAGTTGCGTTTGCCACGATACGAGCACTGAGCCCCGCGGTGGTATTCCACTCTTCATGAACTTGGCGAACTCTTCTCTTGAAATGTCGGCATTCCGCTCAATGTCCTCGCCATAGTCGCGCTGCGGCCGGGGTTCGTGGGAGTCTACATCGCCGAAGGACCTGTCGACCACGCCCACACTGTACTTGTCGTCCTTCAGGCCCACGGTATCTTCGACGCAGAAGACGACATCCTGCGCGGGTTGCATTTGAGGTGGTGACGAGCTCTGTCCCGCTGACCCCCTCAACAGCTGATCGGGGCCCTGAGGTGTGTCGAATACACTGGCGGCGCTGAAGAAGGGTATAAGATTGTTGGATGGCGGGGGTTGCTGTTGCTGCGGCTGCGGCTGCGGCTGCGGAGAAGTGGACAAAGGGTCGTCGTTCGCGGGCCCTTCGGTCAGGAGGCGGGCTTCGAACAAGTCAGAGAGGAAGCGCTCGAAGACGTTCGGCTGCTGGTCGGTAGCGTCGTCGCCGTCTGGCGTATTGTGTTCGTTGTGTTGAGGACTGTCGCGGTCCATGGCTCAAGTGGCTGCAGGCCCGCAAAAAGGCGTGCATGTGAAGAATAACCTTGCGGGTCGCCTCGTATCCAGTAAAGCGCGTCGCCAAGTGACAGGGGTTCTACGTCGTTTCCACCACCTCCGTCTGATGTCCGCAAACACCCCGCAAGCGAGACATTGGATCAGTCAATCGAGTGGCTTTTTACGTGTGAGGTGTGAGGTTGGGACGGCTGAACGCCAGCACACTTTGAGTCATGGCGGACCCGCTGTACGAACTGTTGATTCCCTATTTTGACGCCCAAGACGCCCGACTACGACCCTCATCGAGCGATACCGTCAACAACGCGTACCTTGCCCGCCTGACAACCCTCTCACTGTCCGCCCTGACTTCTTCGGAGCAACACTCGCTGTCGCAGAGCTCGCAATCCATCCTACGCTCCCTCCAGGCTCTCTCCAAACGCTCACACAAGCCCATAATATCCTCGACAGACCACTTGCTGCACCTCCGCAAGACTCTCCCGCAGCTAGGCCAAGATGCAGCAACTGTCCAAGCCGAGCTGCCAAAGCTCGAGACAGCTGCACAGAGCTTCTCAGACAAGTATAGTAGAGGCACAGAGAACGCAATACTAGACCGACGGAGAAAGGCAATGCTGCTGTCGAGAAATGTCGACCGCGTCTCCGATATACTAGACCTACCTACTCTCCTCTCGTCTGCCATATCCTCCTCGACAGCCGCCACACAAGCTACAACGTCCGCTGTGTCTTCAAATGCAAACTATGCTTCTGCCCTGGACCTCCATGCGCACATTAAGCGCCTACATACACTCTACCCGAACTCGCAGCTCATATCCTCGCTCACCGCCCAAGCCGAGCAGGAGATGAAGGCCATGACTATCAACCTCATCAGCTCTCTCCAATCGCAAGGAATAAAATTAGCAGGAGCTATGCGCACCATTGGTTGGCTTCGACGCGTCGCCCCTGAACTCGACGAGGCTTGGTCAACGAAACAGGCTGGTATTGGTAGTGGAGAGGGTACTTTGGGTGCACTGTTCCTCGTATGCAGGCTAGCTTGTTTAGAATTAATGCTAGGAGCTCTGGATCCGCTTCGCGAGCTTGCAGATCACGAGACAGAGAGGCGTCTAAGCAAGACAATAAAAGACAACGCAGGCTGGGCAGTGGGCCAACAAACGGAGAAGTATCTGAAGAAGTACCTGGAGGTGTTTCGCGAGCAGAGCTTCGCCATCATATCCATGTACAAGAGCATCTTCCCTTCTGCATTACCCGCTCCAGGTTCCGAGGAAGGCGCACCTGCCGTCAAACCAGTCGCAGAATCAAACCCACTACAACCAATTCCTTCTGCCCTTGCAACCTTCCCATTGCACCTCGTAGAAGTGCTATTCGACACTCTCCGCGAATATCTACCAAACGTACAAGATCGCTCAGCACGGGACTCGCTTCTCACACAGGTGCTATACTGTGCTGGGTCGCTTGGGAGGTTGGGCGCTGATTTCAGCATGATGATTGCATTATTGGAGGAGGATTTGAGAGCTGAGATCGAAGATGGCGCAGATGAGGAGACGCACGAGATAGAGGTAGAAGAGGAGTGGGTCGAAGTCATGAAGAAGCATCGTGTGCAAGCATCGAGACTAGAACTGCTCGCTTCTGGCGTGAGTGCTGGGAGGACAAGCAGTCCTGTGGAAAGAGTCGCCAGTCCATTGAAGTAGCATTGATCGAGGCCTTGATTCAAAGGTAAAGCAGATTGATCGCTTCATATGAGGGTAACGAAGTATGACTGATACCTTCCTCTTCTCTTGTCTGATCTCGCGGATGAGCAGCCCTCTTTCACCTAAAGATCTGTCTCACTTCGACCCACGTACTTTTACTACTATTCTGACCCATCTGACCTTTACCTGAAATTCTACTCCTCTCCCCATTCCCTCAATCTCTCGTTCATCATTGCCAATCTCTGACTTCCATTTCAGAAAACATTCTTTCCGATGGCGTGGTATTTCTGGGACATCGACCAGGTACTCCGAAGACTAATGAGCTACTTGTTTGTCAACTTACATAGGTCTCTCAAACGCAGAGCAGTAACACGAAAAAAAAAAAAACAAAAGGCGCAGTAGGCGCTTAACCCTCAGCGCCGATCGCATCTCAGGAAATCCATGAATATCATCGCAATCCTCCTTTGCACCCATCTCCTCGACACTACGATCATCCATAACTTGAAGAAGTCAACATGCATTTCCAGATTGCTTTCATCGCAGTGCTTCTTCCTTACACCGTCCTCGGTGTAGTGCTACCTCGCGAAATTGGTCCAGTAAACCCCGACGCACTTATCTCTTGCATCTCTATATCACCACCAACTAACTCCCGGGCAGTTCGACACCGGCTCCGCAGATCTTACCCTCGATGGCCGAATCAATTACGTCTAAGACAGGTCTGGGTGATCTGATGGAGAGTTTGAGCATAACGATACACTTATTTCGCTAGTCAGGGGTTTGGTGATAGGAAGATTCTAGCAACCGACTGGAGTCACTCACTCTGAAACTATAGTAGTAGAAGAACAATATTGAAATAGATTCGTTGTGCACACCTTTAGCCCTTACAAGACATAGTCGATCAAGATATTCTTCTGGCTACAAAGTGGCAGTGTCAAGTCCGACGTACTCAAATGGAAGATACGCTAGGTCAGTCTCACATGCACAGGTGAGTACAAAAAGAGATTCTTAATCCATCTAAGGACTAGTAGGCCACCCAGAAGCGCATCACCTTGCGGTCCTCGGTGCCAAACCGAGATGGTTGTGGCGGTGTGCCAGATTAAATAGTCGTTTCACGACGAGAGCTGAAGGACTTTAGATACTTGTGCAGCGATGTTCATCCGTCTATAAAGCCTGTTTAGGTGCGGTCAAGGTAGTATTAGAATTATGATTAGGCGTCTTCAGGTCCGTGTCGGCCTTCTGCCATAGTAAAAGCTAAGTGGCAATAAGCATGAGAACGTGCAATTACAACGCATATTTACTGTCAGTAAAACCATCGTAGGCCTCCCGGCATCAAGGTAAATACCATTTTACTACCCTACATAACGCACTATGGTAGGCTTCATTGCACTATGTGCGTCGCATTCTTCTCATCTGTCTACTCTGAGGGTCTCCGGGACCACCTATAGCTTGAACCCTTGCATTATCTCCATCATCTCTGCCAGGTCATTCTTTTGCACACTTTGTACAATTTCCAGAGCTTTCTCCGCAGTGATCCACGGCTGACGCTTGTCACATTACAGCCTAGAGACCATCTTCTCCCCGACCGGACATGAGGAGTATGAGGCTGGCTACCAGGAATGGAAAGGCAGATTCATGAGTTCAGGTGATGACGCGAATGGAATTCCTCCTATGCCAAATCCACGCACGCCCTGAGCCAACGCCCTCATAACATTCTTCTCTCCGCTTCACCATCTTCACAAGGGCAATCCGCACTACCGGAAGCGCACAACAGACCGAGAAGACAGCGACTACTGCCGTACAATTCCAAGGAAGCTCCAACACCGCAGAATGAGAGGGATTGGGAATCTTGGTTTTGGGAAGAGCGTGACTTGTACCAGAATATGCCGACCACTGGTCGGTCCCTCTCTACCCTAGTTGGAAAGCTTGCTCCACTATGCCAGGAACGATATCGACGAGCAGATCACACACGGGTGATTCCTTCCAGTGGATCGATTCAACATCTATATCGTCATCGAGCTCCATCATATCTCCGTGGTCAGCCATCGCCTGCTCCTTCGCCTCCTTCTCCTCCTTACGAAGCTTATCCTTCTTCATAAGTGAGAACACCTAATGAAGAGTTAGCAACGGGCCCTCGCGATCGAAAACCGTCTTGCCAATCTTTTCCTGCGATACAGCCTCAAGGAAGTCGTCAGGCTGGAGGTACGTGATCGAGGAGACATTTGCTTCCAGTTCTACACCGCAGCGTTCATCGCCTTACTTCCCTTTTTTGAAAGCGCAGCAGCTAGTAGTCGCAGTTGTGCCACACTTGAATGAATGACTCTTGGGATTGGTATGAAATGTCTTTCATGCCGCTGGTGTTAGCGAGCCAGGCGTAGACATAGGTCTCCCAGAAGGTCTGTTCTTGGGTCACACAAGCCGCTGGTATCCTTCCCCATTTTCTCAGCCATTCATATGAAAGCCATGATTATGACGTTATGGCGCACGATGTTGAAGTGATTGGACCACGAGTGTATATCGGAGAGCTCATAGTAGAATATCGAGCGATTCACATTAATATCGTTGGAGGTACTGGCGCGATATTTGCCTCGTGCAATGTCGTTGAAGTGGCGGAAATAGAAGTCGAGCTGGAGGGATCGGGGATCCGCGGAATGTACAGGTTGCTCGTGTAGGCATCCTCGAATTTAGGGACATGCAGCATGAGGCGCCTGGGGATTTTCGCAATCTTGGTTTCGAAGTTCTCTCGGGCTTTGAGGTCAAGGGCAATCAATAATGTCGTCGCCTGCCATGGTCATGACTGAAGCGCCTTGGGTAATGTTGTAGTATTGCGTATCTAGAAGCGAGTGAAGGATGGAGAGAAGTGGGTGAAACATTGAAAATAAAAGTAAAATTATGGTGAAATTAAGGAAAAGTTAAGTAGTGTTCAAGTGAAAGCAGAACGTCGCTGCCTCGCAGATTCCCATAATAAGCGCAACTTATAACAGAAAGACTCCAAAGTTTATATAGAGAAGTGAAGAAGGGGGAAATGTAAGATAAATAGAACCGTTAAGAAATGGCCCCTTTAGCATAACTATATATGTCCTCACGTAGAGATTAATGCGCAGTTAAACTGTTGTACATAATTACACTAATATGAGGACGTAGACTATTTGAGTTTTAAACTGCTGGCTGGATTATTTTTGCCTGAAGGCTTCCCGTTCATTGAGCTTTATCGCGGTAATAGCGGCACACGATTATGTCAATGGAACAGTGGAGGGATATATCAAGTAGTTGTCCCGTAACATGTTAGCCACAACAATGATGGTTGATAACCAGTGCTCTGATAGCTCCATTATATACATCGTGGAGCACAATTTTGCCAAGCTTGATTTAGGTATAGTACGTTTCTAAGCCAGTCCGAGTTCAGAGATGTCCAGGCCAAAACCTACTCTTGTTCTTCTCTGCCCAGCCCTTATCATGTGCAACGACCACCTCTACTTCCACCACCCCATCACCTTCTTCCCTAATATTCCCCTCCTTCAGCAAGCGCGCAATCTTCTTTACCGTCCCAGCTGCTTGATCGGTATCAGCATGTACACTCCTCAGCCCACCTTTTCCATCATCATACAGCGCAATCCCCTTCTCTCCACTCAATATGCGAGGATCATGACAGCAATCGCCTCCGAGATAGACCCATTTCTTCGGACTTATCCGAGCAAGGAGATTGACATGCCCGGTAAGATGGCCAGGTGCATCAATGATATACACTGAGCCATCACCATAGAGATCTACTGCAGCAGGGAATCCTGCCAATGGCGCCCAAGTGTGATTCGTTTGCCGTGAAAAAGCCTTCTCCTTATCTTCTTGACGTACAGGTACAAATTCACGTGTCCGCTCAGCAGGTAGCTCGTCATGATTGAAGATCTCAGCGGGATACAAGGGTCCACCGCCATGCGCAAGTAAATGCATCGTCCCGCTTCCCACTACGAACTCTGCGTTAGAGAAGTCGCTCGGTGTACCGACGTGATCCCAGTGGACGTGGCTTAATATCACCGTATCCACATCCTTTGGATCTAGTCCTCCTTTTCGCAAACTCTCGGCAGCGTCAGGACTTACGGTGGTGGGCTGGCGCTGGGATATGTGATGCTCTTGTGCTTTCCTGTAGCCTGAGAAGTCGCGTTTGAGTCCGAGGTCGAAGACTAAATTTTCGGTGTTGGAGGAGTTCTGGGCCGATGGATGTTGGATGAGGAATGAGAGGGAGGGGACTGTTGCTCGCTTCTCGGGGTCAGCGTCGGTGACGAACAGCTTTTCCGGAAGTGTAAGATAGCCTGCATCCAGAGCAGATATGGTAACATAGGTTTGCTGGGGTTTTGGTGTCGGAAGCGTGACGATGTCTTTGTTCGCGGTCATGGTCGGATTTGGTACTGGTGACAGGCAATGGAGACAAGTCTAGTAAAACAAACATATACTGCGTCGAGAAGGGGTCAATTAGCATTAACTACATGCTAACATATGGAAAACTATTGCCAAATTTTTGGCCGAAGGCATCGTCACGCAGCCCCACCCTGGTACCTGTGTACCCCGCTGCGGGGTGCGTCCATGGGGATTATTGTGGATCTTTGGAGAACAACAGCGTAATGCGGAACCACGCCGAGTGATTACTCCATTTTAATGTTCTTGTTGGATTTGCACTCCTCACTATTCGAAAGCTAGTCATTGATCCTTTTTCCTATGATGGCATCCGATCTGCCAACCTCGATGCAAGCGCAATTTCTCGAGAGCTACAAAACGCCGTATAAGCTGCGTACCGTCCCTCTTCCTGTCCCCACAACACCGCACGATGTTCTCATTAGGGTAGATGCAGCGTCATATTGCCACACAGATTTTGTGCTCGCGGAAGGGCAGATGCCAGGTCTACCAAAGAGTTTCCCTCATATTGGATGCCACGAGTTCGCTGGGACAATTATCTCACATTTCAAGTCGCCTAGCGAGAAGGCAAGCAAGCTTAAGGTCGGCCAAAGAGTGGGCGTGCCAGGCCGAGCGTTTCATGCTTGCGAACAATGTTTTGAATGCAAGAATAACCGACCGAAAGACCCGATCGCGGAGGATGACGAAGGTTACTCGGTCCATTGCGTTGACGCTGAAAATAATGGGCTGAGCAGGCATGGCGGGTTCGCGGAGTACGCCATCGTAGACGCACGACAGGTTGCTCCGATACCAGACTCATTGACTGCAGTAGAAACTGCTCCACTAATGTGCGCTGGAGTGACCATCTACGCGGCGCTGAAGAGATGCGGATTACAACCAGGCGGCAGAGTGGGCATACTCGGAGCTGGAGGAGGGCTCGGCCATCTTGGCTTACAGTATGGCGTGCATATGGGATACAAGGTGCTAGGCATCGAAGCAGCAGATGATCCTATGACACTCGCGAAAGATGTTGCCCAACGCCTGAACCCACAACCGCGTATTGTGGATGCACGAGCCGAGCAAGCGCCTGCGATAGTCCAAGATCTCGGTGCTCAGGATGGCAAACGGCATGTAGGGGAGATGGGACTCGACGCGGTTGTCGTACTTCCGGAGAGCCAAGCAGCTTTTGATTACGGCATGAAGTTGCTCAAGACACATGGAATCTGCGTTGTAGTATCTTTCCCGGAGAAGGGCTTCCAGGTTTCAGCTCGTGATGTGGTATTCCGGGATATTAAGATTTTGGGCAGTCTGGTGGGGAGTAACAAAATGCTGCGCGAGATGTTGGAATTTTCCGCCCAACACAATATTTCTGCTATCTCAAAATGTTATCCTCTATCGAGGTTGAACGACCTCGTCGAGGAATATCATAAAGGCGAAGGTGGAAAGCTAGTCGTAGATATGTCGCTGAAGGAGTAGCTGACATCATGAGCAACTTGATCAGATGTACTTAGCATGTGTACCCGCTAGAATATAGCAAGCCCAACCTAAGTAATTCAAACACACTTGCGACCTCCGTTCTTCAGTCATAACTAGACTGTATGTGAGTAATATCTTAACGCATGACCAGATCTTCAATCGGACTCCAACATATCGGCATACAGATTGAGGGCAGTCCCAATGACGTCAACAATCGCCCAGGTTTGTGAGCCTTTAAAGATCATCGCCCACACTCTAAGTACTCCGGCACTCAAGTGCTTAGTATAGCTCGGGGAACTGGCTGAAACTTCTTGTGGTACTGCAAACTCTGTCTCATCTAGCATACTCTTTACGATTGCGATGATTCTGCTTTCGTCTTCTGTGACCGGCGGATCCGGGTTGGGTACGGAGAGTCCCTCCAGCCATTTGCTCATAAGATATGCGCACTCGAGTGTGCAAAGGGAATGCTGTATCGACCATATAAAGGACTGAGTCTTTGCGACTAGGCGATATCCAATCTTTATCGGTATAGAGAGCGCATGGGCTGAATGCAGCACAGCTCTAGTGATCTTCGGAGAGCGCTTAATAGCCGGGCCTGCGCGTAATGCGTTCGCTATGAGCATGGGATCGCGCGTCTCCAAGGCTCGGCCTGCTGTATCAACGTAGAGTCGAATATAAGCTAAGCGTAGTAGGGCGGTGGAATTGAAAGCCACTGGGCCGTCTGGGCTCACAGGATCAAGCGAGGATTCGGGGTTCTGACGCCACCCCATTTGCCAATTTCTCAAGGCGAGTTCTAGTGCGGAGATATCTTCGAAGCTCAAGTCGCGAGGTCCATCGAAGCGGCAGCGAGCGACTTGACGAAGAAAAAAGATCTGCTGAATCAACGCGTGGATTAACGCATAATTACCAGAGGATGAGTTGCCTTCGGTAACATCCCGTCCATTCTTCGAAAACAGCCGCTTCAATGCGTCTTGAAATAAAACCTCGGGGACGCTTTTCTTTCTTGCCTCTTGCCACAAGGCTTCAGTAGGTGCTTTAAATTCAGCTGCGCTACATGGTAGTGGCAATTTGACTTCTGACGTGAGCATGAATGGCGGTATGTTGTACACTATACAGTGCAGGTTGGAAAAGCCGTAGACGATAAGTTTGGTCCTTTTGATGCTTTCGCGTCGTATCCAGTCTAGCCAAGAGATATCTTCGCGAAGCGGCTCATCTTGCAATCCATCATCCCTAATTAGAGTTGCAATAATGCTTTGAATGGCAAGTGCTTCTCGAAGGATCTCTTTGTGCTTAGCCCATGTGCACAACGCCATAAGGAGTAGAAGAGCCTGTGCTGTCTGCATAAGATCTTCTCCCATAATGGAACCATCTGCCTCAGATGGAAGGCCGAGAGGACCAGAATGTGAGCAACTGCGCTGTGGACTAGGCATGCCTGATGCACGGTCAAGGTCATGGGACGATGCGCGATCAGGATCGGAGTAGCGCTGAAGCTCTACAAGGCGGGCATCCCTCCTTCGAATGCGAGACGTCGCGATTGCTCTGCTAACATGAAAGAGTTCAACGCCTTTTTCTCCTTCGAATGTGTACTGAGCACCCACGGCCGCTAACGCCAGGATGAGTTCGATAGAGCAAGTGTGCACGGACATGCTAGGTATGTGAAGGAAGGGCATGTGTTCGTGGAAACCATTGATATACGCAGCAATATACCTACACAACGCTAGTCGCGTGGGTAGCTTGAAGTCGCTCGGAATAACAGACGAGAATTCATTGAGCATTTCAGCGATCCTCTGCCGGTCATCATGAGAGATATCGGCGATAGATCGTCTTTGTGGACCTCTCTCCTGTGCTATATCATCTGGCTGTAAAGAAGGGAATCGAGATCCAAATCGTGAGATTGAGTGTGGTTCCTCCACATTGGTCGAATTCCAACCTGGCGCAGATGCTGCCACCGTGTCGGGCACCAAGTCTTGGCCATAACCAAATGAGTCTGGCGAGAAGAAGGGCATAGGCTGCTCGGTGTTGATCAGGGAGGAGAAATGATAAGAATTGAATGGCTCGCTGTCAAGAAAAGACGTAAGGCTGTCCAGTGACTCCTCCATGGTAGAGCCGTAAGCCTGCAGTGGAGAGCCGATGGGCATCATGGTGTGATGCTCTTCTACCGCTTTTGAACCAGTTTGCGACTGTAGAGGCAGTGCGTTCGGCAATTCTTCTGTTCGTGGGTTTCCATCCGGCATAGTACCTTGCAGCGCTTGGTATTCCGCAGCCATAGAGAGCGCGGTCAAAGAGTACTCGTTACTGTGGCCAAAGCCCATGGAATCAAGCGTCACTGCAGGCTGATGTTGTGAGGGATGCATCTCTAAGACCGCTGGGGATGACATCAAGCTGGGGATTTCTGGCACAGGACGTCCGGCGTCGTTGCTGAAGCGCATGCGCTTCTGTGGCCGAGGATCGACGTGAATGTCATTGTCTTCGGTAGTTCGCTGTTGTTGACCTGGCTGATTGTTGTTCTCTTTGCGGTGGGTCAATCGCTCATGTCGGACAAGCAAATCACTCCCCTTGTAAGCCTACGACTTCCAATTGCAAATTAGATGCATACCTGCGTGTGAATGAATAATTGCATTCAGAACAACTGAAAGGCTTGACGCCACTGTCTTGATTTCGGTTAGAAGCAGCATCCAATACCTCTAATTCTACTCACGAATGCGCTCATGACGCTGAAGGTGTTCGAGTCTAGCAAAGAGCCTTTGGCAGTGCGGACATTGGAATCGCTTTTCCTTCTTCCCCGCCTGAGCTTGTGGCATTTGCTCGCTACTAGCGGCCGTTTCCATGGAGAATGTTCCTTTTCACACACGGATGCAAGGCCTAGACCACAAGTAACCGAATAAGGCGATTCAGGAAAGCATCCAGGAGCTGCAGGCTGATTTGGAGGTTGTTGGGTTGCACGATTGCACTGTCGGAGACGACGATTGCAAGCATGTGGGGAAGTGGATGAACTGCGGAGTTCACATGCGGGGTTAGGTCGTATGCAGTGTTTTCAGGGGCTTTACTGAATTAGGGTAGAGTTATGCTCTGTTCGGCTAACACTGTGGGTTTCCATACGGTTTAGACATGTTCAGGCCGAAAAATCAGGGCAGGATACGTCGGGGCTTCGCTTTGCTTAGCTCTCCTAGGTGCAACGGGGAAAAGGCGGGAACGTAGCGCCTTGCACCAAAATAATCGGATGACCTTATGCGGGATGCAGATGGGATTAGCAGCCATCAACCTACCGCACGGTTAATGTGCACTTTGTTGATTGAATCGTGTTCTATTTGCGGAGTCAAAGTAGTGAGGTTGAAGGTGATGCATTGTGATGCTTTCTATATATCTTGCCAACATGCCCCAATCAAAAGACGTTCCTGCCTGTTGCCCCGAGGCGCGTCGCGCCTGCATCGTCCCTCATCCCTCACCCTCCATATTCTCGCGGAATAGTTTACGCCCTAGCACTTTTGTTTCCCAGCTCTCGAGGCATTTCTCCCTTCTCGGCCATGTCATTGAGAACCTTCTCAGCTGTCTTCATGGCGTCAACACCCGCCGGAACACCGCAGTAAGTTGTTGCGTGAATGATGGCTTCGCGAATTTCGAGTTCCGACAGACCGTTATTCCTGGCGCCTCGAACGTGGACAGCAAGCTCAGGCGCGCGATTGAGCGCCATAAGCATGCCAATGTTCAGCAGACTTCTCTGCTGCTTTGTGAGACCTGGTCGCGTCCAGGCATACCCCCAACACCACTCGGTCACGATTTCCTGGCCAGCTCGCGAAAACTCCGTGGAGCCATTGTCCAGTGCTCGGTTGACATATTCGTCCCCTACGACGCTCCGTCTCATTTTTAGGCCTTCCTCAAACATCTGCTTGTGGAGGTCATCGAATTTCGGGTCGGTCGACATGTTGGATTTGTGGTTGGTGGTTAAAAGGCTCGTGTGGGAAGTGTGGGGTCGAGGTCAGAGATTAGTAGAGCTGAGATGGGAATCAAACCAAATCTCTCATGGTATGCATGAGGTACTCTATTTACCATAGGCATCTAATGACATGCAAGACTGCCCCTCACTAGGACCGCCCCTCACTAGGTGGCCGACCTCGGTGGTTACCCCGAGGTTCCCCAACTTCTCCAACGAACGCACCATTGCATCATTGGCATAATCGGATTACCAGCTCTCCAACTATATTGGGCACTGTCAAAGAGTAACAAAGAGTAACCCCACTAAAGTTTTCCCCAGCAAGGTAATTGAGCACATGCGCATCTGTCGTAGGTGTTAAGGGTAGGTAACATAATCACACTGCGAGAATGACAATAAAATTACGGAAATATGCAGAACAAGGCGTAGTATTCAGAATCGCATGCTGAAGTCAGCGGCAATGGCTCAAGAGCCATTTAGTCTTGATTGCCAGTCCTCTTCTCCGCCTAGGTAACGATAAACTACACGGGAGTCCAGATCTCGACAACGAGGATCGTTTGCGGCACCATCATATGTCTTGAAGCCGACCTCACCCAGTACATTCCGCGAACCCACTCGCTTCGCCATGTCAACCGCCAGCCCGAAATCCTTGCGCATCAACTGCACCTTGAAGCCCTGCTTCCAACCCCCAGATGATGGAGCTTCCGGGTACACATGTGGAACAGGACAGAACTTGTCGCAAATTGTATTCTGTGCGGTGCCTGCTGCGTACACTTTGGCAAGTGTACGTGGATCTAAGCCAGATCGCATGCCCATGTCGAAGGCTTCTGAGCAAGCTATTGCAATAACACCCGACAGGTAGTTGTTTGACAGTTTTGCTGCAAGACCGAGCGACGGACCGCCGCACGGTATGACTTGCTTGCCCATTAGTCCCATCAGATATGTGAGGCGCTCCAAATTCGGGTCCGATTCTGCGCATCCTAGGAAGAAAGCGATGGTACCCTTGATGGCGCCTACGACGCCTCCACTGACCGGAGAGTCATAGAATGATGCCGTGGGAAAGTTCTGCGTTATGTGGTCCTTCACTGCAAGACTGGTCGCTGTGTCTATCGTCGAGCAGTCGATCAGAAGTTTGTTCGAGATATCGGCAGCGCATACGCCGTTGTCAGTATCGAGGTATACGGAACGGACATGAGAGCCTTCAGGCACCATCGTTACTACGGTTTCCTACATCTTTGTCAGTCCTCACCTCGACCAATCCCGAGTCGCACCTACCACATGTTGTGCAACATCCTTCGCGCTTTTCCCTCTCAGCACTCTTCCTGGAAACGCGTCACAAACGTCGTTCACAGCTTGTTCAGCCACGTCGTACACCCATATGCGCGATTCTGACGGTAGTTTATTTGCAAGGTGCTCTAGCATTGGCCTGCCCATGGCGCCGAGGCCAATGAAGCCTAAGGTCTTGAACTCGTATGACTGAGCCATGTCGTCTGCCTCAGAATGGTGTTGAAAAGGAAACCAGTGTAACCACGAAAGCACCAGATGTGCAAGGATTTTTGAAAAAATTAAGACCTGCCCATCAAGCTATCGTCTTGAAAGTCTCAGGACCTGACTAAGTTGCTTGAGTAGGAAAGTCGGCTACCACTGGATGACCCGCGTGGGGCAATGCGGGGTAAGACTCTCCCCAATATTGTCCATGAGGTGTTCAGCGAAGTGGGTACCTCACCCCGACAGGTGGGCGTGGACCTTGATGTGGAATACGAATCGCTACTTACCTATGGCGCCAACTGTGATCATCGAGCGATTAATTCGCCTCCACTTATTTCTGGTCGAACGTTTCTACTACAATCAGGCCTTGGCTCGGCCTCGTTCTTAGCAGGACTCGAGGAAGTTATCTGCTCCCCCCATATCTCGGACTACAATATTCAGAATCAAGATGGGTCCTCGCGTTGACGGCCAGCGCTTTGACCCCGTGCGTCCACGACAGAGCGACGCGACAGCCACTGTTTCCGTGCACGCCCTATCATGCGGCCGATTCACTCTTCCAGAGTATCAATTCGTCCAACCCGTCTCACAAGAGGCGCGACGAACCGTTCCGTCGCTGGGATTTCTCATTGAGCATCGCAATTCGGATACCGGCCGATTGACACGCATTGTTTTCGATCTAGGGCTACGCAGGGATTTGAAGAGATATGCACTTCCCATACAGAAGCACGTAGAGACGAGGCAGCCGATGACTACAGACCCCGATGTCACTAAGAGTCTGGCAAAAGGCGGGCTCACACCCGCGGATATTGACTATGTCATATATTCACATGTACGTACAAATGCCCCTCGACTGTCTCTTATGCTTGCTGACCACAGATCAGGTACACTGGGATCATGTGGGCGAGCCGCGCGACTTTGGTACTTCAACTTTTGTTGTTGGACACGGGGCATACGCGTTGCTGGGTGGTACATCTTCCGCTCTTCGTGGTGGTCATTCATTTTTCGAACCTGATCTCCTGCCTGAAGGGCGGACGATAGAACTATCGAACCCTTCTACGCGCTCATTGACAAAGCGCGATTCAGCTACAACACCTGATGCTGTGGACTTCACCCGCCCTTGGCAAGCACATGGCACTCTTCCCGAAACCTTAGACATCTTTAATGATGGATCTCTCCTTATCGTGAACGCGCCTGGCCATCTCCCGGGCCATATCAACCTCCTTGCTCAAACATCCGGTAACCATCAAGTTTATATGGCTGGAGATGCGTGTCACGATAGACGACTTTTGACTGGTGCAAAAGCGATCGGGGAATGGAATGATGCGCAAGGACATGTATGTTGCATACATGCAGACCGCAAGCAAGCGGAAGAAACGATCGAGAAGATCAGACAGTTGGAGAAAGAAGGTGTCGAAATCATTTTTGCGCATGATGTTGAGTGGGAATCCAATCCTGCGAACATGCTGAGGTTCTTTGGTGCCTCGGATAACGACTCCCTGATGAATGCTAGAGTCTTTCAAGTAGCTGGAAACCTATAACTCAACAACAGGATAATACCAGAAGTTATCCTGCCGAACCCGTCTACCCGTAGCCTTGTGAATTATCATTAAGCATGTGGCTTGATCCTGCTGCTAACTGACCCCAACTCAGTCTGGTTCCTCATCCAGGAAATACCACATCATACTCCAATGCATCGCTCCTGTTTCCAACGGCCTCTATGGGATCCGGGGAACATTGAACCCCGCATTCCCCGCACTAATCGTTGGAGACAGTGGGGCCTTGACCCTCTAACCCTACCCTGTGGTCACAAATTAGCAACTCGTTTATCACGGCAATTGCATTGCACGCTCATTCCCGGTGACAGCTTAGATGCATCAAGCAATCTAGTCCAAATGTAGATATAGAGCCACACATAGCAACGAAGACTTATCACGATGTCCTTGTGAGGCCTACACCACCAGCAAATTCGATTCCCAATTTAACCACCTAAAATGTCGTTAACACCCGAACAACAAGCCCTAAAAGAACGCTTCGATGCAGAGCTTGGCCCTGCTCAGTTCGACGAATCATGGTCCCGCCTGCTAAAACATTCACCTGAGATGTTCGCTGCAAGCTTGCGACTCACCAGCGTGCCCAAGAAGAAAGGCCATCTCTCGCCCAAAGTACAAAGCCTTGTGTCTCTTGCAGTGAGCGCAGCATCAACATATCTACATGTTCCTTCAATTCATAAACACATTCGCCTTGCGCTAGCCCATGGCGCCACAAAAGCCGAGATCATTGAAGTCCTGTGTCTAACATCAACTCTTGGTATTCACGCCGGCACAACCGGCATACCCATTCTATGTGAGGTTTTAGAGGAGCAAGGAAAGGGTATTCCGAAGGGTTTGGAAGGTATGGATAACGACCAGCTGGCGTTGAAAGAGGACTTTGAGAAGAAACGAGGGTACTGGAACAGCATGTGGGAAGAATTCCTCAGACTGAGTCCGGAGTTCTTCGTTGCATACACGGAACTCAGCTCCGTTCCGTGGACAAATGAGGGCGGGAGAGGAGTATTGGAACCAAAGGTGCGTGCAATTCCCCATAATCTTTAGTTCTATTTATTTTGTGTGTGGGATTAGAGCTGAACAACGGACAGATCAAAGAACTTATATATTGTGCTTTCGATACAGCTGCCACTCACATGTACACGCCGGGGTTGAAGTTACACATGAGGAACGTGCTTAATTATGGAGGAACAGCGGAGGAGATCATGGAAGTTCTCGAGCTAGCATCTCTGCTCAGCATTAGCACCATGGATGTTGGATTAGATGTCCTCGAAAAGGAGCTGTCGAAATAGATTTCTTGAAATTATAGATAATAAATGTAACCTCAATGCGGCCGCTTGATCATGTGTCGTTACTGAAGCCAGATCTACGATAATGCATTCGAAGTGCAGCTACTTTGGTAACTTTCTCCTAGTTACATCATAATTAGTATACGTGGATAGAATTATGATTTTCTCTCACAACACGTACTTACTGTCGGAATGCTAATCGCGATTGGTGTTACAATGACATGTTAGAGCCTTATTTATTCCAATCTTCATTGCTTTCTACGATAATAACTGTACGTAGCCTTGAAGGATAATTGAAACTTTTTTTTTGCCATGAGTTTACAATATAACATGATCATAGCTCTCGAGTGCTACTACTCCCGCTTACTCTCATTCAACCATTTATACACAACGCGAGCGTCTTTCCCCTTATATCTCTCATCGTGCATCGCCTCACCAAACGCTTCCAGTGTAGGCTTATCTAGTACCGTCTTCGCACCAACCATCTCCGCAAGCTGACTTCCCATTCCCAAAACCTTCGCGCAAAGCTCAATTCGGAATCCACCCTCATAATCCCTTGAGCTAGGCACATTCGCCTGAATTCCTGGCACCGGATTGCTCTTACTCGTCACCCAGCACTGCCCCCCACTCACATTGATCACATCCGTCAATAAACTTAGGTCTAAGCCCATTTTTGCACCGATGTTCAGCGCTTCAGATGCTGCAAGGCTGGTGATGGCGGAGAGGTAGTTGTTGATTACTTTGAAAGCTGTGCCGGACCCGATATCACCGCAGAGGAAGATCGAGGACGGATTGCCCATGTGTGAGAGATAGCCTTTGACGGTCGGCCAGATCTCTTTGTTGGACAGACCGGCCATAAAGGCTAGTGTGCCGTCTTGGGCACCCATGGGGCCGCCAGAGACAGGTGCGTCGACGAACGTGAGATATTGGCTTACACTTGAAGTTTCGACTGCTTTGGCGACTTCAAGGATAGTGGCAGTTTCGATAGTCCCGCATTCCATGATAATCTTTCCTTGCTTTGGTGCACCGCTGCCGGCGGCAAATATTTGTTGCGCGCCAGCAAGTATGCCCGTCTTGCTATCCAAGTACACCTTCTTTACCACATTGGAGTCTGGTAACATGGTGATAACCGTATCCGCCCTTTGAACCGCCTCATAGCCGTTTTTAACTACCTCTACTGGTCCGTGGCCTTTGGCGTCTTTTTGAAACCGCTCAAGGGCATCAGAAGAGACATCGCAGATTAGAAGGGCATGTGAGTCATCGAGACCTTTTCGTAGGTTTAATGCCATGGGATAACCCATTACGCCAAGGCCTAGATATTGTTAGAATCATGTCTCGAATCGGTAGAAGGATGAGCAAAGTACCTATAAAGGCGACCGTTTTATCTGAGGCAGTCATATCTGTATTGTCTTTCCAAGTTGTTCCTTTCTCGGTTCCTTGTGTTTGAATGTCTGCTACACTGTGTATTGCAGGACTTGTGTATTGTGCGATGGCTTCTGCGCTAAGTAATGCTTACAATAAGTAGCTAGCAAGGTACATATGCTGATATCAGGCACAAGAGAATTATTATCGCTCCAATAACTCTCAAGCCCTTTGCTGAGCCGTTCTAAAGAGTATCGTCATCGGCCCGCTGCCTTTTGCAGGAAAACAGGGGCACGGTCACTTTCCCCGCGCAACCCCTCTTAGGCCTCCTTCCCCACGCGGAGAAGAACCTTGACCCCACTGGGAAGTCAAATTTCTCCAACGTCAGCATGGAGGCTGCCGAACTTGCAACTCCTATGCTACGTAAACTCAGGATCCTGGATATGAGCTGTATCTACCTCCATGTTGAAAATTTTTATCCTCCCATTATCATCTAGCAATCATGGCAGCAGTACTTGAGACAAAGGACTTCCCCCCTCAACCAGGACCCGATGAAAAAATGGAACAGATGCATCATCAAGAATACTTCGCGCAAGATGATACTCCTGTAGATATCGACGCAAAGAAGAGAGAAGATGCATTGAGGCGGAAGCTCGATCGCTTCGTTGCACCTGTCATGATGATGTTAATGTTGATCAGCTATCTCGATAGAGGCAATATTGGCTTCGCAGCAACACAGGGCATGACAGCAGATATCGGACTGAAAGGGAGTGAACTTAATGTATGTTGTCGCAATGATTTTTCGGACCAACGTTTCTAATGCACGGATAGACGGCCGTATCTGTGTTCTACATCTTCTATATTCTCGCCGAGGTAAGTTAACTTGATTTTTTCACCATATCTACAATCTCACAAGAAACACGACTAACGACTTCCTTGTACAGTTCCCAACCTCCCTTCTGGTCAAACGTCTCCAATTCAACCGCGTGATTCCAATCATCACTTTCTGTAAGTAACCCTGTAGAGATTGCACGTGAGACGCATGCTGAGTTCCTACCTCCACCTTAGGCTGGGGCCTGACATGTCTCTGTACAGGCCTCGTGAAAGGCTTTGGTGGACTCGTGACAGCACGTGTCTTCCTTGGCTTCTTCGAAGGCTGCTTGTTCCCTGCCATGACTCTCTTCTTGTGCAACTGGTACACAAGAGAAGAGCTTGGCATCCGAATTGCGTACCTGTTCATCGCAAGTGCGTTGAGTGGAGCCTTTGGTGGGCTTATTGCTTTTGGGATATTGTATATGAATGGTGTCGCCGGATGGTCTGGGTGGCGATGGTAAGCTTATGAGCTCCTACACATCGCCAAAGCTAACGTGCCCCGACAGGCTGTATGTCATCGAGGGCATCATCACGATTGTGTGGGCTTTCTGCTGCATCTTCCTTGTACCCAAGGACTTCGAAACCGCGTACTTCCTGAACGCGGAAGAGAAGGAGTTGATGCGCCAGCGTGCCAAACGAACGCAAGCGTATTCAGATTCGGAAGGATCAGGTCACTACGGAAAAGCAGACATCAAGGAAGCTGCGAAAGACATTAAGAGCTGGGTGCACGGCTGCATTCAGATCGCTGTTGTCACCATCTTGTATGGCTTTGGCACGTTTTTGCCGATCATTATCAGGAACGGATTCCATTATTCGACACGACAGGTATGAACTTGGTCGAATATATTAGCGCAGTTCGCATGCTAATGCCATATAGGCACAATATCTCGTCATTCCAGTCAATATCTGGGGCGCAATCGTCTACGCTGTCGGCGCATACCTGTCAGACCGCTATCAAACCCGCTTCCTCCCACTGATTTTGGCCGCACCCTTTGGCATAATCGGCTATGCTATCCTGCTCACCCCTGTCAGCGCTGGTGCGCAATATGGCGCGACCTACCTCATCGCCACAGCATGCTTCCTCTGCACGGGTGGCAATATCACCTGGCTATCTGCAAATTGCGCGCCAGATGGAAAGCGCGCTGCCTCCCTAGGAATCCTCCTAACCCTAACAAACATTGGAGGCGTGGTATCAGGTCAGATCTACCAAAGTAATGCAGCACCGAAGTATACACTTGGGCATGCGTGGAGCTTAGGATGCCTAGCATTTGCGTGGTGTGGATGGTGGATTATCCGATATATCTACAGGAGGAGGGATATTGGAAAAAACAAGAAGATTGCGGAGGGATACGTGAAGCCAGAGGGAACCATGTACACGGATCGTGAGCCGGACTTCAAGTATCAGACTTAGTAGTGTCTGCTCCGGCTTCGGAAAGAAGCCACACAAAATCTTTGAAACGCGTTGCGTTTTTCGCCTGGGAGTTGGAATATTTCAGATAGCATAGTATACTAGTAAACTAGTCTGACTTTTGTCCTCCAAAAATACTAAGGGACTCATCCGTGCGCGTATATACCGCAAAGGGCATCCCTCTCGAACCTCGACAACATACAATCCGCATATTAGTACATCCCTAGAACAGGCTTACGCATCGCAGTACTGACTACACATTCTACAACTGCTCGACTAGTTCAAATGTGATTAAAACGGCTCGACACGAAGAATGACCATTAGCAATGATTTGTTGCATGATTGCTCTACCTTTGAAACAAGCAAACATAATTCCCTCCATACTTATAATCATGCCGCACAACCTGCCAGACCAAGAGATACAATCACACAGCCAGCAAAGATGCCAACACCCCCAAAGAAATGCCGCAACTAAGATCTCACCCCAGGACCATGACAGCCTACTTCAGAAGTACGAAGCTCTTGAAAAGCAAGCCCGTCAGCTCAACGCCGTCAACGCCGAACTTTACAGCGAGCATGGAGGGTTCAAGGAAACCATGGGCAGTCAAGAAGAGAAGATCTTCTCACTTGAGACGCAAGATCAACCCGGTTTCATGAACGAATTGTTGACTACACAAGACACGCACGTATTGGAGATTGAAAGTCTTAAGAAGCAGGTGAGGGAGCAGCAAGAGCGCATCTATGACCACGAAGCGACGATCCAGAGGCGTAACGATACCGTACGAACATTAAGGACTGAAAGAAAACAGCATAAAGACGAGGAAGATCCTGAGTCGATGCTGGAAGGCGCAAACATGACCGATGATATTCGAGGTAATGCTATTACTGAGCATACACGCATCGTACGCAGCAAAAACTTCGAAATTGCTTTACTCAAAGGCCGCATTGAAGAACTTGAAGGTCGTCCCTCCGACTGCGCCCGGGATACTGAGAAATCTTCTCGCGAGCTTCATGATCCCGAGCAAACAGCCCGTGCTCAAGTTGCTATGTTGGAAAGAGAACACCAGAAGCTAAGAGATGAGTTGGGTCGACTATATGCGCGGTTTGACCGTTCAGAGGAAAAGCTTCAACAGTGTGGTCAGCAGCGGCAGGAGCTTGAGAATAGAGATAGGCACAAGAGAGATCAGATCGAGTGGCTCATGCAGCGGCTGGAAGGAAGACAAGAGAAGGAAGAGGCGCCAGGGGCCGAGGCTGAGCAGAAAGACAGTGAGGAGGACGAAGAGGATTGTGAAGGGAAGTGTCAGGTATGAAGCAGAAGCTGTATGATATGGCTCACTGTCTCCAGTGGTATAGCAAAATATTGGAGGCTATGATAGGGCAACGCTGGTTGAGGTGGACTTCAGTGGTATAGGAATTGTAGAGTCAAAACCTGAAGACGGTGGCAATGGTAGAGGTGCCGGGGAAGGCAAACGGGGAGGATGATCATGCTGGTTATGGCCTCATTGTGCAAGGACTTTCTAGGTAGAGAGTAAATAGTCTGATGGCAGCAGCGACATGGCAGTATTAAGGACGACATGGAAAATTGTAAGCTCGTTGTTAGCTCAATCATTGTTGGAGTGCTAACGCTGTGAGATGTTAGGAGACTTTTCGGAATAATACGAACACGCTCCTGGAAACAGAAAATCGGTCGCAGGGGGCGAATTTTGATTTGCGTTGAGTGCCGACAGCCAAATAGCGGCTATAAAGAAGCGGCGCACGGGTGCGCCTGTCTCTCGGTACCAATATCAGATTGCAGTGGTCGACCATTGAACATGTGCAGTTGATGAACAGCAGGCAGACTCCAACTCATTATGCGCAACAATGTCAGATAGCCCCAAAGGCGGCAATGGCACTGTTCCTGTCCTTGAAGATGAGTAAACCTCAAGGAGCACTCAGGCTCATAAGAACGCAATGGTCACGTACCCGCCCTTCCGTTCTGCCGAAGAAGAGAAAGCACTCCACGTACGACGTATCACTTCATCTCCACAAATCGAAATAAAGTGCGCATCTTTCCTTTCCAGAGATCTGTACCACGTCACGCAAAAAAGATCTCCCACCCTCGCACAGACGCGTGTGAGAAACCCAGTAACCATTCTTCCGGGTAAAATGGGGCTGGCAGCGAACCCTCGTCACTCGTGTTGTTTATATCACGCCCACACGCCGCACGATACGCCGTGGATCGATCGTCTTAGCATGCTCAAGCGAATTTGTCAGATGATGCGTGCATTGTAAGTTTGCTACTGGTGGAGGGAGTCGCGTAAATGGTGCGTTCCATGGGTGTTCGCAGGTCGCCGAGTGCGAGAGTGCTCTACTCGACGGAAATCCTTCGATCGAATCCTGCGGTAAGGGCTAGCGACGAGATGCAAGGAACAAACCGAACACGAGACGCAGCTTGTATCTGGGACGACCATGCCTGCACAATCGGTGTGACCGTGTATTGAATTGCGGCTCGCGCCATGCATAAGAGCAATTTAGACTAGCGCTCCTGAGACGAGCGCTTATTGTATGCTGCGCATGTGACAAGACGTGTTGTTGACATAAGTATGAGCCGTCACCGTGCGCGGCAGGTTCCGATCTGTTGAGCATTTGAGATTTGCAATCCCAATCAGAGAGCAGCCGTGTCTTGTGGAAAAGCACTTTGTGATGGGTCATCCATTCGCTCCCTTACGCCGTAAGCCAAGGCTAGCATGCAAGGTGACAGGCTACACTATCGTAAAGTGTGCTGTCAATCCGTGTGAGCGGCTCTTAGTGCGAACTACTCCTCCAAGCACGAGCAGATCTAGCTGGTTGAACGCATTTTTCATTCGGTCGCTCTGGAGCCAAAAGATCGGTATCTACGACAGCTGTGCTAAGCTTTTCATATGGACGATCTGGAATGCCTGAGACTAAAAAACAACCATGCACAGGGGAGGGTTGTGAACTTGGCTGAGCTGAACGCTCTCGTGAACTCCGAGAATGTGGCGTTCACCAGGAACATGCGACTCTGAATTTTCCCTGACGCGTATATCACTAACTGCATACGGGTCGCCAAAGGGACAGATTGATGAGGATGTAACAGAAAGGAAGAGAAGAGTTGCAACACTGGTTTGGGTATGGATGTTTGACAATGATTGCCCAAATGTAGGACATGTGTTACTGTGGTTTGGTTGATCCTGCACGGCCCGGAAGTCCCTCCTGGATCTTGACTGATCCAAATCGGGAAACGCTCTAAATCTCCATGCATGCTGCCAGGCAC
The DNA here is from genome assembly GCA_033682645.1 of Phoma sp. ATCC 74077. Taxonomy (NCBI): domain Eukaryota; kingdom Fungi; phylum Ascomycota; class Dothideomycetes; order Pleosporales; family Didymellaceae; genus Phoma; species Phoma sp. ATCC 74077. Next base: position 365,085 of record JAWDJC010000003.1, read on the forward strand.
ACGAACGCCTCCTGCGCCATGCAATGAACTGAAGAAGATCGAAGAGCAGCGGTCGCAGTACGCGACTTATCTGACGACCGATAATTGTTGTTTCGATAAGAACTATCATCTAAAGAGAAGTTCACGTCGAGACTGGTTAAAGTGTGATTACTCTGCGCGATCTTGATTCACTGCAGCGCCAAGAATCTCAACATCAAAGAACTGTTGTCTGGGCAATGTTGTCGATGGCTATGAGCTCCATCTAGTGAGCACGGAGTAGGTGGGCCCGGTTCATTGAGCCGATTTGGCTGAGGCGTCTCGTGGAGATATAGTACATGGAGACGTCGCCGAACGCGACCCCGGCTTGGAGCCAGGGCTAGGGTGGTGACGAGGCCAGACCATCGTCGTCCAATGCGATAGGCTCCTCCTTTCAGATCATATGCTCGTCATCCATTAAATGCCACGAGTTCAGCCTCTGGGCAAGGATGATAGCTAGCCTCATGGTTCAGTGCCCAGGATCTGCCATGGGGCCCCTGCGTTGACGGGAGCTAATGGAACAGGCGCTGATCGGCCTAGAACGCAAAGACATGGAATCATATGAAGAATCGCAGACATGGGCCACGTTTTCGGATGCGATTGCGAACCTGATCCTAGTGGACGCGGAGTAGACGGCGCTAAAGTAGCCGTTCCTGTGTATGTGAGCTGAAATACCTCCTTCATTGAGCTACATATAAGATCCGCCCCGCTTTCCAAAGTGCTAGCTCACCTTCCCACGACATTTTGAACCAGCTTGCGTTGACATTGGACGGAGTCACATAACCTCTTCAACATCTCACATTCAGACATTGTCGAACAAGCAAGTGTCATCATACTCGTTGAGCAAGCCAGGAATCGAAAATGTGCCGCAACCTTAACATGAGGGCGAAGAACGTACGGTCCGGACGAAGTCGCCTTACTGAGGAAAACTTGCGTCTGCACAGTTTTATCCATATCAAGGTATGTGAACGGAGCTGACGCTGCTAAGCCATCGAGACTGACAAACAATCTAGAATGACAGCGCGTGCGAGTTGAGAGAAGAGCCAGTTTGGGTCTCGGTGTCCAAGTCGTTTGACCAAGTCGATGACGGTTTCGAAGGATCTGATGACGGAGACCCGGACAACATCGCCTTGAGGAGAGCGGCTTCGCTAGAGGCGCTAAAAGCGTACGGCGGGTGCTTCGCCTCTGGGTTCCTAGCGATGCAAGATCCACTTCCTTGGACCTCGAGAAGGGACAGTCACTTTAGTAAGAAATGCCCCGAAGACATTGAAGGGCTCGATCTGGTAAAACTGGCATCCGAGATGGTCTCGATCGAAACGGAAAGTGCGAAGACAAGTTGGAGCAGTCTATACAGTAACGCTGGTTGCCCGCGACCAGACTCTGATACCTTGAGTCACGCAGACTTTGAGTCAATGAAGAACGAACGGAAGTGGAGTTGGAGAAGTATCGGAAGGAAGAGACGAAGCGTAGAGAAGTTGTCAAAGGAGTAGACCGGCTTGATTTTCTCATCGTTGTTTGTTTAGCGAAGGCGTTTGGGTGCTTCGATCAACATTGCGGGACCATCTCTTTTGTCATGAACGACCTCTGGGGGCAAATTTTTCTATGAATACCAACCTAGTAGTGTATAATGGTAGCCTCAATGGCAGGTGCATATGAGCATAAAGGCCTCTCGAGGCTGCTTGTCTCCCGACGACTGCATAGCCACCGTTCGAGCACGAAAAGTTTAGATTTTCAAATCTCCTCAGACTTGCTCCTGCAAGAGTTTTGCGAGCATTTCAGAGTGATCGGGTCAAATGGAGAGCCGAATGCACAACTCTTGCATGCAGTACCGGCAAGCGTCTGGCGAATATCCCCGGAAGCTCAGCAGCGGCACCGGTGCAAAGTCCCGTGGGCCGGGTCAGGCATCGGCCCAAACTCAATAGAAGTCCAGAACCTCGTGGATGGCAGCCAGGCAGCCTCAAGCGAAAGGGTGTCAGCTCGTGCGGGGATGGATGTATTGAGGTCACGATGGTGGTTCGTGGGGATAGCAGCCGCCGTGGGGGACAGCTGCAGGCTGATGATGAGCTGCGCCTGACCTGCGAGGCGAGCCAGTCACGGCGCGCGATTTGGGCCTGAGAAATGGCCCGAATCCAGGGTCAGAGGAAAAGTCGAGCGACCGCACAAAGAGCCATTGAAGCTCAACAACGATAAGAAAAGACGCGAACGAGGCAGGGCTGCATGGTGCGAGGACGACGGCGTGGGTGACGTACTTGGTGGGTCCAAGCCAGAGGAGTGCGGTAAACTTCGGCGTGGAAGTCACGATGCATGAGAAAGGGCAGCGGCGAGGGAGGAAACGAGTCGCACGAGACCCATGGAGCATCGTCGCGCCTGAAGCAGCCGGGTGGTCTTCGCTGCTTGACAATGCAACAGCTCACCGCCTGAATGTCATTACTTATCCTGCAGCGACCATGACTAACCCACCGTCAACGCCTGCTGAATCGACTCTGTAGGAAGCCATCGGCGGACCTGCCGGCACGCATTCGTCCAAAGCCATCCTTCGCCCATCGTGAAGCAGTCTTCATTGCCCTCAGTCCCTACACCGCACTTCCATACGCCGCACATACTAGTTCCTCCAGCGCCTCCGTCGTGTGCCCCCTTGATCTTCTGTTCCTCAACTAAAAACATCTTCAAAAGGGTTCGCCCCGCCCCCACCACCAACAGCGGGTACCTCAGCCATCCCATGCTAACTCCGATGTAGGATTTACGCCATAGCGAACAATATCTTCACCACCCACCCGCCTCAGCACAGCATCGCTTGACGGCTGCCCTCGCCTACCGTCCCCCAGAGCATGACCTCGCAATCTTTGAAGCCTCGTCGTTCCTCTACAGTGGTCGACCCGTACGCTGCGCCGCACGTCTACTACGGCGAGAGCCATTCGCGGAAGCACGTCAGAGCGAGGACCTACTCGGCCGTCAGTTTTTTCTTCGCCAATGTGCATGCCAGTGCTAACAAGAAGCAGAATGTCGATCGCGCCGGCCGCAATGCCCCAATCTCCGAAGGCTTCTCCCAAGGGAGGCGCATCAGTCACGGTGCGTCACTCCTACAGGACACACAATCCCATACATACTGACGGCAGCAGACGAGGTCTCCCTGCAACCGCGTCGCTTCCTCGTGCAGGTCGAGCCGACGCTGAAAACGCTTCTCTCTCGTGAGGATTCGGACCAAAATTACCAAATTACAATAGACGATAAGGGGCCAAAGGTAGTTACAATTTGATCGAGAGTGGGATGAAACATGTCTGATTGCATATAGGTACTTTCTCTTGGTACCCTCGCGTCTAATGCCCACAACAAGTTCGACGTGCGAGGCACCTACATGCTCTCAAACCTCCTTCAAGAGCTCACCCTCGCCCAAGATTACGGCCGAAGGACCATTGTCCTCGACGAAGCGCGTCTAAATGAGAATCCCGTAAACCGCCTCTCTCGATTGATTCAATACTCCTTCTGGGATGGCCTCACACGACGCATTGACGGTTCCAACATCGCGAAAGTGGGCGTGGACCCCAAAGACTGGACGGACGACCCGCGTCCCCGTATATATATTCCTCAGGGTGCCCCTGAGCAGCATGAGTACTACAGCCGCATTGCCAAAGAGCACCCTGAGATGCGCCTGGATGTCGTATGGCTGGACAAGAATTGCGACGATCCCGAATACGTGAGAGATCTGAATAAGGCACCCGGCTTGCTCGCCATCGCTATGGAGGAATGGATTGATCCGGTCACCAAAAAGAAGGACTTGCGAGGTCTGCCATTCGTTGTCCCTGGCGGTCGCTTCAATGAGCTCTATGGCTGGGACAGCTACATGGAGTCCCTTGGTCTGCTTATCAACGATCGTGTCGACCTCGTCAAGTCCATGGTTACCCACTTCTGTTTCTGTATCAAACATTACAACAAGATTCTCAACGCAAACCGCACATACTACCTCTGCCGGTCTCAGCCGCCCTTCCTTACAGACATGGCATTACGTGTCTTTGAACGAATCAAGCACGAGCCGGGAGCTAAAGAGTTTTTACGAGAGGCTATTCTTGCTGCTATCAAAGAATATCACTCGGTCTGGATGTGTGCCCCCCGTCTAGATCCCGTGACTGGTCTTACACGATACCGACCCAGCGGTTTTGGTGTTCCTCCTGAGACCGAGGCCACCCACTTCGAGCACATTTTGATGCCGTATGCAGAGAAGCACGGGATGACTTTTGAAGAGTTTGTAGACGCGTATAATCACCGGCGAGTGAGTGAGCCTGAGCTGGACAATTACTTCCTGCATGATCGTGCAGTACGTGAATCCGGGCACGACACATCCTACCGCCTCGAGAAGGTCGCGGCAGATCTCGCTGTAGTTGACATCAACGCCCTACTCTACAAGTACGAAGTTGATATTGGCCGTTGTGTGCGGAACCATTTCGGCGATCGACTCGAGATTCCAGCCGAGTTTTGTGCCGGCAACATGAAGCCCGGTCAGATTGAAACCTCGGCCGTCTGGGAGCGCCGGGCTAGGAGACGTCGCGTTCAGGTCGACAAGTTCCTTTGGGACGAAGAAGCCGGCATGTATTTTGACTATAACACCGTGAAGCAGGAGCGTACAGGCTACGAGAGTGCGACGACCTTCTGGCCCATGTGGTCCGGCCTCGCTACTCCACGGCAGGCTAGCATTCTTATGGAGAAAGCCCTGCCCAAACTCGAAGTCTTCGGTGGCATCGTCTCCGGTACGGAGAAGTCCCGCGGTAAAGTCGGTATTGATCGACCTAATCGCCAATGGGATTATCCGTTCGGATGGGCGCCGCAGCAGATCCTTGCCTGGGTCGGTATGCAGCGGTACGGATATGATGCAGAGGCTCAACGCCTGGCCTATCGCTGGCTTTTCATGGTGACCAAGGCGTTCGTCGACTTCAATGGTGTTGTTGTCGAAAAGTACGATGTCACCAGAAAGATTGATCCGCACAAGGTTGAGGCGGAATATGGTAATCAGGGTAGCGACTTCAAGGGCGTTCCTCGTGAAGGGTAAGCTATCATATAACTTCACCGGGAGACCATCTACTGACAGATGATAGATTCGGCTGGGTTAACGCGAGTTACATCTACGGTCTTACGCTTCTCAGTGCTCACGAACGTCGTGCTCTTGGCGCTCTCACAGACTGGGACAGCTACGAGAAGGCCATGTCGGATCTCGGCATGAAGTGAACAGGTTCCATTAGACTTACGACTTGATGATATGCACTTGCATTAGGTGCTGGACAATGGCGCCGGCCCTCTGTGGCTTTGGGTCTAATACTGTTCATCGGCACTACGAATAAGTGCTCGGGGTTGCGTGAATAAGTTTGGTTATGCGATGCGATACTTGCCAAGGTGTGGTTCGAGTATGCTACAGTGGCGGAAGCCGGAGTGGAGCAGTCTATTGCATTATGACCGGTATGGTGTTCTATGGAAGTTTTGGTTCGAGAGCAACGCATAATCGTTCCTATGACTCAAGTAGACCTATAATCCGTCAATAATATTGATAACCTTTTCACACTGTTCTTCTCATTTATCGTTGTCTACTCAAGCGAATTCGTGAAACTCCTATGAAGAATGCCGTTACGGCCTGCTTGGCAATTCAAGGCCACTCGTCTGGCGATTAGATATAGACCACAGCAGATTGTATTACAACTACATCATGACTAGGTCTTTGCATCTGGCTAGGGCAATGAACCACAAAAGCTGTGCAAATATGATAGAGACCTTCAATCAACAATAATAGCGAAACAAAGCACGCTTAAGCAGGCGGCAAACCACACATTGACACAAGCGAAGCACCAAGTCCCACACCATCCCCAGGGATCCTCAAGATACCCAATTGAGAATCGCATTCTCTCAACCCCTAAAACAGTCGTTACATAGCGCAGTAGTCCTCTCCTTCCTGACGAAGTCGTGACCCTCATCACCGCATAACCCAGATATTACAAGGTGGTGATTATCAATCATCAATCATCCAATGTCATTGATAAGTTACATTTATCCCGCCCCAAGCACCAGCGCCTGTCCATGGTAAAATAGGAGCAGACACCCAAGCATTAGGTCAATAGTACAAGTACAGGGCTTGGAGCGGGTTTGATATGCCTCTTTTGACAAACGAGTCTCTCATTGCGAAGGAGCGACGACGTATACTGAAGAGGGTGAATGAAGTGTTGTGACTCTTTTGAGAAGGTCATGTAGCCCTGTTGTGGAGGGTGGTATAGACTATCAGCTTGGGAAGCTAAGTCCTCTTTGCACATGCAATGAAAGGTGTTAACGACAACTACAAGATGATATCTTCTGGCGGTCCAACGTTGACTCTTCATGGGCTACAATGATGAAAGGAAGCTTCACAGCTATGGGTGTTGGGAGTCTCCTTCTGGTGGTATCTTTTCTTATACCTGAGGCATCCTTTGTACCTCTGCAATTTGATAATGTATCGAAGAAAGCTTCAGGACCAGCTGCAAATCAACCTGAACGTGACGATTGAGACGACACAAGAAGCAGAGTGAATAACGCACATTAGCCGGTCTAGCACACGATAGTAAACTCGTATCAGCCACAGCAAAGATTGGTCGTGAGGTGAAAGAAGGGCGGAAGGGCTGTCGAGCTGAAGTTTTGGGCATAGAATCTTCGAGAGACCCTGGCCTAAGCGAGGCTAGCGCGTGGCGGTGACCTCACGCTCCGCTCCGACTCATCGACGCCTTGCATCGCCTTTTAGACCTCTGGATAAGTCAAAAGCTCGATTGTCTGTGTCTGTATTCTTCACATTCAACATCCACTTGTCCAACTGTACGTTTGCCGATTGACAACTCGACTCATCAAACGCCCTCTCTGCAGCCCTACACCCCCTCATCCCCACACGACATACCGCTCGATCTTCTGCCTCACTCAACCACAACACCTCACACACCACTTTCAAGATGTCTGACGACTGGAACTCCGTCACCAAGATTGGTAGCCGCACCCGTGGCGGCGCCGCTGGACCCCGCGAGACGGTTGTCAAGGGCAAGTCTGCGCTGAACGCTGCCCAGCGAAGCGGAGCTGTCATTGCCACGGAGAAGAAGTACGCTTCTTCCAACGCTGTAAGTACCATCCATGCCACGCCAGACCCTCGGCCTCCCACTCGCGGTTTTGTGACACCCTCTCCAATCGCAACCTCACTAACGCTTTCATTAGGCCGCAGCCTCAGCCTCCCAAGAAGGTCAGCGTCTCACAAAGGTCGACCGTTCCGATGATATCGTAAAGCCAAAAACTGTCGGCACCGTTGTTGGTCAAGCCATCTCTAAGGCGCGGTCCGAAGCCAAGAATGACAAGGGCACCACCATGACGCAGAAGGATCTGGCGACAAAGTGCAACACCACACCTACCATCATTGCAGACTTCGAGCGCGGCACTGCGGCACCAGATCAGAAGCTATTGGGGACGATGGAGCGCGTGCTGAATGTTATTCTAAGGGGGGATAAGATTGGGCAGCCCAAGTTCCCGAACAAGAAGAAATGAGCGGACCTACTGGAGCTTGGCGAAGAAACTCGCTCAGGCGGAACTCGAGGCTCCGCTCATTGGTTCACCGTAGAGGCTTTCGCTGTGATGGATCTTATACTCTGGATTAGCGGGCGTGGATTAACGGGCGTTTGATGGAAATCATGTTAGAATGACCAAGCATGAAAAATTCGACGAATTCGGAGGAGCTGGGTGCATGACTTTCAGTCTGGACTACTCTATCCATTATGCCTTCCTCGAGCGTACTTAGAAGCTAGAGAAAATCCATGATTCATGACTTCTTCCAATCACCACCCTACTAACCTCATCGTGATCTACTGTCTATATACATACGAATCGTTACAGTGGAGGTCTATCACACATAGGCGGCGCCTCACTAGGCTCCTTAGGCGGCTTCACACGCTCTCCACCCACTTTCTCAGCTTTCACAAAAACCGGAATAACACCGCCCGTCTCCAGCGCAAACTCCCGATGCCCAAACACCTCCAGAATACTGCCTATAGCGCCCGAGTGCGCCGTCAGCGAAACGAACACATTCCCATCGCTATCGAAAACATCATCTAGAAGCTGAGCAAGACGATACCGCCGTGCAGATCGTGGTTCGCGATAATCTGCCTTCCACAACTCATCTTCCTCGGAGAATCCCTCTTCAAACACCACGTGCGGAAAATTTCTCTCGATCACGCTCTTTGGACTGCGTCGATCGCAGGTATGTACGCCCAGCGCTTCTCTCAGCAGCTCTTTGATGAGCGGCTTGTACTCTTTGCCAGGCGGGAGGTCAAGTTCCTTGAAGGTGAGGTCTGCGGTCTCGATGGCGCGGGTAAGGGGGCTGATGTAGTATGTTTCTGGAGGGGGAATACCATGGGGAAGTTTCTGATGCCAGAGGGAGCGCACGTCTTTGGCTTGTTCCTGGCCTGTAGAGGTTAGTTTTGCGTCGGCCCAGATGATGCCGTCTGCGCCTTTGAGGGCGGACCAGTAGCACTTTGGATATGAGTTAGCGTTTTCTTCTGGTTTCGAAACACTTCAGCGTTCGGGAGATGTCTGAGGGACGGAGCGAGGACGGCATAGTGGAAGAGTGGACGTACGTCCCAGGCTTTCGTCCCGTATTTCGCCTCTGCGATATTGTGCCACCCTTGTCCGTGTCGTCCGAGGAATAGCACTTTGAAAGATTCTCCTTCTGTGGTGTTTTTGTCCCGTGTTCGGACGTATCGTTCAAATCGTTTCCATTGCTCTTCTGCCTCCTCACCGGAGTGGTCGGTGTCGTAAGTTCGATCTATGAGGCCGAAGTTGCTTTTCCTCTGGTAAATATGAGTAGAATGAACATTAGATCTAGTAGAACGGCCTTCTGAGAGCTACAAGTAGACGTCTGAACTCACAAAGTCGAATTTTCTATCGTTGGTCGAGCCTTCAGACTGGAGGAAGTAGCCTTTCTGGACGGTGTATTTAAAATGAACCTTTCGCGGCTGTTCGGCCGGGACTGGTATTTGATCACTACTGGCCATGATGTAGTATAGTAGAATCACAGTCGAGGATGCGAAGAAGATGGGCCTATGAGGTGTTAGTCTTGCAGCTCTGCTGCTTCGTTTTTCTATCCAGCGAATCACACAGGGACAAGAAACAGCTCACAAGGATATGCCGATGCCGCAAAATCTAGCCTTATACGTATTGGAAGTAAATAACATAACGTGAAGCAATTTAGTGTATCATATTCATCGTTATTTCGTAACGTTGATGGTCATGGAAGTCGCATTCTAGATCAGACGTGAGGTCGTGATCCTTCTGTCGCTAAAGAGTGAAAGTCAACCAATCACAAAGCATATGCCGAACACGGAGGAGATGCATGTTATGGAAGCTTAACGTTTCACATTCTCTCATTATCGAGGAACATAGCTCTCAGAGTCTCTCTATCTGAAGTTTGCTCCCTCAAAAACTTTTGGAGAGCCAGACCAACCTGCCGGAACGCCATTGCATGCATGCCCCATCATTCCAGACAATCCTCAAAGCCTTATGCATTACAAGTTCGCCTGCGCAGCCTCCCTTTCTACCTCGTACATAAAGTCGAAGTACGGCTTATCGAAATGGTGCACTCGTACGTAGCCATCCTCACCACCACTGCAGTAGCTGGTGCCTTGTGGGTGTACAGCGACGTAGTTCAGCGGCCCGAAGTGACCACGCACACGACCGATTTCCTCCATGAAGATCTTGTGGTAGAAGCGCGCTTCGAATTTACCCTGGCGCGCGGAGGTAGTGGTGACGTCCATGGCGGCTTGTCCTCCACCGAGGATAACGTAGTCTTTTACGGGGGTGATGGCGGCGCTGTTGAGGGGTGTATCGGCGACGTAGGACTTGAGGACGGTGAGTTCTTCGACGTCAACGAGCTATGAAGGTCAGCGATCGTGCTTCATGTGTGGTTGAGGTTTCCAACAATACCTTCGCCGTCTTGTCTTTCGAGGCAGTGATGAAGTATGTTCGGTCAGGTGCCCACTGGAGATCAGTGACTGTGCGATGTCAGCAGTGCTTTATTGTCTCCTTTAGCGTCTTGCATACTCTGCATATCTGGCTCATGCACGTCGTAGTTGCTGTTCAAGAGCTCTCCAGTCTTCGCATCCCACTGCGTAATAGATCCATCCTCGTGTCCTGAGATAATGTACTTGGCCAGGTAGCTGAACCCCGCAACGGTTGCCTTGCTCTCATCGCACACTATCCTCAAAAGTTGTTCGTCGGACTGTTGTGCCTCTGGGTCGGGGTTGATCTCGTAAACGCAAATGGTTGAGAGGTGACCAGATCGCTTCTCGGTGACACCGAGGAGCTGCCTGCCGTCTGGAGAGAACTCGACGCGCTTGATAGATGTGGCGAATTCCCATGTGTGCAGAAGCTTGCCAGTCTTAACCTCCCATAACCGCATCGTATTGTCTGCGCCACCAGTTGCGAGAAGTTCGGAGGAGGGGTTGACGTCGACGGTCCAGAGAGCGCCCTGGTGGCCATGGTATGTTCCTAACCGCTCGCCATTGTGTGAGTCTGTCTTTCGTTAGTCCGATTCCCTTCTTCGCATACGCATAGGTCGGTACTAACACCACGCGCACACAACGTGATCCTTGGACACCGAGAAGATGATGTCGCCGTCCGCGTTGTATTTGACCTGCGTAAGCGCACGCTCGTGTCCGGATAGTAGAATCGGCCTCATGTTCGTGGGATCTGTGGAAGTGAAGGTGGTCGGGGTATATGTGGCGGGGGAGGCGGCGTTCTTAAATTTCGGTGACTGTTCTGATATCGACGGCTTGGTGTTGAAGTGGGTTGTTCTTGCGCTAAACCCGATGTGGTTGGCGCACTACCTGTTCCGCATATCTCTCGGTGCGCTGAACGACCGGCTCACCAACTTGACTCAGACAATATCCAAACAAATTCAGAGAAAGGAATTTTAATGGTTGCTGTTAGGCTTTGGCCCTTGGACCTAAGATTACTCCATCAGCTATGAGTCAGAATACTAATGTAAATGGCTTCTGCTTGCCCTGCGCTCCGACACACTGGCCCGCGCATACATCATAGGATCGAAGGACTGGAGGCCTCGTTGACACATATGGAAAGACCAAATTCCAGACCTTCATTCACTGTATCCAAACCTCGCTCATAAGTCCTATCGCCGGCTGTCCCTCGTTTGCGTCGCCTATCTTTATTTTCCGCCTTCAGCTGCTACATCGTCAACATCTGCGCTCTCTTGTTATGTCATATCGAATCGAACGAATTCAATAACATTAACACATCCCGTACGATAGCGCTTGGCATTTCCGGTAAAGTGGGATACGAGTTTGAACATACTCGATTAGCACTTCAATCGCTGGCTCCTGGTTCCGCAGTGGTTGCTCCAGTGAGACTCTAGAGCATGGCGAGTGCCTGAACACCATAGAGTAACGGAGCAATAATGTCACAGGCTGATGTTTCTTTCCTCTCGATTTAGGCCATGATTCACAGCTCACGCGTCGATTTGATCATTGATAACAGTGCTAGAGACGAAACCCAGTAGATCTTACTGTAAACATTCAGCTTCCCCTTCCTGTCAGACAAGGCGTACTCGTGGTCAAGCGTATGAAGAGGGGATGTCAATCTCTATCCGTCCTTCTCCCGTTCCTTGGGAGATATCTTTTTTTTTTCATGGCAAGTGCCATCAGGTTGTTTTGCAAGATCATACCCTTCTCTGTGCAGATTGTTCAATCTTCACACGTCTATGCCCTCTCTGTGCAGTAGAGTTCACCTTCACCTTACACTTTCAGTGGCTCGCAGTTGCCGTCTCCTTGACAGGCTTGGCGCAAACGCGCTCTTGCCCTTCACGGTATGCAATCACACAACACCGAGCAGCCTAATCCGACGAAATCCCAATCCACATAAGCAGCAACCATTGACAGTTCTGTGGGTTCTCGTTCACGGTGCACCGTACAGTAACCATGTCTTCAGCGGAACCAACAGAAGCCGTTTTCATGGCTACCGCACTTAATCAACTCGAGAATCTTCGACCCGATGAGTACACTATAGCATTCGGTTCAAATGGCGAGCAGTTTTGCGGCACTCCAAACGGCTATTCTGCGTAAGTGAGACTAGTTCGACAGGATATAACACAAGCTCACAGTGTTGCCACAGCACTTACCTACCCGCAGAAGTCCTGATTGATATATACGAGGGCCGAATCAAGAAGATTGTCTGGGCCTCATTCGGAAGCAAGCCAGACTCTTGGTTCTTCGCTTACGAGACGAGAGAAGGCACAATTACTTTCCGCATGAGCCCTCATACACCAGAGGCGCTGCGTCAGTATATTCTGCAGCTCAGTGACACAAAAGCTGTCATGTCTCCCCTTCGCGTCCAACTTGGAGACAATGAATCTTTCGTATTGTGGACAGGGACAGTATGGGCATGCTCCAATCTCCCTCACTTGTTAAAAGTGAAGTTGTGCGAAATAAGCTCCATTGCCAGAGAGTGGGGTAGCGTCACAAGGGGATCTCTCAAATGTGGCACGCTACACAATGTACAATGGCACCGCGATGGAACATTCTACATCAAGAGCGGTGACCGTCATATCTGGAACTATGAAGCGAATATCGTCCGCGCCGCATGGTATGAGCTTTGGAAAGAGGATGAATATAAGAGGCTAGGATTGAAGGTACAAAATGAGCTCGCTGTACGTGTTTCAATTACCCACGTTGAACAGTCGCTAACATGTCGCAGTACGTCGCCATCGATCCTCATCCTGCCTCCGGAGAGTCTTTTGTGTTCCTCAAGAAGCAAGCGGCTGGGAAGGAAGCGCCTTTCATTGTCCATTTCGAGCAAGAACGCATCCACCACAACCTTGCGTCCAGTGATAGTCGTCCATCACCACTTATGAGCTTACAACACGTACCTCAAGAGCCAGGTGAATCACCCCATTGCCAATGGGCGGTAAGCAAGAAGTCAGGTCGGCCTCACCCAAAAGAATCATGGGAGTTGGACCTCCAAAAAGGAGAGAGGCTTCAAATTCTACGCGATATGGGCAGGGACTGGTATGTCGTTCGGGGAAGGAACGGCATCAAGGGATGGGTGCACGGCTCTTGGCTGGACTTCGGCGACCTTAAGCTACATGTTGACCCTAAGAGTGCCTACACCCAATTCCAGGAGGATCTACAGAAACTGCTGGTGGCCGGTCCACTATGCACTTTCCCGGCCATGGCCAGCTACATTGACGCGTGCACCAATGCCGATTGCCAGCTGCTGAAAGAAGATGTCGCCTCACTGGGTATATGCCTTCATGACTTGATGATTTTGCTGGAAGGCTCTGGTCGTTACTCGTATGAGTGGCTCAAGGAGGAACGAAATTTGTGGCATCCGGATAGATTCGCTCGGTTCTGCCATGCAGACCACACAGATCGTCTGAAGCTATTGGCGGAGCAGATGTTTGTCCTATATGGCATTCTAATGGACAGGTGCAAGAATTAATCGGAGGTCTTGATACTTGAGGAAAGTCTATGGTTCTGTTTGCCTTTTCCGGCAGACACGATGGATTCGATATATGGAGAATGTTGGCAATGGAGGTTAGGCAGAAGCAGACAGCGGGATGATTCAATAGTGCAGTCTATACGGAAAGATCATATGCCCTTCATACGCTATGTTCTTGTGTGTGTAAAGTCTCTTTTAAAAACATTGTATAGAATGTCTGTGTTTAGCCCTTGGATCCTTGGTTCGTACGTAATGACCCGCAGGGGAAAAAACTTTGGCGTCGGGGAGCTTTCAGTTCGTTCCGGAGCTCATATGGCCATACGCACACGACAAACTGAGTCATTGCAAAGATAGAAATGACCGCGTCGACACATCGCATCTTTTCCACTAGACTTGGAAAAGATTCGCTGGCTTGGCCTGGAGAGCGATGAGGGTGCTTCCGATGTGCGGACGATTTCGTGTTTCTGCCCGTTGCTTTCCGCAAGCTACGTCTACCCCGCCTAGAAAATATTGTTGCGCACCGCCGCCCCGCCATCTATATACCGGGCTGAAGACTGTGAATCAGGCAAGGCAGTTTTCGAGCACGAGGTTCAGTATGACGGCACAGAAGATCGATGGTACCGCAATTGCGAAGACGATCCGCGAGCGGTTGGGCCAGAAGATCAAGGAGAAGCAAGAGGTGAATCCGCGGTACAGGCCCAGCTTGAAGATTGTGCAGGGTATGTCGCGTTGCCATTGAGGGACACTATAGAGTATACAAGGCTAATTATGGACAGTCGGCGATAGGTCAGACTCCAGCACCTATGTGCGCATGAAGCTCAAGGCCGCCGAAGAGGCCAACATCGACTGCGAGCTCGTCCATCTTCCCGAAGACACCACGGAATCCGACCTCCTTTACCTAGTCTACGAGTACAACAACAACCCCTCTGTCCACGGTATTCTCGTCCAATTGCCTCTTCCGAAGCACATTTCCGAGCACACTATAACGTCAGCTGTCGCGGACGAAAAGGACGTCGATGGCTTCGGAATTCAAAGCATCGGCGAATTGGCGAAGCGGGGTGGTAAGCCTCTGTTCACGCCATGCACACCCAAGGGTGTCATGGTGCTGTTGCAGGAGGCGGGCGTTGATATCAAGGGCAAGAACGCCGTGGTGTTGGGACGCAGCGATATTGTCGGTAGCCCCGTTAGTTACCTGTTGAAGAACGCGGACGCGACCGTCACCGTATGTCATTCGAGGACCGCAAATCTACCTGAGGTCGTCAAGCAGGCCGACATCGTAGTCGCTGCCATTGGCAAAGCGCAATTCGTCAAGGGAGACTGGCTCAAGCCTGGCGCCGTCGTCATCGACGTTGGTACCAACTTTGTTCCGGACGACACAAAGAAGAGCGGACAGAGATTGGTTGGAGATGTTGACTTTGAGTCAGCAGTTGAAGTCGCGTCCCACATCACGCCAGTTCCTGGCGGTGTTGGACCCATGACGATTGCCATGTTGCTACAGAACCTTGTGGACTCGGCAGATGCGACGTTTGATCGACAGAAGAAGAGGAAGATCTCGCCCCTGCCTATCAAGATCGAAGACCCAATTCCTTCGGACATTGCCATCTCTAGGAAGCAACACCCAAAGCAAATCACGGCCGTAGCGAAGGAGGTAGGTATCCTGTCGCACGAACTGGAGCCATACGGTTCGACCAAGGCGAAGGTCGACCTCTCTCTGTTGAAGCGACTCGAGCACCGCCGCAACGGAAGATACATCCTCATCGCTGGTATCACACCGACACCGCTTGGAGAGGGCAAGTCAACGACCACAATCGGCGTAGCTCAAGCTCTGGGTGCACATCTCGGAAGGATATGCTTCGCCAACGTACGGCAACCCAGCATGGGCCCAACTTTCGGTATCAAGGGTGGCGCTGCCGGTGGAGGATACAGCCAGGTCATTCCGATGGATCAATTCAACCTCCATCTTACAGGCGATATCCATGCTATTACTGCCGCGAACAACTTGCTCGCTGCTGCAATTGAGACACGCATGTTCCATGAGAACACACAGAAGGACGGCCCTCTGTATAAGCGACTTGTACCGGCCAAGAAGGGCAAGAGAGAGTTTGTGCCGGTCATGTTTCGCCGTCTCAAGAAGCTCGGCATCGACAAGACGAACCCTGATGATCTGACTGAGGAGGAAATTCGGAAGTTTGCTAGGTTGGACATCGACCCAGAGACCATCACATGGCGACGCGTACTTGATGTCAATGATAGGCATCTACGAAAAATCACAGTTGGCCAAGCGCCGACGGAGAAGGGCCAGACCCGCGAGACTGGATTCGACATCTCAGTCGCTAGTGAGTGCATGGCCATTCTTGCGCTCAGCAAAGATCTCTCAGACTTGAGGGAGAGACTTGGTCGCATGGTTGTTGCTAGCTCTCGCGCTGGCGACCCCGTTACTTGCGACGACATTGGTGCTGGAGGCGCGCTGACTGCTCTGCTCGTTGACGCAATCAAGCCAAATCTGATGCAGACGCTTGAAGGAACGCCTGTCTTCGTCCATGCTGGTCCGTTTGCAAACATCAGCATCGGCGCCTCTTCAGTCCTGGCGGACAGGCTTGCTCTCAAGCTGGCAGGTACTGAACCTGACGAGGACCATGATGCGCAGACTGGTTTTGTAGTGACCGAGGCTGGCTTCGATTTTACCATGGGCGGCGAGCGCTTCTTCAACATCAAATGCCGCTCCTCTGGCCTCGTGCCCGACACTGTCGTTATCGTCGCCACCGTTAGAGCGCTCAAGAACCACGGCGGCGGTCCAGACATCAGCCCTGGCGCACAATTGCCCGAGGTCTACCGCACCGAGAACATCGAAACGCTCCGTGCTGGCTGCGTAAACCTCAAGAAGCATATCGAGAACGCTAAGCAATACGGCGTCCCCGTCGTCGTCGCTATCAACCGCTTCGCCACCGATACTCAGGCCGAGATCGATGTCATCCGCGAAGAAGCCATCGCTGCTGGCGCTGAAGACGCCATCCCCGCGAACCACTTCGCTGAGGGTGGAAAGGGCGCAGTTGACCTTGCAAAGGGCATCATTGCCGCTTCCGCCAAGCCGAAGCCTGATTTCAAGCTACTGTACGACGTCAACAGCGGTACGATTCAGGAGCGCATGGAGGCCATCGCGAAGAAAATGTACGGCGCCAGCGCTGTAGAGTTCTCAGAACTCGCACAAAAGAAGGTTGATACATACGTGAAGCAAGGATTCGGTAATCTGCCCATTTGCGTGGCCAAGACACAATACTCGCTATCTCATGACCCAAGTCTGAAGGGTGCGCCAACCGGCTTCACCATACCCATCCGAGACGTGCGCATGGCGGCTGGTGCGGGCTACCTGTACGCGTTGGCAGCAGACATCCAGACGATTCCTGGTTTACCGACTGCGCCAGGGTATCTGAACATCGATGTTGATGTCGAGACTGGCGAGATTGATGGCATGTTCTAGACTAGAATAGTGTGGGGAAGATTGAGGAGGAATGGAGTATGGGATGAAGTAATGTGTTCAACAACAATTACAAGATAGGGCATGGCGTTATTACGGACATGTATACTCTTTTCTAGAGCGGGTTATTCAACACGGAAGCATAGCGTTATGGGTATAACGGTCGATTTAACCAAAGAGGGTTCAATCAAGGGGCAACACGTGTGTAGATACTAGATTATGATGCACTCAACAAGCATAGAATATGATCACTAGTGATGGATTTGGAGATATAGAAAATCACCCAAACCAAGTTTATCAGTTTCGTTTGCTTTTGGTCATATACCCAAAGTGTGCGTAACCACACCATCAAGAAACTCCAGAGCACACATACGCAGCGAAACTAAACCTCCTAACCTCAAATCGAATAAAGACCATATCAGGAGTGAGCATGATTCCCAACTGAACTCCTGTTCTCGTGCTGAGTTTTCAATGACGCGTCGTCTAGTTTGTCGTCCATTCATATGTGGGGTTGGGCCCCAATTTTGTAGTCGTATCAAAGATGAGGATCGTCAGGAACAGTTGTCGTGTTGAGGCTGTGTATTGCGGGTGTACGGATCCCGAAGGAACGTGTACCTTAAGGTGATCGGAATGGCTGACGTGATGTTTCAGATGGGCCGCAAGGGAGTGGGTAGTCGTTGAGATACGTCACGTTCGAGATGAAGAGAGATGTGTTGGAGTAGATGTTCGCTGTGGTTTTGCTCATTGTGGACTCTTAGCCTATGTTTCTATAGCGACTTGCTCTATCCGCTTTTCTTGTGAGCTAAAAGTATTCTCGACCTGAGTTATATACCTTCGTGGAAGATAGAGATGGCCAGGTAGAAATGGTACTTCAGGCACACGGATAGATCGGAGACTAGAAGCAATACGTTTCATTGCACACATAGCAATTTGAAGTGGGCACTGCCCAAATTCCCAAGAGAAACATCTTCACCAAGAAAGGGCGGGTGTATAATCGCGGATGGTAGGAAATACAGAGTATGAGCTTGGCCCGATCGAGGCTGATTGGCTGCAAGATTTGATGACTTGGCGTACTTGGACTGTTGCAGCGCCTTCCGCGATACCCGTGTGCACGGATGGGGAGACTCTTCAAAACTGAGGGTGCAGCAGGACGCCTAAAGGGACTCTGAATATCGTGCAAGCCTGTTGTGGAGGACGATAGAGCTGAGAACCGTTCTGCGAGAGAGTAAAGGGACAGCTGCGAACTCGCTCAGCAGCATCGCCCGCAGCGGCAGTCCGGCGTACGCAAATTGTTGGATACGAGCAAGCGCTCAGCGCAACGAGACACGATCCGTCAGCATCGAAAATGGTGTCTTTGGCTGGTGGACCAGGGCGCTGATTGGCTGCAGCGGACTTGCGAAATTGTTCCTGCGTGTGGCCATGGATGTCCTTCGTTGTGAGTGTGGCGGAGCAGTTTGGTGCACTCGCCCCCCTGCTCTTTCCCCATCCGGCTGCTGAGGAGCGTCGGGCCCAGCTGTGGTGAAAGAATGAATGCGCGCTGTTTTTAGCAGCCGTGCCACACAAAGAGCTGCCTTCAACTGAACCACATGTTCGCCGCCGGATGCAGCGTAGACTACTGGCCATCGCAGCGTCCTGGCGATTCGGCAGCAGCTGGCCGAAGTCTCTTAAGTCTCGGCGCTGAGCAGGAGCCGCGCGTATTGAAGAGGCCCACTTGCGACTCCCACCGTCTCGCTCCCCTGAAGCCATCCGCCGTGCATAGACCTGTGCTCACGCCCCGCTGGGATCCTCTTACCATCTGCCCTCGCCGCTCGCTCTCCTCAGGCACTCTCAAAACCTCCAGGTCGTCCTGTAACGACAGTAATTAATTCGTTTGGGTTGCGTCGAGTGGGAGATCCGCTGATCGCACACCTGTCCAATCGTTAGCCACTCAACCCCTTCTTTTAGCCTCCCCAGCCGAGACCCACCAGCACCCGCCGCGCAGCTCGCCCGCCCTGTCTGCACGCCTGCCCGCTGCCCGGTTTTCCAGTTGCTTGCGCAACCACCGGCCTCGACATCATCACATCACCACCACCACCTTTTGTCACCACCGACTGCCGCTCGTTCACCGCACGCCCTTGCACTTTCCGCTTCTACCAACGCCCGCTACCACGGCCTTTTTCAACGCTCGCTGAAGCACCACCTATCGCCGCTGGACTGGCCGACCCCCCCTTCGCTGTACTCGTACCGAGTACGACACCGCTCCGCCTGGGGCACAACGACTTCTCGCTCCTCACCCACCACACAACCACCCACCATGCTTCCGACGCTTTCCAAGTCGCTGCTCTGGCTGGCAGCGGCCGCCGTGCCGCTCGTCTCCGCTGAGCGCATCATCGAGTCCAAGTCGCTCAACCCCTGCATGGCCAACTCCAGCTTCTCCGCCACCCTCTTCAATGTCGCATTCACACCGGCCAACCGCAGTTTGGGTTTCAAGATCGAGGGCATTTCGAACATTGCCGGCAAGATTGAGGCTGACATGGAGCTGCTGGTCTACGGCTACTCAGCCATGAACCAGAAGCTCGACCCCTGCGGCCAGAAAGAGCTCGAGGGCATGTGCCCTATGAATGCGGGACCGCTGACAATCAAGTCCAACTTCGACATCAGCGACGACATCATTAAACAGCTTCCTGGTAAGTGCTATTTTCGAGCGGTAGTTGCGCTCTCTCTAACACGCAATAGGCATTGCTTACACCATCCCCGACTTGGACGCTGTTGTACGAATCCGGATCAAGGACCAGGACACGCATGTGCAGCTCGCCTGCGTCGAAGCAGAGCTGTCAAACGGACACTCGGTTGACCAGAAGGCTGTGGCGTGGACGACGGCTGTCATAGCCGGTTTGGGTCTTGTCGCATCTGCCATTACCTCTGGCCTGGGTCACTCGAATACCGCAGCGCACGTTGCCGCCAATGCCATGTCGCTCTTCGGTTACTTCCAGGCGCAGGCCTTTATTGGTTTGTGCGCTGTCCCCCTCCCTCCCATTGTCTCCGCCTGGACGCAGAACTTCCAATGGACCATGGGTATCATCCGCGTCGAATTCCTCCAGAAGATGGCTACATGGTATCAGCGTGCAACCGGTGGAACGCCCACGACCCACCTTTCGCAGCTATCGTTCATCTCCGTCGAGGTCCAGAAGATGAAGAAGATGAGGCGTGCTATCGACTTCACTGCCGGTGCTGTTGGACGCCTCATGGCCCGCAGTAATGCTGCTGCCACTGAAGCTCAGGCTGGCGGAGACCGCCTAGTCCTCCACGGCATCGAGCGTGTGGGATTCAAGGCTCGCATTGAGACGACCAACATCTTCTTTACCGGTTATACCTTCTTTGTCATCTTCGTCCTCTTCACCGTCCTCGGCGTGGTTGCGTTCAAGTTCATCTGCGAAGGTCTTGTCAAGGCTGGCAAGTTGAAGAGCGACAAGTTCATCGACTTCCGCAACGGCTGGCAAACTGTCCTCAAGGGCATCCTCTTCCGTGTCGTTCTTATCGGCTTTCCTCAGATGATGGTTTTGGGTTTCTGGGAACTGACTCAACGTGACTCGGCTGGTCTTGTTGTCCTGGCCATCCTCAGTATGCTCACCATGATTGGCATCCTTGCCTGGGCATCCTCCAAGGTAGTCCGTATCGCCCAACGCTCTATTGCCATGCACAAGAACCCCGCCTACATCCTATACTCGGATCCCGTCGCTCTTAACAAATGGGGTTTCCTGTATGTACAGTTCAAGGCTGCGGCATACTGGTTCATCATTCCATGGCTTGTCTACCTCCTCATCAAAGCCATGTTTGTTGGTCTATCCCAAGGCAGCGGGAAAACCCAGGCTATTGCGCTCCTCATCATCGAGCTCGCTCTGCTTGTTGGTGTGTCGGTGCTTCGCCCTTGGATGGACAAGAAGACGAATGGTTTCAACATCGCTATTGCCGCTGTCAACTTTCTCAGCGCTTTCTTCTTGTTGATGTTCACAGAAATCTTCAAACAGCCCGTAAGTTTCAGATTCCAGTCGATGCACTATTATGCTAACATATGTAGACTATTGTCACTGGAGTCATGGGTGTCATCTTCTTTGTCATCAACGCTGCTTTCTCCCTTGTCCTTCTGTTGATGCTTCTCGTCTCGTCTGGATTTGCCCTGTTTACCAAGAACCCCGATACACGCTACCAGCCCATGCGGGATGACCGCGGCTCATTCATCAAGTCGCAGACGCAGCTAACTACTGAGCTCGACGCTTTGGGTGCGACAGCACGTGGTGAGGGCAAAGGCACCCACCCGTACACTCAGTCTCGATCGCGTATCGACGACGATGATGACTTCTCCTCCGCTGAGGAGCAGCGCCAAATGGCTGCCAAGGAGGGCGGCTTCAGCGAGCACTACCATCCCGCGCCACCACGGAGCCAAGGAGACGGTCACATCTCGCCGTCCCCGCCATCCTTCTACGAGCGCCGCAGCCCAGCACCCTCATACGGCCGACCAGACAGCACGAGGAACGATGTACACTACCGACAGGCGAACAACGCGAGCCCATGGCAGCGAGGCGCAGGTTATGAGCACTGACGCCAGGAAGAGCACGAGGAGCAAGTGGGCCAGATTATCGATTCGTATCGCTCCTCTGTGCTCCAACAACAGCAAAATAGGTTTTGAGAAATATTAATGCGTGTGCATATATTCGGTATAGATATACTGTAGCTCCCACAAGCATCTTTTGTTCGCATGGAACATTGACACGGCGATTCATCATGAAAGGCGGCGTTACTTTCAAAGCATCACTCTTTGAGTGTACAGAACTGGGCTCGAGCGACATTATACACCTATGTATATGTAATCTCCTCCTTCCACATTATCTCTTTTTTTTTCGTACGTCTTGTGGGGAGGGTTTTTTGGTGAACCAAATACGGCGTATCAGTCATTGCTCTTGCAGCCTATATTTTCCCTTGGGTACATTGCAGTGAGGGCTCTTAGAGACTCGAATAGCAGGCAGTGCATAGAATCAATCAAATTCAATGTGCAAACCAGAATATGTTTTGCTAGACGTGAGGCTTTATGAGATATGCTTCCATTGGAAATTGCGAGCAACTCGATATCCAATCTCGGGTACGGCCTGGATGAATTGCACATGGACAATCATCCAGGCGAGATTTATTCGGAGTCAGTTCACCGGCTGTGCTTTTTATTCATGAACCAATTTCTCTCACAAGTCATTATTGGAGCCTAGGCACTAGAGGATTTCTAGACGATCGACATGGGAGCTGCAGTAATGCTAGCTCACGTGTGAGCTTATCGCAAGTTGCGCCTCGCAGCTAGATGGACTTTGGTAAAGGGTCCAATGGCTTAAGTTGATAACGAAGCATCGCGATTACGACGTCAACATAATGCGCCAGTGGCTTGGAAATGTTATTGGTTGACCGGCACCAGATGAGTTCCTTTTCACAGGACATTACATGGGAAGGGGCGACCAACAAGCTCGTGATAATCCCCGGCGTGCACAAAATTACATGTCTGCATATGCATCAACGAAAAAGACCCGTCAAAACAGTGTGCATCATAGCTTCTGTCCATTCCGGGCAATGGAAGAGGCGAGAATCATGTAAGTCCCGGTCATGCTCAGTCCGAATCGTAGCCTAATCAACACGCCAACGATAGCCCAGCGATAGCTCACGATGGCTCCACCCGCTCCGCAAGCACCTGCCACCCGCATGTAACACTCACTAGCGACGTCACGCAACCACCGACTTCCCCGGACACCAAGCGCATCATCAGCAGCTCATGATGATTTCGTCTTGTCAGGGCTCGAACCGTAGCACGCAGCGCAGCACGTTGCACAGCACAACGTAAACCTTTTTGCAGATCAGCGACGTCGCGCGGTCCAATCAAACGAGGCACGTTCACGCGAGGCTCGACAGTGATTGGGGATCCGGAGCCAAGGATCCGCAGCACGGCCGTTGACCAGGTGCGATGATAACCCGGCTAGGAAAGACCAGTGAATGGTTCCAGATTCGCAGGGCGGCTTCTATCGCTATGCGAATCATCTTAATCCAACATCCAGGCTAAGATTGGTGCTCTTGTGATAGGCATCGGCAAAGTAAGGTAGGTGCCACCCCCGGACTCTCCGGAGTACAGCCTTCGCCCTGCGTTCCTTATGAAGGGCGGTGGTCCGATGCTTCGAGGCTGCTCGGCTTTCTTGCACACCACCCTTTTTTTTTACTGCGGTCTACCTGCCCGCGCCACACCTTCGTGCATTCGAGTATGTTTTCTGTTATTTAAGGATCGCTACCGCGATTTTCGACTTCTTATCTCCTTGTACCAGTATCTGTAGCACCATCGTCCTATCTCTGTTTTGTTCGTTGGGTCGCATTATTCCGGTTCCGGATCCTCACGGTTGGACAACCCCGATATAGAGATACCCTCGAAGTTGTGACGTGCGCAGATTCCGCGTTGTTTCTAGAATCCTGTCGCTGTTTCGCATCATTCTTTGGCTTCGTACAGCGGGTTTTTGCATTGTGTTACAAGGTTGGGGTTTTCTTCGTATGCAGTCGGCACTGTAACTGCCAGCGTCAGCAGTCAAACTCGAATATTCTTACGGAGACCTGACCCGTTCCATCCACTGGAGTAGAAAATGGCGACGCACCCTCGCTTCATTTTCCCTTGTTCATCTAGGGAAGCAGAGGATCTTCTCAAGTCACCCGCAAGCACCACTAGAGAATCAACCCAACCACAACTCCAACTCAATACCAGCATCGAGGCAAGAGACGGATATAGGCTTGTTGTTCCAGAAAAAAGGCGATCAAGGCCTCAACCGTTGAGGACCGTATCAACGCCACCAGACTCGCCCTCGAGGATGCGGTCTTCAACCATGGGAGCCGAAAATTCACGAACCTTGCAGGAGAGTGGCGACATGACGCCTCCAATCACACCTACCCGCGCTTCACACTCGAATTCCAATTCAGTATCGTCAGATTTCTTGAGCACACTTTCAAGTTTACGCCGCGGAGATTCAACATCATCACGCACCAGCCAACGAGGTTCAATGGATATACTCAGAAACCCAGGGAGCACTGAAACAATCCACTTCCCTTACTATCTGATTGAATACAAGTTCCCGACCGATGCAAAGGGGAAGAAAATTACTATCGGCGAGGGCTTATGGAGCGATGTGTACTTGGCGAACCCAAGTCTGACAGAGCATATGGACCAACCCGCCTTGTCAGTGACTACCGGTGGCCTTATGACGCCTCCTACCACGCCAGTACATTCCCGCAACTCAAGCCTGGAAACACATCAGCTACCAGTGCCGCCAGATTCCTACGCAATCAAGGTTCCCGTTTCGAGCACTGCTAAAAAAGTTATCGCTGCAGAAGGAAAGATCTTGTCGTACCTCTCTTGCTTCCCGGATGCGGAACGTCACATTGTGTCATTCTATGGTCTCGACACTCGGACTGGGACACTAGTACTTAAAGCAATGGACGGCACATTAGAGAACTGGATCGAGCAAGAGCTGAACGTTTTGGATGAAACCTCGCTTGTTCAAAGGCTTGTCGCTGTCTTCCCAGCTATTGCAACATCTCTCCTCGATAGTTTACTATGGATGCAAGACAAGAACTGTATTCACGCCGACATCAAGCCATCTAACATACTCGTCTCGAACTCGTCTTCCACCATCCCTACAACTGTATTTTCCGACTTCTCATCCACTATCTTAACAACAACCACTTCCAGCAGCATCGAAACTTCACCCGTCGGCGCCGGCACGTGGGACTATCTGGACCCCTCCCTCCTCAGCACCCTCTCCCCTGCTTCACCCTCTCCAACAACCGATCTCTGGTCCCTCGCCATCACCCTGCTCTTCCTAGTCATCGGCGCCTCACCATTCGTTGCATTCAAACACAACAAATATCAGCAGCGCGAAATGATCAAGTCAGGTGCGCCACTGCAATGTCTTGGATACGGCGACGATAATATCAAAAACATGAAGCGCCTGAAGGCCTTGAGTGGAGCTTTAAGGTTCGATGTGCAGAAGTGGTTCGCTAAAGTGCTGGTGAAGAATCCGGAGAAGCGGGTTGGGATTGTGGAGTGGAAAAGGGATCTTGAACAGGCTGTAGCGAGGGGAGTGGCGAGGATGTGAGTGAGCGATTTGCTCAATCCCGTTGCTACTTCTCTGTTGCGCTCTTTACTCGATCTCTGCTATGATTATACGGTACGAAGACCAAGGCTATTTGCAAGGCTATTCGAGCGTTACATATATCCATTTGCAAGTATAGACGAGCTGTTGCATTAGCGTTTCGTTTCTAGATCGAAGGACATTCGTTAGATACCCCTGTTTAGAATTCCGATGTATTATTGTAAGTTAGTTTGGGACTTTTTGTTTTGCTTCACTCTTGCCAGCTGTCGTGATTGAAATTTTAACCTGAGCCAGTACATGCAATATGAAAGCGCTTGGTATTCATTTATTCTTCATGACGCATCCATCTAGGATTGTGCACTCTTTACAGCTCATTCCTTCTACTAATCCCATAAATAGATCCTAGGCTCTATTGCGGCTTCAACACACCCCTGTACCTCATGTTGCCTTCCCTCAACGTCGACATAGCATCCTCGATACCCTGCTCGTTCAAGGGGAATTCCATGATCATGGGCTTGATGCTATGGAAAGCAGCGAACTCAAGCATCTTCCTGTGGACAGCGCGCGCTGCGACGATGGAACCCTGGATCGTGATTCCCCTTTGAATGAAGGGCAGATGTGGGATTTCGAAGTTATCGAATGCTACGGTCATGGGGAAGATAGTGGAAGTTGGTGCCATGACGGGGAGCAAGAGAGACCAGTCTGACGAAATCGTTAGTATTATGATCCCTTCAGAATGTGTGTATTCATTAGAGATTCAGAGATGGACGTACCAGGCATGACACTTGAAGTGACAAGTAGAGCATCGAGCTTGCGGCCAATATCCAATTCCTTCTTTCCCTTCATCGCGACGAACTCGCTTGCTCCAAGCTTCTTTGCCTCCTCTTCCTTGCTGTCGCTTCCGGAGAAAACAACAACATCGCAGCCCATCTTCGCAGCGAACTGAATAGCAAGGTGGCCGAGTCCACCAATGCCCATGACACCGACCCGGTCCGTGGGCTTGATACCGTACGTGTGCAGCGCATTGAAGACAGTTGCTCCACCGCACATTAGGGGCGCAGCTTCAGCGTCCGTCAACTCATCCGGGAGCTTGAACAAGAACGACTCTTTCCAGATAGCGTGCGAAGCAAAGCTGCCCTGGTCTAGATTCGCCTCGCCGTACATCTCGCGCTCAGGGCAGTATGTCTCTCGTCCGGTCAGGCAGTATTCGCACGAGCCACAGGAGTTGTGCTCGTAGCCCCAGCCGACGCGATCTCCCTTCTTCAGGTTCTTCACGTTGGGGCCGACTTGCTCGACTATACCGGCTCCTTCGTGGCCGAGGACCATGTCAGCACCCCTGTAATGTTCATCGGTACCGCAAAGGCCTGACGCGGTGACTTTGAGGAGAACTTGGTCGTTGGTGAGGTCGGGCTTCTTGGTTTCGGCCTCGACGATTTTGCCCTCCTTGGAGCCTTTGTATACTGTGAAGCTGGGCATGTTTGCGTTGTTGATTGCTTTGTAGTCAAGGTATGAGTACCGAAGAGATTGAAGAGGGTTGAAAGTGGAATTTGCGGGTGCTAGGGTTGATTTGAGTGGTAGAGGACCGATGGACGATGACTGCTGTTATATACTTGAGAGGTAACGCCGCTGTCCACACCGCGGTGCTCAACGCGAAATTCACATAGAGCTACCAAGACCGAAACTTTTTTACCCATGACGTCGCATATTGATAATGCGCATAGTCCCGGATCTAGCCATTCAGTGTCGCCGTATCTTACACATTCGGCCTATCGACCGCCACTAGCGTGAAGAGCATCTCTAAGAAATGCGGCATTAGCAGAGTAGTCCTGGATCCATAGTACCATCTCGAATCTCGACAGATGCGGATAAACGCTGTGGCTTAATTATTCAGCAGGATGCTTTGCAGGTGAATGAATTACTACACAGCATGGAGATGCAGATGGCATATAGTGCTTCGACCGCTTTGGGGCAAACGAAGACGAAACCGGCGATTCTCGGCCAATCAGATCCGACCGAATCGGACATAGTGAACATCGGACATAGAACGAAACGGTTCTAGCGTATGGGGTGTCACCCATTCAGACCCATTCACATGGCACGCGAGCTCGAGGAATGTCACAACTAGTTCGCCTTGCGACCGCGATTTGAGATAGAACGCTGCTGCACATCGTGCTGGGGGGCTCAGCCGCATGACGTAATAACGATCAACGTCGAAGCTTGGGTCAGAATGAAAAGGCCGAGATACCTCGGTCGTTCTTTTGTCTTTGACCTTGGAAGCAGTCGAAGAGTTTTCCCTGGTGGGAATCTGGCGCTGAGCGCGCCAGTCCCAGCTATGTTGTCCGGTTCATGCGCACGTAGCAATAACAATCTGCAATTCCGATCCGGTTGGTGTCAAGACAAATGTCAGCAGGCACGGGGAAGTCGCGGGAAGCTCATAACGACAGTCTTAACTCCGGGTGATTAACTTCGAACAAAGCAAACTGCCAGGAACGTAGAAAGCCACTCGTAGAATTATCTCACCGCTATCGCGGAATCCCGCCTTCTTGCAATTGTCAGCATCCTAAGGAGATATATGGTTTCACGAAGGAACGCGAATGGAGGCATTCGAACAAGTCTTGTCTTAGCTAGGCAACTGCACATATAAAGATGACTGGAGATCGCTGGAACATGTCAACGGGACTCTTCAAAGTAGCACGTTGTCTCTTGCGAGCATAGTCGTTCTGTCGGTATCAATGCCTGGCTTTCGCGATATCTCTGCTCTGACGGCCGCATCGTCTTGGCGCCCATGTGCAACCGCAGCGTGGCTCACCCTGGCATGCAATATTGCCTCTAGGAATTTTGGGCGAGTGACCGTGAATTAGAAAGCAATATCGAGGACCTACGTTCAGGTTTGCGCATTCCTTTGATGCGCATGCAGGCAGGAACGGGCTTCGGTGCACTTTTGAGTTCCGGCCCGACGGGGTTCAATCAGCACCACCTCCAAAAAACAACATCATACGCTCCCTACTGACTTCAATATCAAAAATCGCACTCGTTGAACATCTCCGACGGACTCATATTGGAGCACTATCCGACAGCCGCTCAGCTATGTGATTTGCGCACCCCCTTTCCCCCCGGTATTATGTCTAGCGAGACCAAGAAGCGGACAGCCTGCAATGAATGCACCAGAGCGAAAGCGAAATGCTCGCCTTATGGCGGCAGAACAGACCTATGTCAGCGATGCGAGCGGCTGAACAAGGAATGTGTTTATGAAGATTCGCAAAGGAAGCGAGGTCCACGAACGCGCTCGTGAGTTTGACGTTTTCCTCCAAGGCCTTGATATGAACTGCTGCCGTGGCTCAGTTGAAACATCGATCACATTACCCATTCTTGAGTTCATCCACCATTGACGTCTATGAGAGTGAGGATGGGTGCTACATATTCTATCTTGTAAATGTGGCATCACAGTGCAGTTTCGGCGCTTCGCCTGGCGAAGTACGGGTCTTCTTGATGCCCGTTGCCACCAGTGACCACTTTATAAACCGCTGCTTCAAGGGTGACGTTCCATTGTCCCTACCCGATCATACACTGACACAGCCAGCAGGCGAATGAAGCAGCTGGAGCAGCGACTTGAGAGCCTCATGGGCATGCTCGCAAACAATGGCCAAACACCCACCACGGAGTCAATGAATGACAATACTACGCCAGTCGCCAACAGGAACCCCGCCAATGCTCCAAATATTGTAACAAGCCAGATTGAACCCGATCAACCTCATAGGACATACATTACACCTAAAGAAACACGTAATCAGTCTTCGTCAGATACGGATGCTTTCACGCCTTACGACCCGGTGGACGCTGGAATTCTGGACGAAGATCAAGCTAATGAGTTTCTCAACGAATATCGAGAATCGCTAACACATCACTTCCCTTTCGTCATTGTCGATGCTTCTATCGATGCCCACACACTCCGTCGCCAGCAGCCATTCCTTTTTCTTTCCATTATGGCCGCCACAGCACACAGTACACCTACTAATCAAGAAACACTGGCTAAAGAATTCAGAGATCAGATAGCTGTCCGAATCATCGGACGTTCTCACAAGGGTCTTGAGATCCTGCAAGGCCTTCTTGTCCATACTGCTTATTACCATTTCTTTTATGAACCAGGCAAGCAACAACTTGCACTTATGATGCAGCTGTGTGTGGCTACAATGCAAGATCTCGGGTTATCAAAGAACACCCGGAAATCTCCTACAGCGGGTTCCGCTCCAGACAAGTCTCCGGCAGAGAAACGAGCTATACTTGGCACTTACCACCTTTCGGCGGAGTAATTGTGGACCATATTCATTTCTGTACCATATCACATTCTAATATCTAGTAGATTTGCACATGTCTGGCGGAAACGAACGACGATGCCTTATACACGTTCTCTCGCCCGTCATTGTCAGTTCTTCGCCGACCACCCAGAACATCCTTCAGACGCCTTAATAGCGCCACTCGTCCGCTTGAGCGAGTTGAAGTGCCGTATTAGCGACTACTTCTCATACGATGAGATTGAGTTCTCAGAGATAAACGGCGACGCGATGCTGGACCTATCGACAAGCAATTTCCGCAGCGAACTTCAGCGGCTGGAGGACTCGTTGTCTGAGGGTGTACGACAGAACAGTGAGTCTATCATCTACATGACTTGACTCATCTCATCGACTGACGCGAGATCTCAAGTTACCGTCCGTCTAAGCTGTGATGTCCTTCGCGTCTGGATACACGAGTGCTCTCTGCACAGTACGCTATGGACCCCCTCATCCTCTGCTAAACCATCAACAATCACGCCCACCCGCGTCCGCATGTTACAACGCACATACACTTCCTCTCAAACCTACCTCCAAACTCTCATCAATGCCCCTTCAAATTCCCTGCACCACTACGCCTTCCCAATCTGGGGCGCATGGTTCTATTCCACCCTCGTCATCGTAAAAGTAATCTTCCTACACGACACAAGCGGGAGCAGCTCTGCATTAAACCTACCCACCATCCAATCAGAGGTCGGAAACATCCTCCCCGAACACAACACTCGCGAAAGCGGATTGCACGATGTATACAAGATGACAGCCTCGCTTTCCGTAGCCGCAATCAACGACTCAACCAAGGGAGAAGGAGAAGCAGAAGTCATACCCCTCTTCCAGGATTTCATCAACAAGGCGATTTTGACCGCAGCGCGATATACCTGTGATACCAATGGGCCAGCGAGCAAGAGTCTGTTGAGGATGATGGCGACGTTGCAGCAAGGTCTGCTAGCTGGATTGAAGAAGAGGATTGAGAAGCAGAATCCGAACGCGGTGGCTGAGCGTGTCGTCGCGCTGAACACTTCTGCTGTATCTGGGTTTGACGCTGGTGTTGGCGCGTCGACGGAAATGGATGGGGAGCAGCAGATGTATCAGCAAACGCAAGCAGCGCAGACAATGCATGGTGGGGAGGTGGCTGGTTCGGATGGTTACGAGGATGTCTCGTTGCCGGCGTGGCAGCAGGGATATCAGCCTTCGATGGATGACTGGATGTGGGATCTCGTTATGGAGGATGTCAATATGTTTACTATGTAGCAAAACTTATTCTTCTTTATGAGGCCGGTTTATATGGTGCTTGTATGTAAGATATTTCGGGTGAAACTTTGTAGAAAAGTCCTTCTTGTACTATACCTAACAAATGAAGTAATTTCCGACTGTTAGGTAAATATCCTACCTTGGGCACATGCTCTTTACTCGTCGTCATATAGAGCCACAGTGGAGGTCACGAGACGCAGGTATAAAGGCATATATCTCATTATGAAGGCTAATAACATGAACATGCATGGAGAGCATAAAGCAGCGTGACAGGACGATAAACCCCAGAACACCACCGACTCCGAAAAGGCAATTCCTGCAAGGCGTCCATTCGCTTGCACTGTGCTCCCTTCGTCCAGAACGCCTGAGTCCCCATGTTCCCATAGAAACATTCTTAGATGGATATAAAATGATCGTGCCACCCTAGGTACTCCTTACCATATCACCGAACGCCATGAACAAAGGAAAGCGACAAGGGCTATATGTCCCACTTGATTGGCTATGCTCCGAAGAAGGCATCCGGAAGAGAAGAGAGAAGAGTAAAGGAAACGACTGCACCAGCTACACCAAGAAGGGGGTAAGCTGCGGTATTGACTACCTTGCCGATGATCGATCGTGGTTGCTTCTTGGGACGTTGGGCAACAATGGCGGCTGTCTGGGTAGCTGCAGCATCGATGGCTTCCTCTGAGGCGACAACTTGCTTTGCAACGACGACACTCTCCTCTTCTTCAAGTACATCCGCTTTCCGCTTCATGCTGTTAACGGAGTTGGGCGTCAGGGGCTGCTCCTCGACAATCTCTTCGATGGAGACCTTTGTTCGACGATTTGGCTGCAGAGGCGGAGAGGTGGTAACATCCGAGGTCGGCATCGGTGGAGGCGTCTGCATGCGGTCTGCTGATTGGACAGCACTCATAGCACTGCCAAACATAATCCCGTTGACATGGGTCTTCAATGACTCCGGTCCCGGAGGCGGAGGTGCAGGGCTGAAAATGGAAGGTCGATCACCGAAATTGGTGCCGAGATAGCTTTGGAGACCTGGCATTTCGTCCGAATACCACGACTGATTATCGGGTTGTTGCCCAAAGGATGTGAACTCCGAGTTGTTCCAAGGCGCTGGCTTTGAAGCTGAAGGACGTGGTGGCATGGGAGGTACAATGCTACCGGTAAATGGGTTGCTATCGAAATTCTGGCTGAATATCCCAAGAGATGGCAGTTCCGGCGCCTGGTTGCTTGTCATCTCCATGTTGAAAAGGTCGCGGGGCTGTACAGTCGGCGCGTCTGTCAATGAAGACTGCTTGTAGGGGCTGTCCTCTACGGGCTCTTCATCTTCCGAGTCTGGCACCGAGCTTCCCATGCTCGCGGCCTCGCTATCGATATCTTCTGCACGAAGATCTCCGTCTTCACTCTCGCTTGAGTACACCATTGAAACTTCGTCGTCCTCAGAGTAACTGTCTTCGATGAGGGTTGTACGCATGGCTGATTCTGGGTATTCATTGTGAAGGGGGCGAGCTTCCGTAACTACACCAGGGTCTTCATCGTAAATGTCGACTTCCTGAATCATAGTGACTTCCCGTTGATCATCGTCAGACTGTTCCGAGGCAGGTTCGGAATCTTCTATCGTGACGGGGTTGAGCTGACTACCTCGGCGCCCTTGAGGGTCGAGCTCCTCTTCTTCGCTTTCAGCATCCGGGACAGCGAAGCCCAGAGAGAAGGGGCGTGAAAGGCGAGACTCGAACTTGTATTTACGAGCAACGAAATATTCTGTTTGTTTATGAGAGTCAGTTCTAAGGGATTCGGCTGATGTTACGGCATCGCTGTAATGAGACGTACCCTCGTTACGGTTGACGTCTATGCCAAACTGTAGCACGTCACCAGCAGAGAGCTGCTGTGGTTTATTTGGGACCAATGATTGACCGTTCACCATGGTGCCGTGCATGGAACCTTTGTCACTGATGTACACCTGCGGGGCTCCGCTGCTCGCGTTGGCGGAGAGGAGAGCGTGCTCTCGGGAGATGACGGGGCTGTCGATGTAGGCGTTGTGCGGAGCGGGCATCAGCTCCCTCTTGGTAGCATTCTTGGATGCGCGGCCGATAGGGAAAGTGGAGTTCAAGGCCAGGTCGAACTCCCGTGACCCGTACGTGTCGTACTGGTTGACGTCCTGGAGGACGATGCGGAAGGCTGGGGGATCAGTACTTGACCAAGACATGTTGGAGGGATGTGGTGTCTCACTTTCGGCCATGGTGTTGAGTTCAAGCTGCTACAAGCGTCGATCTGAGCAAGGCAGAAGAAAAGGTAGAAGAAGTCTTAAGGGTTGAGGCGGGTGAAACAGGAGGTTGCCAGCAGCAAGCGGGGGGCGGAGCTTGGGCGGGGGAGTCTGGTTGTACCGTGGTAGAGCGGCAGTCGTAGCAGTGAGGGATAAACGTAGGAGAGACTGCTGGTGGAGGAGGAGGCAGAGCAGCGCAGCGCAAAACAGGCTGAAGCACCAGCAAGAAGTAGCTCGTCCCACTATGGGCGGGGCAGAGAGGGTGAATGAGGTGATGGTCGTGGTCGCAGCTGCCTTACAACGCGTCTGTGCACCTTCCTCCAGGGTGCTATCAGCTTATCAGGCTGCAGTAGCGCCGCATGCCTGGCGCAGGCGGGCATTAGCGGCGGGAACGTCCCCCACCCAAAATCTTCAGATGCGCGACTGAGGAAAGTCACTGACTGTGAACCGCGCCCTCGACCATGACTCACGGCGTGACGACGATGAAAGAATACTGCGAAGCCGACCGGTAGCACGAACTGACAGGAGATAGTCGTCAAAACACTCTTTAGCCACAATGGAGGCACCGCGCACCGCGGCGAAGCAGCAGGTCGTGGACCGCATCCCCGCGCGCATCAAGCACATCCAGTTCGGCATATAGTAAGACAAGTTTCCTATAATCATGGCAAAGGACACCTAGTAACGCTCTGCAGCTCCAACCAAGATATCGTAAACCAGGCCGTCCTCGAAGTCTCTGACCGCAATGTCTACGATCTCGCCCCCGCCGCCGACAACACGCGCACCCTCACGGCCAATGGGCCCATGGACATCCACATGGGTATATCGAGCAAGAAGGGAGTCTGCGGAACATGTGGAGAAGGCTTGGACAAGTGCAATGGTCACTTTGGACACATCAAGCTTGCGCTGCCTGCATTCCATGTTGGATACTTGAAGCACATCATTGAGGTGCTGAACTGCATATGCAAGGACTGCTCGAGAGTACTGTTGGATGAGGTGGAGCGGCGGAGATATCTGCGGAGTATGCGCCGCCCAGACATGGATACGCTGCGACGGAGTGCCGTCTCCAAGAAGATCGTGGAAGATTGCCGCAAGAAAAAATTATGCCCATACTGCAATGCTCTACAGGGCACTGTGCGGAAAGTGCCCGGCCATCCACTCAAGATTATCCACAATCGATACGATGCCTTCAACCGCTCGACGGCCAAGACGAAGAAGCCCCCAGCGGGCAAGGTCGAGTTCGACATGTCATTCGAAACCGCGAAAGCTGCGAATCCAGACTTGGATAAGCACTTGAAGAAGGCTGTTGACGACATGCACCCTCTAAGGACCCTCAACCTTTTCAAGAAGATATCACCAGAGGACTGCGAACTGCTTGCCATGATACCGGAGGATGCGCGACCGGAGATGTTAATTTGGGAATATATGCCAGTGCCGCCTGTCGCACTGCGGCCGTCAGTTATGCAAGAAGGCGGAGCAACCGAGGACGACGTAACAAACAAGATTGGAGATATCTGCCAGATTAGCAGCATCATTCGTGCAGGGCTGGCGCGTGGTTTTCCTCTCCAAATCCTGATGGAGCAGTGGGACTTTCTGCAACTGCAAATCGCCATGTACATCAACAGCGATGCACCAGGTCTGAAACAGCAGGGTTTGCAAAAGACGATGCGTGGTTTCTCTCAAAGATTAAAGGGTAAGGGCGGACGATTCCGTCAGAACTTGTCTGGCAAGCGTGTCGACTTTTCCGGTCGTACTGTCATCGGTCCAGATCCAAACTTGAGTATTGACGAAGTCGCCGTGCCGGAACGAATAGCCAAGACCCTTACGTACCCAGAAAAGGCGACAAGGTACAACATCGAGAAATTGAGGAAGCTTATCCGAAATGGTGCCAACAAGTATCCTGGCGCAAACTACATTCTAACGGATGATGGCCCAAACAAGGACCGGGGAAAGATATCGCTCATTGCCCTTTCGCGCCATGACAGACGCGGCGAACGACTCGAAAAACCTGCAAAAATGCTAAAGATTGGTGATATTGTCGAGCGTCACATCGAAGATGGAGATATTGTCCTGTTCAATCGACAACCGTCCCTGCATAAGCTAAGTATCCTCAGCCATCGAGCGAAAATCCGTCCTTGGAGAACATTTCGATTGAATGAATGCGTGTGCAATCCGTACAATGCGGACTTTGACGGCGACGAGATGAACTTGCACGTTCCACAAACTGAAGAAGCGCGTATTGAGGCTACCGAACTCATGGGTGTAAAGTACAACCTAGCTACCCCAAAGAACGGAACGCCTATCATTGCTGCGATCCAGGACTTCATCACTGCAGCTTATCTTCTCAGCAACAAGAACAACTTCTTCGACCGGCGCACCTTCTGCCAGATCGTGAATTATATGTTCACTGGTGACGGAGCGTACGACCCTGACACAGGCGAGACGCTGCCTATTGAGATACCGCCGCCAGTTGTCTGGAAGCCGCAAGCGCTCTGGACGGGAAAGCAGGTCTTCAATCTTCTCATGAGGCCGAATAAGAAATCAAGAGTGCTAGTCAACCTCGAAGCTGCCGGCAAGCAGTTTAAGAACACTCCCGGCCAAGCTCCTGACCTGAACGAGAATGACTCCTACCTCGTTATACGAAATTCTGAAGTCATGTGCGGCGTCATGGACAAAGCGACGGTTGGTGACGGTAAGAAAGACTCGGTGTTCTACGTCATGATGCGAGACTTCGGTCCCGACCATGCTGTACAAGGCATGAACCGGCTAGCGAGACTCTCCGCGCGCTGGCTAACCAACAATGGCTTCTCTCTTGGTATCAGCGATGTCACTCCTGGCGAAAAGCTCAACAAGAAAAAGCAGGACTTGGTAGAGGAAGCATACGCCAAGTGCGACAAGCTTATTCAAGACTTCAAGGAAGGAAAGCTACAACGAGACGCAGGTTGCGACGAGGAGCAGACAATGGAGAACAGAATTGGTGGTATCCTGTCTGGAGTTCGTCAAGCGGCCGGTGATATCTGTTTCGAAGAGCTCAGCAGATGGAACTCGCCCTTGCTTATGGCCAAATGCGGTTCGAAGGGTTCGAACATCAACGTGTCGCAGATGGTTGCCTCCGTTGGGCAGCAGATGATTGGTGGCGCACGTGTTGCAGATGGCTTCCATCATCGGACGCTGCCTCACTTTCCGAAAGCGGCGCGTCAGCCAGCTTCGAAGGGTTTCGTTAGCAACAGTTTCTTCTCCGGTCTCACGCCTACCGAGTTCATCTTCCACGCCATGAGCGGTCGTGAAGGTCTAGTCGACACAGCTGTCAAAACGGCGGAAACTGGTTATATGAGTAGACGATTGATGAAGTCTTTGGAGGATCTTTCCGCACAATATGATGACACCGTACGAAATTCCTCAGGGACTGTGGTCCAATTTCAGTATGGAGATGACAACCTAGATCCGGTGGACATGGAGGGCAAAGCAAAACCTGTGCATTTTGACCGCACATTCTCGCACGCAGTTACTTCTACTTGGAATAATGATGAGCCAAGTCTCAGTCCTGAGGAAGTCCGCCAGCACACCGAGGCCAAGTTGAACACCGAGAGGAACAAATATCCGCGATATAAGCTCGATGGAGTCACGAAGCTTGCCTATCGCGATAACAGTGATAGCGGGATCGACCAGAAGGAGTCAATGCGAGACTTCTTAGACACGGTGCAGGACTACATTTTTAAGAGAGCTCAGAAGCTCGAAACAACGCTTATTTACTTGGGTGTTACAAAACCCAATAAGAAGAGGAAGTCGAAAGAAGACGCAGAAAAATACAGTCTTTCTGATGGCATTGCTAAGATATCTCAGAGCGCACTAGATACTTTCATCGACCTTTGCTTGACCAAGTACCACCGCTCGAGGGTGCAGCCAGGGCACGCCGTGGGCGCCATCGGTGCACAGTCTATCGGTGAACCTGGAACGCAGATGACACTCAAGACTTTCCATTTTGCTGGTGTTGCCGGCATGTCCATCACGCAGGGTGTACCTCGTATCAAGGAAATCATAAACGCATCGTCCACCATCTCCACGCCCGTCATCACTTGCGAGCTCTCCAACAAAGTTTCCGAAGCGTCCGCTCGAATGGTCAAAGCCCGCATCGAGAAAACTTACCTCCGCGACATCATCTCGTACGTGGAAGATGTATGGCATCCCAACGGCGCTTATATCGCGATGCGCATCGACTGGGACACGGTCAATAATCTCTTCGTCGACGTGAAATCACACGAAATCATCAATGCAATCAACAAGCACAAAGCTCTTAAATGGGGCAAAGCAGGCGCAAACGTCCGCATCTCATCGTCATTAATCCGCGTCGAAGTTCCCGACCCCAATTCCGCTAAGAAACGTCCGGTCAAAACGACGAAGAATCAGAAGGAGTTCTTCGAGCGCGTGCAACAAGTCAAAGCACTCATCCCGGATGTCGTGATCAAGGGGTATGCCGACTGTTCCCGCGCGATCATCAAGAAGGAAAGCAGCCCGAATGCGAAGGGAGAGTACGAATGTCAATTGCTAGTCGAAGGCTACGGCCTCAAAGACTGCATGACCACCCCAGGTATTGAACCCTACAAAACGAAATCTAACCATGTCATGGAGGTTCGCACAGTCCTTGGTATCGAAGCCGCAAGGGCTACTATTGTCCGCGAAATCGGGGAGGTGATGAACAACATGGACATCGATCCGCGACACATGCAGCTTCTCGCAGACGTGATGACGTTCAAGGGAGATGTCTACGGCATCACCCGCTTCGGTTTACAGAAGACGCGTGATTCAGTCTTGCAGTTAGCGAGTTTTGAGAAGACGCCTGATCACTTGTTTGAGGCTGCTGCCAGAGGTAAGCCTTCCACGTACGAACTGCTTGTGAGACAAACACTAATCATCTTCGTTCAACAGGTAAAACAGACACCATTGACGGTGTGTCGGAATGCATCATCATGGGCCAATCGATGAAATTGGGCACAGGCGCGTTACAAGTCGTCAGGCCGCTATACTTAGGGCGTGAGGACATGACTGAGAAGAAGACGATGTTTGAGGAGGGGTGGGATGCACTATGAGCATAAGAGTATGTGCGATTGGTGTGCGGGGGCAATATTGGGAAAGTAAATGTCAAACTTGAGGGAGTTAGTGATTTGGAGAGCATATGCATAGCCTGGAGTTTAATCATCCATCGTAGCTAGCGAGGTCACAATCCATAGCGATAGTCATTCTGCTGTAAATTCCAAAGCAAAACGTCACATTCTCAAGAGCTCCATGTCCTCCTACCTACTTCTCTTCCACCCTTTCACCGCCTTCGCCTTCCTCACTCTTACACCTTACACGTCACATAACGTCACGTCACCACATACCTAGCTTTAGCTCAGCCCTACAGCATTACCATCCACATCTGCATGCACCTCTCACGCACTACTGCACCCAGCCCTCCTCCCTACCGAACCGCCGCACAAGCAAACGAGGATACCGCCCCGACCCAACGCCACAAGTAGATATATCTCCGCTCGCCACAAACATGCATGCATGTATTCCAGCTTACTTGCGCCTAAGCCGCGGATACGAGGCTTGGCATGAAGCGTGAGGTGCATGGGGCTGTGAGTGAATGAAAACGGTGATGTGGCTGATGGAGTTGGGCGGCGCGGAACGTATCGTGATTGGATGAAGATGGCGGGGAAAGGGATGGTTGTTTGATGGGTTGACATGCTTAGAACGGAAGAAGGATTGCATGCGTCGTATATTGGAAAGGTAGTTGGATTAGGTTGATTAGAAGCGTTGGTTCGAGGGGGAGATCGGTAAGTGTGGATTCGCGTGATGCTGGACAATGCGGTGCTTGTAGGAGCGGTGTGTATGTGAATTAGGGACGTACCGATGATTTGTATGATAGTGCAGTATAATGGATGGAACTGTGGGTAACAACCCGGTTCGCGCTTGATAACGGTCCGAAACGTGCGCTGTTGACTGTCGTGATGGCGATGACTCGGCATTGACCCTTCATCCATCCTCCCCCCAAACAAATATCGCAACACGATCAAGGTCTCGATCAAGCAGTTGCTAAATACTATGTACGTAAAATCGCTTGCTCCTCCTGAATCGATTAATCTCGCTGTATATTCCACCTAACACGACAATTCCTTAATATTAAACCTTAAATCATTTCGCGCGATCACCCTATTCGCGAACATTACTACTCCCATAACCATAGGTCGTACAACCCTTTCCAGACAGCAAGGCGAACGCAGCCTGTAAACCCGTGACATGAACTACATACATCAGCAAGCAATTCCGTACTCCACTTGTCTACAACCCCTGTTTTTTGTGACCGTCACCAGCCGTCTTTCAGCTAAGCTGCGCCCTCCACTTCCATCTATTTTTCAACAAACTAATCACAGTACTGTCTTGGCAAGTGAGATGGTTCATCAGCTGTTAGTACGGTATGATGATGATTCCCATATCCCGCTTCTCCGCCGTGGTGGAAACAGCCATTGGGGCTGAGCGTGAAGCAAGCAAGCCCTGCAGGGCTGACATGGGTGCAAGTTTCGGATGAGCCGAAGAATTGCATGGTCCCTGTCAGCCCTGTGCTGCGGAGCAGGTTTTGCCGACAACATAGTTGCTGCACAATGTTTGGCATGCAGGCATTGGGCCGTTGGGTAAAAGGTCATTGTGAGCTGGTGCGGTAAGCTTAGCAGTGCGCTGGTGGGCAGGGCAATGCACTGTGCCACGAAGTGTTGCTGGAAATGTATGCCTCGTTGTGTGCAGAGGAAGATGCTGGGCCGTGACTTGTTTCCCGTGACAGCTGACTGATATACAAAGTGAGTATGGGCAAGGAGGTGATTGACGCGCTGGGAAACGGCTTACTGCGCCACAGTCTGACTGGTTCTGGTGTTTTGATACGAGATGATGTAAGTATGGGGCCGATAATGTCTGCGCGGTACTAGTGGAACATGGGTAGGCGAGCAGTTCTGCTCAGCACCCTCGGGAAATATTTGTAAGTCATATTGTTACGGGCGGAGGCGATGTTGATCACTAGTGCCTCGGCGCGATATAGTCACTTGAATATCATACTTGTGTATGGAGGTATTGGTAGTATACATGGTATAATGCAATGAACATCGAATGGAAGCAATGCGAGGCAGAAACAAAAAGACCAGCTGTAGGGCATTCCATGACCAGCATGAGGCCCGATTCTATGTCATGACAATCTTGAATATATATATGCTCGTTAAAACACCATGGAAAGTAAAGGAACGTGCTATGCGAACCCAAGAACCACTCTCATACATCTAAAGTCAATATAGTAATAGGGACAGCCGTCTAGGTAGCATACTACCCAATCATTCGGAACGAAAAGGCTGAGAAAGCATCATATTACAGAACCATAAATGAGAGGAAAAGGAGCTGGAGTGTCTCCAGCAGTCATGGTAGAGCGAAGAGATTTTTGTGCATCAGAATGTGGAAAGAAGTGTGAGAAAATACACGTGACTAAAGGATGAAAGAGACGAACGAAACCAAACTCACTGACTCACTGTCTGCGATCCGATGTTCATCGTCATCCAATATCGAACCTCTAGCATGGTTCGCAATGCCTGTATGGTAGCATCGGACTGTTCAAATGGCACAGAGACTGACGCTCTGACCGCATACAGCGCGAAGCACTTTCTCGCCCATGTCGAAGCAGGTAACGTCTCTCCACTTTCGAGAACGGAGGCGAACCGCGCTGACGACCATGAAGCCGCGCCGCCAACGAGGCATACCCACAAGAAGACGTCGCGCATGTCATTGCCCCAGCAGGCTCGCGTGTCTGTTCGGCCAAGCGCATCATGTAAGGCCAAAAGCAGAGTCGTGGGTTCTTGGTTGTGACCAGAGCTTCGTGCATGCATGATGCTTCCTGATTCTGAAAGTGTTGCGCTATGGACAATGGACCGGCAATAAATTAGGGCGGCGAGGCGGCAACTTTCGTAAATCCAGTCGGGTGCGATATCATCTTCAGTTGAACGGCTTTGGAGAAGGCGAGAGTATAGCTGTTGCAACTGTGCATCGCAAGTCACTAAACCGGCGCCTGAGGTTGGCAGTGAGTCGCCCGAATGATTCCACCGTGCCAGAAATGTTTGTGTAGTCAAATGCATGTCGCGAACAATCTCGAAAGTACCGACAGAGCAGCTACCGTATATACGGGACATATCTCCGTGTGGTGCATGTAGGGGAGAGGCTGGATCGTGATCGCCAGGCAGGGTTGCGGACAACTGGCGTGGAGAATGATTCTGGAGCAATATCGGCTCGACTTGGCCACGCAAAATTGCGAATGTAAGCATCACACTATATGTTATTAGTAAGTTGACTTTTGTGCCCTTTTTCGAAGCTGGCGAGGTGACCCAGGATCACGGAATCCATTTGACTTACATGCTTATGAACGTGGCGACGGTGGTGCTGAGCTCAGTCATGCCGCCACGTTGGTGGACAATCCGCAAAACACCCTGCATGTGGACATCGAAAACATCTTCATCGGCACCTCCAATCTCACTCACTAAAAGGTGTAAAATGCTCACGATGGTGGTATCGTCTAGATCTAAACGGTCGGTGATGCCTCGAAGAACTTTGGTCTAGAATTATCTTAGTCCTTACTAGGCCAATCACTAAGTTTGTCTTGATGGACTCACCTTGGCGTATACTGTAAGGGCGCTGTCTTGCAGGAAACCCTCTGCAAGATCCTGATAGACACACGCCACGCTGACATGGCTGAGTAAGGACAGGCGGTTGTTGCAAACGTATTGCATCCACGATAGGTCTGTAGGACCATTAACAAACTATCGATTGGTTAGAGTAAACCACTTACCATGACAGAAGAATTCAGTGCTGTTGATATAGTCATGCCTCAAATTTTCCAACGACTCATGCCCTAGTACCGTGCTCGCGGGGAATGGATATTCTGAGGCTTCCTCGAACACCGGCGGCGCGCTTCGAGCTGGTTCCGCTGTTGTCGCAGAGATGATGCGAGCGGCGAGTGACCGCATAGGGTTCCCCGAGGGCGACAGTGCATTGTACCTATAGAACTCTCCATCCCATATAGTACTGTGGTGTCGTATCGGCGTGGGTGCTAAGAAGCTGTTATCCTCCAAGACACCGTCCGAAGTGGTTGTCATCGGGCTCGGAGTACGTGTCGTCGTTGGTGCACTACTGGCCTCTCTACTCTTAGTTTTATCTGAGGGGGATGATCCACGTTGTTCCCGATGTTTGTACATAACGTGCGACCGTACATTCCTCATAGTCTCTCCTGCTTTGAACTCGTCGGGGTGATTCGCAACGACGAATTGGATGGGTGGTCCTTGTGCGAGGGGTGGTAAACGCTTCCTTCCAATCCTTCTTTTCGACGGCTTCGGATCGCTCGACGATGCCATTTCAACTGGTAGATATGGTTCAAGAATGAGATAAACAGATAAGAATATTAAAATATGAAACGTAAATGTAAATGATGCCGCCCACAGTCTTCGTGGGATTTCAAACGATGCCCAAGGTGGATATATGAAGTGGTGTAGTAACACGCCAACGTAAGACGCAGGTACTGTATGGAATAAGTTTGACAGAGTGTTAGTCCCATCAGAGCCTTGAGCCACAAGCCACACGGAGGGGAAATGATCGATGTCGACCAGGGTAGGGGTGCTGGTGTGATAATCGACTCGAACCCTGCCACAATCAGAACTGGCGGACATGTTCTGCAACTTCATCCAAACCAAAGTAGGTCAGTGGTAAGGATAAAAAAAATGCAAGTTGGAGCATAAAAGGTGGAAAGGTTATTCACGTGCCGCTATCGGTGAATATTGCTCGGGCACACCGGTGCGGGTAGATGCTGCCATGGCGCAGTGACTGATCGAGTAGGAAGTTGTTCCATGTCGGAGAATTGTCGCCTGCTTCGTCGAACACCATCATAGCTGAGCGCCCTACATAGAATTCCGATATACCAATGGAATTGGTTACTGACGCCGGTAGCGGCAAAGCTTGGTAGCAACAGCCTTGATGCCTTGTGTGGCTGGTGCATGCGTTCACCATGTTGACCTCCAAGCGAAAGGGCGCTCCGAGGGGCTTGTGCAAACTGGTGCCGTATCTCTTACAATAATGATGCCTTCGATCCTATCAGAGGACTTACCGTAATATGGAGGCCGCGATGGAATTTGTGAACCATGAGCCGGGGTCCATGGGCGATGCTTTTGGAGTCTCCACAATCCGCAAAGGCTTTCTAGTCAGTCTACGTGCTCTTCACATTCCAGCTGAGACAG
The DNA here is from genome assembly GCA_033682645.1 of Phoma sp. ATCC 74077. Classification (NCBI taxonomy): domain Eukaryota; kingdom Fungi; phylum Ascomycota; class Dothideomycetes; order Pleosporales; family Didymellaceae; genus Phoma; species Phoma sp. ATCC 74077. The sequence goes on from JAWDJC010000003.1 coordinate 408,332, forward strand.
CAAGCATCTAAGGCCTTTGCGTGTTCAAGCCGAGCCGAAGTGCTCTACCTTAATAAGCCCATTTGCCCAATTTGGTCCTAGCGTCCGCCGCGCCCTAGTCGCTGCAAATAAGCCGCAGGTGCACGCGAGTAGTGAGTAGCCAGCCGCCCAAACTATTGGATGCGTCGGGTCTCTTGAGACCGCTTCAGATAGCAAGGCCCTGCGGTCAGCTGAGACTCCCAACTCGAGGCAGAACGTACTCCGCAAAAGACGTCATTGAACGCCCTGCAACACGGTCGATGCCTAACGCTGCCTCACCATTTCGCGTGCCTGCCGTTCGGATCCGTCTGATTAGTATACTTCAAAAGAAACGTATGCTACACCCTACAAGCCACAGGAAGTTATCGGTGGAGATGTGGCTGAGCATGCTCAATATTGCAAGTAGCTTGCCAAGAACGGATTTAGAAGCAATTCACCATGACTTTGATTCATCCAAAAGACTGAAAAGGTTTCATTCAGTTTGTTGTCTGGGTTCCTCATTGCTGTCTATGAATTTCCAGTTATAGAGGCCGTTTCGAAGCTGAACACCTGCGTCGAGAGTAGCCACGGAGGATCGCCGGCTCCGTAGGGTGCATTATCATAAGTAGCTAGGGGAAGGAAAAGGCGGCCCCAGTTTTCCAGAACAATTAGTGGTAGGAGGGAATGACTGTTGACGATGTAGGGTGCGCTCTCAGCTCTTTAGACAGACGTGCCTGCTTGGAAGGTGGATGATTGGAGATCATGGACTCTGGAGCCTAAGCACGAAATTAGTGAGGTATTTTACTAAGGTGATGATCGTGTCATGAAAGATGTTAAGCTACCTAGAACTGCTTCCGTAGGGCCACTTCTGGGATCGACAGGTACCACGTTTCAAGAGGCGAAGATTCACCATCAATGATGACTGAGCTTCTCGATCAGCAAGTCATGGTCTGGCTGACGACCCCAGCTCTGAACAGTGAGATCCCCTTCCGCGTTCGTGTTCTTCATTGTTTCCAAATCTCGCCTGGCAGTCTCTTTGGATGCGCGGAAGCCCATCTTGTCGATATGCTGTGAATGTTAGTGGCAAATGTGAGGCATGAGGAGGGAACGGTCCCCTCGTTGGTGCCCGCTCGCGGAGTCGCCCTTCGCCCCGCGCACGGACCTCGTATTCACCAGGGACCTCAAAAGGCAGTCACGCAAAATGTAAGTCTAAACTTGAATGTTATACGCAAATGGAGTATAGGTGACAGACCAGCCAGCAAAGCTCATTCCTCGCGCAGAAGCAATCCTTTCCTCCTCCTTCAGCATGAGCTATGTTTAGTGACAGTAGGAAGAGTAGGAATACATGCGAAAACGCCAGAAGAGTGAGCGCAAAGGAGCCACACTCGACTACAATCAAAGAGTCTCTAGCTCCTTGAATACCTCATCATCCAGATCTAGCCAAAGCACACATATTTCCCCTGTGTATTGCTACTGACGGCTGTGATGTTTACGCAGCCTTCGATAGTGGATCTACATGGTCGCCTACGAATCCAGCCTTGCTTGGATCGTTCCGCCTCATGATGCCCTCGACAGGCCCAAGCAATCGCTGGAAGCCGTTTTTGCCGAGAGTTGCAACCTTGACTTCAGTCTTGCTTATGACAGAAGCTGCACGAGGCGCATCGTTGAGCAACGCTAGCTCACCAAAGTAATCGCCCTTTTTGTACTGATTGACTGCATTGTCTATTCCGCGTTTGAAGACCTGTGCTTCTCCAGACTCGAGCAGGAAGAACGACTCGCCAACATCGCCCTCCTGAATGATGGTGGTGCCAGGGGGGTATTTCTTTGTTTCAAGAGCATCTGCAATCTTGGAACGCTCGTAGGGCGTCAGAGAAGATAGAAGGGGAACCTCTTCCAAGAAGCCTTCGTACATGCGTCGTCGCTGGAAGGCGCTGTCCATGAGAATGCGACGGAAGGTTATGCGGTCCAAGGCCCAAAGAGTAGACGTGTCGGTCGATACAACAGTCGCCGCACGAGGAGCGTTATACATGAGGGCCAGCTCACCAAAAGAGCCACCAGGACCGACTGTGCCTACCTTGTTACCAAGACCATCTGGGCCAGCCTCAAGCTTGCCCGACGGGTTTACGTAGATGTCGAAGGAGCCTTTCTCGACGACGTAGAAATAGTCTCCAACATCGCCCTGCTGAATGACTTTTATGCCTTTTGTGGGTATTGGTTTCTCGTGCAGCGCACCGAGCACCTGTGACGACTGGTCGTCGTCGAGGTGTGAAAACAGAAAGTTGCCGGACACGGCGGACTTCAAGCGCGACAACTGATCGGGTGTCTTCTGATGGAATGGAGGGGTGAAGCTGTCGCTGGCGGACGTTGCGGGGTTGAGCGACTCGGCAGAGACAGAGGTGCGCCTGTTGGTGTTATAATTACTGGGGAAGTTCTGGCCCTCTCCTACAATAGGTGGCATCTGCGTTATGTTATTCTTCGATGAGCCGCCGAAGCCCTGGAAGTTGCCAAAGGCGCTCTCGCCGGCATCGTCGTTGTTGTTGCGAGGCTTGCCAAAGTCGACAGCTGCAAAAGACGACGCGGTGGGCGAGGTCATGACGTCGTTTTCCTCTTCTTCCTCGAGACGCTGCATCGGGCTCTTTGTGAAGCCGCCGGCGCCGGGCGAGGAACTAAAGGGGTTGTTGCCGGGAAAGCTGTTCTCAGCACGGCCTTGTTGGCTGGAATGCTGCTGCGACAGCAGAGCTTCGGTTCGCTGGGATTCGAGGCGGCGATTGAAGAAGTTGGCGCAGAATTGGAGGATGTCGTTCGGTTTGTGTTTTAGGATTTCACGGTCGAGGGCGGAGATCTCATTGGAGTAGTCGGGGGGGAGGGACATTGGGAGGGTGGTGGTGAGGGGTCGAGCGCAGCTCTTTGACGTCGGGTTCGCGAGCGGTGCAGGGATAGCAATGGTTGCGCTGCGAGGATCCGAAACGTAGCGTCTGCGCGCAGGTGAGGGGAGCAGTTCAAAGGCCTGCAGAGGATGGGAGACGTGCAATTGTACGCTGGGTATGTGCAGGTCGTGAGAAGGTGCAGCGAATGATGACGCGCTGGGCAGTTGGGGGGTGGTAGGGAAGAGGGGGGAAAGAGCTGCGAGAGGCAAGATCACGAGTGTGGGATGAATGCGGGCAGGACAGGGCAGGGCAGGGCAGGTTAAGGAGAGACTAAGGCAAGCTCTCTGGGGCTGAATTTATCTTCCAGAAGGCGTCTAGAAATGGGCTCCAGTTTCTGGCGCTGCTGTAGGCACCCACTCAGACACGGCTGCCCACCAGCAGTTCACGCAATTGGATGCCACGTCGTCACACAGCACGGGAGCGGTACGCTGTGGCCTGAAGTGCATTGTTCCTCGAGCCTGTGCGAGAAACACGGTGCGCAACTCTTGTAGCTGCCAGAGACAGCTCCGATACAAGACCAAAGGTGCCAGCCAAGATGCGCCTTAGCTCCCGCGTCACACGGACGGCTTGGAGATCGAAGCTTGCAGCTAAGCGGTCGGGAGGGCGAACAAGACTACGGAGAGTAGCTGCGGCCATACGCTCAGAGCAGTCGTTAACCAAGACATTACGAACTACGGATAGCTCTCCTCCTGTGTCTTGTCACGGTAGTCTCGAGACGAGGGCAGGGCAGATCCGGATGAGTCATGTTGCGGAGCACTACGAGGGAGCATCAACGGCAAGATTGATTTTGATGCGAACAATCTCAACACCACGATACTAGACAGAACCATCAATCATCTTTTCACTTTGTCGAGGCACTCTTGGTGACTCCTGGAGTAATTCGCACAAGTTTTACGGAATGCACTGCCGCGTTATTGCGTCGCGAGTCTTACTACAGTGGGCTTCCGCTGGGAATAATCCATCGCCAACACAAGCTCCTTCGAAACAAAGAGTCGGTCAACTCCTGGAGCACGAAATGCACAGCTTGATTGGACAGTATCTGTGAATTTTTCACGAAGTAGCGCGAAGAGATCCGCGCATGCTGAACAATGGCATGCGTGCAATGGGCGGTGAGCGACGGTCAAGCGGCAAAGGCGATACGGGCAACGTGTTGAGACGCAGGATGCAGGAGACTTGCGAAAACTCTGACCATCATATGTATGAGCAGTGTGTTTGTGATCAGAGGAGGAAAGAGAGTGTCTGTGAGGCAGCTGCTAGAAAACAATGGCTGTTGACCTGCGTAAATCGTCCGGCCTTCAGACTGCATATTGGCGATGACGCACAGGGGCATGTGAGGCGCACGAGCATGCGAAGCAGGGGCAGACTGCGAGCTGGAGGGGCGCGATGATGTAGCCTCCGCCTAAAGATGAAGCCATCGGCCATGTATTGAGAGCGCAGCGTGACCTGACGATGCACGTTAGCTAAACAAATCGATGGTGGGCCTGCCAATTGACAAGGCACCACTGTAATGTTTCGTCATTGCACATGCTTCTGGGTGCGCTTCTCGCCAGTTCTGAACCGCATCCATGCCAAGCATGACGCTAGAGCACTTTGTCATATCGCAGAGTCGCAGAAAGATGGCCAGCCTCGCCAATTCTGCCTCTCCTTAGTTCTCGCAGTCCTAAAACTTGAGCTTGTACACCGTGTGCCCCAGAGCCTCCTCGATTGACTCCTCAGAGCTGCAGGTCTTCCTATCCTAGATTATCCGACGCGCCGCACCGCCGCTTTCGTTAGCTCAAACCGCCGCAGCTCCTGATCCTCCCCAACCACCTCGACCTACACCTTGCGCACAAGGCAGGCTTCCGTCATTAACCTCACATCCGCAATCCCTGATTACAGACATATTCTTCCGCTGATATGGGCAAATATACGTTTACCTGGTATGTTTGCTTTGCGTGCTCGGCTCCGCAACCGCTCATCAAGCGCAGGGAACACTCGGCCCACGAAGTCTTCGTGACTGGCACCTTTGATGACTGGCGCAAGACGGTCAAGCTAGAGAAGGAGGATGGCATCTTCAAGAAGACTGTCGAGCTGCCCAAGACCCACACACAATACAAGGTACGTCTTTGCCGTGTCTCCTCCCCAATGCCCTGCCGCCTAGCTTCAGCAGTGGGTTGCTATGATGGCGCAAACTTTGCTGACAGTTGCTCTTGTAGTTCGTCGTCAACGGCAACTGGTGCATCAATGAAAGCGCACGCAAGGAAGATGATGGCCACGGCATAATCAACAATGTCCTCTTGCCAGAAGACATCATGGACGAGCCTGTCAGCACCCTATCTTCCGCCGCGCCCGAGTCCTCGACCGCTGATCTTGCCGGATCTGTGCCAAAGGAGGAAAAGACACGGGCAGACGACTCTCCGGTGCCTGGTGCCTTTCCCCAGACGCCTGCTGCCGAGACACCTGGCAGCGAACCGCAAGCTTTCAGCGTCAACCCCATTCCTGCCACATCAGGCCTCGGCAACCCCATTAAGCTCGCGCCTGGTGAGCCCGTCCCTGATGCAAGCACCCTCACGGACAACACGGTGCAGTCTACCGTCAAGCATGACAAGGAGCCACAGGAAACCTCCACATTTGGCGTTGCGCCCATTCCAGCTACCGAAGGCGCTGGAAACCCAGTTCACCTTGCGCCTGGTGAGAAGGTGCCAGACCCGAGCACCCTCACTTCCAACACCGTCAATAGCACGGCCAAGACTGATCCGTCATCTTACGAGAAGTCTGATGCACTTCCCCCACTTGCGTTCACCCCTCAAGCTGAGCGGGACGCTAAAGGCGGTATGTTTGGCTTACCTCCTATCTCGGGCAACATGATCCCAGAGTCGAGTCTGCCTATGGGTGTAGATGCTAAGACTGAGCAAGATACCGGCGTCACTATTCAGTCTGCCGCTCCTACCAGCACGACCGCCGCCCTTGCCGGCCAAGTTCCCAAGGAACCTCGTGGCGTGCCTGAGTCTGTGACTGAGAGCCAGAAGGAGGCTGGTTTTGCTCCGGAGGCATCTGCGAACTCAGAGGCTGTTCTAGAGAAGAAGGAGGTTGAACAGGAGTTGAAAGAGAAGGTCCCCGAGGCGCCTGCCGCGGCCGACAACTCGTATGCGTCCAACATCAGCTCCAATCTCGGCGCGGCCGCTGCCACTGCGGCTGCGGGCGCAACTGCAGGTGCTGGTCTCTTCACTACTGCTGTCTCCTCCGCGAAGGACAAGGCTGCTGAGGCCACTGGCTTGGACAATGAGGCGACTACAGGCGACGTTCCCGTTCGTGTTACCGAGAGTCAGAAGGAGGCCCATGTTGGCCCTGAAGCATCGAGCAATGCTGAGGCTGTTCAAGAGAAGAGCCAAGTTGAGCAAGAGTTGCTTAGCGAGGTTCCGAAGACTACCGAGAGCGGCACTTCTGCTCCTGCTATCGCTATCCCAGCAATTGTATCCGAAAGCCAGAAAGATGCCCACGTTGGCCCCGAAGCAGGCGCCAACAGCTTCGCCGTTGCGGACAAGAAGGCTGTAGAATCGGAATTGCTCAAGGAGATACCCAAGACAAATGAGGCAGGCGAGCCAGCACCTGCGTTCACTGCCGCGACCACTGAGACCGCTCCCGGAGCAAAGGCTAGTCCCGTTGGTAACGCCGAATCCCTCGCCCGCGACGTTCCCGAGGTCGTAGCTGAGAGCCAGAAAGAGGCCCATGCCAGCCCCGAGGCGGCCACTAATGCCGAGGCTGTAAGCGAGAAGAAGGCAGTTGAAACAGAATTGCTCAAGGAGGTCAAGACAACGAATGAGACTGGTGAGCCAGCTCCCGCTGCCGCGACAACGACCGGCACATCCGCCGCAGGTTTGTCCGATGAGGCGCTTGTAGACTCCAAGCCTTTGAAGTCCTCCAGTGAGCCAGATAATCTCAACGCCCCCGCATCTAAGCCTGCCCAGACAACAACCTCGAAGCCCATTGACTCCAATACCAATGTCGCATTTGCGGGCAAGGAGCCAGCTACCACAGAACAGACGAAGCCTACTGTTACCACAGGAACTGAAACCACCACCACTGAGGCCAAAAGCAATGCTCCCGCCGCCGCAGCCCCTGAGACTCCCAGGAAAGACGTTAGGAAGGATTCCGACGTGTCTCCGAAGGGCACCCCTGGAAGCCAGAGCATCGCCTCTGGTGCTGACGACAAGAAGAAGAAGCGTCGCTCCATCTTCGGCAAGCTCAAGGACAAGCTCTCTAGCAAGCACTAGACGATATAACTTCGTCTTCCGTACATGCAAACCCTCGTTACTGGATGGCCTTTGTGCTTAATACCCGGGCCGGATGCTGTTTCTCTGCTCATAATATGGAGTTGCCTGCTTGGTCTATACCACCCTTTTTTTGTGTTCGAATATGTTCTGTGCCTTTTTTTGGTACCTCATTTCCACGCCATGTATACCTTCTATGATGCATCTTTTTTTCGCAAAGAGAGGTGAAGTAGATACGGGAACACTTGTGCTTGGTAGTAGGACTGGGTTGCTAGGTTGTCCATGTCGTCATTTCCCGGAGGAGACGTGGAGGTTGGCATTCATGGCTGTATGTACCTAATTCGCTAATCGAGTTGCATTTATTCATCTTAATGTGTTCGTATTCTCTTTAATCATTTAATATCTCCTCCGCTAAGAAATATATAGCTCTAGAGAAGATGTGACGTGTTGTGCGAGTAATAGACCACTGCACGCCTTCGACTCCACTTTATCATGACACACAAGGTCGTTTAGTCAACGGGTTTTATCAGGTATCTATATAGGTCAATCGACTAATATAAGACGTTGTCTAGATAGTGGAGTATCTTCAAATAGTAAATATCTTGCCCTCTGCTAATCCTTACGACTAGTCTCATACGCCAGAGTATCAGCATGCATTTCCATAGAGTTTGCAGTACAGCGCCTAAAAGTTTTAGAAGTTCTAAAAGTTCCTGCTTCACGAATCATCCAACACGCCGACACTTGGTCACAATGCTCGAACTCTATAAACGCACAATGTCTCTCTACCAACTATGTTCACTCACTTTATACTATCCCTCCACCAAACCTCAGTAATACTTATACTTCCCCAATAAGTTACCCAACTATTCTCTCTTAGAAACTTCCAGATCCAACCCACATCCCAAAGCCAGAAGCGACTTACAGGTACGCAGGTACGCTAACTCACACAACCGAGTCTGCGACGGATAAATTAAAGACTCCCAATCAATACATCAGACCCAAGATACCATCAAGGGTATCAGAGCGAACATGTCGCACGGTATTTCGCAACATAGCAATGCTTGCTACACCACCGATCGTCGGCAAAGCATGACCCGGGATCTCTACAGCTTGATCAATGAGCAACTAGCATGGCAAATAGACCAATCCGAACGCCAGCGACCGACCTCATCGGGCACAATGTTCGTTGATTGGAATGGCACTGGCTCACCCCAGATAACGTATCGGAATCCGCTATCGCTAGAGCCATATACCCTACCTCGCCATGATTCCGTACCATACTGCACACGGCCTCTAAAACCCCTCACCTCCAATCGACACCTCTCCCGTGAGCAAAATGCACCACCGCAGATCATATGCGACGACAGCCTCCAAATCACTTACTCCCCTCCCCACTTCTCCCAATCAACCAACAAGCACAAATCAGGATACGTAGCAGGCTACAACCCCAGCACAGATTTTACATACAACTACAACGGACGCATCATGCAGGTTCATCACGACGCACAGCGTCGTGAGTCGCAGTACTCGGAGTACTATGCTGTTGATGCGGAGGCGTACGGGCTGACGATGCCGATTAAGGTCATTGATAGAAAGGAAGTGCTAGGAGTGGAGGTGGAGCGCAAGAAGCGGGATCGTGTTGTTGGGTTTGCACAGAAAGTGCTGTATAGGCTTGATGGATTGGGAGTTATAAAGATGTTGAGGGAGGAGTGCAGGCGCTCTGGGGGGATGAGGAGGAAGAATGCGAGGAGGAATTAGGTTAGCTTTAGGTATATTACTTGAAGGTGTTACTTTTCTCTCATTGTGTGTTTTCTCTTCTGTCCTATCCAAATACCCTTGTCCAGCTGGCGATGTATGACCCCCTAGGGTCGTAGGCAAGCACGTACCAGGACAGTGGAACAAAGATATGAAATAGAAAAAAGGCGAATGCTAAAGTATTCCTAACATTGCTTTCCGTGTCGGGTAGCACACAATCTACCAGTCTTGGCGAGCAACGCTTGACGCAACAAATGGCAGCAGCCAGAGCCGCAACCACAAACCAGAACAGAGGATATGAGGATGGGGTACCGAGGCTGAGAGAAAGCCTCTCTGGAGACACAGTAGGAACCATATGTGCAGTACAGAGAAAGGAAGGCTGTGCTCGAATGTAGGAGAATTCCCAACAGACCCATGCTTTGGGCACGGGCACGCCACCCATAGCGACCAGTTTGATTGCTGGAAGCAAGCCGCTGAACACAAACCACAGCCACCTAAAGACCGCTACTTTCCTCGCGGTCCGTATGCGCTCTGCCGTGCCTTGCACCCCATCCTCTCCATCTTGGTCAAAATGACGATCCAGTATGTTTTACACAATGATTCTCGGAGAGGTACCATGTTTAATGTAGTCCCATATCAGGTAAACAACGATAGAGGCTACGTCCGCAATATAATAATTTTCTTCTATAAATATATCTAAAAAATCGCCTGGATAGTGCGAGGCTAAGGTGCGAGACTGAGGTGCGAGACCGAGGTGCGAAACCGAGATGCGAGACCGAGGTGCGAAATGCGAAACATGAATTCTTAGAACAAAACAACTTAAAGTATATATATCATGTCATGCTTCATCCAAATCTAATTATCGTCTTTTATACTTTCCTAGTGATAATTTCAAAGAGTCCCTTCTATTTCTCACCGCCCGATCTATAGACCTGCCAGCGCACGGCTACCTACCTGCAACCATGGCAAGCGGTAATGGGAGTCCATGGGTTTACAAGCCCAGCTCCGCCGCTGCAATGCTGTTCTTGATCCTGTTCACTATTGCTACTCTATGGCATGTCCTTATCATTTTCCGTCGACGAGTGCGCTATTTCATTGTCTTGGTCATAGGCGGAGCACGTAAGTATAGTTATACTCAGAAATCCGACAGAATCTAGTCTGTTGACAAGCCGTCTAGTTGAGATTGCCGGATACGCTACACGCTTCCTAGCCACTAGGGATGATAAGAACTTGACTTTCTTCATCGTACAAACGCTCTGCATCCTCGTCGCACCGGCTCTGTTCGCCGCATCTATCTACATGGTACTCGGACGTCTCATCCAGCTTGTCCGTGGGGACTCTTATTCTCCCATCAAGCCATCGCGCTTAACCATCATTTTCGTCGGAGGCGACATCCTTACTTTCATCATCCAAGTTATGGGCTCTGGTATACTGAGTAACAATTTTACGCTTGGAAAAACCATCATTCTTGTTGGGCTGGCCATGCAAATCGTCTTTTTCGCTTTGTTCATCGTACTAGCGAGTGTGTTCCATCAGCGATTGTCGAAAAATCCGACCGAACAATCTCTCAGCCTGGATGCGCACAGTGGGAAGAGTGGTTGGAGGGGCGTGATGCTTGTTGTCTACACCTCTAGTGCCATGATCTTCATTCGATCTGTCTTCCGCTTTATCGAATTTACTGGTGGTCACGATTCTCCCCTGCAGAAGAGTGAGGCATATCTGTATGTCTGTGACTCAACCTTGATGTTTGGTGTGTTGGCGGTGCTCATATACTACCATCCGTCCGAGTATGTACCGGGGCGGAGCGAGATTAAGCAGATGCAAGGTGGTCACGAGCTGATGTAAGAGTTCGATAAGATGACAGAAAAGTGGTTATTTTTTGGGACATGCATACCGGCGAGCTACAATTGCTCAATATTTATTATTGCGTACCATTATTCAACTAGGTCTCGAGTGTTCGTAAGCTGTCGATCTTTCAATGGTTCCCTAAGACAATTCAAGAGCAGTGCGACTAACATAGAATCGTTGTTTGCCTGTAATGCCATCTTCGGCATCGCTATGTATTTTTCCCACCTCTGATCCAGGTCTCGGCCTATCACTGTGATATCATGCTGAGCCAAACCTTCATATATCCACGAGTCTGGGAGTAGTTGAAAAAGCACTAGGTAGTGCGTTAATATGATCATAGCATGGGGCTCTTCCTGATGAACCATTGTAAGGAATTTTGAAGGCACTACATCAAAAGCCCATGCTTTGATTTTCTTCTCCAGCCATGAGTGTTCATAAGGACGCTGCAATACGCTAATGAGCCTGCCAAGCTCTCCTGCAGTGTGGCAGAGCACTTCGCGGTCTACACCGTCAAGCCCGCCAATCCCTTCTTCAAGTGCTTCAAGGATTGCATTAGGAATGATTGCTGGTGTTGGGATATCGTCAAAAGAACCGTACGTGGACGTACGCGGCGGACGGTCCGCGAAATCAAACGCAAAAGTCATTCCAGGACTAGATGTGGTGCTAAGGAAGTTGCGTTGCCCAAATGCCAGTGTCAGCCAATTGGTGACCCATAGGCCGGACTCATTCGAAACTCGATCTGCAGCAAAAGAGACAGCGGCAAGCAGAACAGACGCTCCTCGGATGGCGTTCATGTTTTGGGTTGACATGTCGGTAACTGCTCCACGCAAGCCGGTCAGAGCTCGATCTCGGTACAAGGAAACCGGAAGACCTGTGAGCGCCACAGGGTCAGTACATGCGAGGTGAACAATGGCGACAAGCAGAAGGGCGTCCATAAGAAACTCGTGCTGGAATGAAAGCCGGGGGACATCCACGCTCAGCGAGACAAGAACCTCCTGGGGAAAAGCAGAAGCGAAATGCTGTGAAGTGAATATGCAGTACTGATGCATCAGGCGAAGATCCAGTAGCCGTTCGGTGCTGCTGTAGGAGTTTCGAGAAGCATTAAGAGCATCCGTCGCTGCTGGAATCGTAGGGTATTCTCCTGACGCTACAATTTCGGCGCTACCGCTGGTCGAGGTGCCCTTACGCTGCATTACGGGCGAATAGACACACTCGATTTGGTGGCGCGAACAGCTTGCGCATTGTGGTTTTACTTCGTTGCACTTTAAAACAGTCAACTTGATAATCGAGGTTACGTGTTTTGATGGGTTCTCTTAACCTTCACGCGCCGAAGTTTGCAACGGTCGCAACCAGACCTAGACTTCTGGTGGGCGCGAATCCTGCATGCCATGGCATATGCGCGTTGTAGACCCTCTTGGCGAAAAGGCGATGGTTTGACAGCAGGAGGTGTTCAAAACCGTTGGAGAAATAAAAGGGACGCTGGCAGGTGGGACGTGCGCCGGCTGGAACGAAGGCTTACGAAGATGCTTGTTTCTAATAAGCAATTACTTAGGCTACCCCTACTAAAATATTAAGCTATATTATTAACATAACGTACTCTATAGGTAAGTAACTAGTATAGGTAAGTAGCTAGCTTTTACTAAGACCTAACTAAAATATACTATTTTTAATAGTATATATTAATAATAGTATAATCTACTAATTAATAATTTAAGTAAGTTACCTACCTAGGTAAGTTATCTATAATACTAAGACCTTACTAAAATATACTATTACCTATAATATTATATAATACCTTAAAACTATAATATTTAATAGAAATTAGATAAAGCTTAGATATAGCTTATTATTCTAGCTATTAAATAAGATATAATATATTTTATAAATAAGTAGGCTAAATAAGTAAGTAGACTACTATACTAAGACCCTACTAAAAAGTATACTATTATCTAGAGTTACTACTTTTTAGTAATAGTAATTACTATTACTAGAACTTTTATAATTAGTAATTACTAGTAAATTCTTATTACTATATAACTATTTTAAAAAACTATAAATCTAAGTATTAAAGTATATATTTATAAATAATAATACTTATTACTTAATATAAACTATAAATATAAAGATTATAATAGCTTTTTTTAAGAAATAGTAATAATTTAGTAATTACTATTACTAGTAAAATAGCAACCCTACTATTATCTATAATATAATATTATTACTAAGTAAGCTAGAGAAAAATAATTATATTAATTACTACTTAAGAAAAGTAAGCTAAAGAGCTTAGAATATATACTTAAATAGATTAGTTACTAAGTTATCTAATCTAACCTTAATATTCTAATTATATAATTTTAATCTTTATTATTTAATTAGATTAGATCTTCTACTTTATAATATACTCCTTAGTTTTACTATTTAAGTAATAAAATAGTAAACTACTTTTAGATTTATCTCTTCTAGAATTTCTAGTTTAATCTTAAATAAAGTAATCTCCTTATTTTAATAATATTATATTTTAATCTTTAATCTATTTACTTACTCTAGGGATATTAATTTACTAGTAAATAGTAATTACTAATAAAAATTTTAGTAGTAGTAATTACTATTAGTAAATTAGAAAATACTAAGTACTATATTTAGAACTTATATATCTTAGGGTTATAAAAACTAGGTTATTTAGTTATATATTAAAGTAAAGTTAATAATAATAATTAGCTTCTAAAACTAGCTAAGAAACCTATTTTTTCTATTAAATAGAGTAAGTAAGGTAGTATTTTAGATATAGATTAATACTTAACTTAAAAACTAATAATTATATAGTAGTAGTTTTAACTAGTAAATAAGTAATACTATAGTTAAGAGTACTACTAAATAGTTTTCTTTATTTTTAGCTTAGTAAGCTAAATTACTAATTAGTAATTACTATTAGTAAATTAGAAACCTAATAGTAATAGTAATTACTATTTACTAGTAAATTAATATCCCTAACTTACTCTTATATTTATTATTATAATATACTAGCCTAATTATATACCTTCTATTATTTAGATCTATTTACTTATAGCTATAGCTTTAGTTTTAATAAGATAAATAGCTTTTTATCTAGCTATTTTACTCTCTTAATATTTTAATTACTTTTATCTTTAACTTTAAATTATTAAGCTATATTTTCTTAAGTATAACCTCTTACTTAAGCTTTTTATTCTTAATCTTTTAAATTACTTCTCTTATCTATTAAAATAGTTAATTCTACTTCTTTTAAGCTTATTAATTATATATTATTATAAGATTAGCTTAAGCTCTCTAAGTTTATATTTACTAATCTAAGTTATACTTAATAGTCTCTAAAATTCTTAATAACTACTTCTAATTATCTTAGAGCTACTTATAATATAAAGCTTAAGAAGGCTATAGCTACTACTACTACTACTACTACTACTACTACTACTTAGGGTTACCGTTTTTTAGTAATTACTAGAGGTCTTAGTAATAGTAATAGTAATTACTAGAGGTACTTAGTAATAGTAATAGTAATTACTAGAGGTACTTAGTAATAGTAATAGTAATTACTAGAGGTACTTAGTAATAGTAATAGTAATTACTAGAGGTACTTAGTAATAGTAATAGTAATTACTAGAGGTACTTAGTAATTACTATTTCTAAAAATAGATATAAGCTTAAATAAGTTATAATAAAAGAGATATATTTTTAGTAGTTAATTAAACTATTTAAATACTTTTCTATTCTTTTCTAACTATAAAATATAGAGGTCTAGAAGATTTAGAAGATAAAAGTATAACTAGTATTACTAGTTATAATACTAATAATAGTACTAATAGTAGTAGTAGTAGTAGTAGTAGTAGTAGTAGTAGTAGTAGTAGTAGTAGTAGTATTATATAATATTATTAATATATATATATATATTATAGACTAGTATTTTAGGGCTTAAAACTAGTTTTTAGCTATAATATTTATATAGTTATAAAGTTTAGGAAATAGCACTAAACTTTTGTTTTAGTAAATCTTACTTAGTAATTCCTATTTAGTACTAGCGCTATACTATATAATTTATATAAAAACTAAGTTAGTAAGCGGATCTAAATAACTAGAAATTATTATTTTAGTCCTAGTATTCGCTTAGTTAGGTTATATACTATAAGGGCATCTTTATAACTAAAGTTATAAATATTCCTACACGTTATTTAACTCTATTATTGCTGAGTAAGCTAGGAGGAAATAATTGTATTGATTACTATATAGGAAAGTAAGCTAAAGAGCTTTGAATATATACTCGAATAGATTAGTTGCTAAATTATCTAATCTAACCTTAATATTCTAATTATGTAATCCTAATCTTTATTATTTAATTAGATTAGAACTTCTACTCTATAATACACCCCCTAGCTTTACTATTTAAGTAATAAAATAATAAACTACTCTTAGGCGTTATACTTCTTAGTATCTCTAGTTTAATCTTAATTAAAATAATCTTCCTATTATAATAGCGTTATATTTTAATCTCTAATCTATTTACTTACTCCTATATTTATTATTATAACATATTAGCCTAATTACGCACCTTCTGTTATTTAGATCTATTTACTTATAGCCCTAGCTTTATTTTTAATAAGATATATAGCTTTTATTTAGCTATTTTACTCCCTTAACCTTTTAATCACCTCTATCCTTAACTTTAGATTACTAAGCTATATTTCCCTAATTATAACCTCTTACTTAAGCTTTTCGTTCTTAATCTCTTAGATTACTTCTCTTATCTACTAAAATAGTTAGTCCTACCCCTTCTAAGCTTATAAGTCGTATATTACTATAGGATTAGCTTAAGCTCTCTAAGTTTATATCTACTAATCTAAGTTATACTTAATAGCCTCTAAAAGGATTAAAGACTACTATATTAGAGTCCTTTCGACCTTAGTAGTATATAGGCTAAAGCTAAGAGGCTTCTCTATAATATACTAGTCTAGGGGCGTAGGGTTAGTTCTTAAGAGATAAGAGAGAGGTATTAACTTATTACTTACTAGTAGGTAAAGTACTATTAATAAGTAATAATAGAATAAAGATACTTTCTAACTATTAAGATTAATATTAAAGTTAAAGATAAATCTCCTAGGGATATTTATAATCACGTTTATATATTTAAGGAGTAGACTACTCCTACTAAGTACTTTATATACTTACTCTAGTTAAGTATTCCTACTAGGTACTTTTACTAAGCGCTATATATAAGTACTTATACTAAGTACTCCTACTAAGTACTATACATAACTACTTATACTAAGCGCTCCTACTAAGCGCCTTACTAGGCGCCTTACTAGCTATATAGCTAATAGGTACTTTATATTTATATTCCTATACTTAACTATAGTAGGGTTATAATACTATCCTCCCCCTCTAATAGATTTATCCTTAGATTAGGTAATATATTAGTAGTTTATATTTATAACTAAGTTAACCCTACTTCCTTTATAAGCGCTAGCCTACTATATCCTCTACTTAGCGTAAACTTCGTCTTATCTCTAAAATTTACTATATAAATACCCTTACTAAGACCCCCTATAATTATTACTTTTTTAGTAATATTAAGTATTATATTATACTAGATACTTATCTTAAGTATACTAAGTATACTTAGTTAGGTTAGGTATATATAAATATATTATAGTCTATATTAGACTATACTTAGGAGGAGTATTAAAAGAAGGTAGATAATAATAAGAAATTATTAGTAGAGGTAATTACGTACTTATTATATAATAAGAAAATACTAAAGTAGGTAGATAAGTAAGCTTATTAGAAAATATTATACCTTACTTTAGAGATAGAGGTATCTAGAGAAACTAAATCTATAGAGGATTATCCTACTACTTTAATAGGGGTAGCTTTCTTACCTACTATCTAGTCTACCTTAGGGCTTATTAATAATTTAGTTACCTATATTAGGACTTATAGTACTTCCTTACTATTTATTAGTAGTTAGTAAGATTCCCTTTAGGTTCCTAGGTATTTTCCTTACTTAGGTAGTTTTTTTATTTTACTAAGTATTCTCTAGAATTTAATCTAATAGGGTTCTTAATATTTTAATATTAGATTATTTTTTTAACTTTAAATTCTATTTCTTCTTTATCTTTATAGTAAAAGGTTTACTAGAGTAGTATATTAGGGTCTACTAATTCTAAGAGTTTTATATAAAATACTAGGTAGATTTTTATATTAGTTAAAAGTTATAGCTTATAGTTAATAGGTCTCTTATAAGCTTTAATTAAAAATAGTCTAACTTTTATATTATCTAATCCCTTACTTAGTTATTTTATATATAGATTTTTTATAAGTAGGTATACTCTATCCCCCCTTTCTAGCTAAGGTACTATTTTTTATTTTATATTAATATAGGAAATAGTTTTATATTATATATTCTTAATATTTAATTAGAGTTCTTAGTAAACTTATTATAGTTCTTTAGTATTTAGTATTACTACTTTAGTCTTCTAACTAGGGTATATCCTAAGGAATAGATTTAGGTACTTCCTATAATTAGTAAAGAATAGTATCTTTCCTATACTCTTAGATATCTTATTATTATAGGCTATTTATACTATAGGTAATAATAAAACCTAATTATTTTATTATTAGTTACTATAGATCTATAGATATATTTTTATAGTTCTATTTATTCTTTCTATTTATCTATTAGTCTCTAGGTAGTAGGCTATAGATAATTTTTACTTAATTCCTATTTCTACTAGTAATATAGTCTAATAGTTTAAAGTAAAGAGCTTATCTCTATTACTTACTATTATCTTAGGTATACTATAGTATCTAACTAGTTAGTCTAAGATAACTTATCCTAGGTATTAGGTAGTATAATTATTTCTAAATAGTATTATTTCTATATACTTTATTAATCTATCTACTATTACTAAAATAGTATTATACTTAATACCTATAACCTTATCTTCTAATAGTAGTAGTCCTATTATAAAGTCTATAGAAATATTATCCTAGGGTTCCTATAGTAATAGTATTAGTTATAAGTTACTATATAATATATACGTACTATATTTATTCTATTAGTAGTCTCTATATTTCTAGATAAACCTAGTAATTTTCCCCTTTA
The DNA here is from genome assembly GCA_033682645.1 of Phoma sp. ATCC 74077. Taxonomy (NCBI): domain Eukaryota; kingdom Fungi; phylum Ascomycota; class Dothideomycetes; order Pleosporales; family Didymellaceae; genus Phoma; species Phoma sp. ATCC 74077. The sequence continues at coordinate 426,244 of JAWDJC010000003.1, forward strand.
TACCTTTAAACTTATAATTCTACTTAATAAGTTCTATAGTTTATATAATCCTAGGGTATTTATATACTAGATTATTATAGTATTATCTAATAATTACTTCCTATAATTCTTCTAGTACTTTATTAGTAATATATATTACTAGGTTATTAAGTTACTTAGGCCCTAGTATTCTATCTAGGTTTTAGTATAATAATACTTCCTCTATAGTATACTTATTACTTATAATATCTTTATATTAACTTAGGGTATTAGCTTATCTATTATCTCTACTAGGAGTATAATAGATTCTAAACTTATATTATCCTAGAATTTCTAACTATTATACTTATTATCTATTTAATACTTTTATTATAGTAAACCTTATAAGATTCTTATAGTCTATAAAGATATTAAGATCTAAGTAGCTTTCTACGTAAACCCTCTAATATTTTAGGGTCTTAATAATAGTAAGTAGTTCCTTATTATATATATTATATTATTCTTTATAAATAGTAAACTTCTATAAGTAGTATCTAATAGGGTACTATTTCTTATCTCTTTCTATAAGGGCTATAGCTTCTAGGGCTAAGTCTAAAGCGTTAGTTTTAAATTATAGTTTATCTCCTATTTTAAAGATAGTAAATACTAGTAGCTTAATATATACTTCTTTTAGTATCTAAAATACTCTCTCCTATTCTTCCTTCTATTTAAATATTTCTTCCTTTTTAGTAAGTTTAGTTAAGGGTATAGTAATTTTTAAGTAGTCCTTAATAAATTAATAGTTAAAGTTAAGGAATCCTAGGAATAATTAGATTCCTTTAATATTCGTTAGTTATAGCTAGTCTTTAACTACTTTTATCTTATCTTTACTTATTTATACTCTATAGGTTCTAATAGTATATCCTAAAAATTCTACTTCTATCTAGTAGAATTTATATTTCTTTAGTTCTAGTAGTAGTTTAAACTTAGCTAGGTATTATAAGACCTACTTAATATACTTTATATATTCCTCTAAGTTCCTTAAGTAAATAAGGATATTATCTAGATATACTATTATAAAGATATCTAGGTATATTCTTAATATATTATTAATAAGCGCCTAGTATATAGTAGGTACGTTAGTAAGACTAAATAGTATTACTAAGTACTTATAGTATCTATAATATATTTAGAATACTATCTTCTATTCCTTACCCTTCTTTATATATATTAAGTTATAGGCTCTATATAGATCTAAAGCTATAAAGATCCTTATACCTATAATTTAATCCCTTAATTCTATTATATTAGGTAGTAAGTATTAATTTTTAATTATAATATTATTAAGTTTCTAGTAGTTAATATATAATTATAGCTTACTATTCTTCTTAGGGATAAAGAGAACTAGGTAGCCTACTAGTAACTAAGAGGGTTATATAAATCCTTTCTTAAGGTTAACCTTTAAGTATTCCCTAAGTATTACTAGCTCTTTTTCTAATAATCTATATAGTAGCCTAAAAGTTAGTTACTTTCCTTCCTTAAGGATAATTTTATAGTCCTAAGGCTAATACTTAGGTAGGGTACTTACTCCTATCTCTTCCCTAAAGAGATATTCCTATTCCTAATACTCTTAGGGTATATCTAAAGGTATATTATTCCTTTCCTCTATTATTATACTTAATAGGTAGTTAATATATACTAAGTTAGGCTCCTTTATAGGCTCTATTTATAAAGTAATATTATATATTATCTTCTTATCTATTATTATACTCTATTAATATATAGGTCTTACTATAATTCTATATTTATAGTTCTTAAATAAAAGCTATTAGGCGCTCTAATTTATTATAGGGTTATACTTTTATAGCTAAGGTAAACCTAGGATAATATTATAGGTAGCTACTCCTATAATATTAAAGTTTTCTTATACTATATATTTCCTATATTTAGCTTAGACTATTACTTTATACGTAATTTATATAATAGTTTATCTATTTATAATAGTTAATCTATATAGTATTTACTTTCTTATAGGTTATAATCCTACCTTCTTTATAGCTATAAAGGATATAAAATTTCCTTATAAACCTAAATCTAATAGTACTATAAGAGGATATCTATTAATCCTTACTAGGAGCTTAATAAGGGCTCTAGATCTAATTTAGTTAAGTTAGTAGGTAACCCTATAGGTATTATTTATACCCCTAAAAAAGGCTTATTTCTAAATCTATAATTAATTTTTTCTTATCTATATATAGTATATTCTATACTTAGATATATATACTACTATAGTTATATATAGTATCTATCTATTATTATTCTTATAATAATAATATCTTCCTAGTCTTTACTAGGGAAGTACTAGGCTTCTCTTTTTATAAATATATAAATTAGATATATATCTATTTTATAATTATATACCTAGTATTTATATCTCCTTAGAGAGCTAGGCTAGTAACTTATAGCTTACTTATTACTATAGTAGATACTATATTTATTATAGTAGTAATTAATCTATAATATTATTCTATATTTAGGGTATCTTAGGTAATTAGTAAAGCTTAATACTCTAGCTAGGATATAGGCTAAGCTACTTATAATTCCTAGTATAAGTTTATAGTATTCCTACTAAAATTTTAAGTTTTAAAGAGCTTTATAGTTCCTATATATTATTTATTTAAAGTTCTAGTACTCCTTCTATATACTTCTTATTACTCTATAAGGGTCTTTATTTTCTTTATTACTATCTCCTTAGTACTAGTCTCTATTATTATCTAACTAAGAGTATTATTCTAGTAAAGTTTTATACTCTTCTTATTTAGCTTAATACTTAGGTTATATCTAGTATTTAATTAGTTACTAGATCTCTTACTTTTATAAAGTAGTAGGTTCTTCCTATATTATAGGGGATTCCCCCTAGAATCTATATTTCTATTAGATTTCTAGGTTACTTTCTTCTTAGGTTTACCCTATATAGTTTTATAGTAGATATTCCTCTAGTTCTACTATATTATTATCTTCTAGGTTATATAATAGGTTTAAGTACCCCTAGGGACGTCTTAGGCTAACTTCTAATAGGCTTTATTTTCTTAAAGTACTAGCCTAGTACCTTAGTATACGCTATTCTATATTAGGGTTCTCTTCTTTAGGTATATACCCTATATTAGGTATTTATTCTAGATATAGTATAGCTTCTAGTATCCTAGATAGGAAATTTATAGTTTTCTCTAGTAGTATCTAGATACTAATAGTATATATAGTTAAGGTTATAGTAGATCTAAGTAGTATTTATGCCTACTTTAATCTATTATAAGTATTTATTAAGGCGTATTAGTCTATCTATACTAATCTATTAGTTATAAATAAGAATATAGTAGTAAATTTTTTCTATATTAGTAAGAGTAGAAGGTCCTATTATCCCTATTAGTAGGATAGGTATAGCCTAGTAATATCTTATAATAAAGTTATTAATCTTCTATTACTTTATAGGTAGCGTATCCTATTTATCCTCCTAATAGTCTTTCCTATAAGAGCTCTCTAAGGCTAGAGAATTAGGGCCTATATAGTTATAGTATAGCCTAATTTCTATCCTTTCTATTTAGCTAATAATTTCCTACTTATTATTACCTAGTTCCTTAGGTTTAACCTAAAGTATATTAAGCTACTATATTACCTTATTCTTACTATAGTAGTTATAAGTAATATATCTAACCTTTCTATAGTTATAATATTTTCTATCCTACTCCTTTTTATACTTCTTATCCTTCTAGAGGTTATTAATCTCTATAGTATCTAGGTTATACTAATCTATATATACTATAGTATATATAGTAATAGGTTTAATATACTATTTCTAGATTTTATAGTTTTCTTAGAGCTAGTATAGGTTATCTTATTCCTAGGCCTAGATTTATTTTAAAGTTCCTTAGATAGTTTATAGAGTTTATTATTAAGCTTAATACTAGTATTAATTAAGTTATTAAATAAGTTAACCTTACCCCTATAGCGTATTAACTCTTTCTTAATACTATCTTTTAGGTCTTATTAGTACTTACTTATTAATACTTTATTATTCTATTCTATAAGTATAGAATACTAGTAGAATATAGTAGTATATTTAGTAGTAGATTAGGTTTAGTATAGTATCTAGACTATTTATATAGTAGTAGAGGTTTCTCCTACTACACTAAATACTTATTATATCTATTTCTTAAATTTATTAAGGTTACTAAAGAGTTAATTAACTTTATCCCCTTCCTAGTTCTCCTTATTAAGATACTTAATTAAGTATAGTTTAATCTATTACTTAGCTAATCCTTAAAGGTAGGTAGTAGCTAGTAGTATCCTATCTTCCTTAGGTATATCCTTCCTACTAAACCTAAAGTAGAGTATAAGCTAGAGGAGCTAATCCTTAAGCTTATTTCTATCTCTATAGTAGAAATTAGGCTTAGTAGTTTTACCTATTTAATATATATATCTTAGTATAAGGATAGTTAAGTCTTCTATATTACTTATCTTTAGAGGTATTTAAAGTATTAGTGTCCTTTTAACTATAGTAGTATATAGGCTAAAGCTAGGAGGCTTCTCTATAATATACTAGTCTAGGGGTATAGAGTTAGTTCTTAAGAGATAAGAGAGAGGTATTAACTTATTACTTACTAGTAGGCGAAGTACTATTAATAAGTAATAATAGAATAAAGATACTTTCTAACTATTAAGATTAATATTAAAGTTAAATATAAATCTCCTAGGGATATTTATAATTATATTTATATATTTAAAGAGTAGACTACTCCTACTAAGTACTTTATATACTTACTCTAGTTAAGTATTCCTACTAGGTACTTTTACTAAGTACTATATATAAGTACTTATACTAAGTACTCCTACTAAGTACTATATATAACTACTTATACTAAGTACTCCTACTAAGTACCTTACTAGGTACCTTACTAGCTATATAGCTAATAGATACTTTATATTTATATTCCTATACTTAACCGTAGTAGGGTTATAATATACTACTACTTATCTTACTACTACTTACCTTATAAAGAGTAAAAAGGCTACTACTACTAATCCTACTCCTACTACGCTATTACCTACTCCTATTATAGATAATTATTATCTTTATAGTACTACTACTACTCTAGCTACTATAGCTACTCTAGCTACTTAATCTTCTTCTCCTAGTTAGCGTAAGAATCTATATATTAGCTATATTAAGTACTTTACTTATAGTATTAGTTACGCTTAGTACGTAAATAAGCCTAGTTATAGTACTTATTATACTACCTATAGCTCTTATATATATTAAGAGGCATAAGTATATTAATCTTTTACTTTATTTCTTCTATACTAATTATTATAGTCCCTAGTCTATCTTAGTTAAGGCTAAGAAGCTAATTAAGGCCTTCTACTCTAAGACTCTAGTTATAACTATAAGTAAGTATAGTATATACTTCTTTTCTAGTTTTCTAATTATTATATAGCCTTAAGAGCTTAAGTAGTATTATACTACTCTTCTTATAATAATTAAGGGTAATATACCTACTAAGACTTTAAAGAGTAAAGATAGTAGTAGTACTACTTTATCTCCTCTTACTATATATACTACTCCTTTTAACTTTAATACTCTAGTTAAGTAAGCTACTCTAGGAGTAACTAGTAATATATTTATATCTAGTAGTTTAAGTAGATATCCTAGCGTTACTTAGAGCTCTCCTACTCTAGCTTTACTACTATAGTAGATTAAGTATTATACTTAGGCTCCTAGTTTTAGCTCTACTACTAGCCTTCCTAGTTAGTATAACTAGTAGTAGCTACTTAATTAATAACGCCTTTATTATTAATTCCTTTATAATTAAAACCTTCTCTCTACTTAATATAGCTTTAGGCCTATTTATCTAGGCTTTAATACTCCTAGATTAGTATTTACTCCTAGTAGATTTATTCCTTAGAATCCTACTCTCTATACTTAATACCCCTTTACTTAATATAATCTAGCTACTTAGATATATACCCCTAAGTTTTCTATTCTACCTACTCTTCTACCTACTAGTTAAGATAATTAGGTTAAGTATAAGGAGCCTACTTATATATAGTTTAAGATAGATAAGGTAGATAAAACTATACTTAATTAAGATAAGGAAGTTAAGTAGACTATAAAGGGTAATTAGGCTAAATAGTTAGATAAAGAGGCTCTACCTAATAAGAGTACTTATAAGCTTAATTATTAAGCTACTTACCTTATACTTAAGGGTATTACTAAGGAGTTACTTTCTTATACTTAGAATCTTTAATTCTATTATAATAATCTTACTAGAAGTAAGTATAATAAGTATTATACTTTTACTAGGGCCCTTTTTAAAGTAATTAAGGACTCCCTTAATAAGCTCCTTAATTAGTTTAATTAAAGGATTCTAGTAGTTTATTTCTATTAAGTAGTATAGCTAGTTAGCTTTTAGGTAGTTTTAGGGTTAGTAGATTAGTATAGCTAATCTCTTTTATAATACTTATTTTTCTACTCTTATTAAGTATACTTCTTCTTAAAGTAAGTAATTAAATTAATCTTAATTTATAATTTTAATTATCCCTAGTATTTATAATTAGACTTCTTATATTCTTTAAGTTAAGTAGTTACTTAAAATACTTAAATTATTAATAAGTAAGCGCTTTAGTTAATCTATCTATAGGTATTTTACTTATTTCTAAGTACTTAACTATAAATAATTCTTTTATATATTCCTAGTATAGCTATATATTCTAAATATCTATATATTATAATTTTATTATAATCTACTTATTCTTACCTACTACTAGCCTAATTATTTACTAATTATTATACTAAATATTCTATAGATCTCCTAGATTAAGTATAAGCTCTTTAAAGAAGTACTTAAGTACTATTATTTCCTTAGCTACGTACTTAAGTATAAGAAGCTTAGCCTCTATAGTTAAAGTAGTTACTATATTCTAATATACTACTTTCTAGAGGATTACTCTACTAAATAGTATTATAATATATCTATATAAAGATTAGTATATTTCTAGATTATCTATAAATAATATATCTCTATAAATTATAAGATTAGGACTATTAAAATAGCTATACTAGATTACTTCCTAGCGCGTTTAGTATAGGTATATAATTATATATTCTACTACCTTTATATACTAATTATTTAGGTTAGTTAGGAAGTAAGATAGCTTAGAAATAGTAAATATAATATCTAGGCGTAGTATAATCGCTATATATAGTGCTAATCCTACTCTTTCCTAATAGTTCTTAATCTAATCTCTAGATACTTCTTTAGTATTTTTAATTAATTCTTCTAATAGGAGTAGAGTTAGTAGAAAGGTCCTATTAGCTAATCTAAACTTCTTTATAATCTTCTTAATATAGGTATTATAAATAAGTATAACTATTTAGTTATTTTAATCCCTAATTACTCTAATCCCTAGGAACTATTCTACTAGTCCTTACTCTTATACTTTATATCTTTCTTTAATCTAATCCTATAATTTATATACTTCCTACTTATATACTTTATAATATAATAATAGGATATTATTAATATAGAATAAGATTAATACTTTTTAATCCTAAGTAGTAAATAGGTATAGCTCTTCTTTTATTATAATAAATCTATATAATCTTAGTATACTTATAAACTCCTTATACTAGAGTAGTAGTAAATCTCTTAACCTATATAATACTTAATTAAGCTTAATATATATACCTAGTTTCTTAAACCTATCTAGTAGATTATAGATTACTAGATTATCCTTTATAATTATTATATTTAGAAATACTCCTACTATATTATACTATATAATTTCTAGGTTAAAATAAGTAGTAATTACTATAGCTACTCTAAAGGATTATACTACTAATATTATAGTATATATTAAAGTAAGTAAATCCTTCTCCTAGAGATTACCTCTTATAACTATTCTAGCTTTATACTTTTAGAGTATTCTATCTTAATTAAACTTATAGGTCTATACCTATTTTAATAGGAGTAGCCTACTTAGTATTTTACTAATTAGTTATTCTAACTAGGTTCCTTTCTTACGTAGCTATTTAATCTCTTTTTATAAGGCTTACTTAAACTAAACTTTATATAGGTACTAGAGTAGCTACTTCTATATAGTTAGTAGAGTAGGTAGATTACTTATATAAATCTACTTAGTTAGGATCTAGTTACTAAGTATTATAGCTATAATTACTAAATTTAATAGCTTATAGCTTTAATACTTATCCTAAGCTTTTCTTACTCCTAGTAAGAAGGTATTCTAAAAATTACTCTACTAATCTTCTAGTAACTTAAGATTAGTAATTAATATATTTATACCTATACTTCTACCCCCTATTTAATTATCTTAATCTTTCCTTTTTTACTATAGTATATAAATACTTATATACTAATTAATCTTAGGTAGCTAAGAAAGCTACCTATAGCTTAATCTTTACTATCTTAGAATATCTAATCTAATAGATCCTAATAGTTCTAGGTTTATTTACTATAGCCTCTAGTATACTCTTATAAGTAGTTCCTCTACTTTATCTAGAGTATTTAAGTTAATATAACTAGGTTAAGTAGTAGAGTAGGTTAAGCTTATAGGCTCTTCCTTATATAATCTAATCTAATTACTAGAGCGTAATAAGCTAGCTTATCTAGGTAGATATATCCCCTCTTAGCTATCTACTCCTAATTAATATTTATCTTAATTATTAATCCTCCCTATAATACTTAGCTTAGGTATTACCTCTAGGGTTATAAGTATATTTTAATCTTTAATTAGGCCTATATAGATTCTTAGGTACTTACTAGCTATACTTACTCCTTATATAGTTTCTTCCTATATAACTCCTTAATTAATAGGCTAGCTACCTACGTTAATTTATTTAAAAGGTTTACCCCTAAGATTACTCTTAGTAGCTATTTTAGTCTTATATACTTACTACTCTTTAAGGATTAGATCTTTATTAAGATCCTTTCCTAGATTATCTAGCTTACTATTATATAAGATCTCTATAATCCTAATAGCTTATTCCTCTAATATTCCTTCCTTATATAATCCTTTATAGAATTATAATTTATTAAAAGTTATATTATATATAGTAATTACTTAATTAAGCGTTAGGATCTAAATATAGTAAATATTAGATACTCTATATCTAACTAAATAACCTATATATCCCCTTAGATTAATCTTAAAGTCCTACTTTAATAATCTAGCTATATAATCCTAATCTAACAGATACGCTCTATAGCTATAGGTATATATACTACTCTAATCTAGGTAAAGATTAGCTATTCTTAATCTAATCTTCTTAGGTTTATACTAGTAAAAATATTACCTAAACTAGGAATTAAGTACTTTATTTAGTAATTAATAGCTATTAATCGTAGAAGGGCTTATTCTATATAGCTAAGCTACTATATCTAAAATCTTAGGCTAAAGTTTTTCTAGTAAGTATATACTTATACGTACTTTAATTACTTTTATAATTAGCTCCTATCTAGTATACTCTACTAAGCTATTTAGCTTATATATATAGGATAGAGTTACTTTAATTATAATCCCCTATTCTTCTACCTACTCTTTATATCTTAATTAACCTCTCTATAGTCTTATAGTAGAATTACTATCTTAATAGATCTCTATAATCCTTAGTCTATATTTATTCTAGACTCTATTTACATAGCGCTTAATTACCTATATAATCTCTAGAAGTATTTTAGTAGGAAGGTTATTATTCTTAATCTTTCTAGAGTAATCCTCTTTAATTACTATAGACTATTTCTTATTTAATCTTCCTTATAGTATATTAAATAGATCTTATAATATATAGTAGAATAGTCTTAGTAATTATTCCTTAGGTTATCTTAAGATTACTTAAGAGGTATATATAACTACGTAATCTTTATAGTTAAGTTATTTTATTCTATTAATATAGATATTTTAAGTATTATATATAAGTACCTATAGAGCTTATTAACCTAGGTAACTTAATTATTAATACTAAAGGAGCTTAGAGTTAGATCTTAATTAAGGAATATATAATCTTAATATAGCTTTTATAATCTAAGGAACTAAGTAATAAGAAGAGATCTTATATTCTAAGAAGCTAAGGTTTCCTTTACTAATTATTTAGAATATAACTTTATTCTCTTTAGCTATACTATACCTTAGTATATAATTATATCCTATATACTAAATCTTTCCTTAATTATTAAGCCTAGCTTTAGAAATAATATTAAGGTAAAAACCTTTAATTACTCTAACGTTATTAAGCTTTAAATCTATTATTTTAAGACTATTTAGACTAGTAAGTAGTTTTCTTATTACGTATACTCTATATCTATTAACTAGAAGAGATTAAGTACCTATATCTATATACTTATAATCTTTAGCTTTCTTAAATAATCTAGGCTTAAGTAGGTTTTAATTATTAATAAGATAAATACTTACTCTATTATTAAGTATTATACTTAGATAGAGTAGGTAGTAGCTATATATTACGCTATATACTCTAGGATAATATTCCTAATTATTAAAATTAAAAGTAGTAGGATTAATTAGTATAGCTTTAATTATATATAGAAATAATCTATTATATAAAGAGGGCTTATTTATAGTTTTCTATCTAGATTACTTAACTTAATTTTAAAGATTAGACTATTCTACTCTATTATATTACTTAAGGATCTTTTTCTTATTAATATTACTAAGTTTAATTAGGAGGGAAGGAGCTAATCCTTCCACCGCTATTTAAAGTCTTTAATAACTAATTAGCTCCTACTTATATAATCTTTATAATCCTAGCTAGTATAGGTAGGGTTTCTTTAATCTATTCTTTAGTTTATTCCTAATTAGTTTTACGCTAGTTCTATTAAAGGAAGGGGTTAAGAAGATTAAATAATTTCTCCCCTTAGCTATAACGCTAATTTACTTAGTAAGTATAGTGTTAAACACTATAGCTATATTATCTAGTTTAAGATTAGCTTTATTTAAGGAGGTCCTCCTAATTACTTCTACTTATATTTAGTAGGCTTATTTAGGCGTATATTTAATTATAATTATATCTAGAAAATTAGTAAGCACGATTATTCCTTATATTTCTAGGATATTATACGCCTAAGCACGGCTATATAATATTTACTAATTATTAAACTACCTATCTAGACTAATCCTTCTATTCCTAGCTTTATCTAGGTAAGCGTAGTATTTAATTCTAATCTAGTTCTTTATTATTACCTTACTTAGAGCTAACTATTTCTTAAGTATCCTAAGCTAGGATTAAATACTTATTTTACTAGTATTTATAAGTTTAAACTATACTAGTTAGAGGAGATTAGGTATAATAGTTTTAATTATCTAGTCCTAAATATTTATAATTACTAATACCTTATAAGTCTACTTAGCTATAAGTACTTTCTATTTATAAATAGCTTTAGGTTAATCCTTAACTCTTACTTTATAGATCTTATATTCTTACTTATACTCTATTCTTAAGCTTACGTATTCTCTAAGTTATTCTTAGTTAGCTCCTATAGGTAGATCCTTTAGAGCTATAGGCTTAAGTAGAAGCTCTAGGTATTTTAGGTTATTATAGATTAAATCTAGTATAGTAGGACTATCTAAATTAATATAATCCTATACTTACTTTATAAGTATATAAACTTTAAGTATTATAAACTATTATAGCTAGTTATTACGCGCCTTAAGTATAGTAAAGCCTAGAGGATTATTCTTATTATAGCTTTCTATAGCTACTTATAGAGAGGATATTAGAGATTAAAATAAAGATTAAAGAGAAGTAATTAAATCTAGCTTTTAGTAAATATAAAATATATAGGGAGAATTAACTCTATAATCTTATAGTACTAGGCTTATAACTATTATTACTAAGTAAGCTAGGGGAAAATAATTATATTAATTACTATATAGGAAAGTAAGCTAAAGAGCTTAGAATATATACTTAAATAGATTAGTTACTAAATTATCTAATCTAACCTTAATATTCTAATTATATAATCCTAATCTTTATTATTTAATTAGATTAGATATTAACTAGATCTATTATTATTACTAGCTTAGAATATTAAGAATAGTTAAAGATAGTATAGTAGAGTAATTAAGAGTAGACTATAGTAATTTAAGGTATTAATATAATAGAGTAAGTAATTCTACTATTTATTATCTTTTAAGGTAAATACTACCTCTTTACTTAATATAAGAAGAGTAATTTATTTTATAATTAAGTTATTATTATCTCTAAGAATAGCTAAATAATAAATAAGCTTAGCCTTAAGTAATTAAAGTATTTTAATAAATATATAAAGAGGAAAGTTACTAGTACCTATTATTTACTTATAATTAATAGCTATAAACTATTAGATATAAGTTATTTCTTATTTTTAAAGAAGGTATATAGGTACTAAGCTAAGAACTTAATATATAACTATATTAACTATATTATAAAAACTAAGTTTTTATTAGGGATATTAATTTACTAGTAAATAGTAATTACTAATAGAATTTTTAGTAGTAGTAATAGTAATTACTATTAGTAAATTAGAAACTACTAACTACTATATTTAGAATTTATATATCTTAGGGTTATAAAAACTAGGTTATTTAGTTATATATTAAAAGTAAAGTTACTAATAATAATTAGCTTCTAAAACTAGTTAATATACCTTTTTCTCCTATTAAATAGAGTAGGTAAGGTAGTATTTTAGATATAAGTTAATACTTAAGTTAAGAACTAATAATTATATAATAGTAGTTTTAACTAGTAAAAAAGCTATACTATAGTTAAGAGTACTACTAAATAGTTTTCTTTATTTTTAGCTTAGTAAGCTAAATTACTAATTAGTAATTACTATTTACTAGTAAATTAATATCCCTAGTTTTTATTATACTTTATACTAGCTTTTATACTACTATTATAAAAAGTAATATCTAAGGTAGCTTTAGAGGGGCTAAGTTAGTTCTTTTTAATTTAGAAGCTATAATATTAAAGATAGATATATAGTTAAAGATACTACTATTAACTACTATAGAGAATAGTTCTTAAGAGTTAAAAATACTAAGTAATACTTTTAAATTTAGGTCTTAATTAATACTAGTAAAGATAAGGATTTAAACTTACCTAGATAGTTTTTCTACTTTAATAGTTAAGGCCTTTAAAGAAGGTTTAAAAGATATAGTAATAATTATATATAAGCTTATATTAATATAATAAAAAATTATATAACTTTAAGTAGCTAATAAGGTAGCTATATACTAAAAATTATATAAAAGAAAGTAACTATAGAAGAAGAGGACCTTTATAGTAGAGGATAGTACTTAATTATTAGCCCTAAAGGAGTTTAGAGCTTATAGTAATAGAAAGAAAGTAAAGAAGAAGGTATATATTAGAGTAGGTAAGCCCTTTTAATAGTACTATAGATATTATAATAAGGCTAGGTATAACTTATATATATAAATAATATAGATACTATAGTAGATTAAAGTAATATACTATATAGTATAGTAGATTATACTATTATTAATATATACTATTAGAGATAGTATATTTTAGTATAGTCTTAGTATTATAACTAACTTACCTAGGTAACTAACTTACCTATATAATATATTAATAGTAATTACTATTTACTAGTAAATTGATATCCCTGCTATAGGGTACATTATGGAGTTAAGGTAAGAGATTCGAAAATCTGGGGCATCAGGGTAATTCTAATACACTATGTTTCCCGCGATATCTGACCAATCATGGCTCGCCTATTCATTACTGAATCCCTCCACTTCTCAGATAGCTGAAATTGCATCATCCATTACGATCCACTTCGCACAACCCCACTGTACTATGCTTCGTACGCTAAAGCACAAGTAGTCCTAAGCCAACATCCTGATCAAAAGAGATGGTGTTGCCTGACTTTTCTCTTCATCCTTGCTGTAGTAGAGCTCGCGGGGGTACATGCTGAATAGGTATACTTGGTTAGATCCACTCATCTCTGCCATCCTCTCACGAGTGAAAGTCTGCTGAAGTTGAGTAGCTTGAACACCACTCATCCGCTTAGCGTCGCGAAGATATCGGACGAGGCAATTTACGTATCTTCGTTCGGCCTTTCCACGATTGAGTCGAATGGAGGACAGATACGCACCAGCTGAGACCGAAACGAGAGCATTTCTCTCTTGAGCGTACAAGCCTTCTAGATCCTTCTTGGCCTGCCGTAGCTCTTTACCTTGAATACGTAGAAGGCCAAGGCCCCTTCGGGGGATTCCTCGACGCCTCGAGCCTCTAAAAATGATGTTTGTCGCCCCAGAAGCATAGCCAGTGTGTGGCTGACGCCGCGCTCTGCGAGATAAAACTCGGCGATTCGTACCCTGGCGACCGGCGGCGTCGTCCATAATCAGATCAACGACATCGATACCTAGAGAAAGATGAACAAATGTACTTCAAGTGTTAAGTCTTGGGTCTAGACCTTACCTGTCGGATCTTGACACTCAATCGCAAGGAGTGCCTTCGCCTTCGCACATAGTTTGTCGACATGAATGCGACAGTGTCCTTTACGGAGAAGTGCCATTCTGTACTCGGCGATAAGAACATCCAAGACATCTTTAGAAGGTCAGCTATGTATATGTTGAGGCGTGCCCTGCCTGCCAATACTACAATTCAAGCAAAAAGGTTCACGAGACTTACCGACACCTTGATCTCTGGCACGAGCCATACGACGCCTCACATCTCCGTGCCCCTTCCAGCTACCAAGGCTCGAAGGCTGAGGCTCTGCGTAGTCTGTAGGCTTAGGAACGTATCCAAGGACGACATGTTCCGGAAGATACCGATGCGGCATGTAGTCCTGCTGGTAAGAATATTCGAACCATTTGTACGCGTCCACAGGATTGCCCCAAACAGCGTAACAAACCAGCTTACGCAAGTGCAGAGAAACAGATCTGCCCAGAGCGAGGTCTTGTATGCCCATGTATACTATTTGATCGATTCGGTCAATGAGGTCATTGCGGTACTCGAAACCATCGAAGAAATCTACTAGCTCTTGGTCATACTTCTTTCGCAACGGACAGTAAGGGAAGTCCAAGGGCAGCTGGAAGTACTCTGTCTTGATGATACCATCAATGTACCTGTGAAGTGTCAGCTTCTTTTAATTAACGATGTCTAAACGGGCCGTTGAATGCAGAGTGGTCAATGGGCATTCAAATGACAGTATTGGTTCGCAAACTATAAGCTGGCCTATAGCAATGGAAGATGAGACTCGCCATAAAATCCGGCAGTCGATCAAATGACAGTCTCAACCTACCTAGCTGGCCGGATATACCCTTTGAGAAAGTATTTGTATGCTTCAAGTGGTGGAAGTGTCCGAAGCTGAAGGAGGATATCACGACCTTCAGCATACGAGGCAAGCTCCGGATGACCTTGGAGGAATAAGTCAATCTCCCGAAGAAAGACCGGGGAGATCGAGCGTTCAGCGAGGTATGCAAAGAGCTCGATGTCGTTGCAGTAGGCAAACTGAGTGACCTAGAAGCTATCAGCGGCTGAAACATCAAGTCTGAGGAGACATTACCCGGAAGTCGCCATCACAATCCCTCTCGTTCCATGGTAGGGGCTGAACGTAGTCATTGAAGTCGAATTCACCCCGAGTATGTGTGGGCGCTACAGTCGCAGGGCTATCCCACCGATAGGGCTTGCGAGGTTCCCTCTGAGAGCCGACGGTGGGCCCTTGCATCTCACGGCGATGGCTTCTAAAGTCGTCGTCGACAGGTGGGCCCTGCTGGTAGACTTTACTTGTTCCTGTAGCGACAGTGGTAGCGGGCGGATCAACCCACCATCCGTTGCTCCATGCATACGGGCCCAGTTGCGCTGAGGCATCTCCGCCTCGTAAGCCAGGCTTGGGTGTAGACTTCTGGGGATAAGCAAAAGAGCCAACCTCGCCATCCTCGCTATAACACGAGGTGAAACGGGTGCTCTCTTCTTGGGAGACTCGGTTCCCCATCGACTTAGCTTTATGTCGAAACCGCTAAGAGGCTGGACAGCGGAAAGCTCGAGAGGGGGAAGATGATCCAACGTCCCCAAGCAATAGCCGGGAAGCTCGAGAACTAGCGAAAGGGTGCGAGTGACTTTTGAAGTGACGTGATTGCTAAGTGACGTAAAGCCAATGGCGAAGTAAATGAGTGTTATTCTTGGCGGGACGCCGTTGTCGGTGAAGAGGAAGGCACGCGTCCACGACACGCGGGAGCATCCCAACACGAGCACTGAGAGTAGGCAATAACACTTACGTACGATTGCAACAGTTGGATCAGATATGAGCGCGTGATAGGCGATAAGACAGCAAAGATGTACACTCTAATGAAGTTGGATATACGAACCCATCCCTAACGCCGCCCAAGACGCTCCACGATATGACCAAACATACAATTACTACACAGACTATGACGCTCAGAACACACTAATGTAGTTTCCGATGCGCTCCTTCTGGTTCTGTGCAATGCACTCGGCTATCCATGTGATGTTTCGAATTTCCTGAGATAATATTAGCAAGGAAGAACAGATGTTGTACTTGACTTACCTGCTCGCGTAGCTTGACCCATGCGTAGACAATGGCGTGGGTGAACTGCCTGGTGAATGCAATTTTCGAGATCTCCATCTCTTTCTGGTAGAACAAATCTTCCAGGCTCCTCGTCTCTCCACCCACACCGCCTGCCATGTTGCCGACGCCACCACCGCTACCTTGGCTCAAACCAGTCTGGTCAAAGAAAGACTTGTAGTCGGCTACGCTCTCGACCGCAATTCGAACACCTTCTACGTCATCCGCTCTCGACAGCATCAGGATCCCCTCTGGATATAATTTGCCTAGGCTCGGATAGAGCTTCTTTCTGTCCGCTTTGGAAAGCTCGGTGCCGAATGAGTTTAGGGAGATATTGATGCTTCTGCGGTCCGCTTCAAACTCCAACACCTCCGACATGACCTCTGCTGTAGGTGTACCGGCAATGTCTGGAGTAGAGTTGACCCACTGGTGGAAATCCTCGAGGTAGTTCTTGTAGAGAGTGTTACGAATGATCTCAATGTTGAGCTCGTCCAGGTCCTGGTGGCTGAGCGAGCCCTTGAAGTACGGCGCGAGCGGTGTCTCAATCAGAACAGAGTTGTACAATTCCTCAATGTTGGTCGCCACGCACAGCACCGGCATAGTCTCGAACCAGCCAAGCGGGTGGCATCGCTCCAGTAACTCTCGGGTGTCTCTCTCATGCAAAGTACCAGTAATCAGCAGTGCGACGTTATCGATCATGTATCCATATGTGAGGAACTCCATGAACTTGGAAAGCGAGCCGGTGGCATTGGCCTGGAGATAGCGAAACTCCGCCACAAGCTTGTCGGTGGTTTTGGCGGCAAGGGCAGACGTTGAAGGATTCGGCGGCAGGGACGAAAGAAAGTCGCCGTAGGCTGGCGAAAGCTGCAGCTTCACATCTAGAGTCTGTGTCAGAGTCTGAAGAAGCTGGTGCGGTAGGGAGACATGCCGTCGATGGTCTCGCATTGGGTCAAGTTGCTGTAGTTCTGGCTGGTGAGCAGCGCATTGCGGTAGCCGCGCACGATGCCCTCGATATAGCTGTCGACGTAAATTAATAACAGCAATACTCTCCAACCATAGAGACATACCCATATTTTACGTTGTAGTATAGGCCCTCCATGATGTGTGATGCGGACTCCCACCGTCGACTTCGGCAGGCAAGAGCTGCTGTAGCTAGGCCGTCATGCCAAGATATGGCCCGTGTGCTCCTTCCTCGACTGGGGTGCCACAACATCAGCCTCGTAAACAACCCTTGCACGACTGACTAACCGGAGCTTCAGCGACAAGTTTCTTAACTCCATCGCAACGTCCCAACCTTTGTCTCTGCCGCACTTGCACACACCGCCAGCACTGCATGCATCTTCAAAGCAGTCGTATCTCCACTAGATAATTGCCTCCGTTTGGCATTTGTACAGCTCCTGCCTTGTAAGTCCCTCACCCAGCCTGCGCATCACTCCTGCTCACCTCGAGTGTAGGACGATGTCGACTCGTCGCTCGACGCGTCGCAATGCAGCTTCGGCCGAGCCCGCGCAGCTCGGGATGGAGCGACGCTCGCAAACAGCTTCTCCTCCTCCTGAGCCTCCCAAGAAGAAGGGTCGCAAAGGCAAAGCGGCGGCGGCCCAGGCCGAGTCCGAGACCGATACGCAGTCGCAGTCTGTCACAAAGGTCACCGCTACGTCACGCGCAGCTTCCTCGTCTACGACCGCCACGTCCACTTCAACGTTCTCAAAGCGTACCACAAGGGCTGCCAAAGCGGCTGGAGTTGGTTCACCACTTCGCGCGCTTGGTGAGGCAGATCTGAGGCCCCAGACGGAGAAGAAGCGCAAGCGCACTCGGCAGCAAACCGCCAGCGCAACCCCAGACCCAGAGCCCCTACGATCCGAGCCTGCGCAAGACGAGAACAATGATGAGCAAGGCCTCTTCTTCTCGCAGAGTGAGCCCCAAATTTCTTCTCCCCAACAGAGCACGCTAAAAGCTCCATCGCAAGTCGAGTATGATGTATTGCGCAACAGGATTTTCCAGCTTGAAGCGCGTATTACAGAGCTTGAGACGGCCAATGCCTCTCTTGCGGACGAGAATGTCGATCTACGCACTCAGCTTCTCTCTCAGACTACTACTGAGCATGTATCTCCACGATCACAACGTCTCTCTCAACAACTTTCTCAAGAGCTTTCTCATATCTCTCAGCTTCAGACCGACAAGGTCTCAGCTAACCACCGACTCCTAGAGTTCGACCACGACCTAATGCACGTCGAGGAGGCATCACCAGCACAGCCTGTCTTTGCGAACAGCAGTGAATCCGCCATCGCTCTTCTTCACAAGATTGAGAATGCGGCGAAAGAATCCGCGTACGTGGAGCAGTCCATGCACGATGACAGTGAAACTCTCTTGGACAACGACATCACTATGGAGGTTTCACCGCAGCAGTCTGCTTTGAAGACTCAGCCCAACCAATCCACTACACCGGCGCGCCCCATAGCATCGCCGTCCAGCTTCTTCAGCAGGTCTTTCTCTGCAATCAAGTCTAAGCTCGGCTTTTCGACCTCAACTCCACAAGCACCTTCACCCGCAGCAGCTCTTTCAGCCACACCATCAAAGCCTCTTCCTCCTCCCAATACACTCACGGAAACACTCTCTGTCCCACCTACACCTGTAGGCGAACGCGTCCAGACACCAACGAAGAAAAAGAAGTCTAATCCAATGCTCAAAGCACTCCTAAGAGGCATCGAGCTCAAGGACAAGGTCAAAGCAGAAGAGTGGGCAAAGCATATCATCCCGCTGCTTAAAAACGACCCCGCTTTCCGCGAAAAGCGCAAACGCCTCGAGACACCAATCCTCTTTAAGGACCTCAACCACTTCCCCTCCGCTAAGCCATGGGAAACCGGCTTCGGTGATCCGCTTGCCGACTTGGATGATGAAGATGTTGTCCCAGGTTGGGCTGTCTACCTCGACATGATGGCCGAGGAAGAAGAGCACAAGGCTAAGAAACACAAGACCATCCACGAAGTCACCATGGACGATGATGATATTCTGTCTATCAACGAACAGTATGCCCGCAGTAGCAGCGCACTTTCCTCCCCAAAATTGCACGATAGCCATGGCCAATCGGCCTCTCTTCAAGACTTCCACCCACGTCGTTCAATCGACCCCTCTCCCATGTTCGAGACCCCCGTCTCCCATCAACGAGGTGGAAACGTATTCAGCGAACTACAAGGGCACGAAACCGCAGCACAGATTCGCGCGCATGATCGTGAATCCCTTCAGCCTGCGACCACAGAGGTGGCCCATACCCACAATCCGGACATGGGTTCCTTCAGCGTTCCTGACGATTCCGATGACGAAGACTCTACCATAATCAGCGAGACTTCAGATGCAGATGCAGCTCTGCTCTGGACCCAGCCACCACCCCCAGCTCCTGTCCCCGCACACGCTCCGTTGCCAGGAGGTCCGCCAGCTGATACGTCCGCCGTTCCTACGGCCCAGCAGCCGGTTGACGAGATTGAGCGCCAGCGCCAAAGGTTGATGAAGCACACACCTGCTAAGCCTAGCCGTCTGCGAGAGGCCACGTATCCTTCACCGAGCCTCTTATCGGACGCAGGCAACGAGTCGATTCTGGCAGCTTCTCCCATTCAGGTGGCGGCGTCCATGGCATCCATGGCAAATGTATTCGACGATATTCCTGGAGCGGAGCCGCTCGACATCGACGAGGAGGACTTGGCAGCTGCCAACGCATTCGTCGCGTCTGACGCTTGGAAGCAGCAATTAGCTGCTAACCCTTGGCCGGCTGCCATCCTAACGTACGAGTCCGAGGAGGAGGGGCTTAGCCCCGAGTAGGAGTATAATTGGCATTTCCCTGGCGTTCCATAAAATCATTGTGTAGGATATTGGGCAGTTTTGTCTTCTTTATGGCGTTCATGACCGGGAGGCATTAACGATTGATGATAGTGCCTTGGTAGCTATATACCCCTCGACAACGGCCTTTGTATAGTAGTGCGTAATCGTGCAATGGCCCTTCTTCTTTGCGGCTTCTGTAGCATAATAACGATTACTTCGAAGATGACCTCTGTTGCATGTGAATATAAACTGTGCTGAATGCCTCCATGTTAACATATCAGCTCTTTTAGCAGGCCTTTACGACCAGTAGCGGAGATCATCACGTATACAAAAAGTCGCAAAGAGGTTCGGCTATCATAGAATTCAATTAATCTATCTATCAATCTACCCCCAAGTCACTCAGTCTAATCTATCTACAAAACCGCCTTCCTAATCCTCTCAACAATACTCTCCGCATCCCCTACCTCCCCCTCCAACCACTCCTTCGCCTTGTCAACAACTAATTCCCAACTGCCCCTGAACTCTGATAATTTAGCTTCGAAGATCACGACCACGAGCGCGGTTGCAAGATGCTTTCGGCCAACTCCAGAGGAGATCTCACGGGTAATAAGGGACTGGTCCAGGCTGATTGAAGCAGATTGGACCGCAGAGACAAGGGTGGTGTTGAAATCCCAGGAACCTTCAAAAGTTTGCAAGGAGATGAGGCAGTGGAGGAGTTCGTCTGCGGTTTTGGGTAGATAAGTAATAGGTGAAGCGGGAGGGGAAGATGCTGAGCCAAACAGAGGAGTAGTTGCAGCCGGCGCATTCCCTCCGGCGGGCGCAGGTGCCGGTGTAGGTGCAGAAAATCCTCCAGTGTTATCAGCAGCACTAGGGCTTGCGCCGCCAAAGGCAAAATCCTGATCCAGATCCATATTGTCGTCGCCATCGACATTAAGGAAGCTGTCGAAGTCGAAGTTCTCGAGCACTAGGTGATCGTCCTGGCCAAAACCCAAGTTGGAACTTACTTCCTCCGATCTAAGAGTGCCAAATGGAACGCTTGCGGCAGGCGTGATAGGCACAGTTTGGGCGCTAAAATGACTTGAACCTCGACGTGGTGGTGGTGGAAGAGCTGGAGTTGGAGGTGCAGCGCCGAAGGACTGGGGCGGCACCCCTGGATGAGACAGGTTATTGTCAAACAAATCGATAACACCAGACGCCTGCCTCGCCATCGGGAGCCTATTCTTATTCTGCTGCTCGAGGAGCATTAGTTGGCTCTGATAATCAGTTAAGGCATGGTTAGGCTTGGGAACTTGGCTAGCACTGGAACCAGGTGCTTGTATGTGTGCTGGTGGAGGAGGAGGAGGCATCATCTGGTTCATGCTGCTAAACCCGCCGGAAGCAGCAGAGCCGAAGAGCGTGGCAGATCCTCCCAGTTGTGGTGCTGGTGCTGGTGGACCGGAAGAGCTGCTACCACTAAAAAGACTGCTGCCGAACCCACGGCCACCGCCTCCGAACAAACCTCCGCCGGTGCTCTTTGTGCTAAAGATTGCGGCATTGCCTGATGGTGCGGCTGGAGGTGGAGACTTCGAGCTGAACATGCCTCCAAATAAACCGCTGGATTGCGGTTTATTTACAAGAGAGGGCTGGGGGGCTGCGGTTGGTGCAACCGATTTGGACATATCAAGACGTTCACCCCTCTCAGTAATCTTGTTGATGTTGTCTTTCATGCTCTGGGCTATTGCACCGACGGCGCTCTGAGATTTACTGGGAGGCGACTGACTCAACTTCACCTTCCTACTCATCGATCTCGCTTGTGTTGACGATTGTCGTTGCCGCCAAGCCATATTGGATGCCGTCGAATCTCCTGGAGTGCTGATGTTAGCGGACTTGCTCTGTATTTGGATAGTCTGCGCGTTTTGGCAATCGCTCTCTCGTTCCATTTTCTTCGCCTGCATCCCAAGTGTCTCGGCTATAGTGGAAACGGCCTTCAGGTCGAAGCTGTCATCTGCGTCTGACCCATCATCGGAAGACTCACTATTGTATACGGGTGGCGTGGATCCCGCCAGCTGCGTGGAATATCCTGTTTCTTCGTCTTCTAGCCATTCCCATCCTTGCGCTTCCTTCTCTTTCTCTTCCGCCTTCTTCGTATTGCTTTCCACAGCGACAAAGGAGCACCATTTACCACCGACTTGGAATTGTACTCCCAATCGAACTGCTTCGTGTTCGACCATGTCATCAAAACGGCCCTCGAACTTGGTCTTGATAAGATTTCCAGACTCATCTTTCGCTCCAGCAAGCCAGCCGCGGCCTTGCTCCAGCTCCGATATGGCTTTCTTGGCCGCGAGCTGGTGGATCGTCTCCCCAGGCAGTTCAAGCGTTTGGATTGGGATCTCAAGCTCAAGAGGACCGTGTTTGCTGGTGCCGCGGAGTACAACAGACTTTGGTGTCGCTTGAGGGGCGTCGGGACCGAGTAGAAGATAGGCTGTTGTTCGATTGAAGGCGAAGAGCGAGGGAATATTCTGTGGTGCTTGGAGGACTCGAGGAACGGAGACCTTTGGTAGATGCTCATACCGTGCCTCGCCGGTCTCGTCATATGCTGGTGGCTCCTCCTTGTCTGGATCTGCAGAGGTATCGAAGAGAGAAATCGGCTTCTTCTGGTTGTAGTCAGTAAAGAAGGTCCTCATTGCCTCAGATTGGAAACCAACGGTCTCATTCTTCTCCTTCTTGTCGCCTAAATCAAGCTTGACCTTCAAGCTGTCGGTCACCTTCTCGATGATATCGTAGTCGTCCACTTCATTCGAGTACTTCACTTCGAGTGTATAGTCGTTGACATGTGGAGACAAGGCTCCCTTCAACATGCGCACAACTTTGCTGTCCATCTTCTCGCCCTCTCCAACAGTCTGCGAGAAACCATTGCCTGCCTTTGCCACGCCCTCAATAAGTGAATGCGATACACCATTGCCGATACCAAGAGTGAAAATCCGGATGGGAGCCTTGCTTTCAGTGATGGACTCATTGAGGTACGAAAATAACGCTTGTTGGTTCCAGATCTCGCCATCTGTCAACATCATGACCTCAAGTGGCATATCCTTGTACCGCTGTTCAATGGTTGCTTTCAACGGATACAGCATCTCCGTTCCGCCGTAATTGGCAGAGAACGTATCCGCATGTCTCATAGCTTCATCGAGGGTCTGTTGACTATATGTGACGCTTTTCGGCCAGAGGAAGGAGTGACTGGAACCAAAAGAGCAGATGTTGAATTTGACCCCAACAGGAAGCGACTTGAGGAAGACTTTGAGTGCCTGAATGACAAGATTAATTCTGGTGCCTCCCATGCTACCGCTTCGGTCGCAGACGAACACAACTTCTGGCTTCTCGGCAGGCAAGGCAAACTTCGGTACTAGCGTTGCCATCAAGGCACGGTGATTTGGAATCGTTGAATGGTTCTCCAAGACGGCTTTCGGGACGCCAGTGTCTTTTGCAATGACTTGTAGGACAAAGTCCGTGTCGAGCTGTGCGTCTCCAAGTGCAAGAGTTGCTGAAGCCTTCCTCATGGTCGGGTCTGCGTTCGGTGCAAAGGACGTCGTGCCAATGGTCATCGAGACAGGATGAGTTGGCGATTGAATCTTCTGAATGAAAGATCCCTCTGCCATTTCTGCGTCGACAATGATCGAAATACCACTGCCTATTGCATCAATAGCTGAAGTAGTGCGGAGGTTTCCCGGGTAGTCTCCATATCGTGGGTAGATGATGTTTGGGATTGTGAATCGGATACCGTCAACTTCCATATCGTGTTTGAGCTCACCAAGGTATGTGATCTTGATGATGACTCGCGCTCCTGGCGGGATGTTGCCGACTGTCGTGGTGAAAACATCTGCAGCATCCGGTAGCTGCTCAAGCAGGCCTGCTGTTTCACCTCTTGCAACAGCTTCCTGGAATACAGCCCTCGCCTTTTCCTTCTCTTTAACTTCACCGACGATTGTGCGATCTCCCACGTGACACGTGAAGCCTACCACACTTACGCCATCGTACAATGGGAATGTGTATCGGACTTCCTTGATGCCCTTCTCTGTTGATGGGTTGACGAACGTTTGTGTAAGTAGTGTTCGTGAAGTCGTTCCTAAGATGGTAGCATGTGCTTGGAGCTCGACCTGTGGAAGATATGTCTTTCGTAAGTGGCCATTGTACGAAACATTGTAGTACAGACCACAGATATGGTCGCGCCAGGCTGGTCGCGGGGCGTAGTAGCCTGATGGGCTGAAGAGAGACATGATGCGAGCAGGTCAACAAAGACGAGAAGGATAATATAGGGTTTTAGATAAAAGCAAGCAATTTTGTTCTGAACAGGGATACTGCTGGCAATATTGAGTGGTGCTTTCGGCTTGGAAACGACGAAGACGACCCAGCAAAGATTGGACGGAATCAGTGCAGTGTTGAGCAACGGTTTTACAGCGTTAAGAGTGCGAAGAGTAGAGCGAGTAACGAGATCTCTATGGCTTCAAGTATGCCTCTGGTGCCTAGAGCACTCGTAAGGTCCAAGATAGGTGCCTTGCGCCGCCAATACAGCCTATCACACGCAGCTACCCGTATTCGAGTTACTACAAGCGAATGTACCTGCGTCACTCCAATAGTTCGAAGGCAGAATCAGCACGTTCCCAAGTCACAGTGAGGAGAGAGAAATATTAAGTGAGACAGACACGAAGGGTGAGTTAGAGATCCCTTTTATGTGCGAGGAGCTGAAGGAGCTGAATGGTTGAGGCGTCGGCATCCCTGCCTAAAGAAGGCGCAGCAAGGATACATTACTCAGCGATTATGGAAGCGCGGAACACGTGCGGAATACACGTGCACCGTTATCCCACAGTGCGGGTTCTGTGAAATGGTGGTGCGGCAGCATGGCAATCGCTTTTTGGGAATGCAGGATGGTAAATGATGGAGGTGAGATCAGATGCTGGTGGAGACGTTGCAACCCGGCTTTTCTTCAATAGGCTAGCCGTCTGGACCCTGAACGTCAGGCTGCAGGAAAAGCTATGAGAGTCATTGACTATCCCACCAAACAATGCGCCAGCTATTCACTCCGCTGCCCTACGCTTTCCAAGAGTTTCAGGCCTCACTACACCGGCTCTTCTGTACTCGCCGCAGCTTCCATAAGCTTTCTAGAGTCCCACGGCGCGTTCAATTGCGAGAAACTTACGGGAGAGCGACCATGGCTGGTAGATATGACGCATGGTCACAGCAACAGTTGATTGCGCGGATACAAGAGCTAGAACTGCAGATTGGGGAAGTTAAAAACACAGTGACCACCAACATTGCCGAACCAAACTCTGCGACGTTTACCAGCTTTCCAATACCGTCGCCGAACAACGAGTCGAAATCATTAGCATATCGCAAACCGCCGAGGGCCCCCCCAAAAGCATTCGACGCATCTAAGTACAGTACACGACTGGTGGCTTTGAAGTTTGCATACTTGGGACAGAAGTACAACGGGTTCGAGCATCATAAGAACAACTCGACACCGCTCCCTACAATCGAAGAAGAGCTTTGGAAAGCACTGGTGAAGACAAGATTGATCAATCCTATACCGACTCAAGGGGATACGACGGACTACAACAGAATAGACAGGAAGACTTTTGCAGCTTGGGATAGGGAGGGAGTGGACGTCAATTGGGATGGCTGTGAATACTCGAAATGTGGGAGGACGGACCGTGGAGTGAGCGCATTTGGACAAGTCATTGGCGTGCGTGTTCGTAGCAACAAGCCTCTCCCAAGACCACAACCTAACCAGCCCGCTGAAAACAGCGAGGAGTCAGACCAGGAAGATGGAGGATCCCTACTGTCCACAGACAACGAGCCACCAGCCCCATTACAACCTTTTAACGACCTCACCGATGAACTTCCCTACATCCAACTTCTGAACCGCGTCCTTCCACCTGACCTTCGCATTTACGCCTGGTGTCCGAATCCGCCGCCAAATTTCAGCGCGCGATTTTCCTGCAAAGAGCGGCGCTACAAGTACTTCTTTACGAACCCATGTTTCGCCCCTGTACCCGGATCCACAGGGCTCTATAACACAAGTGCCAACAACGAACATTTGATGCGCGAAGGCTGGCTTGATATCGATGCGATGAAGGAAGGTTGCAGAGAACTTGTCGGCTTACATGACTTTCGAAACTTCTGTAAGATCGATGCGAGCAAGCAATTGACGAATTTCCAACGCCGTATCTTCCATGCCGATATCGAAGAAGTCTCACCACTCTCCGTGCCCTCGTTTGTCTCGCACGCGGCTTTAAGCTCGCCTTACTCAACATCAAGTGGACAGCCGAAGATGTACGCATTCACCCTCCATGGCTCTGCATTCCTCTGGCACCAAGTTCGCTCCATAGTTGCAATCCTCTTCCTCATCGGCCAACGCCTCGAATTGCCTTCTCTCATTCCGTCGCTCCTAGACATCACATCAAATCCCACTAGACCTAAATACGAAATGGCATCCGACGCGCCATTAGTGCTATGGGACTGCATATTCCCGCATGAAAGCGAGGTGCAGAGTTCGGAGGAAAGGGAGAAAGGGTATGAAGATCGACTAGACTGGGTGTATGTTGGTGACAAAGGGGGTGTAGAACCGAAGAGTAAAGGCCTAGGGAAGAAGGGCAGAGAGAGTAGTATGGGGAGAGGCAAATGGGGACGCGGAGGCGTCATTGATGATGTATGGGAAGTCTGGCGACGCAACAAGATAGACGAGACTTTGTCTGGGCTGTTGCTTGATAAGATCGCTGGGCAAGGCCATTCGACGCTTGAGGCTGAGCTGGGAGGTGGGCAGAAAGTAGGTATTGCTAAAGGCGGCCCGAGGATTTTCGATGGCGGTGATATTGGGAGAGTGAAGGGGAAATACGCTCCTGTATTGCAGAGAGAACGGCAAGAGCCTGTTGAGGTGGTCAACGAGCGGTATGTGAAGAGGAAAGGTCTAGACCCGAATAAGAGTAGAGCGGGAGATGACGAAGGGGATGAGTAAGTGGTGGTCGTGTCAGATACAATGTGCTCGAGATACCCAAATGCATCCAACTCAAGCCTGTGAGGTGCATTGGTTTTTATTTCGTTCTGGTCGCTACATATTCGCTGAATATTTGGGGGTATCACATTTTCAATACCGAACGTGAGTCCTGCCTTGTGCCTGAGAGCGTCGTTTGCTCAATCCTCAACCTCATGTCCCAAGGCCATGCTAATCGAACCATCTCACAATGTAACCGTGCCGTACAAGGTTAGCCATTTGCTGCTCCTTCCCAAGCCCACCATGTAGCCCAAACTACTCAATCACCCGTATTCAACTCCAGATCAATCTGGACGCCATTACTTATCGAGTAATCCGCCAGCGTCAACTGATCATGAAACGGCCTCTCGCCCTGGCGTTTAAGCATAATTTCGTGCACTGGTCTTCCGATCCTGCATCAAGTTAGCACACAATATCATTCCCTCACGCCGCAACCCAGTTCAATTTCTAGAAGAGTCTCTACTTACTTCGCAGCAACCATAGCCTTCAACACCTTGACAGGATCACTCGGCAAACAGGGTACTTGAGTTTTCGTTCCCAGACGATCATTAACAGTCACTATGATCATCGCCTCGCCATTCGCAGCGACGGTGGGCGCAGGTGCTTTCTTCTCCTTCGGCTCGCGAGGTTCGCGGGGTCTGCGTTCGCGATCGCGGTCGCGGTCGCAGTAGTCGCGCCTGTCGGAGTACTTGTCGTCTCTACTTCTCCTGTCGTCTCTGTCGTCTCTCCGCCTATCGCTTCTGTAATCGTCTTTACTGTCTCGCCCACTAGAGCGATCTCCACCTCCTCCCCCGCCAACCCTGTCTCGCCTGTCGTGTCCACGATCTCGATTGTCCCTGCGAAACTCGTCTCGGGGACGGTCTGCACTCTTATCGTTCTTCCACTTTAAGCCTGAGAAGTTCTTGGATTTGAAGCGTGGTGGGCTGCGGCGGGGTGAGCGGGATCTTGAGCGCGTTCGATCTGGTTGTGGCTTTTGCTCGGGTTCAGTTGCTGGTGCGGTTTCTTCAGCGCGGGACGGTGAAGGGGACGGCATAGTTGCTTCAAAGCTACTGCCGCCGTCTATGTTAGAAATTAACTAAGGATTGATTGATTTGTTTGTCGTATGAAAAGTAGTGTTTGGTTGTGTAGAAACCAAGAGTGATGTCAAGCTGCGGACTCCCCCCGCCTAAAATCTAAGGAAGCTTGGGCCTTCCAGAAGGCTGAGTGCGTCATGTCTCGTCTCTATTTCCCCCACATCCCGTCCCACTCCTCCATACCTAGGCTTTGACGATGATCTATCGATGACAATGGCGACTCTCCTACAGCGGCTTACGTCGCCACCAGCGCAGACTCTCCGGACACTACAACCCACCCCATCTACTGTCCAATTCACAGTTTCGACACGTCCGATACCTAAAACCGTTTCAGCGAATCTAGGATACTATGTTAGTATCCTGATTAGGGTCCTAGTAGGCTTAGCTACGACGATATTTCTATGGACGAAATGGCGTATCACTTTCGAAGAATCAACAGCTGTCTTGCTAGGGATCCTAGGTACTGCTGGGGAAGCATGGCTGCTCAAACTTGCGGAGAGCTGTCAATGGAGATATCTAGCTCCCAGCGCGGTCGTCGTACTGTTCCTGGTCTTTCGTCGAGGCTACACTGGTACAGTTCACTTGTTGCTGAACCACAGTCTTTTCTGTTACTAACGTTGCGCTAGAGGACTCTATAATCCTCCTACAAGGCCTCGGCGTTCAAACCTCCACTTCCTCTCCCACCTACCTTCTCACGCCCACCACACGCTTCATTCCTACCACAAGTATCCAGGACATTTTTATACATGAGGCGTTCAAGGGGTTCGAGGTGAAGTTCTATTTGGCGATCGTGGTAGAGGGCGAAAATGACGTTCTTGTTGTGTTTCCAAGCCTGTTACCCCGACGAGATATACTCGAGGTAGTCTGGAAGGGTGCAAGAGCATGTTTGTGGCAGAGTGGAGCGGTGGGGAAGGAGAAAGGGCAGGCCAAGGGGAAAGAGAGAGACAAATTATGATATTTTGTTGTCTAGTGCAATCTACCAGAAGAAGTTTTGTAGCATATGAAAATCTGTGTGAACCGTGAAACCTTGATACTGTCATCCTATTAGATCCATGAACACCTCTGAACACCTCATAAGCATGCATCCTCGTATAACAGCCGCAATCGCGGGATAGCCGTACCTTGAAGTTCGCCATGCGCCAACTGCCGTTGCAGGACTCCTCCAGCCTTGGGTATTCGTACGTGGTGAAGGGGTTCGTTTCAAGGACTCCGCTGCTCTTCCGATGCCCTCGCATTTCCCTGCTGTTGTTACGCGGCCGTGCCATGCCACTTCTCCTCGAATCATCAATCATTCCCCTCCTCAATACCTATACCTCGTACTATAATCCTTCGGACTAACCACCAGACCCCTCCCCTTCTTCGCCCCGCGATAAACAGTCTCAATAATATCCACCATCTCTCCCTTATCCTCCAACACCCAGTTTAACTTATTATTATTGCCCGTTCCAAAATCACACATCATATGCTTATTCCGGAAAAAGAACATCACCGTACACGGATCGTACAGTTCGTACATGGCTTTGAAGTCAGGAACTTCGTCGAGGTCGCAGAGGTAGATGGCGCAGAAGTTCTTGACGCGGTCCGCGATCTTGTAGAGCACCTCGTCTTGCGCCATGCAGTCGGGGTCGCTGTCGCGGCCGAAGCGGATTAGGACGAGGCGGTCTTCTTCCGAGAGGATCGCTTGGTCGACGTGCCAGCCTGTGCGCAGGTGGGGGAGGACTACGGAGCCCATGGCTGTGGTGGTTGGCCGGTACGGTTTGGAGGGCGCAGGTGTTGGAGTGTAAGGTTTAGGAGCTGATTGTGACTTGACGCAGGGTTTTGCGAATGTTGTGCAGTTAATTGACTGCCTCAATAGATTGTGACAATTGGAAATGTTCGCCGTGCCTTTGTGTTACGGGTTTGGAGGGTTCGTAGCTGGCGAGCAGTGTGTTGGGTGGGCGTGGGTTTGTCGTAGAAGTTGCAGGCAGCTATGCTCGTGATCTAGAAAGTTCGCCCCACTTTGCTGGTAGAGCTTCATTGCCGATCCAAACTTCATGTCCAGGTCTAGACTCCATATTTAAACACATATCATACAAACAAAAGATCAATATGGCCTTGGAAATTTGATTATTCCAGATGCTAGTTTGAGGCTTAGTATTCCATTCAAGATTCTTCCAAAAGATGGATAAATCTAGAGTTAGCTAATCCAGACTTCTTTTCTCTACAAGCGGAGAAGATATTTCTTCATTGCCCAAACCACTTATTCTTGTGCTTTCCTGACCTCGCCATCTTTGTTAGATGTGCCACCATCGTGCCCCTCAGAATATCGGGATCGTGTCCAAAAACACTATAAGCTCGGGCGTCAATGAAATGTACAATCTTCCCTGCTGACGATACAGGTAAGTCGTCGTCAACTTGTGCGCCTTTCTGCACCTGAACTTGACGTATCCATCTGGTATCACCACATGTATCCAAAGCACTCTCCAACAAACGCCAGAATGGTCCTCGCTCAGCAATTGTGATATACCTATGCTCACAACCGTGGAGAAGCTGGCATGTTTCGCTCTCTTCTGAGCATCGCAGAGTGCTGATACCATACTTCTGATTGTCACCCGGTCGGTTCGAACGGCATAGCTGTAAGTGGTGACTCCTTGACTGTCGCGGGCCTTCGGGTCGGCACCATATTTGAGGAGCAATTTGACTATGTTCGCCGGAGCACCAGATTTCTGCAAGAGAGCAGCCATCAAAAGCGTTTGATGGGCATAGGTAGGTCTGCTCCGTTGTACAGATGTGGGAGGCGCACAGAGAGTATTGATGTTGGCTCCCCCTTCGAGGCATTGCTTCACATTTGCTAGGTTACCTGCAGCTATAGGATACCAGAGTTGTACGTCACTGGTTAGTTGAACGACTGGGGAAGTACGTTCCAAATGGCTCGGTTTTGTATCATCTACCAACGATTCGGGTTGAATATGGCTCGCTGTCATACCACCGGCCGTTGCTACCGGATAGGGTTGGAGTCTCAGCGGCTTCAGGTATGAGAAATCCGTAAAGTTATTTTCGTTTGGTTAACATAGACAGGGCATTCTTCGTTCCCCATTAGCGCATTCTAAGAAGAGAGCTTTCGAAGAAGGTACCATGATTTTAGTGAGCGTGACCTCCTTTGCTGCCCATACGTTGAAAGTGGTATTTGCCAACTTTTGTAATCTGTTCTGTTCGGCTTTGTCTCTGTGCTCAGACTTTTTGACTGCTTCTTGAATGCATTTCTCGACATCCTTTTTGAGAATACGAATTTCTTCCCAAAGCTGAGTTGCTTGTTTCTCTCCCTTTTCTCGGAGTCGTTCTAAATCGTCCTTTGTGGCTTCATGTGCCTTAATAGAGCTTGTGGCTGCGCTTTCAACAGAGTGCATATCGTCCCAACGGAGCCCTGTGATGCTCTGCAGCGTCTTAATATGCACGCGCTGTTGCATTTGCTGGCTAAACAAATCGAGTCTTCTCTGCATCTCGGTGAGCTTTTCCGCACCCCAGAGAGCCTTCAAAGCCCTACCTAAGCTCTTCCATTTACCGTGTGAGCTTTTCTTAATATCCAACAAGGCTTTGCGATCTCGTAAGCCACATCTAAGCATTTCTGACCGAGAATACTTGTTTCTAGGTCATCCTCAGTCAGGTTGGCCGTCGATACTTCTACGTCTCTCTTCAAGATATTGGATAATCGAGCCAAATCTTTGCTGACGATTGAAAAGTCCTCATGTTCGACAAGGCTAGTATTGTGAACGACTCCATGTTCTGTGGAACAAATGCTTAGTCCTGTAGTAGTCGTATATCCCCCCAGATCACTTGAAGAGTCGAGTATCGAGCGTAAGCCAAATCGAGGAGCAGCAGACCTGATGGGAGAAAGGGAAGAAAGGACTGAACTCGACAGACAGCCTGGCGTTTTCTCTTGTGGGCTGAGCCTTCAGCTTCGGCGAGTCGCTAGAACTCCCATTCGTGGGCGCGGCGTTTAGCCTTGCCAGTTGAATTGGCTAGACTTATCGTGACAGCCTCTCTGCACATTTCAATATATCTGCGTATCAGATCACTAATTGAAATGCCAGTCTACTGCTCAAGGCTAGCGAGGACTTTAATCTCGTCTGCTCCACCATGATTGGCCTTAAGTTGTATCCGTCTACCCTAGCGCATGTGTTTGTTATTTAAGTAAACATAGTCAATGGTACTATTTTGTGGGAAACATGTGAGGCTAGTGTTTCAAATTAGGAGGAATACACCTCATTTCATGTGTGTAGTGACTTCTGTAGTAATCTGAGGCACTAGCTTCAGTTCGGATGCCCTGACGTCACATACGTTCATTCTTACCCACCTCAGCAAAACCATGCAATCCATCTTGTGCGATATACAGCCTTCTCATCATCGCACATGGATTGCACTGGCTTCTGCATCTCGGATCCTTCCTTTACTAACAGTAGCGACCTCGGACATGGAGTCAGCCGGGCTTTGCTCCGCCACTCTGTCTGCCTTGACCCGCAAACATCTGAGCCCTTTGTAGAACATGATTCTCGGAGCATAATCTTCTTGAAAGTTGCTTTCACTCTAATATTAATATTCTAAGACTTCCCAAGAATCTCTTTGTACAATCAACCTGAGGCGACCTTACCAGTGCAAGAGAGAGGCATATTGCTGATCGAATACGGCTAAATCGGCCAACAAAGCGACCATGGTGGAACAAGGCTCCAGTTCAGATAGAAAGAATGAGGAAAGTGTGCCAGCTTACGAGGATGCAGGGCAAGATCCTCACCTACATCCAATCTACGAGGTTCCACTAACATTCGTTGGCAATAGGCGCTCGTCAGCACCTCCCGCATATACCTCCCTACCCGAGGCTGTTTCTGCAGGTATGCAATCTCTTCGCATCGGTGACGCGAAAGAAGGCATTTCTGTACCCATGGTTCTATCAACTGAGCAAAAGCGAAAGCGGGACATCTTTCTACCTGGAGGTAAACCTGGGAAAGTGACGCAGACTGTTATTGTGAGGAAGATGACGCGCGAGCACTATCTTAAGCACTACGCGAGAGACGCTGAAGGAAACTACATTGGTACTGAAAAGCCGGCTGTGGATGCAGGACTTGTGTTTGTGCCGGGGAAGAGCTCAAATGAGGAGATTTTGGAGCAGGTAAGGAAAGTGGCATTTGGCAAGGAGCATAGCAACACGTATTTTGCGGACGGGTGGGCGATGTCGCAGGCTGGTGGTGGGGCGATGTAGAGAGGAGATACAAAGAATGTATTGCGATGGTTGACTTGTGTACTAACACGAGGTCTACGACATGCAATTTTTCGTACGTGCTATTCCTAAGCATACCAATAGGTGAGACCGGATTGAAGGGGTCATATTGGTAGCTTCAGTTGCTGCCGAGCACACTTGCACTCGTCGACGTTCAAGCCGAGAATTGCGATTGTGCGCCAACACAACCATATTGTTCACCGCCGGTCACAGCTGCGGCCGACGAGCCTCGTGTTTGGATCTCGCAGGGCCAACACGCACAGCCTCATTCTCTACTTGTGCGCCTCGTGCGTATCAAAACATCGGATCATGGGGGTCCAACAAGACACGCCTACCACAGTACAGTTGATATCCCACGCCATATCCATGCGCACATCAAACAGGAGCGCGACCGGCTTGATGGGAGACAAGCTCCACTGAAAGATATCGATGCTCAATGAGGACATGACAGCCGCGCGCAAGCCCCGCAGAAACAAGTCTAATCATGTTATGCAAGGCTGCCCCCTTTGAGCGTAATTTGCCATTGGCTCGATAGCTCCGTCGTCGGATAACAACTGCCTCCCCACGCGGGTCCTGCGAAGCGACGAAATGGCTTGGTGCGGGCGTCGACGTGTTGAAGATAAGCCTTGGGTCGAGCTGAGCTGCGGTGAGCGGATGACGATCACAGACCAGCTGCTGCTGCTACGCAGTTCTAGGTTTCCGCGTCGATAGTCTATCTCGACATCCGCAGCTCTCTTCTTCTCCTATCTCTCTAGTCAACTGCGTCATTGTGTGGTTGCGCTCGCTTCTCGCTGTGTTTGTCCTGAACTGCGCTGTATCCAGCGGCGTTTGGATGCATTTCGGTCACGAAGGCACTCTGCAACATGTGCCCTCGACAGTCGCATCTTCAAAACCTCAAGCCGCCTAACGGATAGCGACAATCAGCGCCACCAGCGGCTTGACCGCTTCACGACTCCAAAATGGCGATGCCTTTCAATCAAGAGTCGTGGATATGGTACACCGTTGCTGTCATGATGATCGGTGCGAGGCTGTGAGTGTCTCTCCACACCCCATAGTCGACGTACCTTGCGCGTGAGGCTAGCAACAATACGTGCCAATGACTGACGGTATCAACCATACAGCACGTCTCGTAAACTCCTATTCCGCTCGTGGAAAGGCTTGCAATACGACGATTGGATCATGACTTTCTTTGTCACAGCATGCTATACCGTCCTGATTGTTCTGTCCAACAAGTGGGTCAAAACACAGTCGAACCTTCTTCCACCAGGTTTCGACTTCAGCACGCTTACCGCGGATGAATTATCTCAACGAAGGCTCGGGAGCAAATATGTCGTTGTCGTGGAACAGACGCAGATCGCCGTAATCTGGGCTTGCAAAGCATGTCTACTCATCATGTACCACCGACTCACACGCACGGCACTTCGCAATGAAAATGTTGCGATTAAGCTCCTCTCCGCTTACGTGGCACTCGGATTCGTCGTCATGGAGATTCTGTACTTCGCTGCTTGGTGCCGACCTTTCTCTGAGTACTTCGCCGTTCCAACAAGGTCCAGGCAGTGCAACGCTCTAGTACATCATCGTATCACCAAAGCTGTCTTCAACATATCCTCGGACTTGATAATGCTTGTTGTCGCACTTCAGATGCTCCTTCGCTCCTTATTGCCACTGAAGAGGAAGTTAATCCTGTGCGGCATTTTCTCCTTGGGCATCTTCGTCGTGGCAGCGAGTATACTAAACAGCTACTACTCATTCCAAAATCCCTACCGCCCGACATGGATATTCTGGTACGTTCGCGAGTCCTCCACAGCAATCCTGGTCGCCAATCTACCCTTCACATGGACTCTCCTGAGGAAGTTCTTCGAGCTGGGCGACTTCGACGAGACCAACCCACCACCATGGACCTACCATTCAGCCCGTACGGCAGGAGGTCGAAAAACAGCCCAACTAATGCATCAGACCGGCGCGATGGGCACTACTGCCGGAAAGCACCATTCCCCTACCCACAGCAACAGAAGCAGGGGTACCAACAGCAATGGTAGTAGAGGCACCAACTCCATGACCCTAGTAGGCACAACGAGCACACTAAGAAAAGATCCCATCCATTCCCCCGGAAACAGTCAGAAAAGCTCAGAGAATGAAAAAGAATTACTAGAAGAAGCCATTCACCCGCATGATTTCGCACCTGCATCATCGCCATCACCAAACGACGACAACGACGCCAATGGCATCACGACGAACATCGACTGCGAACACGGCCTTCCACACGACACTCACCTCCGATCTAATTCTCCCTCCTCACCACCCAAGATAACAGAAGATGGCACAGGAGGTTTCTACATGAACAACCGCCCCATCTCCCCTCCTTCGCGCGCATATCTCGCTGCCGCCGCCGCCGCAACGGCATCATCGCATAATAAATCGCGCGAACCGAGTATATCTAGCGTGGATAGGAGACCCATGAGTCCGGCACCAAGCCATACTAGCTCAGCGCTGAATGTAGATGGTGGAAATGGAGGGCGAAGGGGAAGTGCGGCTAGTATAAGTGGAGGTGGAGGAAGTGGCGTTGGAAGGTCGATGGCGGGAGGGGGCAGGAGTGCGAGGGATAGGAGGGCGAGAAGGTCAAGGATGAGTCGGGAGGTGTAATTGATTATTGGTTCTTCTTTTGGGAATTTGGGATTTTGCTGGAATGGAGGGCATGGGATAGGATAGGATGGGATGGGATGGCTTCAGCGATGTTTGCTTGATTAAGATACCCTCGGTGACTTGCATTTTGAACGTTTCGTATGTACCAGGACCTTGTGCTTTTAGTATGTTAATTCAATAGATTCACATTCGACGTCCACATATGACTTGAACACTGTCAACATGATTGATGGACAACGGACGCATTAAAGCGAAGCTGTCTAATTTCGATAAAATTGATAGCAAAAAACACACAGCAACCAAACTAGACACAGATTTTTGGTTTGGTACGCCATCCCAACGCCGTCCCATGCAGCATGCAGCATGCAGTGAAGAAGCATACATTTGCAAGTCCTTGATGTACCACTTCTCGGCGGTTTATGAACAGTTCCAAGCGCAAGCCAGCAACATAAGCAAACAAGCACATCAGACTACTAATTACGCAGAGAGATTTGGAGAATCTCTTCACCGTCCCTCTAAGATGTTTTCTATGTGATTTCGCAAAGGTTTTCTCCCATGAGTTGATGATAGTGACATGTGATGCAGAACTCGCAACATTCGATTCGGCTGGCTTCTCAGAAAGCAGATGAATCGATCCCAGGTACTTAGGAAGACATATACTAGCTGTAATCAAAAAGCACACTGATGCTCTCGCCGTGGTGGACACGTCGGATGGCCTGTCACAATCGTTAGTCACTGTCTCCATCCCTACGAACGTGTTGAATATACCTCAGCGAAGACGTTGCCAACCTCGAGGACCTCCAGCTTCGGGCACCTCGCCTTGTGATCCGTCTGATCCACGGTATTCGTCACAACAACCTTATCCAGTGCACTGGCATTTATGCGATCAATAGCGTCGCCACTCAGAATACCATGCGTGATCAGCGCAAAGACCTCCGTAGCACCCTCCTTCTTAAGCAGTTTCGCCGCACGCGTAATCGTGTTCGATGTATCTGCCAGATCGTCGATAAGAATCGTCGTGCGATCCGCAACGTCGCCGACCAGCATCATGGTCGCATTCTGACGGTCGTTGATCTGCGTTGGTCGGCGCTCTTTGTGGATAAGAGCGAATGGCATGCCGAGCGCATCGGCGATGGCAGTAGCACGTTTTGCGCCGCCAGCATCGGGGGATACGACGACGGCTTGCTGGTAGTTGGGGATGTTGAATTGGATGTATTTACGGAGGAGGTGGCGGCCATAAAGGTTGTCAACGGGGATGTCGAAGAAACCCTGGTATTGGGGATCTGGTAATCATATTAGCATAGCGGCCTTTGTCTTGGCTAGGAATTCGCGCACCATGCAAATCCATCGTGATGACGTGGTCTGCGCCAGCGCAGGTGAGAAGGTCCGCGATCAACGTGCCAGCTTGAGCGACCCATTGCCGGTATCCGACCTGGGGTTCAAAAGCAGGAGGCTTCGTAGTCGTCTGTCTTACAAGACCGTTTATGCCGCTGGTGCTATGGGAACCATGCTCGCTGTTGAAGTACGCAGACTTGTCCGATTTGTCCGACTTGCTCGAGTCGATCGTCTCGGTGCGCTTAACACCGTTCTGTTTGACGGGGCTGGTAGGATTCGAGGGACCGCCGCTGCGTTCGTCTATTTTCATGCGACTCAGCTGGCTGTGGAGAGCGGCAGTGCCATTTGTGAGGCCTGCGCTCTCCGCCTGTCCGGGGTGCGGCGTTTGCGGGCGCGAATCGAACGTGTATGTGCCGGTCCGGGAGCGCGTTCCAGGAACTCTTGCCAGGGGAGCACCAGTCTTATTATATGGGATATCGGACTGTCGCGAGTATGGGAAGAGGGGCAGGACGGCGGTGATGCGCTTTGCGGAGGCAGTTCGACAGGCCGAGATAGCAATGAGAAGTCTGGGAGACGGTCAGGCACTTCACTCAACTACACCATGAGGATGGGCCTACTCCATCAAATGGTCGTTGACTGCACGCGAAACATAAAGTTAGCGTAGTTCTTTCACAAAATGCTTGGTAGCCGTGGTTCCGGTGGAAGCCTGCTGCGATTTGGATGGCGATGTGGAGTGAATGGAGGGCTGTCGTACCTTTACCGCCGCCAGACTGGATGATGAATACATCCTTCCCTCGAACGCTCTCCTCGATCTCGACCCTCGTCTCGCCGCCCTTGAACTTGTCAAGCAGCACCTTTGCCGGCGGTATGCCGAGGTGGTTGCAGATGGTCCTGTGTCCGAGTGAGCGAAAGGCACATTCTGCTATTCAACAGTGGCGCCATACTCTGTGAGCTGTGGATGGGAGTTCCCGCCGAGGACGACGATGTTGCGAACCATGACGCCGGTGGTGGGGTTTCTTGTTCAGTCACGCTGCAGGGAGCAAGCAGCAGAATCGTGCAGGCTGGCAGGAGAGTTGCGTCGCTAGCACGAGGCAGGTAAAAAGAAGAATGAAGCCTAGTCGCCGGTGGGGCGCTGGGGTAGCAGATTGTCAGGAATTGGGTAGCATGGTGGATAATAAACGACTGTTTGGTCAACGGCGGCGGAGGAAGTTTTCTACTCCCCAGGCTTCGCTATTCTCGGTTGACTTTCTTTTTTTCTGCCGACGCCCCATGCGCGGCCTTAAGCTTTCGAGCACGGAATGGTTGCATGCAGCCAGCCAGACCACCTATGGAATGCCATATTGCGGCGCTGTCCTGCAGCCATCGCTCTCCTATCTACTGCGAACGAGCTGTTCTTGACACGCAGCCGTCCGTAATGGCGCAATCCTGGATGGCTGCATGGGTCAAAGGATGTGCGAATCGCGCTTGCCGGGATCGGCCTACCACGTGAAATCACGTGAAGCCGCCGAGACTGGTCCAGCATGAGGCACGTCAAAATCATCCCCTACTGCGTGCAACGTTTTGTTGGATATGGCTCACCGGTCCTAAATGTTTGACGGGCCACACACGATACGCGGCTGCGTCCATATGCGGCGCTTTGCGCCCTTTCCACATGACCCGCATCGCCCATCGGTGCCCTCCGACGCCCTCATTCGACCTGGGAGAGTATGAGGCAACCTACCGTCGTGTACGAATGAGAACTACTTATTGATGGCAGTGAATGAAGATGCGGCTTGGCCTGCTGACCACAGCACCTGTCTCAGTCTCGATATCCTCCAAACAGTTGAGCTGCGTCCAACACAAGGCAAGCGAGGAGGTCGCAAGGCGTATCCCTCATTTGTCCTGTAATGGTACTACCCAACTGGCTTGTCAATCAACACCGATGGTATCGAAGCATCCATCGGTGTATACATGCTTTCCTTGTTTCACGAGCCTTGATTGGCTTCCGATCACTCAGCACGTGCTTAGTTCAACGGCATTCCCTTGGAATATTCAACGAACAGTCCAGTAGCCAAGGGACAAGATGGAAGTCAAGTATCAAACCAGTTAATACGTTCTCGCAGACACAGTTTTCCGTAGAAAGAGGCGACCTTATAAGAATGGAATTACGAGTTCGACCTTCATCATAAATGAAGTATTCTCATCTATTCGCCACTTTGCGCTGCTCTCTGTCTTATATTCCCCTCCCCTACTCTCTTCTATTCTATCCTATCCATCATCTAATCCCATCCTCCCACCTCCCAACCCCACTGTCTTTCCTCCCATCTCTCGCATCCACCTCCTCCCTACTCCCCGGCGTAAACAACTCCGCACTCAACACCAAAACTGCAGGCACAACAGCTAATGCATCAATCGTGCCCCTCCTCCCCCGCTTATTCTGATGCGTCAAGTTCATCATAGCATGCACTTCTTTGCTCTTGACTATGTCTTTGCGGATCCGGGGCCACTCCTCTTCTTCTGTTGCTTTGCTTGCTGTTGATGATGACGATGATGAAGGTGATGAGGCACGTCGGAAGGGTGATAAAGAGGATAGGGTTCGTGAGCGGGTGCGTGACTTGGGCGGTGAAGAGAGGGATAGAGAGTCGATGGGTACGGAAGTGGAAGTTGTTGATGCAGAAGAAGGTCGCGATTGCTTTAATTGTTTTGGTTTGGCGATTCGTGGGAGGGGAATGTTGATTTCTGTGTACAGTGGTTCTTCGTACTTCAACTCGAATTCTGTTTCGGGTGTTGCTAGAATTGCGGCGTCAAGGTCGTGTTGTGGTGGTGTAGTGGGGGCTGAAGGTGGTGTTGACGCCCTGGTAGATGGCGATATTATTTGTTGCTCCATTTTAAATGTGAAGTTTTCCTTCGGTAGAGAAGATCGAAGTAATAGTCTGAATTAGCTTCTGAAAATGTGGATAACGATCGCTTTTGTTCGTTTCTAAAGGGCTGACTGCGGGTGCTCAATGTTCCCAACACACAGCCCCTTTAGGCGCCTTCTCCTAACACTCACTGCGCAAATCGTTCAGGTACGCAAGTAAAAGGCCAGATATAGGCTCAGGAAACACTGTTTTGACTTGTCTAGCTCCTTGGACTGCTCATTATATGTGTCTCCACACTTAGAATTTCGTATCGCGCAATGTCGAGGAAGGGGATGAGAGTGGTACAATCCCGACCGCGCGGACACCTCTCCCTCTTCCTTATGTACCCCAACATCAGCTAGCCATTTTAACCAATTCGATAAGCCACCCTCAACTCGCGT
This sequence comes from Phoma sp. ATCC 74077, assembly GCA_033682645.1. NCBI lineage: Eukaryota > Fungi > Ascomycota > Dothideomycetes > Pleosporales > Didymellaceae > Phoma > Phoma sp. ATCC 74077. Next base: position 467,240 of record JAWDJC010000003.1, read on the forward strand.
TCGCTCAGCCGCGGTGAGCGTTTGGTGCCTGCTTAGCCGTGTCTGACATCCAGTTGATCTGCAACGAGTGGGGGCTGTGCAGGGCTTCAGGGAAGCTGCAGGTGAGATGAGATGAATTTATGCGTAAGAACTTGACAAACTACACAACGCCTTCGATTGTAGGCCTTACTGAGGGTCCCAAATTTGAAGAGATTGGGAAATGGGTTTTACGTGGACTGAACAGAAGGAACAATCATAATATATGCTACGTCTAGCTATTCGGTATCACCATGCAATGCCAAACCATCGCTCTAACGCAACATCAAATCCAAAATCGTGCCATGGCTCATCCAATATCGTCCTGCTTGAAGCACAAAGCAATCGCCCCAATATACAATTCTGCCAACAACCCTCTGCGTATTCGGCAGCTGATAATGAGGCTTTTCAACATTTCCCCCAACTTTTTCATGTGTCCGCAAATGACACACCTAACGATCGAAGACAAACAACCTCCTTTTGTGCAGTGAGGCGATGCAGCACGTTGGCAGTTCAACGTGCGCAGACTTTGTGAACTTTGGTTCTTCTCCTTGCATCGCGCGCAAGCTGCGGTTGTGTGCGATGAACACGAACATCGGCTCGAAATCATGACGGTGAGCCTCTGACCAGCAACTCCCCGGCGCTCTTCCGTCTCTTGATTTCTCGCTTGTTCAAAGCCTTTGGTGACTCCCCGGTAAACCAACCATGTAGTCAGAATTCTTCATCTCTCTTCTCCTCTTTGCCCCATCTTTCGTCTTTATCCCTGGTCGTACCCTTACCCCTGAGACTCCCCACGTCGCCATATACACCCAAAGCACTTCCGCCACGGCCTTCTCGATCTGCACTTTTATCTCTATCCTTGCCCTTATCCTTATCCTTGTCTTTCTCCTTGTCCTTACGTTTTCGTTGGAAGGGTAGCACGCCCCTAAAGCCTCGGTCTTTACGGTCCTTATCCTTTGCTTCTTTAGACGAAAATGCTGGAAGAGCCGTTGTGTATTCTTCTTCCTGCATACTGCCATTCTCAGAGCCTTCTATACTCTGCCCTCCTGCACTGCGGGGTGGTTGGCCGAGGGAATTGGATGACAAATGAGCAAAATTGGACATGTTGATGTGAACGTTTGGATTACTGTAATTGAAGGAGCCAGTAGAAACAGACGTTTGGGTGAGCGTTGGTGGATATGCAGGAGCCGCAGCCATATGTAAGCCATCGCTAGACCCCGGTGGTGTATCCTCCGCTGCGGATGCGGAAGCACTGGCCGAGGCAGAAGCAGAATGTGAGGCAGACACGGAGTCATTTGCGGATGGCGCATAGCGACCGGACCAAGCTTTGGAGGCGAAAGGATTCGTATATGAAATAGTGGCAGAGCTGTTACTTTTGAGGGAACTGGCAGACGCTGAGATACTGGAATTTTGCCCATGCCTCGTCTTCGGTGGCTTCATTGTGATGGGCGTGCTTGTTGAAGAAGATGAGTAGTCTTCCGCATTGCCAGGAGAGGTGGGTATGTCTTCTTCTTTGATGGGACCTCGATAGTTCCTGGTTGCTGCTCCTCGACCCGACTCAATGAAGCTTGCACCCTGCAGCTGCTCTACCAGCTCTTCCCACTTCACGCTCAAGGACGAGGACGGGCGCTCTGCGGGCTCAGCTCGGTTCAAGCAGTCCTTTGTGCGTTCACTGAGTGAAATACATATGTTATGGAAGCGTAACAGATCGCCATCGCCCGCCTGGATATCGTGTGCGCTTTTCTTGGTGTTTTCTAGCCAGAGGTTGACCAACATAGCAAAATTGCGTGAGTGATCGATCAGATATGGGAGCGAAGGAAACCCTTCTTTGAAGGTAGGAGGAAGACGATGAAGGATAGCAATGGGCGTGCTGTACGATGGCGGAATCGGCGGTGCAGGTGACGACGTAGTCGAGATCGAGCAGATATCATCGAGGTACTTTTTGAATTCCTGGCGATGCGAGGAGAGGAAGGCGTTCATCGGCTCCATCCAGGCTTCTTTTGTGCCGAACGAAGTCATGTTGGCTAGACCTTGGAGAGACTTGGCAATGAGGGTAAACGTTCTCCTAGCTTTCGTCTTGGGATGATCTACATCTTACTTTTAGTAATCCTAACCTCGATAGAAATTTGAGAGACTTTGTACGTACCTTTGAGCAAACCAAAGAGTTTCGGGTTGAGGACTGCCGGGACAAAGAATCGCAAGAACAAAAATCCAGACACACTGCTATATTGCACCGTCCTCAGGAAGTCGCCATATCTGTCCTCAGCGCAGGCTCGTATGTGCCTGAAAATCAGTCTGAGCTCTTGTGGACATCGCGACACCGAGTTGTAGATGGCTCGCCAGACTTCTTCCGTACAGTTGATCAATCGCCGCCAATTTCGGTCCAGCTCATGTTGCGAACTAACCTTGTTCGGGTCGACTTCACAATCGGGGTCCTTTTCGTTAATCTCCTTGAGCTTATCACTAAGTGTCTCTTCCAGATACTCCTTCCCTAGTCGTTTCATATGGAGATCCAACGACTTGGTTAGGAGAGTATTGCCACGGAAAAGTAGGTTGGCTTCTAATTTCGCATTATTGCCCATGTCTCTGACGAAGAGCTCACGATCGCTAGCTGAGCCGAAGGTTCCAAGTGCAGACTCATTCGAATCACTCGATCCCAGTCTCTTGCTGAACCGAAGTCGGCTTGCTGGTGACTCCTTCAACGTCCCGTCGATCTCCTCCTCGACCAAAGCACAGATCCACTCCCCGGCGGCACCTGAGACTTGAAAAATGTTCAGAAGGTACTCGGACAGCTTCTTCAGCTCGTTGGGGATCATCTGCGCAATTTGTAAAGTCAAGCTGTTGGAGAAGCGATGAAGAAGCTCTGACAACGGATAATAATCACGAGCCATGAGTATCGCGCACTCCTCGCTACTGACTCGAATGAGGATCTCACCAACGCTATTGCCATACATGTTGACAAGTGGCCACCACTTCTCCATCTCTTGATTGGGTTCTAAGTCGTCGAGATAGATGTCGGTCTTCCCGATCATTTGATCAAACGATATGCCGGCATAGCCGCCTTCTGCACTATAGGGATCGGAGCTAAAAGCAGCCTCAGATGCATTCTTCTCGCTCCTGGAGTAACTTGGCGGTCGCTTCTTTAGTAGTAGCGAAGCTGTGTGAAGTGCTGGAAGATCCAGAAACTCAAACTCCTCCCTCCAGAACGGGTTGTTGCCCTCATTCTTCACCATAGTCCGGGCACGCGTCTCTCCATCTAGTAGAACTTCTACAAGATAACCCCCTGGGTTGGTTGTGGCAGATGACGATGGTCTTACGGGTGTCGTGTGTTCAGAAACTTTGGGGCTGACAGGTGGTAGTAGCCTTGCCTCGATGACTCTAACGAAAAGAGACTTTTCCATACGAAACATATCCTGCGTTCCAAATGATGGTGACAAGGTGCCCTCCTCACTCAAAACATCAGACTTTGGCCCATAAAGTTGCGGAACAGTAAAGGCGCGCAGCAGGACTATCCAGACTTCGTACAAAACTCGAGACTCCAAGGATAGGAAAATAGGTCGTAATATTGACAAAGCGGAAGACGAAGCGGTGTACTGTGGATATATAGCGATGCAGAAGTCGTTGTCCAAAACAGAAGGGTCCAATCGCTGAACGGCACATCGAGAAAGCTGGGAAAGCTGGACGGTAGAAACTAGTGTGACATCAGTGTCAGAGTAGAGCTTGAGCTCTCCGTTCTCGCGAAGTGTGCAAGAGACTCTTCTCCACCGGCGAGAACCATGACTCTGGATTCGGTATGCTTGCGGTCGGGCACCAGATCCTGCGGCCTTGGGCGTTCCAGTGTTGCTATACGTCACACCCGTGTCCCAATATATCATCTTGCCGACCTTGATGATGGGTGCTTCCTTCTTTGGTGTTTCTTTCAGCAGCGACACTTCCGAGTGCCGCCTGCTGTCGGCCAACCGCCGCTCTATCACCACAGGGGCCTGCGGTTTGGCCATTCTATTCTGAATGCCTTTGGGACGCATGGGGGACCAACACAGCAGCGCAGCAAACCATGAGTCGAACTCTTCTTGTGTTGGCGGCCGCAGATGCACTTCCAACTTGGAGTTGTGTACCACGACATGGATGTACGCTGTGTATGCCTCGCCGTCGTATGCGCTCTTGACATGGCAGCCCCGCAAGTCTGGTATCAGCGTGCGGGTGTAGGAGGTATCGTTCTTGGGCTCATATACCAGACTGCCCGCCTCCTCGTTCACGTAGCAGTAAGACAGCGCCCATGGATTCGACTCGCCCCGTCGAAACGCCAGCAAACCCTGCATCCTGCCGCATGTAGCGCGCATGAGCGCCTTCAGCTTCCTGACGTCTGAAGCCGGCACGGGCGACACCCACGACTCCGGCTGGGCATTGGAGGGCGAGGTAGCGGGCGATGCGGTGCGCGGGGGCTGCTTGACGAGACGGCTGCGGCTGCTTACGCTCGATGTCCGTGGTGGAGGCTGCTGCGCCTGCGCCTGCGACGGCGCCTGCGACTGCGACTGCGACTGGGGAGAGATGGTGGAGATGTGGCCTATGGAAGTGACGACCGACTCCTCGAGGCTCTGGAACGTCGACGTGGTGCTGGCAACGGAGCCAATGCGATGGCGGCCCGTCACAAACAGATTCGACGGCGACCTGTCCCTTGTGCTCCTCTCCTCCAAGGTCCTGGTGCGCGGCCTTGTCTGCTCGCGCGCATTCCTGTAGTCTGTCTCGCTCGAAGCGCGGGCCACGAAGGCACGAGGGTTGCCGGTTCGTACTGGCTGGCTGCTGTGGGAGCGGGGACTGTTCGGCGGTGAGAAGCTCGAGTTCTGGCTGGCAATGCTGTCCTCCGGTATGGATGCGGGCTCGGGCGTGACGGTTCTGATGGTCGCGGGGAAGTTGCGATCGTCTCGCCGCCTCTCGGGCCCATAGCCTCCCGCCTCGGACGCGCTCATCTCCCTCCTGTTCCGTCTGGTCTGGTCCATACTCTACGCGCAGGGGCGGCGACCGTAGTCTGCCGTATCCGCCGATGTTTGCTGTGTGCGGTCATTGACGAGCGCCGGCTGTTGCAGTCGTGCCAGCAGGTACCCGCTCCGCGACGGGTGAGCCTGGGAAAACGGCGGATGGCGCTGCGAGACAGTGGTCCAGTCCGTTGTGGCGCATCGCATGCCTGGTTGCGCGGGCAGGGCGGACAGCAGGACGTGAGGTTTGAGGTGCCCACTGGACCCTAGCGAGAGATGCAGGCTAACAACTAACAGCGTGCTTGGCGGCTAACTATATCATCAATCGCGTAAATTAAACCGCGGAACGGGCGCGCTGCCGCTGTCGACAGTCTTCTTTGCTGTCTTCACTCTCACAGTTGCGACAGACGGGCTTCAGGAATCACGAGTGCGAGCATGGCCGAGGATGCTGCTGCTGCGATATGCGCTTGGGCCACTGGATGATGATGCTTGTGCCTGATTGCTCATCTATCTGCAGCTGTCGTGAGCCTCCCAGCTGAGCTTCTCCCACACCATCTCGCTCCTGGAGCAAAGTCACGCCGAGCTCCAGGGTCTAGCGAGACCAACGGGAGAGACGGAACCTGCAAGCGGTGTCTGTTGGGCCTTTGCCACCCTACATCGGCATTCGCTGCAAGGGACGACTTTTGCAGTTGGCCTCCACCGTCCTTTTCGCTGATTGGACGACGCCCCCATGATGCTGACTGTGGACACGGGACTATCACATCGCATGTCGGCCTAGCAATTGATGACCCCGTCAGTTAGTTCTTGCAATCATACGTGAAGGCGTTATGCGGTAATTCGAGCCTTGACTACTACTGTGCTGCAAAATAACACCAGCAAGTGAAGACATTCATCTGCCATATATCTCGTCCAACATGTGCCCTCTGGTTCCATCTCAAACCAGCCACACAGAAGATCGTCATCCGCTGTCCCATACACCAAAAGAAAAACTCCAATACGTCCTCGAGAATACTTCCCAAATGGATATCAAAATCGACCAATAATCTCCTTGACCCGTAAGCTCCTTAACCCGCCCATAAGCACCCAACATCGCTATAAACGAAATCGACAGGGGAACCATACTCTCGCATTAGCGCTCACCGCTGCGTGTGTGTACAATCATCGACCAAACTCTACATCAGACATGCCTTTACTTGAATGGAGGTTTATCAGCTGCATTGTCCTCCAGACTGACAGCACTCAATGGCTGGGACCGGAAGCCACTCAAGTCGCCAGAATGCGTCTTCCGCAACGCCTGTCGCATCGTCTCGATCTGAAGAGGCAACTCGCCGCCCAGTGGAGGACTGTGCGTGCCTGCAGCTGTCGGAGAAGTAGGGCTACCCGGAGAGCGTGTGCGTCCGTAATCTGCACCCTTTGGGGATGCAGTCCCACTCAGGGGAGGAGATGCGCTCAAGCCATGGGAGGATGCTGGAGATCTCAAAGGAGAGGGCGATCGATTGGCCGTCGCCGAGAGACTTGTGAACTGTAAAGCTTCGCTAGAGCCCAGCATCTCTTGTCTATCGTGCTCAACGTGTTCCGCTTGAACGACGTCTGCAAATGAGATGAAACTCAATCGACGTGGATCAGACATGTCCAGTGAGCCGTAGCCTGAGGTTGATTCAGTCATGTCAGGATGCCCGGATGTTGTAGAGTCCTCCTGGCGGAGAGAAGGCGAGTACATCGAATCCGTCATGCCTCCAGCGACAGCAGCGGAGGCAGGCTGATGTGCTGAGTGCATCACGATCTCCACCTCGTCTGGGTTCAGGTGGTCGTCTGTGATTGCTAATGAAGAGGCATCCAAAGCAGGTGGTATGTAGTCTTCTGTCTTGATATGAGCTGGAACATCAGCCGACGGCTCAGGCTCCTGTACGTTGCGCTCAAAGATTGAGGACGAAGATGGCGAATGGAGACCGGGCGATGAAGAGCGGTTGATACGGCGATTGGGAGATGCCCCGGCTGGTAGCATTCGAGGACTGCCCCGAGGAGACGCTCTTCGGTCAGCGGGCGACATTGTGAGGGGCGGCGAGGGTAGTAGGGTTGGAGCAGATGTTGGAGACATTGTGTGCGAAGTCGCTCCCGCCTTTTCAAAGTGTTGTTGATCACCGGCACCTTCCTGCTTCTTGCCTAACCCAAAGATTTTCTTGCCCTTAGCCAAGATTCCCTCACCTTCGGCCGGCTTGCTTTCGCTCGTAAGGGGCGCGGCCGGTGTGGGCGGAGTGATTTGTTGGGGGTAAGTTGTTGTGCTGTCCATTACACTCATTGCTCCGTTATGCGATTGACGGATGGACGGAGAAGTCGAAGAGGAACGAAGGACTAGAGCTTCTCTGTGGTATGGGGTCGTCCTCGTATCGTAACCGGCGGCGGCGGCGGCGGTGGTGGTGGTGATTTCGCGGGCAACACGGTTGCAAGGAAGTTGGGTTGCGTAGGTGGGATGGACCCTGGACGGAAACCAAGGAGCTTACTTCGCGCTTCGTTTGCGGACACTACAATCCAGCTTGGAATGAGAGGTATCGTTGCGCAACAGCACTCGCAAAACTGCATTCAATAGATCACAGGTCAAGGTTGGCGTTGAGAAAGCAAGATCCTGGGCTTCGTCGTTCCTACCCTTGACGGTTGTTTGCATCACGTGTACCCCTGCCACCGGTGACGTATCTACAGCTCGTCGAGTGTGTTTTAGCTTTCAGGCACAGCCCGTCGAGCATCTCCCAGCCAATCTTACTATTTCCGTCACCTCCAATGACGCGTCTCCAATCTCCTGCCTTCCTCACTTGAACATCCTCACTCAAGTTTCAGAGTACTAAGGCATGAAGAATACTCGCTTAGCCGCGCGGCCAAACAATCGATTCGATTTGTTTTTACTGCGTCACAGATCCTGCTGAGGCCGCATTTGTCTGCGAGAGTCGACAGACGCCACGCCAGAACACGCCCTGAAAGGGTTCGAGGTCGTATATCACGTAGATAATAACTTCAGATGATGACGATGATTCAGTCACCACCCACATCAGGAAAGCCAAGGCGATTTTTACTATATTGAATATGCTTTGTGGAGTCGAACAAAAGCAACGTTGAGCTGGCCTGCCCTGTTTCTACTCCATCCATCTGTTGCTATAAAGCCATCTTTCCCTGCGATAGCCATATTGTGTCGATGGAGGGCCAGCAACTAATGGTCCATGGTGTGACTGGAGGGGCAGTCGCTCGATCGAGACCAGTTCCCTCCATGAACCCAGCGGACTCGACATTTTGCCGGTAGCACAAGATAGGCTCTGTTTCAATCTGTGACGCCCGAGTTGCACGCTCTTGCGTCCTAGCGAAAAAGCACAGAGCGCTCTCGTCCATGGCGGCAGTGAAGCATCCAAGAACCAGGGCGTTACTTAAACGACTAATTTCTCTTCTTCATGCCACATTCTAAGGGTCGGCGTGGCTTCATGCTCGCCTGGTTAGAACCGAAGCTCAACGAGAGGGTCACTGGCACTGATTGTTCGACACCAACATAGAACTAGTCGCGGGTAAACCCATCTCACATCGACGCGAGGCAGACTGGCCCCAACTGCCGGGCCCCTCCTGTGTCGGGACACGCGCTGCAGCATGCCTCTCCTTGATGCCCGGCTCATCCCTACCCATCTTGCTCGCTAAGCTGCCATCGTGACCTTGACCAGGTCTTACACGACATCAAACTTGGCCTCGCCGACTTCAGACCATGGGTGGATGAACAGATCTTTTTTTTTTTTTTACTTTAAGGAATTTGGTCAACGTGGACTACAGCCTTGAACTTGTAGGCGTACAATTTCCACATCTCTCAAGCTTGGAGAGCGCAGTCGACCGCGCCTATGGTGCATCGACTGTGTATTGGTCCCTAGAGGAGGTCACGGACATTTTCTTCGTTGCATGCGCTGACACGCAGGATCAGTACGGGCCGAAAGTTTAGCTTTCAAGGGATGTTTGGTGTCGTGCGGACAATACTAAAATTTGAAGATGGTCGTTTCCAGCTTTGTGCTTCGGATTCTCAACCTGGAATTAATTCTCTTGAACAACTGGAGCGTGTGCAAGCAACACTGCCGGTAGTGCGATCGAATGCCGAGAGAAACGGCATGTTCGCAATTGGACAGCCCCCGCCCACGCCACAATACTGTTACCGGTACTGTTCTGGAGGTCTGTGCCTGGTAACATGCCCTTCCCTGAATCCTTCTCACGGACGTCAGCAAGCAAACGTGGGTCTGGAACGGCTTATACCCTGGGAACGCCATGCCGGGGAGGGCAGATCAGCCGCTCCTCAATTGCTCGCGTACATCGACTTCGCACTTGAGAATTCGTTTTGCTGCTCAAACTTGACTTCTGATGATAATCTATCACCGTGGGTGCCGTCAAGATGTGTAAGTAACAGTGGTGTACAAGGAGGTGTATTGGAGATGATACTGATTTCGAACTTCAACTGTTAGTCACACCGTACGATTTAAGACCAACGATCGAGATCACGGCATTCGTACTTACAGGTGTGTCCACATTAGTAGTCACGGTCAGGTCAGGCTCGCCGGTTTCTTCGTCTCTTCAAATGCTGATTGCGTTGTAGATTTTCCTGCCGAATATGGGTTGTTGGAAGACTCAAGCTCTACGACTATATCATGCTCGCAGCACTGGTAAGTTTGGGCGCAAAAAGAGCCCACACTCTTTGCGATCAAGGTACAAAATGTGGTGGTTATTGTCACTTACTCGATGTTGCAGCTCTGTACGTGGGCACTATGTGCGTGTAATCATTATCAGCTCATGTTTGGCTCGGGAGCGCAGGGCATGCGAAACGATATGCCAAAAGTGAGTCTACATTCTCGCTTGATTAGTTCGAGGACTTCCTAACTTCTCGTCTTTGCAGATTAGCCCAGAGAAGATGAAAGCGCTGGCCAAGTACTTACTTTTTGGCTCGGCCGCCAGCTGGTATGCCTATCACATCGGCTACTTGGCGATTATGGGGCTGATTAAATTGTCCATCCTTGTCTTTTATCTCAGCTTTGCGACCCTTCGAACATTCCGCATCCTCGTACACATTTCAATAGTCATCGTCGCTGGTGTCAGTATCTTGATGATATTCATCTTAGCCTTCCAGTGCCCTGAGCACCCATCGTACGCCTTATCCCCCGCCATACTCCAAGACCGAGGAGCTGGACATTGTTTTGATCTAAGATTTGTGTTTTACTGGCAAGCAGGCTTCAACATCGGATCGGATATGGTGATTTTGATCCTGCCCATGCCGCTTCTCGTATCGCTCCGTATGAACACGATCAAACGCATCTCGCTTATCGCAGTCTTCTCCGTTGGTCTCCTGGTACCTATAGCCTCTGGCGTGCGATTGTGGGGAGTATACCTCTGGGCGAATAGTGGGGAAATGGCACGATATTACGGCGGATACATCATCTTCTGGTCGCAGGTCGAGATCAATACAGCCGTCATATGTGCTTCCGCACCGTCACTGCAACCGCTGTTCACGCGCGTCTTCGGTGAACTATCTCGGTTCCAGAGATCACGAGGGGCATACTACTACTACGGAGGCGGCGGCAATTCGATGACGGGACCACCTGTTGCGGAGATAATCAGAAGTGTACCTCGAGACAGTATTAGTATATTAGAGCCGCCAGGCCGAGCGTACCATCTACCAAAAATTCAGGCACAAGACGATTTCCAGCCACAGGTTGTCATTGCAAAGCGTTCCCCAGAAGAGGAGGAGATTCGGGAAAGAGTGCGCGCATTCTCAAGTCAATCGTCTATATACTCACAACCCACGTCACCATTGTCTGGATATTCGACACCCACGTCTCCAACGCGCCCCAGTAATATTCTGCGAAGCGGCTGTGTATGAAGAACGTCCCCTATGGTTAAGAAGCACGAATAATTACACCGATTTATCTACTATCACATTAAGGTGGTTTCTTGGAAGCAGTAGACACCTACAGCTACACATGCTCAGACACAAGAGAAGGGCAGCTTTGCCGACGCAGAGAAAACCAGCATGGAAAGCCTTATACGCAACACTCCTACGGAAGGACCGAATACGAAACCGTACACTCGTAGAGCATCCAAAGCCCAGGCAGTTTCTTGGCCGCACAACCTCCTGAATGCGAACTCAGGCCAGTGTTCTTCTACCTGTCCTCAACCATCAGCCACTCAGCGTGATCCCATGCTTATCTGACGGTGCTATCTGCATGGGTCTCGCTTAGCCTCTTAGCCACCAACGTATTGCACCTATAGGCATGACCGAGTGTCTGGATGAGGTAAGCCGCCTCATAACATGGAGTTCTGTGTAGCGAAGGCTGTGTAGAATGGCTTTCTATTGGAATGCAACGATCGGGGCATGTGTCGCTTTTTGGTGAATGGTGCTGAGCTGAGGGGCGATGCATGAGGGGTCGAGACATGTAAGAAGGTCAGCGAGCTGAATAAGGGTACTGACCAGAGTCAGATTGCACTTGATGGGTACAAGAGTTTGATCGTTGATAGGCAGGTATTTGCCTTACTCTTCCACCTAATGGATGGTTTATGTTACACTGACTGCAAAACCGCGCACACCCGTCCTTGCTCACCAATATCAATTTTGTCTACTGCTGGTATTTGATTACGCACAAGGCTGTCGCAAGCGTCATCAGCTGGAAGCCCTCCAAGCCGCCTTTAGCAGGTCCTCCTTGCTTCTTCTTCTTCTTCTTTACAGTATCATATGTTATTGTGACTACTCGCCATACTTCACAACTGATTGCACTTTACAACATTGTTCTCAAAGGACTAAGCAGTATGACTCACTCCACCAAAACAGGAGCCAGCCAGTACACATACACACCAGGCTTGCCTCAACGCGCACTCATCTTCGTTTATAAGGGCATTAATAAATTGGTACCATGGCACAAACTCCCGACATATCTCAGCGTCCTGAATCTCAGCGCCTTACGATATGAACTGCGACAGAAGAACCTCGACGACGTCTACCCATCACCAGAGGCCCAAGGCACTCCAGGCTGTCCTCATATGACAGATGATCAGTACCTACATACCCGACACTCAGATGGGTTATTTAACGATCTCTCAGCACCCAAGATGGGCTGCGCAGGGATGCGCTTCGGTCGCAATGTACCACGAGAATTCACCACCAAGCCAAGCGACGAAGACATCATGACGCCCAATCCTAGGCTGATCAGTCAAGAATTACTGAAGAGAGATACTTTCAAACCTGCCACGATTTTGAACTTGCTTGCTGCGGCGTGGATTCAATTCCAAGTTCATGACTGGTTTCAGCACGAGAACTCTACAACAGAGAAATATGATATTCCCTTACCTGACGGCGATAAGTGGAATGCGCCAAATGGCAAGATGGAAGTGGAGAAGACGCAGGCTGATGCACCGCTCGACGAGACCGACAAAGCAGCCCCGGCATACAAGAATCAAAACACGCACTGGTGGGATGGCAGCCAAATCTACGGAAGTTCCGAAGCGCGTACCACAGAGCTACGTGGACAGGCAAAGAACGGGAAACTAGAAGTCGATCAACAAAAGTTTGTTACCTTTTTGCCTCGAGATGAAAACGGTATACCCCAAACTGGCTGGTACGAAAGTCCATCCACGAATACTACTCGAATGCTTTGCTAACTTACAAATAGTAAGTGATCAGTCTTTTTTTTATTATGCTACATGATACTGTCGTAAAGATAGCCTAAAGATGTCTTGAAGATGTCCTCCGCAGCTCTTCTAAAATTATCTTACTAAGTATCTGTATCCCCAAAACTAGAATAGTGCTAATCTTGTGGCTACTTTCAGTCTCCACTAATTGGTGGCTGGGGCTCGAAATGCTGCATACGCTTTTCGTCCTGGAGCACAACACTATATGTGACGAATTGGTTAAAGAATACTCCGGATGGACATCAGAAAAGGTCTTCGACACCGCAAGACTGATTACCTGCGCGTTGATGGCGAAAATACATACTGTAGAATGGACACCCGCCATCCTTGCACACCCAGCGCTCAAGGTCTCCATGGAGGCCAACTGGTGGGGTATCTTGGGTGAGAGATTGTATAAACTACTCGGCCGCGTATCCAAGACTTCAGAAGCCATCTCCGGCATCCCAGGTTCAGGCGCAGAACAACATGCCGCACCGTACTCCCTCACTGAAGAGTTCGTCAGCGTGTACCGCATGCACCCTCTCATTCCCGACACGATCGCGTTTTTCGACGCGGAGACCGGCTCCCACAAGTCAACCTACCCAATCCAAGACGTCGCCTTCGACAATGCGCGAAAGCCGTTGACGCAAGAGAATATGGGCTTCGAGGATATCTTTTACAGCTTCGGCATCAATTACCCTGGCGCCGTAACACTAAACAATACCCCAGACTTCCTTCGCGACTTGCATACACCCGATGACCGACACATTGATCTCGGAACCATTGATATCCTGCGCGACCGTGAGCGCGGCGTGCCTCGCTACAACGCATTCCGGCGTCTGTTCCACATGCCTGCCGTGTCTTCTTTCCTCGCGCTCACAGGCAATAACGCTCAGCTCGCCAACAAACTCGAGAAACTATACGGAGGCGATGTTGAAAAGGTAGATCTACTGGTTGGCTGTTTGTGCGAGCCCCTACCCAAGGGCTTTGGGTTTAGCGACACGGCGTTTCGCGTGTTCATTCTCATGGCTAGTAGGCGGTTGAAGAGCGACCGATTCATTGCGGGTGATTGGAATGAAGACACGTATAGTAAGGTTGGGATGCGCTGGGTGCAGAATAATGGCATGAAGAATGTGTTGGGGAGACATTTCCCTGTGTTGAAAGGTGTTTTGGAGAAGAGCGATAATCGTAAGTCCAAAGTCTGTCTCTACGTAGGAGAAGAAAAGTATGCTGATGATTTATAGCTTTTGCGCCGTGGGCGAAGATTGAGAACAGTAGAGAGTACAAGGGTAAGGAAACCAATGCGTAGTCGAGGTGTAGTCGCCACATAGGAGCAAGAAGTCGTTTCCCTCGTGTCTTGAATATTTTGGGCGAACCCATATCGTCGGAGTTGGTTTGTGGACATGGAGACCTGGCGTACTTTGTTTGGGAAGTAATGACGGTCATTCTAAAATGGTTGTATGGTATGCTCTGCCGTGATAGAGCAACTTTAGCAGTCCATAATAGATCCAGGTGGGCATCTCTTGTGCTTCTTTCACAGTTGCTGTAGCCTAGTAAATTTCATCCCTGTTTCGGTCGTTTTTCCTAAATAACTCTTTCGTATCGACCATATCTTTGGTTATACTGCTATTTCTATAGCTAACACTGTAGTGTAGACAAATACGTCTCCATAGGCTACTTAGAGATGGGCCCAACTTTGATGCTGCCGATACACAGACCGATTGATCCTAGCTGCTCATGATTTGTCAACTTATGTCTTTTCCCAACTCGCCGAGTTGCCACCGGATTCGGTTTTTTGTAAAGTATATTGTTCTGTGGAAGAGCCTAGTACCTACCGTCGCATGGACATCTCACAGGTTGCTCTCGTGTGGGACCTTCCCAAAAAGCCTTAGTCCAAGGTTGAGCCCTTTGTCAGAAGAATCTCATGGATTATTGCCGGCTGGATCGTTCCGTGTAACCCTGCATATAGATGTCACGAATGCGGTCTAGCGCCGAAACTCTGGATCTGACACTTATGTAGCAGCATCTCTCTCTGATTCTCGATTGTACTGCGATATCCAAATTCATTCATGTTGACTGCGGCGCCAAGCCATACTGGCTTAATTCCTTTCCTTATCACTTGCGGTCTTGCGTTGTTGCCTTGCGTTGCTGGTCATGGGTGGCGAATTTGGCCTTTGCTTGCGATGTGGACGATTGGGAGTGGCGTTAGACGACACCACACAGATCGCCAGCTCGCAACAGATTGCTTCATCTTCGGGACAGTCGCTTCGTGGTCGGCAAGGGAGGAGATAGTTAAGTACACAGTTAAGAGATGGACTGAATCGGGTGTGTCTGCAGACCCGACGTTGTATCTCGCTTCTTGCCTCACCGTTGCGCTTGTCTCAATTGGCCTCCCGCTATGGTACATACTTGGTGATAAAAAGAACGCTCCATGCGAAGATCTGCCTCCAAACATTCAAAAATGGACTTTAGCGTACCCAAAGTCGAGGATATTTCCATGTCAGACCACGCACACCCGCATGTTTCCAAAGCGACACGCATTTGATTATTCATACCTTCAGTGTGGCTATCCTATTATCCCAGTTGCAAGTACTGCTGGTGGAACTGATATTTCTGATGGACAAGACCGAGAGCTGGGTAGTTGGTGGTTAAGGGTGAGAGCTGATGACTATCTGGAGCGAGGCAACGGCACGTTTGGTTTTTACACAAAGTTGAAAATATACCTGAGAGACCAGGTACGTACACTTGGTGGCTGCTCTTTTAAGATCCATTTACTTGCTTTGGCGCGTTTGGTTTTAACAAAATGCAGCACGTGAAAGATTCCGACTGGTCGTATGCGTACTTCATTACTGCACCACGCTTCTTCGGCTATGCCTTCAATCCGGTCTCTTTTTGGTACATATACGATAGAGAGCACCAGCTCAAGAAGATGATCCTGGAGGTGAATAACACTTTCGGAGAACGACGAATGTACCTGTTAGATGGATCCAGTCCACCCACCCCGGCCCGAACACCTGGATCTCAAAGGTCTTCTGCATCAGAAGAATCCGGACCAGAGCTGCCGGACGGAGTAAACTCACGCTTCAATGACATCTGGATGAAGGACTTCCATGTCTCTCCATTCAACTCTAGGAAGGGCTCATATGCATTGAAAGCGTTGAACCCGTTCCCTTCCGTTTCTTACGATGCACCGACCATTGATAATACCATCACGTTGAAATCTTCCAAGGATCATGCGAAGCTTGTTGCCCGCCTACACTCTACCGGCAAGGCTCTAGATCCTAGCAAAATAGGCTTCTTTGGGAGATTGCGTTTCGTCTTGAACTGGTGGTGGGTTGGCTTCGTGACCTTTCCACGGATTCTGAGAGAAGCTGCCAAACTCTTCTTCAGGAGAAAGCTGCACGTTTGGTTTCGTCCTGAGGTGTTGACGTCTAGTGTCGGTCGCCTCCCCACCGCATCAGAAATGTAAGTTTGTAACATGCGCTTGTCAGCTCTGTCGCAACTAACCTTTTCAGTGTGTTGCACAAAGTGTTCAAGGACTACCTATTCCACCTTATGCACGGAAAAGAAGACTCATTTTCCATTACCTTGAAGACCGCAATCCCCAACATACCACCAGAAAAGATCATCACGACACATCAACCTGATCACGACCGAATTACGAACAATCTTGAAATTCGCGTGTTGACGCCTGCATTTTACTCGCGCCTCATACATTACTCGTACACTTCCGAAGCCTTCGACCGTGAGTGTCTCTTCACCGATGAGCGCAATCGGACTTTGTGGGTGTGCCGACCACAACTGCTAGCGTTGCTCCTTGAGGCGAAAGAATCTTTGCAGACGGAGGACAGAGGCTTGCCGATGGTGGATAGGAGTTATCTAGATGAGCTCAGATGGGTATTTTTGAGGAAGCTCAGATGCCCACCCGCGGACCCCGCGTACTCACTGACCCCAAAGAGCTCAGCATTCAACATTGACGACATCCGCTCTCGACCGTATTCTGAATTGGACAACTTTGTGCGAACTTTTCGAGGTCGCTTGTATGGGGCCGAATACAGAAGAGCGGTCACAAAGCTCTTTCTAGCCCAGCGGTTTTGCTTCGGATTTCCAGAGCCGGTGACGTTGGTGGACATTCTCCTCAGGATATTGCTGTCTTACCTTGCTGTACTGCAGCTTAACAGTTGGGGCCTCAGTAATGGAGACACGGAAGGAATGGATGATCTGGAGAAACCGATGTTACGAGAGGGCCTGTGGTCGTTCCTAGGGAGTGCTAGCTTGATGTTCGCGTGTCATGCGTACGGACTACTGAAGGGCTACAGGTAGCATGCTGCACTCTCCCAATTCATATACCGTACATTATCAGTGTACTATCTGGATCTCAAGAGAAGACCTCTCTAGCTTGTGCTACTTCTCATTTGTGAGTACTGCGTGGCTGTTGCTGAGATCTGCCGACTTCGCTGTAGTTCCCGGAATTGCCTGACTGACATATACCCCCGAAACACGTATATGACGAATCTCACGTGCCGCAGATTTACATATCGTGAATGCCACCAAACACTCACCTGTGCCAGGACAGATCAGCGGCCGTTCTGGCCTTTTCCGGATTTGACCTGAGCCGAGGTAAAAGTTGCCGGCGCTAAGGCCGAGACGGGACGAAAGTCTGGGGCTCACCAGCATGCATCTTCACATGCATGGAGAACAAAAGAACGCATCGACGTCGACATGTGAAGCTGCGCGCGGTCGCGTGTCATAATAGCAATATTTTCAGCTGTAGCAGCAGATTATATCGTGAGGTGATAATTGTGAGTAATGCAAGCGAAGTCAATTGGTAGAGTGAGGTGTAAACCAAGCAATTGGCCAACGTCATTTCCGTCACCGTTCCGCTGATCCCCTCACCCACCGGATCTGCACAGTCACGCTTTCAAAACGCCAGTTCCCTTTGGGCCGAGGGCAGTTCGAATGATGCTCCAGCTAAGCTATCCGCGAATAGGCCGCTGAAGCGTCTCGCCAGCTTCCTCGGGTGCTGCTGTCGGTCCAATGGTGCGCTCAGCCGGCCCATCCCGAGCTTTATGACTGGAACGTGAGAGCTGGGATTGCAAGCTGGCTAACCATGAGCGTGAAGTTATACTTAATGCCTTGGCTCCCCAGGTCAAGTTTGTTCCGAGGCTGATTCAGTGGCATCATATTTTGTCATTTGCCATTTCGTCAAAGAAAGTCTCCCCTCTTCCCTTCTTCCTTGATTTTGTACACACAAGACACATTGAGGAAACATCTCAGTCTCCTGTCGCTGATTTAGTCTGTCACGTATCGTCTTGGTTATTTCCGAACCACTTTCACCATGTCGAATATCGACGCTGAGGAAGCGCAATTCCAGCAGGAGGTTGAACAGGTTAAGAAGTGGTGGACAGACTCAAGATGGAGATTCACAAGGAGACCATTCACGGCAGAGCAGATTGTTGCTAAGAGGGGTAACCTGAACATTACATATCCAAGCAACGCCCAGTCGAAGAAGCTGTGGAATATCGTAGAGGGACGTTTCAAGGTATGAGACCGTCTTTCGAGCCGGTGATAGACTCTGACAACGTCTTAGAACAACGATGTGAGCTACACATACGGTTGCCTTGATCCGGTCATGGTCACGCAGATGGCGAAGTACTTGGACACAGTATACGTTTCTGGCTGGCAATGTTCGTCAACTGCCTCGTCAACCGACGAACCGGGTCCAGACCTAGCGGATTATCCATACGTAAGACAAAGTTTCTTGACATTAAATGAAAAACGAAGCTGACTTTCATGAGACTACCGTGCCGAATAAAGTTGGACATCTTTTCATGGCTCAGCTCTTCCACGACCGAAAGCAACGTGAAGAACGTATCACCGCGCCGAAAGCCGATCGCGCGAAGCTTGCCAACACCGACTTTTTACGACCAATTATCGCCGATGCAGATACCGGACACGGAGGCCTCACGGCTATCATGAAGCTCACAAAGCTTTTCATTGAGAAAGGTGCTGCCGGTATCCATATCGAGGATCAAGCTCCCGGAACGAAGAAGTGCGGGCACATGGCTGGAAAGGTTCTGGTTCCAATTAGTGAGCACATCAACCGCTTGGTCGCCATTCGAGCTCAGGCAGATATCATGGGTACAGACCTCCTCGCTGTGGCCCGTACTGACTCTGAAGCCGCGACCCTTATCACATCCACTATTGATCCTCGCGACCACTACTACATCCTTGGCTGCACCAACCCTGCGCTCCAACCGCTTAGCGAGCTCATGTACGCCGCGGAGCAAGCTGGCAAGAATGGCAACGAACTTCAGGCAATTGAAGACGCCTGGACAAAAGAGGCGAACCTGAAGCTTTACCATGAGGCTGTGATTGATACGATCAATGCTGGCGTACATGTTGACAAGCAGGGCCTCATCAATGAGTTCTTGGAGCAGAGCAAGGGCAAGAGCAATGCGGAGGCACGTGCTATTGCGTCAGGATTAACAGGTGTGGACGTCTACTTCAACTGGGAAGCTGCAAGGACGAGAGAGGGATACTATAGGTATCAGGGTGGCTGCCAGTGCGCAGTAAATCGTGCCATTGCGTATGCGCCTTACTGTGACATGATCTGGATGGAGTCGAAGCTCCCGGACTATGCTCAGGCGAAGGAGTTTGCTGATGGCGTTCATGCAGTTTGGCCTGAACAAAAGTAAGATATCACTTCCAGCCTGCTCGATTTGTAACTGACAATGCTAGACTCGCCTACAATCTCTCACCCTCCTTCAACTGGAAAGCCGCCATGCCTCGCGACGAACAAGAGACCTACATTCATCGTCTCGCGAAGCTGGGTTACTGCTGGCAGTTCATCACGCTTGCCGGGTTGCATCAAAGCGCCCTTATGGCCGACACGTTCTCTAAGGCATATGCCAAGCAGGGAATGCGTGCTTATGGCGAGATCATCCAAGAGCCGGAAGCGGACAACAAGGTCGATGTGCTCACTCATCAAAAGTGGAGCGGAGCAAACTATGTTGATAATATGCTAAAGATGGTGTCTGGTGGTGTCAGCTCGACAGCTGCTATGGGCAAGGGCGTTACGGAGGATCAATTCAAATGAGCTAGGATATCGGTGTTGCATGTTTGCAGATATTAATTAACGCATCGCGCCTTTTCAATTAGAACAACAATCACAGTCGCGGTGATACTGATCGTGAACAGAGCTTGAAATTCGGGGTGTTATCTTGAAGCAGGCCAGTCCCTTTCGCAATGTAGCTGCAGTCAACGTTCACATTCACTTTCAACAGCAGTATAGTATCAGACGTCTATGCACATACTGCAATAATTCCTCTAACTGCTCATCGTACCCTAGCGCCTCCTGCTATATATTTCCATCGGAAAAAAGCCAGCCCCTAAAGGAAAAGATATCGAAATCAAGATATAATGCCACAAATGCGTAGTAAACTCTTGCAGCAAGCTAAGAACGGTAGAGAGTGAGAAACCGCCGAGGCTATGGACGTTGAGAAATGTGCTGGACGTAAAGATGTCGTCTTTGAGTGGGGACAGGTCATATTTTGGTGTGCCAGGAGTGATTAGATATGGTTGCAGAGTTTGACTTGCGTAAAGCTTTGTGGTTGTAGACGATAAGGGAGTAATTTGTATCGGTAGGCATGGGTCGATAGGACGTCCAGAGGTGTCAGCGTAACATATTCGAACCAGAAAGATGGGAAGCTGTCACGGAATTAAACTCATCCACCCCAAGGATGATTATGTCATGCTTTGGTAAGATTTCCATTGGAAGGAAGAAGGAAGACATCATGCTGGGTCCGTGGTAACAATACATTGCGTCTCGGCTGACATCAAGCTCGCAGGCAACCAGTCGAGGTGAGCAAAGCATCATCGCTGCCACGGAACCGACAAGCAGGAATGAAGGCGTATACTCGGGCCTGGAGACATTCGACACGTTGTGCTCTGTCCGCAAGGCGAAAGATGGATAAGGCGAGGAGGGTTCTCAGGTGGTACATCATAGAAAGGGCGAACATTAATGTGTCGTAAGATTATCAAGTTGAAGGAGAGGCTAATAGCTTCTTTGGTAAGCAGCTCGCTGCATTTGTTGGTGAATGTACGATTGTACGATTGTACGTACACTGAATGCTATTTTTAGCCCCACCTTATCAAAGATTGCCGACGCTGAAACTTGCTAGTCCACTTGATGAAATATATGGTTGTCACTGAAGAAGGATGTTGGTAGTACGTAGCTGTCGGTCGTGTAGCCGATAATTGAAACTAGAACAACATAAAATGGGACTTCACTAGGTGACACATGAATCCCGACCTGGAATTATTACCCCATGTATGGCTGTGTAGATATTCGGCTAGCAAGGTCTGTCGCTGGGAAGTGGCAATTGCACCCGTTCATCGTAATTCGAATGTTGTGTGATCTCAACTCGTGAACGTGAGAATGTCTGATATCGAGATTTCGTCCTGTCATTAAACTAGTTGGAAGAGGTATACAGCTCGCCATGAATTTGATCGCATGCTTCATAGTGAGACACATATACTATACGCAAGCTTGTCGCAAACGTAATTTTGGTAGCCTTCGAAATCTGCCTGCGTCGGATGGTCGCCGTGGCTTGGCGTTGATCCTTTCGGCGGGGGGTTTTCTTGTACTGTACGGAGACGCGTTCAATTCAGTCTGGCTAAGAATGGAACACGTGCTTTTGTGCTACGGGAACTCCGATGTGCATATTGAAGTGAGCAATGCATTTGTCAGGTTGTATGAGAGGTTGTATGACGTAAGCTTGCCCGTATTATTATCCGGCAGGAACACCCTCGAATGCGAGTATTGAACAGGGCGATTGCTGAACGTGCGTTGCGGCGTGGTTGATGAGGCCGGGTCTCACCGACAATTGATTTCTAATGTCGTGGAGATCGATCGTAGTGTTTCTGCAGCATTCTAAAACTCCCAAATTAGCTCTAAAGCCGATCACCATCGCGAGGCAACGACGAATCCCTTGTCGGTGTGGAAATCCGGAATTGAGAGTATACTGCGTTGCTGAGAACCTCGCTATGGGCGTATACGGTTTTAGCAGATCCAAGGTCTCGATTAGCGTACCGTGGAATTTTCCATCTAATTGACATGATCCAAAAGTATAATGAATCGTTCTATCGCGATAATTCACCAGGAAGGTCCGGTGCTGGAGCCATTGTGACGAACCGGGATGACACACATATAGGATGTTACGCAGTGTCATTGCAGCCTATTCCAGAAGTTCTGCTGGTATCTGGAACTCTTTCGTAATTCGAGCCATGTTGTTGACGAGATCGTTCACGTCGAATGTTTGTGAACTGCTCTCATTCGGGCCAGTAAACCCCGGGCCAAGTGATGTCGGATCTTCCATTTTCGGCGGGTTGGTATCGAGCTGAATGGTGACCTGGATGAAGCTGTCAGTAGGCAGCTTTGTGTGAAGTAAGCACTCAAGAGAAAGCAATGCTGAGGCTATACCTCACTGTCCAGGCAGGTGTAGTCTAGACCTACCGGCCCATCGTTAACTAGGGCAACGTCCATCATGGCTGCAAATAGCCCATCCTTGACCTTGTCTGTTTCATACAACTTTCCTACTTCCTTGAAGAAAGCTTGATAGAGCGTCTTGGCCTTGACACCACTTGCTGACTGATGGAAGTCTGGCTTGTTTCCCTTCTTCATCGATGCGAGCAGTGTGAACTGAGAGACTATATTCTTCAGTATTTATGCCTTCCTGATGCTGAATATGACATACCACAAAGAATCTCGCCTCCAATATCCTGCACGCCGCACTTCCACTTTTGAGTGTCAATATGTAGATGTGAATGGGTGCAAAGGTTACCACTCACACGACCTGGCGGTTCTTTGGTATCGTCATCCCATAACTTGGCCTTCAAGATCTTGCTCGCCATTGACGTGACATCCTTTTCGGTGTCATCTTTCGAGATGGCGGCTAGCACTAGCAGCCCTTTACCGATGGACGATATGAGCTGCCCGTCGACAGTGACTGAAGCGGATTTTACCCGCTGCAGTACCGCTATGAATTGTCAGTACGAAAGATTGGGTTACACGTGCTCTTAAAGCGGGATTGTGCATACTCCTCATTGTGGCGGGGTAGTGGAAGCGATAAGTGAGGAATGTGCCGCCGTGTGCTCTTGCTAGAATTGTGGTGCTTTGCCCGCCAATAGTCTGCCTTCACCGTGGAGCTGAGGATGCAATTAAGGGAGGGTGACAAAGGTAGCCATCCGTGTTGCGTATTGTGGTCGTCTGGGCATCAATGGGACGAGTTTGAAGACTGAGACGCGCTCTTTCGAAACGTTAACGCGTGAGTGGGGCAGGCGTGAACCAGGCGGCCACGCCTGATCCGGCAGTAGCGTACCGATGATGCGCAGCGCAGCCTTGGCCGAAGCTAGCCCGGAATCGCGCTACCTTTTGCGATACGCATTCGACCTCCGTGTTCGTCAAAGCTACGACAAACAGTCCTCGCCCTTTGCGACTGAGCAACCGCACTCGCGCGAGCGGACCCTCGAGCATCCTTTCCCCCCACCCAAACGACTCGACTATCGCCTTAATCCACACGGAAGCCCTCACGACGAGGCTACACACCTACCATGGCAGCTCGCAAACTCCAGCAGGAGATCGACAAATGCTTCAAGAAGGTCGCTGAGGGCGTCGCGACTTTCGAGAGCATATACGAGAAGATAATGCAGACGGGGAATCCTTCACAGAAAGAGAAGCTAGAAGACCAGCTGAAGAAGGAAATCAAGAAGCTGCAGCGGTCGAGAGACCAGATCAAGACATGGGCTGCTATGAGCGAGATCAAGGACAAAAAGCCTTTGCTGGATCACAGGAAGCTCATTGAGACAGTGCGGTGACCCTTGTGGCCTCAAGTAATAATGTACTGACGATTGGCAGCAAATGGAGCGGTTCAAGGCTGTCGAGAAGGAGATGAAAACGAAAGCATATTCCAAGGAAGGCCTACAATTAGCCTCGAAAATTGATCCCAAAGATAAAGAGAAGATGGAGATAGTCGACTTCCTGGTGCAAATGAACGAAGAGCTAGAGCGACAAATAGAGACGATAGAGGCGGAAGTAGAGGCAATGCAGGCTGGCATGAAGAAGGGCAAGAAGTCGGACAACTCAAAAGCTGAGCGGATAGCAGAGCTCGAAGAATCAACAGAGAGACATAAATGGCACCAGGGCAAGCTGGACCTGCTGCAACGAGCGCTGGAGAACGGCAATGTGGAGACAGAACAGGTCAAGGAGATCGAAGAGAGCATCCGATACTACGTCGATAGCAATCAAGACGCCGACTTCATGGACGACGATACAATATACGACGATTTCAACCTACAAGAAGAGGAGGCTATCTTTGGCTTGGGCAACGAGATGGACCACGTGTCGTCGCAAGATGCGCAATCAGTAGCTGACGAGACGCCGGAGGTAGAAGGGAGACCGTCCGCGCCAAAATCGAAGTCCACAGAAGCAGTACAGTCCAGCACACGACGGCCGTCAACACAGTTGAAGTCACCTCTACCGGCGTTAGCGACATTACATACGCCGTTACCTGGTGTCTCAAGCACAACATCCAGCTCTATGAAACCTGCCCCACTACCGACGCGAACGCCGGGAGAGCCATTGAAGTATGCCTCGGCGGCCGCGGCCGCGGCAGCGAGCGATAAGAATGGAGTAGGCATTGCTCCGCTACCACCACCACCGGGAGCGGCCGCGGCACAGTCAGGACTGGCTCCAATTGGCGCACGGACAAGTGCAACCACATCGCCAGCTACTACGCATCCCCAGCCAGCATCGCGTGTGCAGCCACCAGGCGAGCCTACACCGCAAGCACAGACCTCAAAATCACCCGCCCCAACAGCAAGTATACCCGCAACGCCTGCTTTGGAGAAGGAGAATCTATCACGTGCTGCTTCATCTGAAGACGCCACCAAGGCTAGCAGAAGAACTCCGGCTCCCGAGCGTGTAGAGGAAGAGGAATCACAAGCCGCCACACCGCCTCTGACGAACGGTGAATCGCATGTTGAGGATGAAGAAGAGGAGTCAGTCTATCACCTGCCTTCAAGTTTGCAAGACCTACTCGATTCATTCCAGGCAACTAAGAATGACATAACTGCATCTGCATCAAAACCTCCAGACGAACGTATGCTTGCAACGTCCATGGCTACTGCACCAGACTCCGCGGACACCGAGGCGCCGCGTCATTACCGCCCACAAAACCCATACCCGTTTACGCCCTCTCACTACCCGCAGGAGCCGTTACCTATTTTCGATGATCCTCGCTTGTATTCCCGTATCGAGACTGACGCTCTGTTTTATGCCTTCTACTACCGCCAAGGTACATATCAGCAGTATCTTGCTGCTAAAGCGTTGAAGTCGCAGAGCTGGAGATTTCACAAACAGTATCAGACGTGGTTCCAACGCCATGAGGAACCGAAAGCGATCACTGAAGACTATGAGCAAGGAACGTACAGATTCTTCGACTATGAAAGCACGTGGTAAGCACTCAATTTACTTACCGACCTCTCGCACGTGGGAGAGGCCTGCTACAGTCGTGCCACAACATGCTGTTTCTGCACGTCATACAATCCTTCTGACACCTTCTAGGATGAACCGGCGGAAAGCGGACTTCCGATTCGCCTACAAATTCCTGGAAGACGAACTATGAGCATCCTACCACCTTCCCTTGCTGAGGGCCCTGGCCGGCCATGATGGTTGCATTCTGTATCAAGTATTAGGTAGTCCTGGAATGGTCCCTATAAGGGCAGATTTTTGTGCTTTTCGGAACCAAAGCGCTCCCAGAAACGACTTTCGCTCCATCACTAACCTGCATTGGGAACAGACTTGATACAGTATACGCATAGCGAGTTACGGTGAGACAAGCGTGCAAGGATGACATATTGAGGCTCATCAACCTAGAGCATACTCTCCGCCATCTCAGTTGGACAGTCCATGAATTGCAGTGGTCTGAGCGCCGGGCGTAATCTGACATGAGGTGGCTGAAGGCCGCGCTTTCGCTCCATTGGCCGGGCGCCGGGTTGGCTCCTTCCGCCCCCAATCGCGTGGTGGAAAGCCAGGCTGCCTTAGCGAGACTTACTTCCGCAACGACGAGCTTCACTACGCCCCGCCGACTTTGAGGCAAGCGTGATCTCCAGCGAGCGGCTACAGCATCAATCATTCTGCGTACAATGCGAGTTCGCTTGCGTGAACATGGTCAGGACTTATTTTCCCGCAGGCAGAAATGCAGATGAACACAACTGCGCAAATTGGGCGTTTGATGACAGCTAATCCACTCCGAGACTAGCAACCAGGGAATAAATCTTGGGTCCTTTCGAGTACCCAGCTCGATACGGTTTGCAGCTCGTAGCCTTTTGTCACTGGATCTCTAACCATACACTCAGACTCGGTGATCACCGCCTTGTCGAACAGATACGGCGGTCCCACTATCTCCGTACGTGTCAAAGCGCCTAGAACGCGAAGGACGCGATTCATCCACTACAAGCTACCGGTACTAGATTCTCAAGCTCCATTGCATATTGCGCAACTAGGTATGGTGTGATGAGTACAGCGCGGAGAGATACCGGAGAGATACCGGAGGAGACCTAGGCAAGTAAAAGCATGCAAAACAAGACCCATCGGCCATCCCGCGACCTCACCATCGGTTCACCTAGCTGGCCACGTTGGCCCTGAAGCAGTCTCTAATATCTGCCAGGGACGGTGTAATATTACAGCTTTTCTGCCTTGCGAAACGCCACGACGAATGAGCTGCATTCAATTAAGGTTTAGTCTGGCTGGTCGGTATGCATTGCATGAGACGGGAGGATTGGCGCACGGAGCGACAGATCTATTCAACGTCCCGTCACAGATCCTGCTCTTTTTGGCATCTCATCGTCACCGCCTTGTTCTCACAACATCTTGGTCCAAATCGGACGGTGGCCCAAACCGTGCCGCAAACTGCTTCATTCCCGTCTTCCTACTTTCGCCCAGACGCCAAACGTCAGCGCTGTACCGATAACATATGTGGGGTACCAACTCGTCGGGAAGGACATAGCCTCGCCACCACGAGCCGACTCAGCTCTTAGTCTCCAACCTTCCCTTTTGGCCTCCGGCGTAGTCGATGAACATTGCCTTCCAGTAATACGGTAGAGACATACATCCAGCCCTACGAAAGCCGCATCCGTGTGCGATTCCGCCCGTTTGCTGAACATCATGCTAGCACACCACGATCCCCATGGCTCATTCGGGCGTACTAATGCTTGTTCTTCACGTAACTTCTTGTAAGTTGACAGCTTCACTCGGACTAAGACCTGGGGTGGCAGTGAGCGGACTATCAGAGATGAGGTCTCCCATGTTCCCATATAAGGACAGATAGTACGCCTCGAGCAAGAGCATAAACAGGAGCAACGCATCCAATACTGACTTCTTAGCTCTCTTGAACAACTCCAGCTTCCTCTTGGATTATCGACTACAAAACAAAGAACCACCAGGTCTCACAAGCTACGCAGAAGCCCACTCGTAGTCTCCGCCTACCGCCCTTCTTCATTATCAGGCACTACCCGCTCGAGGAAAGCCATACGCCCAAAACGTGAACCTTCTTCGCCCGACATGTCCGGCCATGGTGTAAGGTCTCAACCAGATTCTGATCACACCTATCCACTAACACCCTAGGCGCAGTACTCGTCCTCCAACCAAGGCAACTACTCATACGCTACTGCGTACCAATCAGCTGTACCTCAGTATACGCAAACGCAGATCAATCAATACTATGCACAATATCAATGTTACCCACCACAGCCGTACCATGTCATAGCAGATTATTATGCTCAGCCTGTCGCCGTTGCTCATACTGGTTATCAACAGACAGTGGCCGGAGCTGCATATGACGCCACGAATTGGCAAGGACAAGCTGATAACCTTGAATTGAGTACCTCTCAAGGGCCTACTAGGTGAGTGCCATCCGCTCCTGACACACTTCAAAATAATATTCAAACTGACGCAAAAGAACAGGAGCAATAGCCGCACAAGGTAAGGCCATAAAAACCACTAATTCATGCATACTCCTTTAATGAAGCGTCCCTCACAAGCCGTTCCCGACCATATCAACTAATAACCCTGTAGAACATGGACATGTGATATACCCTCCTGCACCTCCTCCGCAAACTTCACTCGCCTTGCAGACCTCCAGCGCCATCAATCGACCGTCCACGGCGTCGGCACACCAGACTATCCATGCACTGTACCGCGATGCAACCGTGTAGGTGATAAGGGTTTCACCCGACGTGACCACCTTGTCGAACACTTACGCAACTTCCATCACATCGACATCCCGAAAAGGCGACCTGGCGAGAGGTCCGCATTCCCATTCGGCTACCCGGAAGGATTCCAGAGTCAGTGAGTATGACCGGGCATGAGGAAGAGGAGGGCTGATGTGGGTGTAGGGGTGCGGCTGGTGTGAGTGGGGGTCCAAGTGGGAGTAACAGGGGGGCGAGCAGGTCTGGTGATAGGGGCAGAGTCATTAAGCCATCAAAAAGAGGAGGAAGAGCCGGTGGAAGGGGCAGAGGAGGCAGTAGAGCTGCAGGAATTGGGCGTCCTACTAGCGGAGTACAAGAGCTGCGTACACATACGATTATTCAACAACATCAAGAGCGCGGGAGGCCGAGTGTAAGGGAACATGGAAGCGACGTTAGGCCTGGTAATCTGGATCCGTCGGGATTGGGGCTCGCAGATGCGCTACTTTCTTTCGGAGACATATCAAACACCTCATCTCAACAAGATATGCACAGCGAAGACCTTGACCCATGGGACCTTGCTTGACTAAGTTGCTGTTCCTTCTGTAGTTTCTGTTTTAGCGTTCGAGCATAGCATTTCTTTCGTTGGAGATTTTGCATAGCATTGCGATGGGAAGAGGCGCGTGGAGTATGCCCTGGTTGTGGCTGTCACTTTTTTCAACTTCTATTTTTTTATTACTTCACAAAAGCACATGCATTTGAAGAGCAACATAACGGCATACACAAATCCACAATTTCCCCAGCCCGGACACAAATCATGCAGAAAAATGGCTCGCAGATAAGGCCTGGTTGCCACGGTTATCTCGATCCTTCGTCCTAGGGCAAGAGCACATTGCATAACTATCTATTTTGAAGCACGATGCAAGGTCTGTACGCTCGTCTCTTTCCCCGATTTCAAAGACAATACTGAGGCTCAACTGCCTGCGGATCGTGCATCAAGTCGTCATGGGACGTGCCACCAAGCGTCAACCTTAATTCTGTCTTTGAATAAAAGAACTCCGGTGCAATACAGTCGTTCGTTCGCAATGCGAAGCCTACGTGAATTGTGCCACAATTGACCTGATGCACACTTACAAGAGCTCATTCGTCGATTCGAAGAGTCTGACCTTCACCTCTACAAATAGATCGCAGGACTATGAAAGGCGTTGCGGTAACGCTGCCCTGTGACCGTGCCACGTCCTCCATCGTCAACTGGGGCGTGCAGTTGAGCCTCGATTCTTGTCTCGGACCTCCAAGGGACCTGCTCCGAATCCTTCCAACACCAAGATGAGCATCGTCGTGTGTCACGCCCAGATGAGGCTGAGGATTCAGTGAGGCAGGCCTTGTGGCTTGCGTGCGCCTCGGTGGGCGTGTGGACTCTGTCAAAATGTATAATTAGGTACTTGTCCTCGCTCGGTCGTACAATCTCATCTCTAAGCATCGTACAATCTCATATCGGTCGTGTAGCTTGGATCCTGGTGGGACTTTATGATTTTACCGTCAACAATCAGATTGTACGAGTATACGACGAGCTGGAGCCGGACCTAACTTCTGGCCCCCAGGTGCTTTTTACAGCCAGGCTAAGAGTGGCGAAACCGTGTACCTCATATTGCAAAGCTAGGTGCCTAGAGATACGAGTTTAGCACGGCAAATGTGAGTCAGTCTTGCTTTGCAATCGTCCCTCCCGATTCAGAGGTTGACAAGACAGGTGACAGGAAGACACACGCCAACCACAGTCGGCATGATGCGGCTTACATTTGGCAATCGATAAGCGCCATCAGCTGAATCATTCCCAAGCTGGCTCTGGCCCACAGTCAGTCCAAAGAGTGCTAGACTAATATGATCGATATCTACACACAAGCTAGCTTGATCTTTCGTTCATGTGCGTCACATGCTTCACAGGCGATCAAGCCTTCAGTCTCGCGCCGGCAATGACGTGTCCTGGCTCGGTTAGCGCACCTTGGGCAGCCACAAAGCCGGGAGAAGTCGTTTGGATCACATCACTCCAGGCATCTGGCCATTCCACCGCCCATAGCTACTGCTGTACTTCCTCCTATTATCCGCTATCTCCTTCCTGCGACCTATACTTCCGTTGCCCGTGGCTCTGACTCATGTCTTTCCAACTTCACATAACTACATCTTGGACTGAATTTACAGACTCGTTACCTTTGCAATAACTGCATCTTATACCCCGGGTCCCCCCAACTTACAGTCCGTGTAAACCCGCCAACTCATACCTGCAGCCTTACAGAGGCGCGACCGCTATCTCATACACTGGGACCCTATTCGAGCACTTAGATATCCTTAGTCCACAATCCACGATGCGCGACCTCCGCAGACGGGCTCTAGAGAGCCACAAGACGGTGTCTCGCAAGGCTCGCTCCAGTGTAGCATCCACGGCCTCTTCCAAAGCGAACTCAACTGCCAACTCCCCAGCCCCGTCACGGGCGGCTAGTCGTAGTCGACAAGTCTCAGAGGACGAAGAAGGCTATCTCAGCGATGGCACAGCTTGGAGGTGAGTTTTGGCGTTCCTTGCAACTTTTTGATCATCCCACAACGCGAACTCGTTGTCGGTGACATCATCCTCGCCTGACGCGAACTGCGCGCTAATTTGTTGTTGAACAGCACCAACTCCATCGACGAGGTTCTCAACGGCGAAGACGTCGACGTCTCCGAAGACGCGTGGAAGGCGGAGCTCACCGTTCGTGTGGAGCAAATCACGAACCTCAAGCGCAGCAGCACCGAAGGTCGCAGCGAGAGCTTGATCGCTTACGCGCATATACTTATGGCGCGGTATGCGAAGCATGAGATTGAGGGACATGTGCACGAACTGGTACCGTCGATGATCAAAAGCATCAAGCAGGAGACGACTGAGCGCGAGGCCGTGGTAGCCCTGAAAGGTACGCTACTCATTCCTAGCCGCACTGCCCCTAAGCTAATTCCTCGAAGCGCTCGCCGTCACCGTTGTCACTCTCGACTCCGATACCATATACGATGATGTTGCCGACCAACTCAAGCGATCCATACAATCATCTGAATCTGTCGAGGTGCAGGTGAATGCGATTCACGCTCTCGGTATCGCTGCCTTCTTCGGCGGAGCGGGCGACGACGAGATTCTGGATGTCATGACACTCTTCCTCGAAATCATCGAGTCGGATGGCGCTTCTGTTAATGCGCAAGATGAAGGCAATGTCGTAATTGCCGCACTCGAAAACTGGGGTCTCCTTGCAACAGAAATCGAGGATCTGGAGGAAGAGACCGAGACCGCCATCGAAGCCTTCGTCGAGCAACTCGAAAGCGCCGATGCTGGTGTGCAGATCGCTGCGGGTGAGAACATAGCGTTGCTCTACGAAAAATCCTTCACTATTCAAGAAGAGGATGAAGAGGTTTCAGATGCGGAGGATCCAGACGATCCGGAGCATATGAAAGACGGACAAAAAATGGTCAAGCGATATCAGGTCTATCGAAGACAAGACCAACTCCTCCATACCCTCGAAGAACTTGCCAGCGTCTCCACACGTCGCATTTCGAAGAAGGATCGCAAGACGCTCCATTCGTCATTCGCAGATATCCGCAACTCGGTAGAAAAGCCAACGCGTGGACCTAGCTATTCCACGGCAATTGACCAGGAGTCAGGAAGAGCATACGGAGGGGGCAGGATGAAGGTCAGGATCAACCGCAATCTTGAAGTGAGAATCGACAAGTGGTGGAAGTTGCAGAGGCTGAATGCGCTACGGAGAACGCTGCAAGGCGGGTTCACGTATCACTATGATCAGAATGAGCTGGTCTCGACAGCACTGCCATTCTCCATGGCCGGCAAGCGGTAGGGCAAGCTGCCTTTTCTTATGAGATACGACAACATGTTTTGGGTAGCGACTGGAGCATGGAGAAAAGTGGTTATTGTTCTTGCGAAGCATGGATGCCTGGTCTGGCATGGCGTTCTCAGATCACCTTACTTCTCTTTGGTCATTTGATAGAATACCCCGTACAACCATGAACACATGGTGATAGTCCTTTAGTTCTCTTGATTCCTGCTTGCCCCCCTAATAATAATCGTTGCGGACGAATTGCAAACCCCGCGGAAGTCGTGCACGGCCACCCTATGTCGCCCCGCGTGCCCCTCACTACAAACGAGACATGGGTGTTTACCTTCACGCTTGAGCTTGATGCAACTGGTCCTCTTGTAGTATGAGCTTGCGAGAGGCTAGACGAGACTGACCGGTTTCTTATTTTGCTCTTTGAAGCGATTGGTCCCTCGTAACCATCTGCAGAGCGGGCTTGGCGTAGGACAAAGCTGTGTGTCGGGGTAGCTTCATAGAAAGTTCTGGCAGCTTATGGCGGCTGGAGCTTTTTCTTCAGCCTCACCCCCACATTGAAGTTCTGGCATTCAGATTATTCCCTCTCTAAAAGCCGGCTCCTGCAATTCTAGCTTCCTAGCCTATCCTCGCTTCCCTTCTACGACTGACAGCATCTTCAATTGAGTGACCATGGCGGACTCCAGTAAGCAGATCCACGTTCCGGGGCTCCCACTAAGTTCTAGACGTCAACTTTAGACGCGATAGAGATGCTGACGAGCTTCAGAGCGATCCCGTGTCTTCTTCGACATCGCTATCGGTGGTACCAAGGCCGGACGCGTTGCCTTTGAGCTGGTACGTCCCTTTCTTTACCAACATATCCGACTACACACCTCCCTACGCCAAACGCCTTCCCAAATAATAATCGCGACACCTTCCCGCTAATTCTCGTATCAGTATAACGACATTGTCCCCAAAACCGCTGAGAACTTCCGCGCCCTATGTACCGGCGAGAAAGGCGTGGGCTCCGCCGGCAAGCCCCTCCACTACAAGGGCTCCTCGTTCCACCGCGTCATCAAAGGCTTCATGATACAGGGCGGCGATTTCACGCAGGGTAATGGCACAGGCGGTGAGAGTATATATGGCGAGAAGTTTGAGGATGAAAACTTTGAGAAGATTCATAACAAGCCGTTCTTGTTGAGTATGGCGAATGCTGGGCCAGGTGAGTTCTTGGAACGTTTGAGGACGGGAAGCGGGTGAATATTGGAGCCCTAGGAGTTGTGATGTTGAGAAATCGCTGCAGCTCTACCGTATTCCACACCCTTTTCGTTCTCGGTATGTGTACAGAGCTAACATCGGATCAGGCACCAACGGCTCTCAATTCTTCGTCACGACCGTGCCTACACCGCACTTAGACAAGAAGCACGTTGTATTTGGCGAGGTTATCAACGGCAAGAGTATCGTCCGACAGATTGAGAACCTCAAGACTCAAAGCGGTGACAAGCCACTGCAAGATGCTACTATCATCGACTGCGGCGAGCTCTCAGGCGAGGAGTACGACAAAGCCGCAGAGAAGGTCTCTGATGCCACCGGCGACCCATACGAGGATTTCCCAGAAGACCAGAAGTCCGGAGAAGAGGAGTGGGAAGGCACTCAGATTCTGAAGATCGCGACAGAACTTAAAGATATGGGCAACGCAGCTTTCAAGAAGGGAGATCTTGACCTCGGCATCAAGAAGTACCAGAAAGCCATTCGCTACCTACACGAGTATCCCACACCATTAGACAACGACCCCAAGGATCTCTGGCCACAGCTCAATGCCCTCAAGATCTCTGTGTACTCCAACAGCGCGCTCCTCCAGAACAAGACAAACCAGTACGCCGATGCTGCGGAGAGCGCGACAAAGGCACTTGAGATCGAGGGCATTACGGAAAAGGACAAGGCGAAGGCCTACTTCAGGCGAGGCCAGGCGAAGATTGGGAAGAGGAGCGATGAGGATGCACTGGCGGACCTAAACGAGGCTGCGAAGTATGCTCCGGGTGATGCAGCGATTACAAGGGAGTTGGAGGGTGTGAAGAAGAGAGTGCTGGCGAGGAAGGAGAAGGAGAGGAAGGCGTATAAGAATGCTTTCAACTTCGAATAAGCTATAAGGGATCGGGTGAGAGGAGTGATATACAGGAGCAAGTGCAGGACCCGGATGGAGGAATTATGTCATGAGACAAGGGGATGGATACCGTAGTAGGGGCAGGAGTAGGGGAGGGATGTCCCCATACTGACCAGATACAACATCAAGAAAGGAATAAAAACATTTCATATACGATACCGGTCCCAGCTCGCATCGTTCCATAAACAAGATAAAACCTACCAGAGAGACAGCACGCTGTGAGGTTTCTAAAAGGTTGGTACTCTTATCACCAGAAAGCAACTCATCCAAGACTAGCTTTATAGCCATATACATGGCACATTAATACGCAACGAGCTCAACTGCTGTAAAACAACGTTCGGAGTTGCGAGTCCGCGTCGGCCAATCACAGCGACCTGAATGTCAGTAGTCGCTACACTCGCATGTACTTTCCCCATTCAGCCAGCAACCCCACAGTAGTGCATTACATCCCCGTACGCCTATCTGTACACCGCGCCGGTCGCTACCAAGAGACAAGCGATAAGCGGGTTGTAGAGTCAGAAGGGAAATGGAAGAATGGGAAGGGATATAAGAAGGAAGGAATGCGTGGCCCTGTGGGAAGTTGTCAATCGTTAGTTGTTAACTTAAGCGGTTTTCTTTACAATTGCTCCTTGAGACTTTGAGGATGGCTGGACAAGATGTTTATCCACAGACAGCGGCGAATAAAGTGAATAGATATAAGCATCAGGCTACTTATGATGTTGAGACGATTCATAGTAAGTAGTATAGTATTTATATACGAGGCGCTTGTGAGATAGAAACTGACTTCGTGCCTTTCGTTCAGACATTGTCAACACCACTCCCGTCCTCCACGTCTCTTTCGTCCCAGACCCAAGCGTACCCGCACCAATCGTCCTTCCTATGATTGGCCAAATGGGAATCTATCCAGGCACCTCGACCGACAATGACTCATCCGACGACACGTCATCCTGGTCCTGCTACCTCCACGGCTACGTCTCTTCCCGCCTCATGAACCTGACCTCTCTCGCCCTCTCTCGCGGCGAACCAGGCCTCCCCCTCTGCGTAGCCGCCACTAAAGTCGATGGCTTCGTCCTCTCCCTCACGCCCAACAGCCACAACTACAACTACCGGAGCGCCGTCTTGCAAGGTTTCGGTACCATTGTCGAAGATGTCAACGAGAAGATCTGGGCCATGAAATTAATTACGAATAGTGTTGTGCCGGAGCGATATGAGAATACAAGGGTCCCACCTGATGGAGCGGAGATGCAGAGTACGAGGATACTAAAGATGAGCATTACGGGGGCGAGTGGGAAGGTTAGGGAGGGCTGTCCGGAGGATGAGAGGAAGGATATGAAAAGGGATGATGTACGTGTGAAGTCTTCTAACATTGAAACTGCTTGCTTCTGACGAGCTTCTTTTTGGTGAATAGATTCTAGATTCGGTTTGGACGGGCGTTGTACCGGTCTATGAACGCTTGGGTGAACCAGTACCCGGACCGTATAACAGGGTGAAGAAGGTGCCGGAGCATGTGGCGAGGTTTGTGAAGGATGAGAATGCGAAGAGGGAGAAGTATGCTAGTGATGCGGCAAGGAAGCCCGCGCCGCTTAAGCGGGTGAAGAGGACGGAGGATTAGCTTGGCTGGAATGCCTAACGATGTTGGCTAGAATGAAGATATGACCCAGGTTGTTTAAACATATCTACCGTTGAGAGAGGCATATTCAATGCCAAAAATGATGCCTACATTACTTCGAACTGCTTTTGAACGCTTTGAGGATTCAGACGCATTGCGAACTGTATCGTCGCAAGAATTCTGCGTCGTAAGAAACAAACGTCTACCAAAAGGAGCACTCCCTGTATTCCTCCTAGATCGAAGTCTGTCGCTGATCTTCGAAAACTAATTTACACAGCATTCATGTAAGTCTATATACAAAAGAAACCGAAAGATATTATTGTGGTGCACCCATCGCTTGGAGCTTCGCGAGCTCCCAATATACGCCTTTCCTCGCCACAAGATCCTCGTGCCGTCCCTTCTCCACAATCTTACCTTGGTCAAACACATAAATAATATCAGCGTGCTGAATCGTGCTAAGACGATGCGCGATAGCAATTGTAGTGCGGCCTTTCGAGGCAGAGTCTAATGCAGCTTGCACCACGCGCTCGGATGTGGAGTCGAGGGCTGACGTTGCTTCGTCGAGAAGCAGGACTTTAGGGTCTCGCAAAAGGGCTCTAGCGATTGCAAGGCGTTGGCGTTGCCCACCTGATAGAAGGGCGCCCTTTGCGCCAACGAGAGTGTTGAAACCGTCTGGTAAAGAAGTCTGTATATAGTTAGTATGTATTCTGATGACATCATTTTCTCCGCGATGTTGGTCACTTACAATGAACTCATAAATATTGGCGTCTTTACACGCCTGGATCACAGCCTCATCGCTTAGATCTTCTTTGTCCGCGAGAATGTTCTCTTTTATCGTGCCAGTATATAGCGTTGTCTCCTGACTTACAATCGCTAATTGCGCACGGTAGTCTTGCAAGTTATAGTCTTTCAGATCGACATCGTCGACGAGCACGGCGCCTGCTGTGGGGTCGTAGAAGCGCTCGAGAAGCTGCATGACGGTACTTTTTCCGCTTCCGCTGGCGCCAACAAGAGCGATGAACTGTCCGGGGTTGGCGGATAGACTGATACCTCGTAGGACACGGTGGTCTGGTCGTCCAGGGTATGTGAAACGAACGCTCTGCAGCTCGACTTTTCCGTGTAGTCGATCAACTTTCCTACCTTCTGTCGACCAATTGTCTATCTTTGGGA
Organism: Phoma sp. ATCC 74077; assembly: GCA_033682645.1. NCBI lineage: Eukaryota > Fungi > Ascomycota > Dothideomycetes > Pleosporales > Didymellaceae > Phoma > Phoma sp. ATCC 74077. Next base: position 503,915 of record JAWDJC010000003.1, read on the forward strand.
TGCGGTTTAGGAATGTCTTGAGTAACTTGGCAGCATCTCGCGCTTCGCCCATATCTGGCGCAAAAGAGAAGATAGCGCCAGCGGACTGAGCGCCATTGATGATGGCAGAGTAGACGACGAAGAACTGCAGGACTGTGTACTCCTGGTTGAACAGCAAGCCACCTCCGTACCAGAATACCAGTGCGAATATGAACATGGAAAGACCTTGCGACGTGGCAAACAGAAGCGCCGACACATTCGTGAATTTGAGATTACCTATAGCCTGTTTACCGAGCTTGGTATGGTATTCAGATAAAAGGTACTTCTCAAGCGAGAGTGAGGCCACGGTACGGATCGAGGAGGCCGCCTCACAGGCAAAAGAGGCGGCATCAGAACTTTCCTTGGTGCGCTTCTCCATTCGCATCAATGCGTAAAACCTGAAGTACCCGCACGAGATTACGAGAGGGATGGTTGAGGAACAGACGAGAGCGAGCTTCCAGCCGAAAGAACATCCCACGATAAACGCGACGAATATCGAGGAAGCAGAGCTGACGATCGTACCGAGAGTCGAGCCGCTGAGACCAGCAAGACGGTTTGCTTCGGAAGACAGGAAGTTGGCAAGGGCACCTGAGGTGACAGTCTCGCCATCGAAGAATTCCATATCCTGGCGAAGCATGGCCCCAAATGCACGTGTCCGGACACTGCCAATTAGCCGCGCGGATCCTCTGGACAGCGTCATGCCCTGACCATAGTAGAATAACATGATGACAACGCCTAGCATGAAGAACATCCAGCACCAGAAGCCGATGCCATGTCCACCGAGCGATGTACCAGGAGACAGGAGTGAGTTGATTGAATTGCCGAGAAAGATAGCCTGGATGGCAGGATTGCAACCAGCGAGGAAACTGAAGATTAGTCCGATGGCCATGGTCTTGTGCTCGCCGGTGTTCATCTCCCAGCTGAACTTGATGAGCTCCCAGGTGCCGTATTCCTTGTCTTTCCCGCTCTTCTTGGTCGTGAAAACAGACGGAGCCGAGGTTGCGGTACGAACTAAAGCAAGCTTCTCTCCATCAACTTCGATACTCCCCTTTTCAGGATCGCTTATGCCAGACATTCTATTATCCACAGGATTGAGTTTTGAGGTTAACTCTTGCGCCTGGACGAGACTCGCATACACGCCCTTGAGATTGATTAAATTCTGATGCGTGCCTTGCTCGACAATTTGACCCTTCGCCATGACGACGATGTTGTCGGCCTTCTTGATGGTGGAGAGACGATGGGCGATGACGATCGTAGTTCGTCCCTGGGATGCACGGTCGAGGGCTTCCTGTACGGCACTTTCAGATTTGGTGTCTAAAGCTGCGGTGGCTTCATCTAGGAGCAGGATCTTTGGGTTCGACACGATAGCTCTGGCAATGGCTATGCGCTGCTTTTGCCCACCAGAGAGAAGGTTACCTCGTTCGCCGACATTGGTTTGATATTTGTTAGGCAAATCGTTTATGAAGTCGTGGGCATTCGCGATTCTTGCTGCATTCTCAATGAGTTCCATCTTCTTTTCATCTGAAGCGTTTGCAAATTCAGTGTTGACCAAGCCGTGTGCGATACTCTCGTAGATCGAAACACTGAACAAGACCGGCTCTTGGCTGACAATAGCCATGTGCTGCCTAAGCCATCGAAGATTCAATGTGGTAATGTCTTTGCCATCCAAGAATACTTGGCCCTCCATAGGGAGATAGAAGCGTTCTAGAAGACCAACAATGGTCGACTTGCCACTTCCAGATGCTCCAACGAGGGCGATCATCTTGCCAGAAGGAACCTTTAGGTTGAAGTCCGTCAGCACCGTGGTATCCGGTCGAGACGGATAAATGTGTCTAATATTCTTAAATTCGATGTTGCCGACGATGCTTACGGGTGTCTCGCCATCGTCAGTTTCCGGATCGATTGGCGATTTCCGTTCGATAGTGTTGAACACCTTCGTTGCTGCGGCGGTTGCCCCGCCAAAAGCTTGTATATGAGGCATATTTTGGCCGATTGACATTCCTGCAATCATGAGAGCCATGACTACAGTCAGAATATTCGCGACACCGAGCTCTCCTTTATGTAGGAATCGATTGCCTTGCCAAAATGCCAGTGAGAACTGCAAGTTCATGACACCCATCATGCCGGCAATCATCATCGAGAGCCAGAACTTTGCGGTAAAGTCGAGCTTCGATGCACGATCGACAAACACTTTGTATTTGCGTTCAAGACGCTTCTGGGTTCCGTACGCAGCGACATTGCGAGCTGAAGACAGCACTTCCTCAGCTAGGGAAGCAGCTGTTGCGTACTCGTCGATTGATAGCGTCTGTGCTTTCTTCATGAAAGTTCCATTCACACCCATCATGAGCACGAGCGCAACCGTTGCGGAAAGCATGATTAGAGACAGTTTCCATGATCGAATGAAACCAACAATGAGCGCCGAAACAAACATTGACACTCCGGTAATGAATAGCCCAATCTTCTGGCCGATGCCGTCTTGGACTAGGTTCATATCCGAACTGATACGGGTAGTGATTTCTCCCGAGCCCAAGAAATCAAAGAAAGCGATGTTCTGCCTAAAAATGGCACGCAGATAGAGCTCTCGAATCTGCTGCGTTATACGTTCGCCAGTATATGAGAAGCCTACGATACTGATGTAGGAAGTCACAAATGATCCAATACCTATGCCGGGCGTTAGTCAATGTCATACAACCATTGAAAGGAACCTATACCGAGGTAGACGAAGTACAACGTGAACTGGTTGATCTGGTGCCTGAAATGCTGTGCAGCGATTGCATCGACCGAGAAGCTGGTAAAGCTACCTGCGAAATTACCGTACACGAGCTATGTTACGTTAGCCCAAAGATCAAGGCTCATCTCTACAGCATCTAGATAAAAGGCGCCTCTTCACAGCATGTAGCAACTCCTCCACGCGGTCGCCAAATATTGATCCGCCATGAGATATGATGTATGAACAAAACCACTTACCGTCATGAGGGGCATCACGGCACCAGCTGCAATCGACGCGATGAGGGCCAAGACCATGATAAATGTGTCTTTCCGACTGGCATATCGAAACAATGAAAAGTACCCCACTGTGAGTGTCGGTGCCGTCGTTTGTCTTTGGATAATTTCCTTCTCCTGCTCGGTAAGGCCAGCCAGAGGTGATTTGACCTCTACCCCGGGCAGCACGCCATGATTCTCGTCGATGGCCACGCCGGACGACGTTGCTGAGGGCTTGTTCTCCATGCTCAGTTGCTCAGCATGTCTTGTTGTCGCAGGCCCCTCGTAGCTGGGATGTCGAGATTTTTCACAAGAGTCGAAACGTCAGAAACAACAGGCCCCTTGAGACTGGCGGGCGGGCGCCACTGACCGAAGGAGCAGGTCTGGAAGCGCAGGGCTGCCTGGTCGGAAGATACGCAAACCGCTCCCCGATGCGGCGCACTAACCCGAAGTCGTAAAATACGCGTATTCAAGCTTTCTCGGTTGCGGGATCTTGCCCCAGACTGGCTGACGCGTGCACTTATGCACGTAAGACGGCTTATTTGGTCCGTAATGTATGAGAACTGGATACGGGAATACGGTACACGTCGTCCAAACTTCACGCGGATGTGGGAGTTTGCGGATGAATGTATTGTGGCGAACGCTGGGAGATGGACAGAAGCAATGACGGTCGCAGGCGGGCAGGGGCAAGCAAGAGCGAGAGCGAGAGCGAGATTGTTACCCTGCAGGTCAGTGAATCAATGCATCGAAAGCGCGACAAGAAAGTGGGCCTAAATATCAACATCGCTGCCTAGAGGGATGATGGCAGACACGGCGGTCGGAGACAGTCTGTCCATTGCGATGGTGGCCACGGAACGCAACAGTTGGATACGAAAGATGCGACGCAAAGTGCACTTGTCGGAGGTCGGTGGCGTTAAACCGCCGGCCGAAATTACTTGGACCGGGGCCAATCGCGGCCAGGAGAATCTAACACATCTGGTCTGTAAACGGGCTTATTTAGCTGGACCTCTGTGCAGGATGAGCTCCTTGCATCGTGCACGCCGGTCCGCACCACCAGAACATCCCGTGGGATGGGAGGCCTGGCGAATGAGTATCGCGAACTGCTCCAGGCAGCAGCTGGACGTCAACAACAAAGCTTGATTAGCACTATCACGGAGCTTGAGTGCGACAACACGAAGCTTCACGGTCGCAGCTGGAAGATTGGACCAAATTGTTGCTGCCTAAGGGTCTCACATTCGATAGGCGTTGCCTTGGGCACCCTCTGCTTCCCAATTGTGAACATCACGTGCAGAAAGTAGCATGCACATGCCTGCATATGCACAAGCCATCACTCCCTATCGCTTCGACGCTGTCGTCTAAACCTCTTGGAAAGGTTTTGCTTGTCGGCAGGTTGATCCGGATCGAAGCCAACCAAGCAATTCACAGTCTCCGCGCCAAGCCCCGGATCATTGATGCGCGATCCTGCCGGCATGCGGAACTGACCTGTGAGTTTGATATAAGCGTCAAGCGCATCCACCATTGTCTTCCCAAGAGCCAATGCCTTCTCCGCTCTGGCAACGGAATAGAAAGTCAGTAAATCTAGCGCAACTTCTCGCTGCCCGTTCTCTACAAGTGTCTGAGCACTCTGCTCAACCCACTCCAGGTCGCTGAATGAGGTATTCTCGAATCCATGTAGCATGTTCTGAACGATTGGCAGAAATGCTTCTGGGTCCGAACAAGTGTAGTACAGAGCCTGTTTGAAGATACGTCCAGCGAAGTGTGTCGCTTCCTGGTATTGAAAGTCTGGGTCCAGGAAAGTCGATGCGGCGTCTTTGGTCAGGTATCGATGTTGACCATACTCTGGCGGAACACTCTTTACACCAAGCCACCAAGGATTGAAAGGAGCAGTGACTGAGCCTGTGGGAGCGACCCAGATGCGGATGAGATCTGGATCCATGTCGGCATGTAGAGAGACTACTTGACCGTAGCCTGCTTCGTCGTCCGCAATTCGATAATCGCGAACACGGTCGATGAGATCCTTCTCGGTTACCGGAGCCATAGCTCGAGCCGCGTCCTCAAGCGCAGCTTGGGACATGTACTTGAAGCCTCCATCTCTGGCAGTATAGCCTTCACCCTGAACACAGTACGCTTTGAAGATGTTAAAAGGTTCTGTGCCGTTTGGATTCCACCAGCCTTGCTCAATAGCAAAGGACACAATGTTTGGGGAACCCTATGAGGTACGAAGTTAGTACTTGTCTCCTGCACAGTACGTACACAGCCACTTACCATGTAGTCCGAATGGTTGGCAAAGTCAACTGGAAACTCTTCGATGTAGCCCGGATAGAGGACACGCACGTCCTCGTCACCAAGACGCTCTGCGGCCCAAAGTCCTTTGCCCCCTGACATTTCTAACACAACCCACCCCTCATTTGCATCGGCGATGAGATGTGAATTACCACCATAGTCAGCATAATTATATTTGGCAATTAATTCCCCAATGAGTTCGACACCCTCTCGCGCAGTGCTTGCTCGTTCAAGCACAACGCGAGCTAGATCAGAGTACTGCAGGCCTGTCTGCGGATTTGGTGTCATAGCGACCAATTCGTCCCTGTTCGACACCCAGACATCTCGCACGGCAATGCCTTTCTCATTCACGCCGCCGTTTGTTAGGGGGGCCGGGAAACCCTCGAAGTCAGAATACTCCATTGAAAGATAGCGGAATGTGTGTGGCGCTTGGGAGATGTTCATCAACTGCCCTGGCATCGAAGCATCCTCGGTGACACCCACGGTTATGGTCGCATTGGGCGGGTGATCTTTTGCAGGAAATAGCTCGAGCCAATGTGAAGATACCTCCTCGCCTGTTCCGCCGACCATGACGGTTCCATCCTGTGTGAGAGACTTTCCCACGTAGAATGCATAGCTGGCCGAGGCAGTATTCGTGAAGCACAAGAGTGCTACAGCAAGTAAGTGCGGGAACATTGTGATGGGATACTCTGGAGGGTACGTGGTCGTGCCCTCGAAGGAAATTTTGGGCCAAGGGTGTCTTATCACCCAGCAAAAGTGGGGTTTGCTGAGGACGGCTCATTTACCTCGACCTGCTCGAAGCGGGACATGGTGGGGATTAGCTTGAGATGGGGAAGCTTGAAGCATTGAAGTTCACGCTTGCGATGCAGGAGCTGAGTCGATGAGCCTTGGCACGGGAAGAAGGGTGACGTCAAGGAAGATGAGGCTGCTGAACCTTAGCCGATGAAATGCCGGACCAGTACTCGCAACCATCTCAACTCCATTTCCCAATCACAAAACCGATCAATAGAATACCGACATTATCAGTATAAAGCCCAGCTAGAGTTAAAGATCAGACGGTGGCTCACCGCCCATCGATACAATATAAATCGAAGCACCAACAATATCTCCGTGAAATCTTCGCTCTTGTTGTACACTACGCGATTCAGCAATTACAGCTCATCCACGGCATGCGCAAAATTTTTGTTCAAAGTGAAGTATACCCCGGAACATGCCAAGCCGGACGTTGAGGTTGGGAGGATTGCAAGCGTCAGGCCTACTAACCTAAAGCACCCCGAGCGGGGCTAATCGCTCCACGCTCTCTGACTCCTCGTCCGGACGTAGCAACGTCGTGCAAAGTATGACTCCTGCCCGCTGTTTATTCACTTCAACCTTCCTGAAAGAGCGACCTCGATTTACAGCTGAACGCCTGAAAAGCTCTTAGACGAGGTAGTAATCCAGCACCACAGTGATGTGCTGAATAGCTCAGCGGGGCACAGCTTACCAGTGTCTCTTTTCCATTACCCGACGTAGCATTCCGCTGTAGTATAAGTATCTGAAGATAGCTGGGTATCAATGCATGCAACTCCAGTCTTCCCGTTAATCCTTTTGTCTACATCAGTAAATCGTCCATTGTCATGTCTACATCTCTTACGTCTTCTTCAACTCCTCGACAGCGCATTCGCGATGTCTTGCCAACCATTTGGCTAGGACGCTACAGTCCCGGAACAAAGAACAGCATAACCGATATCCCTGGAGTGCTCGTCTCTACGCAATCAATTCATGCTTCGGATAAGTATCCGAACGCACCTCTGAGATCCATCAACACCGGCGTAACGACCATTCTCCCCGGCAAAGATTGGTTCCGTCAAGCAGCCTTTGCGGGTATCTTCCGCTTCAATGGCTCCGGAGAAATGACTGGAAGCCATTGGATCGAGGAGACGGGCCTATTGCGCTCGCCTATCATCATCACCGGAAGCTTGGGCGTTGGAAATGCGTACAATGGAATCTATGAACATGGACTTCGTGACCACACAAATGAAGAAGGGAAGGCGGATTGGTTCTTGACACCCGTCGTAGCAGAGACGTTCGATGGCTTCTTACACGACCTTACAAAATTCGCTGTTTTGCCTCAACATATTGTCGATGGCATCGACACGGCGAGCAGTGAACCTGTTCCGGAAGGCAACACAGGCGGTGGAACAGGCATGATCTGTCATTGGTTCAAAGGAGGCACAGGCTCCAGCTCCCGCATCATTCCCGCAGTCGGCGGCAAGACCTACACTGTAGGCGCTCTCGTCCAAGCCAACTACGGCAAGATGTGGGATTTCAAAATCGCCGGCGCCCCAATCGGTCGACTCATCTACGAAGAACAAGAACGGATTTTCCACGCTAATCCTACGGATCCAGTCTTACTCGCACAGGCAAAAATGCTGTTCAAAGTAGCTGAAGCCAAAGACAAGAAAGATGGATCCATAATCGTGATTCTAGCCACTGACGCGCCTCTTCATCCAACACAACTCCAACGCGTAGCTAAACGCGCAACAGTGGGTCTCTCTCGCGTCGGAGGATGGGGCACCAATCCTTCGGGCGACATCTTTTTAGCTTTCTCGACAGGGAATTCGCTAGGCGTCGAGAGGGATGATCCCTGGACTGCACACACAGTCGATATCCAGATGGTGGATGATCAGACGATTAACGCGCTTTTTGAGGCGGCTGCAGATGCGGTAGAAGAGGCCATTTATAATGCAGTGTTCAAGGCTGAAACTATGGATGGAAATGGGAATAAGATTGAGGCGATAAATATTGATCGTGTTAAGGAGTTGATGCAGAAATACTTGTAAAGCGTTGTACTCTGTCCCTCCTTTAGCCGTGAAGAAGGCAGTAATAGAGAAAATACAAAGGTAGCTTTGTAAGGCCCTCAACGTTGTTTATATGTTCTGAGATCTGAATGCATAACCTTTGGAAGCGACTCAGATGTGCTTGTGCTATTGAAATCATTTTCAACGCCTCCAGTATTGTAGGCTTTTAGCGTGTGTTGCAACACACGGCAGTGTACCACGTTTCACCCAAAGTGTTTATCAGAGGCCGTGTGAGAGGAAACGCTGAGCCATGGAACTGAATTGCGAAAGAACTTGAGCAATTCTCCCGAGTCGGTAGGAACATGAAGTGCAAGAGGTTCATTGCTGACAATGCCTCCCAGATGATGGTGACGAGCATAGGAAGCAGTAGTCGTCTTGTGATATACGTATTCATATAGCCATCATTCTCCCTCTGTACTGGAGTCGAAATAGAGGTCATTCCCTAGAGTATCTTTAGGCAGAGACACAGGATAGAGGGCTGAGGCTGTAACGAGTAAAATTCTGTGCAGAACACTAGAAAATGCAAAGAAGGTCACGTAGGTTTAAGCATCTTGGTGTATGCTAGTAAGCTACTTGAAGGGGAGAGACGGTCCCATCCCCCGAGCTGGCCTCGATGCAGTGCTAGACCGGCTTCATAGAGCGCCTACCTACTTTCGAACATAAGCTCGGACTTTGCGTATAACCGACTCGAGGAACTGGAGGGATATCTAATCTTTTCTTGATCAACTCAGTTGGCCTACATGATAATTAGGCCAGGATATTCCCAGAAATGAAAAACTGCCACCACATCCGCTCGCACGCTCACACGATGTCTCATTACTCGACTACTGATACATATTTACACACTAAATTACTCGTCCCTTTTCTTCACCCTCGGCACCAAAGCCCACGAGATACCCATTGCTACAATGAGACCAACGAGAATTGGCTGCATGACTTTTACGCCGGCCTTACTTGCGATGACACCTGTGACAGCGGGGAAGAAAGCGCCCCCAGCCTGTGCGAAGACGAAGACGAAGCCTAATGCGGTGGGCTGGATGTGTTTCTCGAAGAGCTTAGAACCAATTGACATTCCCTGTACGACATTAGTGTTTCCTCAAGCGCGGAATGCTGGGATATTATGACTTCAAGTTATATAGCGAAAGCTTGGAGCGTCTACTAGAAGAAAAAATACTGGAGAAGATACTCACTGTCGCAAACATGGGCCCATAAAAGAAGCCTAGAATGGAGATCGAAACCGCACTGCTGATCAAACTCGGAACTAGCCAGAACACTAACTGTAATGCAAGTACTAATGTGCAGTAACCCAGTGTCATCCGTCTTTCTCCGAACCGGTACGTTGGCTCAGCGAGCAGTACACGGCCTAGGAACACACCGCCCCAAAGACCTGCCGGTACATAACTGAATAAGAATATGAAGTCAGCACATGTGTCATAAGGCGTGTTTACGTGAAGGTTTGGCATACCCTACGTCTGGTAGATGCCCATTGCGCGCCTGTACAAGGTACTCGACGACCCAACCACCGGCCGTTATGCCAATTCCAAGCATGAAGAAGTAAAACAAAGAAAGAAGATACACAGGTGGTGACTTCAACGCATCGACAATATCGCGATTAGCTTTCTTACTCCGGCTCGTCGATCTAGTAGCCTGAGCATCTCCAGTTGCCACTAACCTCGCATGTCGCTTGAGACTATCCTTAAAGGCCAAAGCGACTGCCACTGTGTTCACAGCGCCAATGCCGACCAGATAAAGATAGAAGAGCGGCCAGCGGTCCCCTAACCTCGCAGCTATACTAGTAGCTACGAATGGTGAGATCAGGCATCCAAGAGCGTACATGGCATGGATGAAGCCTAGTAGTCGGTGTGCGCCGTCGATCGATGCCACAAAGGTGTTCGCGTGTGACTCGTTGTAAGCCATGCCTGCTGCTTGGATGAAGAAGGTGATGACATATAACGCGAATGGAGGAGTCCAGAAGCGTAGTGCATGCGCGACGATTTGGATGGCTGCGCCTAGAGTAAGGATGGCTCCTAGATTCAGGTAGCGGACAAGATGGCTGTTTGTTGCGGCTGCGAAGAGCCACCCGAGGAACGTTGCTCCGTAACTTATGATTTTCAGCGTGTTCTAAATGGCTAAGAAGCTTTGGCCACGCTTGACGAGGTGGTATGGGTGCTGAGGTCTGAGATGCATGGCAAAGCCAATGGCTGTTTCACGATGTCTCTTCCGAAGTCAGAGTGTGGGTTGACAGACTTACATCAACGCGACGTATTCCGTACCTACGTTGTAGGTCCGTAGTATATATGGTGTCAGGGCACCTAGACTGCCGTCATTGTTGCCCGCAAAGAAGAATGAAATGCTCGCAGCGATGACTTTGAGCAAGGTTTGTTTTGTGAGACGTGTCTCCTCACTAACAGCACTTTCTTCGCCTTCGGGTCTTGTTGCTTCAGTATTGTGTGCTACAGCTTGCAGCTCGATTTCTTCAGGGCCCGTAGCTGGCTTCTGTACTGTCTCCAAAGCCGTTTGCGTTGACATGATGAAGACTCTGAGGGACAGCAGGAGACTGATACGGGGACGTAAGAACGCAATGTAGATGATGAAATCTGATATAGCGAGGTTGTCACGCAAGCTCGACTGTACAGGGTCAAATCTCGCTGTATCTTTGTTCCTGCCCCTCAAGCCCGCCAAAAAAGGCAAAACGGCCCGCAGAGCTCGTTGATCGTTGGTCGAGATCCCCCACTCTGATGCCATCTATCCAGCAGCAGGGCAAGTTTTGGCGACATGGAGTACGAGCATGCAATCATCTGACTGGCCATCTAAGCGAGCCGTCATGATTGGACAGAATCGCTCCTGCATCTCATGACTCCGCCACCACGCTCGGAGGATCCGGGCCCAATAGCTCCTCCCCTCACGAGTCTGACGAGAGAGGCTGAGCACATTTTCGATATTATGGCCTCAGTCACTCTCCTTTCTCTCTTCCTCTCGACTTCTCACACGCAAACATTCTACGATCCATAGTCACCGTCTCATATACCCCGGGACGGCAATCTCGAGGGTGACACCATGATCTTCGGCGGCCTCGAGATAATCGCAGGCGGATATCTCATCCACCGATATCACCGCAAAAAGAATGAGGCCGAGAAGCAGAGACTTGAAGATGAGGCACAGGCAAGGCGACACCATACATTCCCCGGTGCGAAGCCAAACGGCTGGAATACTCAGGCGCAACACCGACCTCAGCATCATCAGCACCCTGTGATACCACAGCGGAAGCACACGTGCTATGCTCCTGGAGCAGCGACGCCTCAACCGCAGTTCCAATATCAGGCTGAACCTCAGCATCAACCTCGACCGCAACCCCCTACGCATACGCAGAGCTTCAATATTCCCCGTCGACCCTTACCGCAACGAAAACCTGAGATCATAATACAGCCGTCACTCCAACGCACCGATTCTTTCGCGACATTATCGCGTATGCCTATTGCGAACGGTTCGCGTCCCCAAGACGTTTCCGAAGAGCAAAGTCCTGTCTACCCACCTCGAAGGCACGCGACAGGCCTACAGCCCGCACCACAACACAGCGTGTATGGGAATGCGGGTTTCTCAGTATCGACTCCTGCTTTCGGCGCTACACCTACGTCGCCGCCGTTGACGTATGCTATGGCTACTGGTTACGAAGGAGGGCAGACTGTTGACGACAATTGGGAAACATACGCACATGGCGATGGACGGCCGCACTACGCACCGACAGTATCAACACAGCTAGGTGAGCGGGACCCGCCGCCGCCGTACACCCCGTGATCCACCAAGTGGGCATCATCCAAGAACGGTTGTCTCGTAGACTGGTTTCTCGGGTCTTATTCCTCTTCTTCATTAGTTGGCTGGGTCCTTTTCTATGGTATGACTTTAATACAGTGTTCACGACTTGCAAGATCAGCGAATGTGTTGTATACAAGCAGAAGCATTTCCTACTCGTATATGTATACTTTGAGGCTTTGCTCCTAGCTCAGCTGATGAATCGATCTCATAGCGTCATGCAATAACGCGTCTTACTCTAAGGGCCACAATTCCTAATCATTTATTCGATAATGTGCCACCTTTACAAACATATGTGAATATCAATACAGTAGCCGAGGAAAAGTACACGATGAGGCACACTCTCACCTCGATCGTGGCTGCTTCTTTTCGTGCAGTTTTACTTAATCCTTCTAGATTTGATTAGCTGTTTAGGCTGACAGTGTCATCATCTTCTGCCTAGTTTTGATACCTATCATGTCCAGCCTATTCTCTTTCTTCTATCTCGAACCCACCAAAAAAAAAACTGGATCGGTTACGATCGCCATAGTCAAAAGTGGGCATGGCGCTGTTGCTCAGAGGATTAGAGTTAGTGACTCCGACCATGCGGTTCAAAACGATGTTTGTAAACGCTGCGCTAGTATACCCTGGGCGCAACCCATTACTCAATTTGACGGCACAGAAACCTGACGCAGCGTTTGAAGGAAAACACTCAGTCCTCATCATTTAGCAAACACAACCTGCTCGTAAAGACAGCCTGGATCAAGCTTACTAGAGACCTATAAGCCCCCGGCTACGAAATATCATTCCGAAAGAGCTCAAATCCGACTTGCACCTACTTCTTCAATTATAAGCGCGTGGCCATTCAATCCTCGCTACATGAATGGGGCCTGCGGGTCTTCAATCAGGCCGGTTTGTCTGCGGGACAGCTAGATTCTACTAGAAGGTGCTCACATAACATCATCCCACGAGATACTGGTTCTCAATTACCTACAACTTCGATTACGGCCAAAAGTTGCTCCAAGATATGGTCTTGATCGACCGCCAAGCAGATTGGTTTAGAGAGGATTGGTTGATTTATATTTCTTGCATCAGCTCGATGCTCGTCTAAATTTAGAGCTATGCGATTCTCGCGACAGAGTCGCACAGAATCGTCTAATAATTGTCGATATCACTTTGATCCCGGTTGCCACGTTGAATGCTGGCGTTGCAACCACACTTGGGGCTTTGGAATGCAAAGCTGCTCATACTAGTAGCGTCTTCCGTATCCATTTCAACTACCATCGTATGCAGTTTGCAGATCTTTCTCAGACTTCCTTGATCCCGAGCACTCGTACTGCTGCTACGGGCACATGGCAAGGAGAGGGGTGCCACGTGTGGGGAGCTTGGCTTCCAAGCATGAGAACGGGTCGACTCGGTCGAGCGGTGCTTGGGGCTTATGGTGCAGTCACTATGGCTTAGCTGTGGACCTGTATGCTCATACCTTCCTGTTGTGTCTTGTCCGAATCATCTTAAGTGCATGAAGAGCGTGTGCGTCCAGAGGGTCCTCCCAATCGGCCCCAGTTGTGAAACCTGACGATATGATCTCAAAGACAAGCCTATGGATTATCAGAGATGATTTGTGGTTGCATTTGAGAACTTCTGTCATCAAATGAACCACGTCTAGGAAGGAGCCCTGCTCTGGTTTGAGTGCATGATGACTAAGCCTAGAGCGAATCTGCGGTTTCCGCTCTACTTTCTCATGGGGTCCTAAACGCACGTCCATCGCATGCCCACTATCTCTGCGCATCGCTTGTAAGACTTGCGTATCCTTGCCAAGATACAGAAGCGTTTCCATGACTGTCAAATGCTTTGCATCCGCTGGTCCGTCTCACCTTATCTCCGTCCCATCGGATGTCTGTAGGGCGTCAAAGTATTGCCTAGTTGGTGAGTTGAGGCTTGAGGCTGTTAACGGAATAATCGTACATGGCTTACCACTCGCGACTTAGCTTCTGGATTCATAAGTGCCGTTGTGGAGCATCGCCGCTGACCCGAATGGACAGCCGTCGTGACGACCAACTGTAAGAACACACTAGTACGGTGAATTGCGACGTGCGCACCGTCACAAGACTCTGCATAGACTGATCTCTTCGCCTACAACGCATAATGCAGCCATATAAGCTCAGCTATAAGCTTCTGTCCAATCAGAATCCACGGTCACACAAGTCCTAGCCAAGAGGAAATACGTAAGCTAAGGACTTCGCAAGTCCTGGGCACCAGGTAACCCACATTGGCAAGTTTCATGGCGAAGAGGAGCCAAGCGTGCCTGTGTGTACAGCCTTCTGAGCGCGGTTTTGATTACCATATGAAGTACACTTGCCGATGACCAAAGTCTTGTCCATATTCGCTGATGTACGTACCAAGAAGTTCCTTCTCTTGGATGGACTTCGTGAAGACTCGTGTTCGAACGGATCAGTAAGTTTTGGAAAGCAGAACACGAAAACTGCGCTCACCACTCAATAGTCCATCAACATCATACAGTCCGCAAATCTTTGACAATGGGATACCGTGGATATTGTTGTTCGATTCACACCAAGACAACACACTACCTTTCTGTCAGCAGCCTGCATTCTCGGACATTCTCCAGATTTGCCCATGCTGATGCCTCTCCCTTTCCAACGATGCCCACGCTCTCGGGTGCCAAGTCTGGGAATGTTCCTGGATTCCACGTGTGCACGGATGGATCTGCCATGGCGGGAAAACGGCTAACGGCACGTCAGAAAGAATGATAAGGACTTTGAATAGCTTTGATCGGTTAGCGACGTCAACGGCGTCTATCCAAGAAACCGAAGACCATGGCACGTCTCAACTACCCCATGGGGTTGGCATACCTTCTTCAGGTGTTGTTAATATAAGTCCAAGTCTGCATTCCATCTACGCTGATCGTCGCATTTCATCCTTTCGATTGGAACCCTTTCCTTGTAAACTCATCACCCATACGTCGTTACTCTGCAATCATGAATTCCAGTGTGGACGGCTCGATGTTGAACGGATCTGAACACAAAGTTCACAAGGATTCTGAAGGCCAATCAACCCCACCTCTGAAAATCGAAGATGTTGAGAATACTGGGTCATCTAGGGCAATCGACGCCGCAACTGAGAAGCGCTTGCTGCGAAAGTTGGATATTCGCATCATTCCAATGATCTGTTGGATATATCTAATGAATTTCATGGACCGAGGTATGTCTACTAACTTTAATGCATGAATCTGTCCTAACGACTGTTAGTTAACATTGGGAATGCCCGTTTATATGGCCTAGAGGACGATCTCGGTCTGGTGGATGATCAGTACCAAATTGCTGTATCCATTCTTTTCGTAACCTATGTTGTATGTGCCCCATTCATGCTCCGCTTGAATATGCAATTGACTAGTCTGTAGATCTTCGAAACGCCCTCCAATATGATAATTAAGAGAATGCAGCCAGCACGATACCTTGCTGGCTTAGTCTTAATATGGGGCTTAGTAGCAACGTTCAGCGCTTTCGTTAACAACTTCGCTGCGCTGGTGGCGTGTCGGCTCCTACTTGGTACATTCGAGGCCGGTCTGTTCCCCGGTGTGATCTTATATTTGTCCATGTTCTACAATAAAAGAAACGTGTCTTTACGTCAAGCATGGTTCTACGGAACTTCTGCCATAGCAGGTGCCTTGGGTGGCCTTGTCGCATACGGTAAGTCTTCACATGAACACTACTCGAACGTTTTGTTAATATACAAGTAGTGAGTAACGAGTCTTCTTTAATCCAAGTCACTCTTCATAGGGTTATCGTCACCACGAGGATTATTTTATTTTCATTGTGTTCATTCGTATGGAAAGGTACTAATTGCATCTCTACCTATAGGCTATCGGCGAACTGGACCATGCTGCCGGATGGCGCGGGTGGAGGTGGATTATTCTCATCAACGGCATCCCTACTGTCTTGACCGCTTTTGTTGTTCCCTTCGTTCTACCCAATAGCCCAGATACCGCCAAATTTCTCAGTGAGGAAGACCGACGCAATCTGGTTCTGCTTCGAGAGCTTGAGATCGGACAAACGAAAGCCGCGCAAGAGTTCCACAAGGAAGATGTCATCAAGGGCGCAAAAGACTGGAAGACCTACGCTTTCGCTATTGCGCAATTTGTTGGACTCGGTATGCTTTACAGCTTCTCCGTCTTCCTTCCAACAATCATAGACGGCCTGGGAGGCGGCTGGAGTCGGCAAGTTGTGCAAGCGCTCACGATCCCCGTCTACTTTGCGGGATTTGCGACCTACGTTACCACAGCATGGCTCAGCGACAGAACGCAGCGGAGAGGCATCTTCTGCATTGGTGGGCTTTCTGTTAGTATGGTTGGATACATCTTCCTTATCGCCAATAAAGGAGTCGGCCTGAGCTTCGCCGGCACTTTCATTGTCGCGCTGGGCCTTTGGACATCAACTGGAACCGCATTCTCATGGGTAAGCGTCAATAATCCTCGATACGGAAAGCGAGCCTTTGCCAGTGGAATGCAGATCACCATTGGCAACATTTCGGGCGTTGCGGCACCTTTCTTGTACAGCAACAAGTATCCTACCTTTATCCCAGGCTATGGCGCAACGATTGGAATGCTGGTGCTAGGTATCAGTATCTATGTGTCGCTCTATTTGTACTTCCGAAGGATGAACAAGCGAAAGCTTGAAGGCAAAGAGGACTGGAGGATTGAGGGAAAGTCGGAGGAAGAGATCGCAGAAATGGGAGAGGAAAATCCCAGATATCTGTATACTATTTAGTTGACAAGCCCTATGTTGTGCTAAGACGTATGTTTAGAAAGGCACCGATTGTGGCTTAGGTATCATGACTAGTCTAGTATGAACGCCTGAACAAAGCACAACACATAAATCACAGGATACTTCTAGCATCGTTGGTGTATTTGCTGTCGTCATTTTATCGGGTTTCGAGTGAGCGCCGGAGAATCATACACATTACATGGCCGGTTAATTGGTGAACAAATCATCTTCAATAACTCTATAAGAGTATTCCACGGTTGGGATATATCAAACCGTCATTGCGTTTCGTTGCAGTTTTACTTCAATCTAAGGGATTTCTGCTCCTAAAGTTCTCTATATGCAGCTGGCCGATACTGCGCATCTATTAGCGAAGACGAAATTATCGGCTGTACTGTTATTCAAACGTCCTAGTTTGGACCGAACGCCCTTCGGTGGTCGTGGAAACAGTTTTATTGCACACGTGCCCTGATCTAGCCTGATCGAGAATTAGCCTCATCTGATACCCGTGGACCACTCTGGCCCGTTGAAGGCTGGACGGTACTAGTACCTCGGTCATCGCAGGTTGTACAACTTCAACAAAGCAATCAGTCTCTGCACTCCTGCCATCCCGGGCTCTGGTCTTACTGGATGCCGAGCATCTCCTTTGCTGGAGCGAAGAAGCGTAAAACGCGCCACTCAGGCCGAGTTTTCAGGATGTTGCGACAAGAACCGGGCGCGACACAACGCGGCCTGGCTAACCACGGTCTACTATCCTTTGTCGACGAACTTCTTCTTAACATTATCGATCAAATCGATAATCATGAAACGCTATGCAGTCTTGCTGCGACATGTATACGTTTTCAGGGCCTTGTGGAGCCTTATGTTTGGCGCAAACTGCTCGTTCTCACTGGTGCGCACGCGCGCCGCATCTCTATCGCACTCGACAGTCGGGATGAAAGAGTGGATTGCATCAAAGAGCTATCGATTCGGTACAAAGATGACTACAGAGACGGTATAGAGGAACTAAATCATTTCATGAGCTTGATGGGGAAGCTGCGTCATCTAACACTTGAAAGCCCGTGTCCGAACAACTCGGAGTGGAGGTCAGGTGTTTACTTCGATGGGTGGTCGAGAATTGATTACACGAACCTGCTCGCGAGTGCAGTATATCCCCGGCAAGGTCTACCACTTGCTTTACCTGTATTGCAATCGCGTAAGTCGCCACCCCAACCAAGCATATTCAATCACAAAAATCTCACTAACCTTCGATAGTCACACTACACGGTCATGGAGCAGGAGACAGAAAGTTTATGCTTGGCCGCGCCGTAGCAATGTTCCGGCATCCTACTCTTCGAAAAATTACCCTATCATGTCTGAATTTCGATGGGGATATCGGATTAGACAGCCTATCCCGCGACAACCGCATATCTACGCCTCTACAGTCCTTGACGTTGGTTGAATGCAACGTCAATGTGCCTTTCTTGGCGCTCGTTCTCAGCTTGCCTAAAGCCCTGAAAGAGTTATCGATTGGCGAACGACTACACACATTTCCGGAATGCGAGCCCCTTATGACCCCGTCCACGCGTACATCTTCGAGACAGTTCCTCACTGCATTACAGCAGCAAGCACATTCCTTACAACGATTGACACACATTGGCGGCCATATCGCCTATCAGACCCCGCGCGAAATAGACCAAGAAGGGTCAGCAAAGCTGCGTTCCCTCGTCAGTCTCGAGCATCTTGAGCTCGGCTTCGAATCAAATCTGTACTACTACTTGCGGCAGAACGGCTGGCCACCAGCGCTTAAGAGGCTCAAGATGCTAGATGCAGCTATATCGCTCAACGCAGGTCACGACATGCGCTCACTCTCGGAAATCGCCTTTCGATCTCTCACTTCTCTCGTAACCGAGCATCTCCCAATGAACTTACCGCCAGACTTCACACTCCAACTGAACTTCGCCGATCACCCCTTCTTCAGACTCTTGCTTATGGTAGATGCCTCGGAACAAAACTACGTCATGACCTCGATATACCTCAACCGTCCCGCTATATACAAGATCGCTACCATAATGAAGAGTTTCAGTTCGCGCTTCCTTGTCTCTCGAGAGACATTTCCATCAGGTACATCGTTCATACCACCATATATGTACGGCGAAGAGTTACCAATAGAGGAGATAATGTATGATTCGGACGACTATTGGCGGTTCTATGGCGTCAACTATCAGGTCATGGATGACGAGCACCTGAGAGGTGAACTCAAGAAGAAGAACAAACTGATTGTCTGTATTAATTGCAGGAAGCTTGGAATCGGTGCGGATCGGTGTTTGAATTTGGGCGATGGGACTTTCTGCTGGCGTTGTCGGATGGCGCGTGTGGATGAATGCCTTTACGAAAGGGACGAGCATGGGAACTTGGTCTAGGCTGTTGATGCGGAGCCTCTACAGTGATAGAATGGAAGTGGGGTTTACACCGCGGGGCAAATTGTGTCAATGCGGTACATGTCCTTGGCCTTGTAATGGTCGTGTATTGCGCGACTGCCTTGTTCTCAGATGAGGCAAAGAATCCCACCCCACCTCAAAAAAAATTGGACACCTTTCTGCTAATGTCAGCTCAAAAGTGTCCCATTTTTTTTTTGAAGTGGGGGTGAATCGATGATAACGAATCTGAGCATCAGACTCCGCTCAGATCCAGTCTGTTATCTTGCAGTCGACCTCAGCAATTAGATCGGCGTCTTCGCCGACGCACCCACGTGCTCTCAGACTCGGCGAATCTCCGATCCCATCCCTGGCTGCACCTGTTCAACGCTGACTCAATGGCGCTTCTTCAACAAAGCATGGGGCGCCAGCGGCTCATAAATCGGCAGATGCAACCCTGTAGAAATAACTGGATTTGGCTCATGCATCTCTCAAAGCGACGAACCAAATGTCACAACGCCACGGGTGGTGCTGATCGGGCCCCCGCGCCAAGAGTGCTGATCCGCTGCCGTTACCCCGCAAAAGTGCCGTTGTCTACCCCAGAGTTCTCCTGCGGCTCCTCCAAACAGGTCATTGAGATGTAAGGTGGGCCCATTGCCGAAAATGCCAATGCTATCAACACGAGGGTTCGGGATTGATTTGACCGAGGTGGTTTAAAGAGCGACATCGTCTGCTTATGCTTGTTCAGTTGCACGAATTCGACCTCTTCGCCTTACAACGATATCGAGAGCACACCGAAGAAGAGTTAACATGGCGACTGCGACTGATGACGTAAAGAGGGACATGACTTCGAGCGATAATCAGAAGATTGAGGACCTCGCTGAGAAGACATCGAATTCATCTGGTGAAGTCGAAGCACAACATGTCGAGCTTGACGACAAAGAAGCGGCCCGGGTGTTGAGGAAGGTTGACTATCGACTGGTTCCGATGCTATCTCTACTCTATCTCGTCGCTTTTATCGACCGCAGTAACATGTATACATCTCATTCCCCAGATTTGATGGAACACTGCTAACAATAAAAAAAGCGGCAATGCGAAGATTGCGGGCCTAACTGAAGATCTCCACATGCCCAGCAACACGATGCAGTACAATACCGCCGTGACGATATTTTTTGTCCCATACACTCTACTAGAGGTTCCCAGCAATATTGTCTTGAAGATGATGAGACCCTCCCATTGGATGGCAATCTTGATGTTTAGCTGGGGTCTCGTCATGACTCTCATGGGCCTGACGTCCAGTTATCCTGGACTGCTCGCCGGCCGATTCTTTTTGGGGGTGACAGAGGTACGAACGAGATTGAGAACTTGCTGCAAACGATTCATACTGATTTGTTTTCTAGTCTGGCTTCTTTCCAGCCGCAACATTCTTACTTACACTCTGGTACCGCCGTTTCGAATTGCAGCGCCGAATGGCAGTCTTCTACATCGCTGCTTCACTCGCTGGAGCATTCTCTGGGCTCCTTGCCTATGGCATCCAGAAGCTTGACGGTCGATCTGGTCTCTCTGGTTGGCAGTGGATTTTCTTGATTGAAGGCCGTATGTAATACCCACGAACGAACTACATGTGAGACGTACACTAACTATGTTCCTCAACCTTTAGTCATCCCAGTCGCCCTCAGTCTCTTCATCTGGAAGATACTGCCAGACAGCCCTGAGACGGCTAAGTTTCTTACGCAAGCTGAGCGCGATTTACTTGTTCGACGGCTGGCGCACGATCATGGATCTGGTCAAGGACGTGCGACAAACGATGACAAGATTACCAAAAAGCATATTCTAGCGGGCCTTTCTGATTGGAAGATCTGGGCCGCCACAGTAATTTTCTGGGGAAATACTGTTGGTGTCTATGGGTAGGTGATCGTCTGCGCCTAGCAAGCTTTAAACATACGTAGCTGATTAGCTCTCTAGGTTCACTGCAACTGTCCCATCGGTCATCAATGGCCTCGGCTACTCGAGTGCGAACGCGCAGTTACTTACGATTCCAGTCTACGTCTTCGCCGCCATAGTGACACTTCTTTTTGCCTGGGCTTCGGATCTGACCCGCAGGCGATCACCGTACATCATCGGAGGATACTCAATCGCAGTCTGCGGTTTCATCGCCCAACTTGCCATTCCGCATCCCGCGTACCCTGGCCTAACCTACGGATTCCTGTTTCCCGTCGCAGCTGGTCTATACTGTCCCTTCACCTGCCTCGTATCCTGGATCGGCAACTCGCTAGCCCCTAGCTCGAAGCGTGCCGTGGGCATGGCTTTACTCATAAGTGTTGGCAACATGGGTGGAATCATGGGAAGCAATATCTACCTCTCACGGGAGGCGCCGAAGTACACGACTGGGTTCGCAGCGAGTTTGGCAATGTGTTGTCTAGCGATCATTATGACGTTTGTGTTAAGGTGGGCATATGCAAAAGAGAATCGGAAGAGGGACCAATTGATTGCGGAGCATGGCGAGGTGGCGATAAAGGCGAGATATAGCGAGGAAGAGCTATTGATGCTTGGGGATAAGAGCCCGTTCTTTAGGTATACGCTCTAGAGGCTGATTAGAGGTCATGTATACAGCTTTTCGAAGCTAGGTGATTACTTTCTGTTACATGCCAGAAACAACGATGTTTACCCTTTTCATGGAACGTAGGACCTTTTTCATCTGCCCCGCCTGCTCGCCTTCGCCTTGAACTACGTCGCTCCGTTCCATTCGGTTCTGTCAACATCTTTCCTCCACCCGATCTAGGGCTCCTCCACAAATTGGTGACCTGAGCACACATGCAAGCACGGAATCATTACGCGGTCATCCTTGAAACTGCTTTGCTCATGAGTTGCCGCTTAATGATATTGACATGATGGTACTGGCTTAACAAACAATCTGTATGCGTACTTGCTCTGACTTACTACACACGATAGTGTTTCGGCGATCAGTGGGGCAAGATAATCCTGATCGGGTGTAGCCCCACCCAATGTCATCATATCATTTCCTGCGTAATTATAGGACCAAATACTGCTCTTAACATCGACAATCATCTCAAGGGCTCGGAAACATACTTGTGCTAGAAAAGCACGTTTGGGGAAAAGTATCTTGGAACTTATTCATGCACACTCCGAACACAGCAAATTGCTAATGTCGGGTGAAGAATGATGGTAATCGTCAGCAATTGTGCTCTCTCGTTTCCATATATCATCGCTCCCTACCGGACTTAAGAATACCGGCGACCGAGCTCCGATCACTCTTTTGCATATATCATTCATCCTTGGCGTGACTTTCATTTCCAAACCTCTCGCGAATTCAATTTTCTCTCCTAACCCAATTACCTTCCCAAAATATCTCCACGCCTCAAATTCGACAATGCCCCTCCTCAAACTTCTAGAATACTGCATTGGTCGCCTCC
Organism: Phoma sp. ATCC 74077; assembly: GCA_033682645.1. Taxonomy (NCBI): domain Eukaryota; kingdom Fungi; phylum Ascomycota; class Dothideomycetes; order Pleosporales; family Didymellaceae; genus Phoma; species Phoma sp. ATCC 74077. Next base: position 526,435 of record JAWDJC010000003.1, read on the forward strand.
TCTATCCCCTCCGCGGCTACGACGCCTTCAGCCTCTTCAAGACCCGCGCCTTCGCACAGCACGCCAAACCAAGCATAACCATCACATCGCCTGACTGCGGGGCTTCAGGCACAGTGTTCAGCATCGCGTACTCCAAGTTTGGCACTGGCCGCTTCCCCACTTTAACATGGGAAAACCCCAATGTTAATGTCAAGGAGTATCTCATCCTAGCCGAAGACCCGGATGCTCCGCTGCGAAAACCAAATGTCCATGGGATTTATCTATTCATACCGCCGAGTGTTACATCTATCACTAACGATGATCTCGAACTCGTGGATGACGTTGATGGCGTGAAAAGTATCAAAGCTGGATATCGCATCGGCAAGAACAGGCGTAATGCCGTGTATATTCCTCCCCGACCGCCTCTGGGGCATGGACCGCATCGATATTTCTTTGAGGTTGTGGCGCTGAGTGAGAAGTTAGATCCAGCGGTTCTGAGTAAAGTGCCGACGAAGGAAGAGGTTGAAGGGGCGATTGTGGGAAAAGTTGCCGGTTGGGGGATGTGGGAGGCGAGATTTGAGCATAAGTGGGCGGATTGATTTTTTGAAATAAGATAAGTTGTCCGAGTAGGTTGTTGAGAGTTTGTTGCTTAGATGCACCGCTCATATGATTATGAGGCAGTGGTGTAAAGTTGTCGACGATGGGGACTAATGAGACGACTGGCAACTGCGGAGTTGGCTGATCAAATAAATGACGGATGTATTCCATGGTATCTCACCCGCTGCTTGGCCTGCAAGAAGGAGAAGGAATTGTAGCATATGCCTATACTTGGCATCCTAAGTAGTACGAGCAGAGAATCTCGGGGTCCTCATAAAGCAACAGAGATATCGGTACACTAAAGCGAACCTGATGAGCAAACCAAAGTTCTCAAGTATTCGGTTTACAATTTCTGATGTCTTAAATACTGTCATCGGACTTCATCGTCTCCCCCATCAATTCTAAAACGTCATCTTCTGTGCATAGCTCGTCCCGCCCGTCTCATACAAAACCAAAAAGCTCCTATCATCCAAAGCCAATACACCCGCCCACGCAGCTGATGGCCCAACCACCGTCGTCTTATCAGTCCAACTCTTACCTCCATCCCTACTCACCATGACTTTGATCGCTCCAGCAGGCCACGCACCACCATCTTCATCTGTTCCAAAACTGGCCACAAGCCTATTGCCAACACGTATAATCTGCGGCGCTCCAGCATTGTGTCCTTCAGGCCTGTACACAAGCGTCCTGACATCGCTCCACTGCGCGCCATCATTTTCCGTCCTTACAGTCCAAACACTAAACGGCACACCCAACGACGGGTTTCCCGTCTCGAAAATGGCTACTTTCTCTGGACTGCTATCATCCGGCGTCCGCGCAACGCCCACCATCCCGTCTCTCGTCTCGATACCTTTTCCAGAAATGACATCTGCAGCCGACCAGGTCGCCCCGCCGTCCGTCGAGCGCCGTAGTAAACTATCCTGATCGATCCCAGACGTCTCGCGAGAATAGTACAGTTGCAACGACCCATCTAGCGCTCGCTGGAGAAACGGCTCCCAGTTCCCCGTCACGCCGCCGGGATCCGACGCCGGAGTTTGCAGGTACTTCCAACTCACTCCGCCATCCTCGGAAATGCAGAGCGTGATGCGATATGCGCTGTATGTTGTCTGTCCGCTTCTATCGTGGTTTCTGAATGCGCACAGAATTTTCCCGTCCGGGCGTTCATACACGTAGGGGTTGTCGACGTCTTTTGTGGTTTTGGAGCCTGTGTCGACGACGCCGATGGGATGCCATGATGCGCCGTTGTCCGTTGATCGGACCGTTGTGATGGTCGTGTTGTCGCCTCTTCGGTCGGTGTATGCGCCTAGGAGGGTGTTGCCGTCTGCGAGTTTGATGGCGCGGGGGTAGGTTCCGCCTTCGCCGAAGGTTATGGGAGTTCCAGACTTGGAAGGCGCTTGTGCGTGAGAGAGAGATGGAAAGAGGAGGAGAGATGTTGTGATTAAGCTTTTTAGGGACCGCATCGTGGAAACGTTGAGATGCCGCGGTCAAAATCCGGTGATGAAGTTATTCAGCAACGGTATTGAGAATGCTATCGAGCTATCCGCCATGTTATACATCCTTCGTGACTAGAAAAATTATACCTAATAGCTCCACACAAGGCTGTGTCGGTATGTCAGGGTCTGAAACACACTACAATATGAAAAAAGGGTAGTACGAGGTAGTGTAGCCATTGAGACGGAAGAATGCTGGGAGCAGCGCAGGGATGTTGTCAGGCGTCCCGAGGCGCAGCCAAATAGCACTCGAATTCAGGGACGGATGTGCAGACCCAAATCCTTCGAGTAAGCTCATTCTGGAGTTTCATTGACGTAAGCTTCGTTTGCACCTTGGTGGATATCGGTGAATTACGGAGATAAGCTGTGGTGGAGTTTTGCTTTCGGCGACGCGAGATATGACGTTAAATAGACCAGTTAGAGGAGGGGCCATCTGCCAGCACGGTCTACGGTCTACGTCGTTTGAAACGTCTTGGGAAGACTCGGGAAGTCGTCACGATTGTACCCGTTTGTTGTCGCGACTCATGCATTGCTTCCAAGAATACTTTGTCAAGGCAGGTTTATTGAATGATATTGGGGGCAAACATCCACTAAAGTGTTCTTAGATGTAGCTTCCTCGAAAATCGGAAGGCCAGCAAGGGAATCCGTCATGCCTTCACCATTGTGTACATGCGGCGCCTACAACAATCCAATGGCGATATCTCCCTTGATCCTCGCAATGACACGGATGTCTGCCTCCAGATCTAGCTTGATGTGAACCTTCAGGCTACCTTTGACGTCCTTGTTGTCGAGCCCAAAGCCCTCGTCGGCATTCTTGGTCTTGTTGCCGTCCTTCTGATCGCCTCCAGCAACGCCGGGAGTCTTTGCGATTGCGCCGATACTATCGCCTACCTCGCCGAGGCCTCGTCCACCGGGGGCATTGCCAGTTGCATTATTTACTGTGCTATGTGATCATCAGCTGAAGTCCAGTAACATAGATCAAAGGAAAGGACCATCGTACTCTTTTGCTTTGTCTGCCATATTGAGCTCAGGCCTGGGTTCGGGTTGCGGTTTTGGTTTGGATTTCGCTTTGGACCTTGACCTTGTCCGTTCTGGTGAATTTACTGGCCACGCCAGATCTTCAGGGCAGCTCAAATGGAGAATGATTGGTTTGAGGTAGTATTTTGCAGTTGGTCTCGGAAGCATGCAGCTGTGGTTATAAAAGAGACCCAGGGTGAGCTTCGCGCCTTCCCATAGCTGCAGCAGCTGCACTTACGAGAAAATTGCATCATTGATCCACCCACCCTTTCCACGAAGGGATCTCCGCGAGAAGAGTGCTGCGAATTTGCGTGGGAAAGCAGCTGATTCGCGAGTACCTCGAAGATCTAATGCGTGATGTCGACAGAGTTAGCCTGGTAAAGTTGTAGGTTTGAGCCTATCTTCCAAATGGGGTAACTGCTCTTCGCCTAGCGCAGAAGCAAATCCGGCAGGTTTGGGCGAGCTTGTTTAGCTTGTTGACGTGCGTGTCGCCCAGTGGACAAGTGCCTGAAGATTCACCAGAGTGCTGCATGTCTGCCGTGACAGATCTCGGGAGCTGCATCGGATCTTGTCGATCATTAACCTGGTGAGCGGGAGTTTTGTGGAGACGTTTGGCGGGTACGGCTCCGGCGGCTCCTCCCATTGGAGTTGCTCGTGCAGCCTCAATCGTGATCGAGCCTGATCGCCGTCATGGTCGCAAGTTAGAACCTGCAGCTGCATTCGGAAAGCTATGCCTTCCTTGATGCGCACTTAAGCAGCTCATGATGTCGGTGGTCGCGGCTCGCTTTGCGCTGCCGCTCATGACTGAACCTGTTCGGTAGCAAATACTTTGGCAGTTTAAGATCACGCATGACTGTCTGTACCTGTGAAAGTTTCACATCACAGGATGGTCTTCGGGTTGATAGCTCTGGCAGGGACCATTCCTATGACGGCAACCTCTGTCCTGGCGCTCCAAAGTCAAGCAGAAACGACAAAAAACAACGGCACCGACACCGAATGGAAAACAGAAAAATGTCACATGCGGTGCCGACCAACAGCACGGACACCAGAAGACCGCAAGGAGCTATTCAAAGACGGTCAGGTCGTTCTTCGCAATGGAAAACTGTACGTTCAGCTCTGTTCATACAAAGGGAAACCGAACCATCCGTTCTCAGGCTACTACCTACCGTACCCGAATTCGAACTTCGAGGGCCTCGTGTCCACAATCTCGGACAACCCTCCACAACTGAACTGGGTTTACTTGGATACCAGATCGGATATTCTTCAAATTAGCCATGGACTGCGCGCAGAGGCAGAACAGGGGCTCACAGGTCCGTGGGGCGCTCGGGTTTGCTCTAATGGCGAGATACGATTTCTCATGGAGAACTGGGAAGGTTTTGTGGCTGTCGAGAATTGTGAAGAGCCAGAGTTGTGGAGTTTGTGTTTTGATAGGTACGATGATGGGCTGAAGGGAAAGATTCGAGATGGCCAAAGAACGGTGGAGGTAGAATTGATACGCGAAGAGATGGAAAGCTGATGTTAGTAATGCGCGTGTGATGCAGCATGCAACCCCAGACGGAGTAACTTGTGTACAATGTGGTTCAGAGTGTTTGCCTTCTTCAAAAGTCTCCATAAAGCTCGAACTTTAGGGGCTGCAGAAATGTAAGTGAGTAGGATACGGGAATAAGTGCCTCTGTGGGACTGCAGAACATTGAATAGACCTGGTGCAAACGCGTGTCAAATGGACGATCGCGACTGCGCCGTCCAACGATATGATTGCATAACAACACTAGTGCCTGAACCAAGCGTCATTGGCCCAAGCTGCACCTCAACCTTAGAACTTTCCTAGTAAACCTACTCTATCTCATTTCCGAAACTCTAGAGCCTGTTTTCTTATCCGCTTTCTTCTCCATTAATCAGAACCCGCCAGTGCGACATTGAGACTTTCATACCTTCTTCATTTCCTGCTGCACTCTCCCGCAAACATGTGTGACTTTGTGCCACTTCCTATCGTTTGCTTCCAGTGCGGAACGTACGGGAAATCTAACCATGGCTTTCGCGCTTCTGCTAACATAAAACAGAGACCAGAATCCCTGTCATTGTAAGGTCGTAGGCCCCACCATTGGATTCGTTGTTACCGTGGGCATGGCGGTACGTTCGGCGTTACCCTGACTCGCGCACTGTCATTGACTTACATATCCTAGATTGTTTGTTGGCCAGCTAGCCTTTTCTGCTGTTGTTGCGCGACTGATGCAGGCAAGAAGTGAGCATGCCTATAACCATCCTTAGATGAGCCATTGCTGATGTGTATAGGGTGCTTGCCTTGCCTGTTGATACTGGGAACGCGATAAGTAACGCGATACCAATATGACGACCTGATGTGGTCTAACTATATGTCTGCCCGTGTCCTTCGTAGTGTTTTTACACGATACTGGACTGCGCCCCGAGCCAGACCTTACAACGCTCTGGGAAGAGTGAATGCTTATATTGATCGAAAGGCATACACTGGCTGGCTCCGACGCTCAAAATGTCATAATAAGTTCGACCTAATACATGAATTCACGACCTTCACGTCTCCGCTACTAGCTTCAAGCTGAGTGACCTTTTCACATTTACCGCTACAGCAAGGACCACTTCGGTTGCTTGCATGAAACCTGCGTCATCACGTGAATGCGCGTACATGCACGAGCACAGGAATTTTCCATTCACCTCACAGCTTGAACTGAATCTTTCAAGGGATCTTTTCAGCCACTGGAAGCTTTTTGACCTCGCACCTGAGTTCTGCTCGCCGCTACTGCATGTGCAGTGTTGCACTGTGCTCCTTAGCTCTTCATGGAGTGAATCGGTTTCATCGCATACAAAATAATTTAGTTCACATGTGAGCGGCCTCACCTCTCTTTCATTAATGCAGACAGTTGAAAGCCATTCTAGGTCTTAGAAACACCAGTGGACGAATCGCAGGTGAGCTTCGCCTCCACTTTTTCCAGTGGTGAAGGCGTTTGTTGACGCATTTACTTTTACGTCGATACCGTTTGCATCACTCCCCTTAATGTATCTTCTTGTTTGTACATCTGACTACTGTGTTTACCTCTTGAGGAAACGCGATGGATCCCACGTCTGACACACCCGTAGCCAACGACCCTCAACTACCATCTTCCGGTTACGGCGGCGACTTTTTCGGTGAGCTGTTCGGCGACGATATGCCTCAATTACAGGTGCCTCTTTGGACCCTTGAGGAAGTCGGTTACACCTACGATGCGCCACACGTTCATCCCGATGGTCAGATTGAGTGCGGCCAGCACTCACCAAAATATTACGCCTACAGTCCGCAACGAAGCAGTTGGGAAGATGGTCTGCAAGCAATTGAGAACTTTGATTGGTCTGGGACAAAAGATTCGGAGCACTATGATGGTAGACGGGAAGATGGACGGTCGATTTGTGAGGGCCTGCAGTCTAGTGCAACGGTCGAACATGTGCATGAGATTGTCCCAGAAGGTCCCTCACTGGTTGTTGGAAGCCAAGCCACGAACAATCAGCGTCAGTCAATTCAAGGAGACATGGAACTCAGCAGTTTAGCTCAGGGCGCAACTGTGGACCCTCAACCGACTGAACGGACTCGTAAACCGGAACCAGGCAATGATTCGTATATTGGTCTCGACTCGCCGCCAGGAAGCTTGAAACTGCCGGATGGCGGTGTGGATAATTCGCCCACCGCACCCTCAGCAAATAATCCCTACCTACGCTCGATGAGTCCAGAAAACATTGGTAAACAGGCGAATGCTACAGATGGTATGGACGTCGCCATTACTTCAGCTGTCGTCGAATCCAATCATTCAGCCGTGAGTGATGCAAGTATCCCTACACCGGTAGCGCAAGGGAACACAGATATCTGCTCTGGACAAGATCAAGTACAGAACAATGGATCGGTCATAGCAAAGGACAGCGTGAATAACAAGCAGGGGGGGAAAGACATCTGTGCGAGAGTCAATGAGCCAAACGGTGGAAGACTGTCCTCAACACGACCCTCCCTGATTGAGACAACCTTTGGAGGGCATGATACGCGAGAGCATTTTCAGTCTACTGTCTTATCATATCATAAGCCATCGCATTCTTTGGTCGACACAAAGAGGATTGATGAAAAGACAATGGAGGCAGAACATCTTCAAGAATTGGATCCATCTACCAATACATCATCCTTAAACAGCGAAGAAGGATCAAGTTTATCATATACACAGACTGAACCGACCAACGAAAATGAAGGCGGTGAGCCAGCCCTACAATATGCAACAATGTGGAACTCGAATTCGCGTCAAGACAGCGTCGCGTCTGCACTGCGTCTCTTGGTTCGGAAGAACAGCAGGGGCGACGATACCTCACGGACTGATGTCGATTACGCGATGCCCATTGAGGCGCTTACAGAGAAGTCTATTGATCTGCTACCGGAGGAAATCGCTTCGGATCACACTGGTGACGTGGATATAAATCCTGGCCACCAATGGCAAGTACAACTAGAAGATGCGGCCGCAGAGATGCCTCCTGATGAGTGTTCTGAGCCTCGACCACTTGAGCATGTTGATTGCGCCAAAGTTGCAAACCATGCCAGTCCTTTAAACCCGCCAGAAAGCTTGCTAGTGCAAAGCAGCTCTCTTTGGCCTGGTATCATTCCGAAGCAGCATATCAACATCACTAAGGAGATGCCGGAGTTATCCTTCGAGCAAAGCCCGGGTACTCTATACGCTGATGTTGCTCCAGACAACAGAGAGCCACCGGCGATTGTGCTCAAAGATACTCAGATCGATCCGAAGCACATGGCCGTTCCACCACTGCCACTGCCCGCGGAGCCATTACCATATAGCCAAAATGTGAACGAAACGGTATTGAACAATCTGAACAGTGGCGCAGCAACGATGGTACATGCCGAAACTCCTCGCCCCTTGGAAACAAAGGGTGCACCGCCAGTCTTGTCGTCACCTAATGCTAGAGCCACTATTGAAGATAATCAGTCTAAACCATCAGTATCGGCCTTCGAAGTAGGATCCGATAATTCTCGCAAACGATCCAAGAGTACCAAAAGTTTGGAGGATGCTTCAGATACAGACGAGATTACACCGCCGACGAAGAGGCAGAGGCAGGTGATGGATATCACGGCCAAGCTACATACTGCTACAGATGCGAAAGAATTTGCTGATGTTATAGACGGGAATGTTGAGGACTCAGCAACAAAACTGAAGCATCCTGGGTTAGGGTCTACCGATGATATCCTGATTGCGGGGGGAGTCGAGACCGAAGGGGAACCTTCACATGAGAGCCAACTGTCATCGTTGAGGCTTGCTCATTTCGAGCTTGGGAAGTACCAGCAGCCGCCTCTAGAGAAAACTTCTGCTAGCATACAAAGTCCTGCTGGCGAATTGATAGTCAGCAGCGATGCGAAGCGACAACAGCGGGACGACGATAACGGCACAGACATGATGGAGCACTACAGTGATGTTGACGTCCCTGGCCCGCCTACAACGCATGATACAACCGCTTCTAGCGGGATTTTGAGGCCCAGGGAGCCACGAACCAGACATCCAGTGTCTGCAAAAGAACTGTCCAACCTATTTGACCACACCCCACGAACCGATTCGAGGACTCGGCGCTCCAAAAACGAAGAAACGTCTGCAACATCTGTTTCTCACCTTGAGCTTCATCATCACTTTAAGAAACAAGGATTGAGCGCAAAGGCTCCCAAAAGCCAAACAGCAGTTGCTAGTGCTAGCAATGCATTCCTGTCGGATAAGTGTGCTACGTCAGAAGCAGTGCCAGTTGTTGATGCACGCATATTAACTAAGGTATTAGCGGGGCCTAAAAAGCGTCCCAGTGCGGACATCAGCTAGAAGATTCGAGGGCCTCCGCCAAAGAAGCCTAAGGCTGCGCCTATGAAGAAGGCAGGTAAGAAGAGAAACGGAAGCAGCATGAATGACAAAGAAACGGAGGATGAGCAAAATTTGATTTCAGCTGCAAGGGTCGAGCCTGGAAATCTAGAGAATGACATAAACGCGATTGCTCCGCCAGAAGTGAACGCTGCGCAACAAATGAGCACTTCAATGGGCTCGGAAAAGACTAATTCCAAGGATGGAGCGCTACCATCGATCGAGTATACATATCCGTTATGGGTTGGGTATGGAAAGCGGCACACTCGGAGCGATACCAAATACGAAAAGGAATCAGCTTCTAACTCAACCGCTGCTTCAAAACACGGTTTGATTGATGACCTGGACAAGGACAATGCTTCCGCAGAGCATCTCGAAGACTCAGAAGATGAGCTTGCAGCAGACTGGACCCACGCAGCCGTCGCCAAAGCTAAAGCCAAAGCCAAAAACAAAAACAAAACGAAAAGTAAGCCAAAGGGCATTACAAACCCTCTGCTTTTATCACTCAAGCCCACCGCAGCCTTTGCCTCCGGAACTACCCCACCAACCGTGAGCATCGCATCTACCTCCAGCACACCAATAGCAGCGAATAAATACGGCTTCACTCCTCCCCGCGGCAGCCGCGCTACTCGCACTCGCAAGTCAACAGACACGACGGCAACGCCTAATGCCCAACTAGCCCGCAAGCCGAAGCCCACACCCACGTCCAAAGCTGTGGCAAAGGGTAAAGCTAGGAAGTCAGGTGGCGATACAACTTCATCGACGAGCGAAATTGTCGACCTAGCTGCAGCCCCCAACGAACATGATAGACGGACCACGCGTCGTGCTTCTGCTGTAGAAGAAGAGATTCGCAAGAAAGAGATGGAGGGCAATGTGAAGTTGAGGCTGAGGAGTATGGATGCCGATGCAGGTGGAAAGAGCAAGTAGAGGGCACAAGTGATAAAGAGAAGTGGCACTGGGAGGAACCGGGGGTGATTTGGACTGAGTGAAGAGCGAAGAGAGTACGTATAGTCGAGGTTAGAAAAGCGGGTAAGGATTAGGTTGGGGTAATGGATGGCCTTGTGGGCGGGGTGGAGTGGGGTGGCAATGATGTGCATTGGGACATGGCGGATAAATTAAGATATCTTGCAAGTAGCCCGGTGCGGTTTTGTGAGTGGATATGCCTTCAGCCCATTTGGGCGAAGACGTACATCTCGCTAACTCATACTAGAGATGGGCCGAGTACACGACAACGATGAGTAGTGATGTAATGAGAAAGCAAAGTATTGCAGGTGCCTTTGTCACATCTTCAGTAAAGTTCATGAAAACAGTGAAATATGAGGAATTCTTTGAGCTACGACGCATATTTGTTTCTACATCTTACTCGACACTAGACCGTCCGAAGTGACTAGTACATCGCATATCCACTGCGTCGCCTTATCCGCCATCGCCTTCGGAAAAGCATGCCCCACTCCATCAAACAGCACATCCTCAAAACCAATATTCAGACTCGGCTCTTCTTGTAGAACGCGCTTGAAGACATTGAGAAAAGGTTCCCCGGCCGCGTACGGCACGAGCTTATCGGCCTTGCCGCTTAGATTCAGAATCTGCTTGCCCTGTAATCTCTCCCGTAGCAAGACCTTTAGGCGGTCCAACTTTGCTTTGTCGGGTAGCGGATCGGGTCCTATCGGGTTGAATTGGCCTGGTAAAAGGAGGCCGGCGGGATCATATTGTGCAATCGCCTTTTGTAGCGCCTGGGGGAAATCCGGTGAGCCTAGGAACGCGGCGCCCGGGGGCGAGGTATCGGTATATGTCTTGCGTTTCGAAAGGCGTGCGCGATCCGTCATCAGACGCGTGTAGTCTGGACACCCAATGCCTACGACGCCAGCTGTTATCCGGGGGTCGGATAAGAGGCAATGCCATGTCGCGTGGCCACCAAGCGAGATGCCGAGGGCGATGTGCTGTGTGATTCTGGGTCCGTGGGCGGCGGTGAAGATGTAGGATTCGAGGTGGTTCATGAGATGTGAAGTGTCTGTTGCAGTGCCGTGGTAGCAGCTAAACATGTCCTGAGCATGCCTCGGGTTCCCTTGTCTCCACGCTTCGTTGTGTAGTTTATCGACTTGCCTGCTTCCGTGGTTACGCTGGTCAAAAGCTACTGCTATCAGGCCTTTGGGTGTCTTTCCTGCGCGCCCTTGGGTGCTTCGGGTGTTCCAAGCTGAGATGATTTGGCCGGCTATCGGGGCCATGGTTTCTTTTGTTTGGAGGCGCGGGTGTAGGAGCCATAGGCAGGCGACTGAGGATGCGGAGGAAGGCAGTTCGGAGAGCCCGTGGACTGTGACGAGAATGCCGGCGATTGTGTAGGTTTGGGAAGAAACGGTGGGGTCGTTGGCCGTGTGGGTGCCGTGGAGAGGGTTTGTGGTCGCCGCCATGGTGAGGGATGATGTGGACTAGTGACGGACAATTGAGATGTTAGAGAAGCGTGAAGGTGGACGTGGAAGCAATTGTCTGAAGTAGTCTCAGCAAGTCGAGTGCGGAGGGGCACCCTGGACTTCCGAGGTTGTTAGCTTGCGGCAAAACCAGGTCGTCTACAGGCGTTGTGACATGATAGTTGGGCGTGCAAACGGCGTTGTCAACTGCACGGAAACAGCCGCAGCCATGACGGAGCTGCTGCCGTATCATGAGCAAGCCATGTGGTACGTAATGTCGAAGCTCGAAAGCCGCCAATGTTTGTCCTAGAGCCTGGAGGAAAGGCCGCTGTGCGGGGTGGGGCCAGGCAACGCATGGGTGGATATGTGGATGCTACTGTGGAATACCTAGAGCGGTGATATGCGTGTCCGGTTAACAACGCTTCAGATTGTCGCGAGCAGGACAACATTCGTGTATTTCGAACATTGGGCGAAAGGAGGTGCTCGGTGGTGGTGCGGTGGTGCAGTGCGATACCAGCCAAGGGCGCGGGCGGTCAAGAAGGCGGCAGGGCAAGGGGGGACACGGAAATGTGTTAGCGCGCCAGTGTGCTGGGGAAACCACATGGGAGATTACTACGCGGGCCGCAGGGACCAGTCGAGGCATGATATCGATCGGCACTATCGCCTGTCTTTGGGAGAGAGAAAGTCTGCTAGGCCAGCACAGGGACACCGGGCGACCGCGTCCATCCAGCGTTCCATCCAGCGTTCCATCCGTTTTCCCACGACGGCTGTGACGACAGCAGGTTTCCTAGACGAGCCATGGCAGTATAACACAGCAGAGGCCGAGGAACGACACCTTTCGCACGCGCGACCTCTGCCGAGGAGCAGAGCGGCTCGACTGCTTCTTCAAAGCTTGTAGAGTCTCTCCACTCTCTCCCCTCTGCTCAGACAGTCTCAGTCGCAATCATGGCCGACTCACCAGACTCCAATGTCTCACCGACGACCCGCAGCCCTCGCTCCAGGTCCCCTCCGACTGCTCCTGGCAAAGAAGAGCCTCGCCGGGGGGTCCTGTCCCCGCTACGAGTAGGCCAAACTGCGAATCACACAGAAGAGATCCACGTCCCTTCGCCGGCAAATGGTGCGCCCAAGATACTGCGATCTGCCCCAACTGGCTCGCCCTTGTCCACCAAAGAGCCCGCCGAGTTTCCCTTTCACTCACCCGTCCCGGCAACAAATGGGACTATAGAATCCAGAGACATGGCCGAACCACCCTTCAGAGCACCCAAACCCTCGTCCCACATCTCCAATGGCTCGACCGGCTCCTACTATCCGCCCTTTGCGCCCATCTCCCGCCACCCAACAGGCGAAGGCGAAATATCCGATGTCCCACGAGAGCGGAAGAGCGTCCAGTTTGCTCGCTCGAATACATACACTTCCGATCTACCTGCAGCCGACTCACGGCAGCAGTCATGGGATATAGACGAAGGCGAAGGCAAAGCCAAGGAGCGAGACAGGCAGGGCACATCGCTCATGGGGAAGCTGAGGGCGCTGGCGTCACCTATGCAAGGCCATGGCCGGAGTTTAAGCGCATTCGCCGGAAGCTCATCTCACCACGACGGCTCACCCCACGGCCAGCTATCCCCCACCTCGGAACGCGACGAGCCCCGCTATGACGCCAACGATAGCGAAGCGGATGCAGATGGCGAGTCGAGCGCTGGTGAGGGAGCTTCAAGGCCTCCGCGAAGGAGAAAGAGAAGTCGGCGGTGGTTCGATGGTGAAGGCGAAGGTACACAGACGGCCCCTACAACGCCCAAGCAAACGGGAGGCTCCTTCTTTTCGCGGGACTCGCCCAACATGACTCCCACCTCGACTCGACCTGGTTTCTTACGCAGAGGCACAATGGATGACATACCGGAGACCGATCGTCAGGGCTACTCTGAAGATGAAGGTCGTTCCCGCATTGCCAAGGAGAGCGCATGGACGCGCGGTTTACACAGTGCGAGGGGTCTATCATACGGTGGTCTACGAAGGCATGACCCAAACGCGGAAGACGACGGCAATGAACGTCGACCGGGAAACCTCAGAAGCTTGACATCATTCAAGGGCAATTCTGGTGATACCCAACCCTCTCCGTGGAGGATGCGCGGCGAGCGGACATCAAGCCTGAGCGCTCAGAAATGGAAGTCCATCAAGAACAGTCTCAAGCTGTTGGGCAACCGAGCCAAGGCAGAACGACAGGTTGATCATGCAAAGTCTGCTGAGCTGATGGCAGAACTACTTGCTGGAGCACCTGCTGCCTTGTTTCTTGCCAGCATGTTCCAACGTGACGAGCACGGCCATAAGCGCATACCTGTACTCTTAGAGCAGCTTAAAGTTACCATCACCGACACCGAAAAGAACAAGGACAAGGAAGGCGATCGACATACGGCTCTACGCATAGAGTTGGAGTATGGAAGTGGCATGACCCGCATGAAGTGGGTTGTCTACAGAACTGTCACAGACTTTGCAAACCTACATCTCAAATTCAAGATTCAGGAGAAGCAAGACGCCTTCCGGAGTCGTCCTACCAACCGTGTGAGAGAAATCAAGGAGAAGGGAAAGGAAGGCGAGGATGAGAAGGAAGAAGAGAAAGAAGACCCGAGAACCAAGCTTCCGCGGTTCCCCAGAAGTGTATTGCCTTACCTCAGAGGTCTGCGTGGTTACGGCATTCTAGACGAAGAGGAGGAGGAAGAAGAAGAACCTGCAGCTGGAGGCCAAGCCAGCGGACCAGATGGGGATGCAAGTGCGACGGATCGTCCTGCTAGAGCTAAACGTTCCAAGTCGTCATTCCTGACTCGCAGGAAGTCAAGCGTGGGTGGAGACCAAACTCCGGGCGCCATCGGTCAACTGTCCGCAAGGCAAGGTAGTTTTGCAGGAGCAGTGGGCCATCCATTTCAGACAAAACAGAACCATCATGAGCGGCAGCGAAAGAAGTTAGAGGCCTATATCAGAGGCCTGATGACCTATCTCATCTTCCGTCCCGATAGCAACCGACTCTGCAAATTCCTAGAACTCTCTGCTCTTGGCGTACGGCTAGCCGCAGAGGGTGGTTATCATGGCAAAGAGGGGTACTTGATGATCAAGTCCTCAAAAGGCGTCGACAATCGAAAGGGCTGGACACGAATGCCCATGATGAGTCGCCACTGGCCAAAGTGGTTTCTTGTGAGACACAGCTATGTCGTTTGTGTTGACTCTCCCGAGGAGATGAACGTCTATGATGTATTCCTGGTCGACGCGGATTTTAATCTCGAATCGAAGTCGGGAAAGTTGAGGGACAAGAAAGCCAGGGACATTGCAAGCGAGGCCAAAGCATCGGCGACTGGTCATCACCAGCTGAAGCTGGTCAATTCCGAGCGTAAGATGAAGCTACTTGCAAGGAATGATAAGATGCTACAGCAATTCGAGGAGTCGATATCTTTCATGTCGCAAAACACGGTATGGTCGCAACGCCAACGATTCGACAGCTTCGCGCCCGTACGGAAGAAGATCTACGCTCAGTGGCTTGTCGATGGCCGAGACTACATGTGGAACGTCTCACGAGCGATCAGTATGGCGCGCGATGTTATATATATTCACGACTGGTGGCTTAGCCCCGAGCTCTATTTGCGACGTCCAGCAGCCATAAGCCAAAAGTGGAGATTGGACAGGTTACTACAGCGAAAAGCACAAGAAGGCGTCAAGATTTTTGTCATTATGTATCGCAACATCGGCGCTGCCATCCCCATTGATTCCGAGTACTCCAAGTTCTCTCTGCTCGACCTTCATCCCAACGTCTTCGTCCAACGGTCGCCAAATCAGATCCGTCAAAACACATTCTTCTGGTCACACCACGAGAAGATATGTGTCATAGATCACACGGTTGCTTTCTGCGGAGGTGTAGATCTGTGCTTGGGCCGTTGGGATACACCGCAACACGCCGTGGTAGACGATAAGCCTACAGGGTTTGAACTTGACGACACCCCCAAGGATGCCGACCATTGTCAGCTCTGGCCCGGTAAGGACTACTCGAATCCCCGCGTGCAGGACTTCTTCGCCCTTGACAAGCCATATGAAGAGATGTACGATCGAACGAAGGTCCCCAGGATGCCATGGCACGATATTGGCATGCAAATTGTTGGACAACCAGCGCGCGATCTAACACGCCACTTCGTTCAGCGGTGGAACTATCTGTTGCGGCAACGCAAGCCTTCTCGTCCAACACCCTTCTTGCTTCCGCCACCAGACTTTAATCCAGCTGACATCGAAGCTCTGGGACTTGATGGGACCTGTGAGGTGCAGATACTACGTTCCGCATGTGCCTGGTCTCTTGGCACACCCAACAAGGTTGAGCATAGTATCATGAATGCGTACGTCCAAATGATTGCCACATCCGAGCATTTTGTGTATATCGAGAACCAGTTCTACATCAGCAGTAGCGAGGTCTTAGGCACAAAGATCGAGAACAAAATCAACGACGCGCTAGTCGACCGCATCAAGCGTGCTCACGCGAATGATGAGGACTGGAGAGCATGCATTGTATTACCTCTTATGCCCGGATATCAGAACACCGTCGATGAGCAGGAAGGAAGTAGTGTCCGCCTTATCATGACATGTCAGTACCATAGCATTTGCCGAGGGGAAACCTCTATCTTTGGGCGTCTCCGAGCAGCTGGTATCGAACCGGAAGACTATATACAATTTTACGCTTTAAGATCATGGGGCGAGATTGGTCCTAACAGGATGGTCGTTACGGAGCAGCTCTACATCCACGCCAAGGTCATGGTCGTTGATGATCGAGTTGCTATCATTGGATCAGCAAACATCAATGAGCGATCTATGTTGGGCTCGCGAGACTCTGAGGTTGCTGCCGTCATCCGAGACACAGAGGTGCTCGACTCGTACATGGCTGGTCAGCCATACAAAGTCGGAAAGTTCCCTCATACGCTTCGCGTCCGTCTTATGCGCGAACACTTGGGCATTGACGTTGATGGCATCAGCGAGGAAGAGTTAGCAAGCCAAATGTCTGATGTCGATAGTACCGCGTTTCACACTGAATCATCGACACCTTCTTCGCCAACAGCACATCGAGAAACCGAACAGAAGCTGGAGGAGAACAGCCACAAGATGCAGGATGATCTGATTGCCCGTGCCGAGAGGTTGCACAGCTTCAATCACGACTTTGACTGGGCCCAGCAGGAGAATCCTCACCTCAAGAGCAATAAGAAACCGTCATCAGATCCTCGTGTCCAGAGCAACCCAGCCCATCAGAAAGACGTCCGTGGAGAAGGTGCGGATCATATGCTCGAGGTGGAGAATCGTCGTCCCAGTGTAGCGCACGGCCGGGACTCGTACATTGACGAGCATGGCCATGAGAAGCTCGTGACCGACATCGCGGCTGAAAGTTCGGCGGCGACACCAAAGAAGAGTTCCACTACCAGAACACGCGGTCGTAGCAACACTACCGGTACAAAGAGCAGCGCACTAAGTAGTCAACCTGAGGGTCATGGCTATGCTGGCCTTCCACCACCTCGCTTGCCTCGCATGGACACGACAAAGCTAGGTCTTACGCAACTAAGTCAGCTTCCAGCGCTGCCTGTTTCCGACGATACTGACATTGGTGGACCCCCACTCCAACGTACTTTTAGCTACGCCTCGTCTCAAGTCATCAATCCTCTCCTTTCCGAAATGCGACGGCCCATCGTTACCGACGACTGCATGCGTGACCCGATCAATGACTCCTTCTATCTCGACACTTGGCACCAGGTCGCAGAGAACAACACGAAACTGTTCCGCCAAGTGTTCCGCTGCATGCCTGACAACGAGGTCAAGACGTGGAAAGAGTACCAGGAGTATGCAGCATTTGCGGAAAGATTCGCGAAGGCTCAGGGAGGGGACAAGAGTCAGCAGCATAGATCACAAGATGCCCCTGGCAAGACCGGGCCGCCGGGCACAGGACTCACCGACAAGGTAACATCAGCAGCCGGTAACGTTGGTAGGCAAGTCGAAGCTCAATTCGACAAACTTACTGAAAAAGTAACGAACAACTCCGAGAAAACTGGCGATCCATCTACCCACCACTCCCGTATTGGCGGCGTAGAACAATGGGCCGAAGACCAGGAGAAGCGTGTGCAAAGCCAGAGTCCACCCCCACCTACAGCCCGCGGCCTGAATCTCGATACTAACTCCGGCTCAACACTAAATGAGAAAGTGGAAAGACGCCCGGCAGACGACGCAATCGTATCTCCCATGAACCCCAACCTCCCCAACAAAACATTCACCTTCCCACCTCCACCCCCCATTCCCGACACCCAAAGCGCCATCGACTTCGCCAGCACCAACTCCCCAAACCCAACCTCAACCTCCTCCACCACCGCCGCTGCCCGGAACCGCACAGTAACCATCTCCGAGCCCCCACCCCCTTCGCAATCCCAACAAAACGCCCCAAACCGCTCATCCACAAAACGCTCCCGCCGTCGCGCCACGACAAAGTCTTCAACACGCCAGTTCCACGCTTCGGATGTGGACGCTATGTTGGAAAAGGAGGACGCACGGAATTTGCTCAAGTTGGTGCAAGGACATTTAGTTGTTTGGCCGTATGAGTGGTTGGAGAGCGAGGAGAGGGGGGGCGGCTGGTTGTACAATGTTGATCAGATTGCGCCGTTGGAGATATAGTAAGTTTTATTCTCTTATTTACTTGTATATTCAAGGGAACGATTGGAGTTGCATTGCTAACATATATTTAGTAATTAATTGTGGGAGCTTGGACAAATGTGAGTTGTTGGTGATGGCGCTGATTATCCCGAGACGAAAGGATTCGTATTTGGTATTGATGGGTAGTTGTGGGATTTCCATTGGCTTGAATTTGAAGCGATGCGATGCGATTGATTGTTTGATTCATTTGTTCTTGTTTTTCGTTGCTGTTATGGATGCATTAACACTGGCGTTCCGTCTCTTTGGGGTTTCCTTACACTTTGCCGTTTCCGGTTACTAATTCCTTCATTCAAAAATGTGTCTACTATCCCTCTTGCCTATTTTTGATTCTCGAAATAAACTCGCTGCATCTGCATTTGTATCATTATAATCGAATTGACATTTTGCTTCCCTTATATTGTTTCTTGGTCTCATGCATGCACTTCTTGACTAGAAAGAATAATTACAGGAACTTGATTTAAACATGTCTAGTTTTCTGATTAGATTCAAGTGTGCAAAGGTAACTCTACTAATGAGCTGCTTTGTCTCATTCTAGGAAGATATTAGTCTCGCGGACAAGGATTAGGTTAGGTTTCGTTCATGCTAGGTAGATGTAGCAGAGGGGAAGGGGAAGGGTAAGAGGGAAAAATGACGTAGCAGTGCGCATGTCGAAATGGTCGTCGCTCAGCCGACAAGGTCGCTGGCCAAAGTCGTGTTGGTGGGAGAGATGTACTGTATAGTCTTCTAGTCAGTTAGTCGTATAACTTGTATACAGTCATTCACCTTGCCTGAGACATAGTTATACGTATCATAAGTCTCGAATATGATTGCTTTGTTTAGTGGTGTAGATGTACGTATGTTTATCGAGACTTGTGGTAGTGATACCTGAGTCGAGCTTAGTGGACGAGGTCGATGGTAGCTCTTCGTACGGCGAACCGTGGTTTGCTGTAATTGCAATCTGACGTATGCGTGAATCTAAATCCTCGCATACGCACGAAGGATATTCTATAACGTTGTACTAAGGGGTACATGGCTCGCAGCCGCACAGCCGTTACGTTGCGCAATCGCTTATGATTCGAATCTTCTCTCTTTGTTATTAGTTCAATTCGCTCATCGCACGCACCTAGCCAGTCATCGCACAGGTTTCACTCCCACTAAGTCATGCCGTTCAGCACGTTCTTTGCACATGGTACATCACGCTATGCTCACACGAGAAAAGGGCAATGTCATGATGCTGGGCATTGTCCCTTTTCGTCTCTGTCAGTTACTACTTAAGGATCTCGGAAAACATTGGACAGACTGGGCACCTGATTGATGGGCAGGTCACAAGTTCGCTGACCGATTAATTCCGATCACCGCTGATTGAGCGCTTGATATAGTTGTACAATGTTTATGACGCCGGTATCTTTTTGCTCAAGGCTGAGTTGGGAAGTCCAGGGCTAATGGGGATTGCAATGACGTGTTGAGAAGCGACGTGGAGTATATAGTGTAAGACACATGGATTCTCAAGTATATTGTTGCTTGGGCTAATCGTCCGATATGGCACTCTGTGCGTTTGATTGTGCCCAAGTACATGGGAGTTCTTACCAATGTACACGGCAGCTTCACGGCCCGTGACACCGCATCTCAGTGTGACCTTTCCCATACATACACCGCCTTGATGCAATATATTCGTTCCTCAACGGAATGCTGGATATTATGAGCCTATCACAGATCCCCGTGAACAAGGAGCGGTGATGACGAACCTAACTTGTGTATCGAGTTTTCGCGGTTTCCTGGTTTACGGATCAGCGCCCTGTCCATACAGTGAACACAAACCCACAGCATCGGAGAATTCGTTTCGAAAGGTACGCATGCTTTGAAAGCGGTCTGGGCAAGGGACAGATGCTTTTGTCCGAACAAGCCAATTGTAAGATTTTCACAGGGGTCATGAGGAGCTTGTTCCGTGGACCTCAGGCCCAAAGCGGAAAGTTTATCTGCAGGCAGTGCTCAGGATGTCGGCACATCAGCCAGGTCATACATGATCAAAACTTTGAATCCCTTCGTCTCCTGCCACAAGACCCTGAGCTAGTACCTGTGGTGTGCCGCCGGTTTCAGAACGCCTTTGAATGGACTAGCATGTTGTCGCCCAGTACGTTGAATTCGTATGTTGGCGCACCACTCGCCAGGGAAGTTTATACTCTTCCAATGAATGTAGCGATGTCAGCTAAGTCTCGACCTCCTTAAACTCCATTTCGGATTCTTTGAGTTACGTTCATTATCAATCGTAATTCTGTCCAGTAACTCAACAGAATGAATTCGCAGTTCAGTTGTACATGATCCGAGCACTTTTATTACGCGGCACATTGTCTACCTGCTTGGAGACGTTGGTATGATGTGACTCTTCAGGGACTTTAAAGGGTGACTGTAACCCCTGCAAATATGTTCAAGCTTAAGACGAATCTGAGAAGCTCCACCACCTCGTGACTACTACTTAGCATATTCCAAGCTACTCACTTTTTCACTCATCCACAACTATCGACCGCGGTGGCGGTTTGGCGTGCCGTTGTCCAGGCACATATTAGCATGATGCCCACACTCCCTTCGACTGCTCCATCATCCACTAGTACATTGGAACTCTGCAATGGTTGCATTCATTGCATACAGGGCTCTGAGTTTATCACGTGTCCTGAATGTAAAGGCAATCCCATTCAGTGAGTCTTTTCAACTATCTTAGCATAGACTTCGTTCAAATTCAAATATTTGAATTGGTCAAGAAGATGCACGTATTTCGGACAGCTTCTTGTCGTTATCGAAATAGGAGTTTACCTCTAGACACTGCTGGAATGCCTGTGCCAGGGTAACGTACCGTAGACACAATATTATTGGCTAACCCATGCGAATAGCATCCGAAGTGGCAAGAAATGTGAGTACTGCAAGGGTCACGGCACTGTTCGTCAGGCTTGTACTGGACATCCGCGATCATAGCTGGGTTTTTAGGTCGAAGAAACTTCACGTGGGCCGTCCTCGATTAGCAAAGTTTCCTGCTACGACATTGGACACAGCTCGGGCTTCACTGAGTCTGGAAAGAACCGACTTCAAAAGTGTTCGCTAAAGAGGGAAATTTTATCCTAGAGGATTGATATACATGCTTGTACTTGTTCTCATTACTGTTGTCCTTCGTTGCTCCGCCGTGGAGTCCATATTTTCGATGATCTAGCGATGTCATGTATCTTTATACTACACTGGGTACCGCAAGCAAAGTTCAAAGCTGTGTATGATCTTCTAGATGCTTTTTCTTCTCAACACTCTTTTCCAACCCGTTTCAAACTTGTGGAAGTTTATACTGGCAAGCGAACTCTGTCGATGACGAAACCATGGGCGCACGAGAGGTACCGCATTCCTCCTGCAAATACAAAGCCATCTTTAACATCACTCTGTGTCTGTCTCATTCGTCGAAATCAATGATGGCATGAGATCGTTAGCACAGACTACTGGTGAAATCCTTGCCGTGTGACTTGGAGGAAGCCATATGATCATACCCTTCATCACCAGCTTCCGCAATACCATTCATAAGCCCTCATCTGCAATCATGCTAGCCGTGATGCACTAGAACCCGCTAAGTTCTTTCAGAGTCCCCGTTCGAACGGTCAAGTTCTACCATGCGACTGGCGCTAAAACCTAGGCTACATTAATACAATCAACGATGTATGAAAGGAACAAATATAGCTTCCAGTCACCATGAACTTATCACAGCAAGCGGTGTAATATCCTAGGGTATCTCAATTTAGGCGGGGCGTGTTCAAGGCTGCAACGTTGCCTTTGAGTATCATCCTTGGTATTTGCATTTTGCGAGCACGTGAAAGGGGTACAGTTTTGAACACACGTGCACAAGTTTCCAGTATCTGGTACCTGTCATATTGTCTCATGATAATTGGCAATGTCTAATAGACAGACCAAATGTCCAAGCCGATGTGACAGTCAGAGACATCTTGCGCATGAGGCCGAAGGTTGCCTCAACCTGTCGCTCTCTCGTCATCATGACGCATCGCTCAGTGATGAGCCCGCTCGTTACGAAGGACCATACAAAGCTGATCTCATGATGTGTGGAGCGGGATCTTGACTTCCTGCCAGTTGCCAATTGCAGTTGTCCCCTACCTACCACAATGTATTTTGTACACGTCCTCAGCGCCATTGCGCGGCATAACATCTCCCACACATCTGCGTGAAGGGATTAAAGCAAACAATAGGGAAACCACTAAAGGACTTGCCTGGCTTAGCCCAATAAGGAAAGAAGACCCTGGAATTGGAAGAGAAAGAAAAGAAAACACTCAATGGTAGAAATCTCATCTCCTGTGCTCGCCTGATGTGAGGATGACAAGCTCCATGCATGGGTCTACTGATGTCATTTGTTACCAGCGAAGGTTTTGATATGACCATAATGCCTGGTACGATTTCTCATGGTGATCAGATCATTATTTGAAAGTCCTCTGGCCCATCGTGATATCACGATGGTTGGGCTCTCGAAAGTATATAGATAAGCAAATAGATAGCCCTCATTTGATGAAGAGGCGCGTGTTATGAGAAAGATAAACAGAACAGCGTAACCTAAATAATAGCCCGATCTTAGAAATAACCAAAGGGCTAATGTCAAGCACACAGGTAAACTAGACAAAATTGGTAAAATTCAATTGCATCCATGACTGAAATAACCAATATGTATATCCGCTTTCGCGAACACCCCATGCGCCTTCGGCCATACAGCCTCTCTCAATACGCTCGACCTGCACCCCTCGCTGAAAACTTGCTACTCCCGCTCCCATGACTAGTACGCTTTACTCCCTCCTCTCGTAGCCCACCATCAGGCAAACCATCCGGAAGGTACGTCTCACGCGCACTACGCGTCCGCACGATACCCTCCCCAAGACGTCCAGGATAGTCATAGTCCACGATATTTAACGCTTCGTCACGACGATTAACGGAGGATCGTTCATGATAGTTGGAGGTATCAGGGTAATGAACGGTGGTCTGTGTCTCGAGAGTAAAGTCGTCATTGTCATGATGGTGATTATCGATGGGCGTGTTGTCATTGTCGAAGAAGCTTTGTTGCGTATCCGACGTGCCAGGACGACTGTATCCTCGAGTTTGAGACGACGTTCTGGAACGAATAGATAGCGGAGCCGGAGCGAGCTCTTCTGTCCACCATTCCGGGCGTACGGAGTGGATCGAGCCTTCGCTGTCACTGCCCGTTCTGTGATGGGTTGGTGCCGGTACAGTATCTACTGTTTTGGCAGACCCGAACATCGAACGGTGGCTACTACCTGAGTCTTGCATCGCTCTACTGGTGCTGCTCTTCTTGCGCAGCTTTCGCGGGCGCTTCTTGGTGTCGCTTCGTATCGTCGTGGTGACCGTTGTCATTGGTGTTAGTGGAGGAGAAGCGTACAGCCTAGGATCGATAGGAGACTCTGAACTCGAGCGTGGAGGTAGAATTTGGCTTTCGGGACTCAAACCACTCGAGCCGGAGCCCGGCGATATGCTATTGGACCAACCATTCTTTCTATGGTGCTTTTCGTTTCCACTGCCGCTTCCGCTCTCGCTGCTGAGCACGCTCTCAACTAATCGCTTGTGCCAAGAAGAGTTTGCGTAGTTGAAGCCTTTCTCGCCCCTTTGACCGAACCATAAGGGCTCGCTCTTGCTGATCCTGACTGCGTTCAGCCAGGGATTACCGGGCGCGTCGTTCGCTAGTTGGAAGATAACATCAACTTCTTCAAGAGAGCGGAAGGCGGTTTCTGGGTAGAAGAAGTATACAAGCGGCATGATTGCGAAGTTTGTAGCGGCGAAGATGATCCATGTGCGGTATGAGATGCGTTGAAAGGCTATAGGGGTAATGAAGACGACACTGTTTAATCGTTAGCAGAATTTTCCCAGCAGCACTCTGGTGTCAAGGCCCGAAGAGGGGGGATAATTTACAGGAAGTTCAATACCCAGTTCGCACTCGTACTGAGCCCATTGGCCGGTCCACGAATCCTCAATGGGACAATTTCCACCTGGTAGAGCCACGCCATGCCTTGCCATCCGATGGCAAAGAACACAGAGAAGCCGAACAAAAACACTGTACTAGCAATTCTTGCTGCCTCACTACCCACCTCGAACCACAAGTATTGCAAGACCGTTAGCAGCACCATACACCCCGACATGCCTGCTGCACCAAACAACATCAGCGAGCGCCGGCCCCAGAACCTATCAATACCAACGACGGTGATAAAAGAGGCAAGGAAGTATGTGGTAGCAGAGCAGCTGGCAAGAAGTCGTGATAGCCATCCAGCGTACGACATGCGGGTTAGGAGAATCCAAGAGAGATACTGAAGCACTAGGTTGATACCGGTGCACTGCTGGAAAATTTGGACGAAGTACGCAAGAATTACGCGGTGAAAACTTCGTCGCTCTTTGTTCGAGAACATGCTTGTTGATGAGCCTTGGGCCATAATAAGAACGGCATCCTTAATCTGCAGGAACTCATCTCTGGTCTCAAAATCTTCGACCTCAGCATCGTTCAGCGCTGCAAGGACTGTCAGTGCCTCTTGCTCCCTTCCCGTCAGTATTAGCCAACGTGGGGACTCGGGGAGGAAGCATAGCATGATAATGGCTGGTAAAGCGAAGACGATCTGAAAAGCGATGGGGACGCGCCATGCCGCGGAGGAGCTGCTGATATACGCGAGCCCGAACACGAGCCAGTATGAGAGGGCGAGACCGCAGGAGACGAAGGCTCCGGCGCTGATCATAAGGATTGTACCCTTGCGGTGGGATTTTACACATTCGGCTTGGTAGGCGGGCGCGGTGGAAGTGGTGAAACCATTACCTTTAATAATCTATCAGTCTCCAGTTCTGTACTTTTGAATTTCGTGGGATGGCAAAGGAGATGTTTATACCGAAGCCTGCAACCGCACGTCCAGCGACAAATTGTGCAAAACTATATGATGATGTTTGAATGATCTCGCCTGCTACCCAGAATGCGAGCCCCAGTATAAGCGTACGTCGACGCCCGAGAAGGTCACCAATGAAGATGGCCAGGATTGCAGAGACGATACAGCCCAAATGCCAGGCTCCAACCGTGAGACCTGTTCAAGTCAGTCGCTTGTCGATGTTATAAGTAGCATCGCCATTGGCAAACGATGTCCATCTAGGTCCGGATACGCGCACCTGTGACCCATGCATTATGAAATGAAGAGTTGTTGATGATATCGACTTGTGGGAACCGCTCAAGGAATAGAGGTACAGTCAACAGACTGCCCATCACACCTTGCGCATAGCCGAAACATCTATATCATATCAGCATATATAGACCCATATCTAGCTTCCGGGCGATGAGGATCTCACAGGAAACATAGCCCACAAACAGCACTAACAGCGCTCGTCAACTGCGCACCACGGAGGCCAAAGAACATCGCCATCACACTTCTTCAACAACGAAAGTCACGATACGGGGTACTCAATGTTCGATGTCTCGAGCCACTTGATGTAGTGGGAGAATCCGCACTCACACACTTTTGACGATCAAAGCCATCGCGCTGTTAAGGCACACAGCATTCGGCTCCAGGCCCAACGCCTTCTCAACGCCTTCCCATCACCCCAACGTCATGACAGATCTAGCACGGTGGTGTGAGTGTCCCGTTCGCGACAACCTTGAACGAGTATGCATGGCTATACTGAAGGTAGAGTAGCGAGAGATCTAGAGATCCGACTACATCGTTAGCTGTCAGGTACGCGGTACGGAGGCGGAGCCGAGAGGGCGAGTTGGGGCGTGCTGATGTCATTGATGTTAGCGCAGATCAGAATTTGTCTGCAGTTCATCGATCGTGAACAGCGCTAATTCATCGTTCAGAGGCGGGACGGGATACGTCTCGGTTACGCGTTTCATGTGCTGCCCATGTAAGCCACATTGCAGGTAGCCCTATAAAACACCAACAATTTGAAGAAATGCGGTAGCAGCCACAAGCTATGTGCTCGTGTTGCGTGAAGGACTCGGTGAGGGGAGTTGTTGGGTATCAATTCATTACTTTGCCAAAAACTTCTGGAAGGCCTCCTGCTCAATCACAACACTACCGACAGCTCTCAGCTTCTTTCGCCCCTCTTTCTGCTTCTCCAACAATTTCCGCCTTCGTGACAGATCACTCGCATGTAGCTTGGCAAGGACATCCTTGCGGTACGGCTTGATGGTCGCACGCGCGATGATGCGTCGTCCAGCCGCTGCTTGAATAATCACCTCAAACATTTGTCGCTCAACATGCTCTTTAAACTTTTCGACCCACTGACGGCCGACCTTCTCAACTTGCGATGTGTGTAGCACACGCGACACGGCATCGACGGGTTGCCCATTGACGAGTAGATTGAGTTTCACGATGGAGGACTTGCGAAAGCCTGCATCTTCATAGTCTAGAGAGGCGTAACCTTTGGTTGCGCCTTTGAGCTTACCGAAAAAATCGTCTACGAGGTGCGACAGCGGTAAGTCATACTTAAGAATGACCTGCGTTGCAGTGAAGAAGGTGAGCTCTTTTTGCTCGCCACGATTAGACTCGCAAAGCTTGATGACTTCCCCGAGATACTCGTCTGGTAGAGTGATGGTCGCAGACACAAAGGGTTCGTGGACTTCCTGAACTTTGAAATGAGCTTGATCTTGGTCGGGAAATTCGTTTGGGTTCGTGATGATCGACTCGGTGCCGTCTTTCCACATGACCTTAAAAGGTACCGAGGGTGGGGTGATGATAATGTTTGCTCCATGCTCTTGACGCAGTCGGTCTTCAAAGACGGAGCAATGCAAAGTGCCCAGGAAGCCCAGTCGCCAGCCAGCGCCCAATGCATCCGAAGATTCCTTTTGCAGGGTAACGCTGCGATCGTTCAATATGATCTGCTCGATGCTGTCTTCGAGATGTTCGTGGTTGTCCTGATCTGTAGGGAAGGCCGCCACGAAAACCATGCTCTTGGGCTCCTCGAAGCCAGGATATGGCTCCACAAGTTTCTCAGAGCCGAGCGTAGTGTATGTGTCGCCAACCTTGGCCTCCTGTGAGCGCTTCATGCCTGGATTGAAGTGGATGTAGCCCACTTGACCGGCTTTCAGTACCGTCTGTGGTGTTTGGTCGGGGTACATGATGCCCACCTCCCCCACAATGTACTTGAGTCCAGTAGCAAAGGACCGTATAGTATCTCCAGGCCGCACCTGGCCGTCGAATATGCGAACCAGAAGTATGACACCCTTGTACACATCGTACCACGAATCGACGAGGAGCATACGGAGAGGCTTGCTAAGATCGCCGACAGGAGCGGGTATCTTCTCAACGACAGTCGGTAGCAGAGCTGGAACATTCAAGCCCGTCTTTGCTGAGACAAGAATGGCGGCATCCGGGTCAAGCTCGAAAGTCTCTTTCATTTGCTCGAGGACACGGGGCGGATCAGCGTGAGGGAGGTCCACCTTGTTCAGCACTGGGACGAGCGTCAGGCCCTGGGAAAAGGCGAGGTAGAAATTGGCGACTGTCTGCGCCTGCACACCTTGACTGGCATCCACTAACAGGAGTGCGCCGCCGCAGCTGGCATAACTCCTCGACACCTCAGCGCGGAAGTCGACGTGGCCAGGCGTGTCGACCAGGTGCAGAAGATAGTCTTCGCCATTGTGATTGTATATCATGGTGCATGTCTGCGCCTTGACGGTGATGCCTCGCTCTCTCTCCACGTCTAGTTTGTCGAGGATCTGCTTGTTCCCGCCCGGCTCGATGGTGCCCGTGAGCTCCAGAAGGCGATCGGACAAGGTCGACTTGCCATGGTCGACGTGGGCTACGATGCAGAAGTTGCGGTACCGTTCGATGGGAATCTCAGCGATGCGTTTCTCCAGCTCCGAGCGCGGGCGGAAAGCTTGCGCATAGCTCCGGGCGAGTGGTCGAAGGCCTTCAAGGCTGCGAAGGGCTCGGTGGCCGCCATTGGGGCGAGCAGAGTGTGTCCGCCAGCCTTGCAGGAGGCTGCTCGCGGTCCGGACGCATGATCGCATGAGTGAGCATGAGATCAAGGAACGAGTGGCTGTTGATGCACTGGGGATGCGTGCTCAGGAACTTTTTTTGGCAGCCTCCATCTTATCTAATCGGCCATCGGCCGTCGGCAGTTCCTGCGGCTGCGCACCGAGAGACCCACCACGAAACCCTCTCTCCGTTCCATGCACGACACTGCATACATTATACCAGGCCTGCCGATTGGATTGCACAAGAATCACTACCTCTTCTGCATAGCTTTCACTCTGCCACAACTTTGCTGTATCCTCAGTGCTCTATCTCAGCTTTCGCCCGTCGCAGTTGCCCCATCAACACACCGTGTAAACAAAGCCTTCCATCACCCATCGTGCTACCCACAACACCAGGTTGCCGCGATTAATACAGCTGTGAGCATGTCTCAGCCAAAGACATCGTCCAGGTCAAAGTCATCGAAGACCGATTCCTCCAAGGTGCACAAGCTTGCCCTAAAAGGCTCGTCCAAAGTCGTCAATGAATTTGTAAGTCGAGTCATGGAATAACGAGGGATCATCAAGCACAAACTGACCGTGGCCAGTTCGAGTATTCAATAAACACCATCCTGTAAGGATGCGGAGGTGCGCAGCTTTGAGACGGATACGTGGCTAACTAAGAGCAGATTTCAGCGAGGTGTATACCCCGCCGAAGACTTTACCGCGTAAGGGACCATCTCAATGTTGAATTGATAGCACCCCACTAACCGAGTATAGCGTGAAGAAGTATGGTTTGACCATGATGGGTGTGTATATGCTAGAGACAAGTAACAACTTTTACTAACATACATAGTTACGGCCGACGACCAAGTCAAAGCGTACATCAAGAAGATCATGTCTCAGCTGAAAGAATGGATGTATGGTGGCAAAATCTCGAAACTCGTAGTCGTCATCACTAGCAAGGAGACTGGGGAGCACGTTGAGCGATGGCAGTTTGACGTGAGCCGCTCTAGACATCGCCACGACATTCGCTTCTGACGCGAGACAGGTCCAAATATTTGGCAAGAGTTCAAAAACAAAAACATTGAAGAAGTCCACGGACCAAGAGAACTCGGCCCCAGAGTAAGTGTAAGAAGCCTTGCGGATATGGCAACGACTAAAATGGACTCACAGAGCAAACGAAACGCTAGAAGAGAAGACTGAAGCTGAAATTCAAGCTGAGATCCAGTCAATTTTCCGACAAATTACAGCATCCGTTACCTTCCTACCCATGTTGGATGGGAACTGTACATTCAACGTGCTGGTATATGCAGATGCCGATTCGGACGTGCCGCTTGAATGGGGCGATAGCGATGCGAAAGAAATCAAGAACGGCGAAAAGGTTCAGCTCAGGAGCTTCAGTACGAGTAATCACCGCGTCGACACATTAGTGAGCTATAGGTAAGTCGCTGCAGTGTCTTCTGCAAATCTCGAAATGCTGACAGCACAAGGCTTGCTGATTGATCGATGTTACATTCGACATTGCGCCTAATTTGCGTTTCGATCCTCTTCCTCTCTTCCGTCTATGCTACACATTGAACAAGGCGTATGGAGTTCAGCCAAATAATAGCGTGCTACCTCATGGCAGCGGACACTAGTTAATATACCCATAACGTCAGGATGCCAGTACGCAGTATACCGGTCCTTTAATTTATCAAGTAGTATCGCTAGTCTCGTAGCTTACAAGATACGGCCATCCATATTGACATAAGGTGGATTTTCGCTGACCAAAAGAGGGTGTCGCCTCAGTTGCACCAGCCGTCAATCCCACTGTGCTGTGGGCGTCACCTTTGTCGTGGCTTTCTGAGTTAACACATGCCTTATTGCATCATATTGCAGGCAAATGCTGTCTCTTGGTAAAACGTTAAGTGTCAGCGTTGCAATTTCGGGATTCCGTATAGGCTGCACGAAACTGACCCGCCTGACTCGGTCCGAAGGGTTCCACGGAACTTATGTAAAATCGCCTAAGCGACAACGCAACCAAGACAAATTCAAGACGGCACTATCGATTCAGAAATTCCAATTCTCAATTGTGGCAATATCTCTGCTTCTTATTCGCGATCACTTCGATTCCTCACAATCGAGCAGTACCTCGGTTAACGGTGTCAGCCTTTGATACCACCAGCGCCCTGAGCGTACAATATTGAGGCATCCGAAAATTAACCGTCACATCACGCCCTATTGTCGGCCTGACACTACTGTACGTGACGGATACAAATCACTAAGGATTTATCGGTTGGCTATGTTTCCCATGGTAGTGCTATACTACACAGTCGCGCGCCAGCTCTATAGTCCACTCTTGCAAGATGAACATATAGTTCCTTACGTCGTTCTGGAATCTTGGGTTGCGCCTTATGGAAGACAGAATGAGGCTCCACTTGGAATCAGAAACATATGCAATCGCACCGATGTCTAGCAGCTGAAAATTCAAACTAGGCTTTCACACGCGGAACCATGGCTCAAGCTCAATACTCGAGCCGACGCGCAAAAGGTCTCGAGCCTGGAACCGAGCCTTGCGTCCCTTTCAAGCTCCTATAGATTACACTAATGCACAATTACATTGGCTATCGTGAGCATAAACAGCGGAGCATGTGGCGGGCAATACTTTGTGTCGCTGGCTTCATCCGCACATTGTGTTTCTAAATGGTGGAGCATTCTCGATTTAATAATCCACCCAATAAAGCTATAGCCACCGACACACCTACGTTGCTTTCACTTTATCGGATGCACCGAAAACACCATTTCTCCCACATACGTGCGCCTATCCTGTCCGGCCGCCCTCAAGTGCGGATAGTTTTTTTGCGGAGGATGCATCAGTTCGTCCTCGAAAAGAAGAAGAGTACTAGCTCACACGTCCTCGAACCAGCTGTTGCCACTGGAGAACAACATGTTAACACCGAAGAGCGATTGAACCCAAATACTGCATGTGTGGCAACCCATGCAGCCTTTGAGACGGCGCCCTACGCAGGCCCCAGGCCATTTGCTGGGCTTGCCCCAGAATATGCAAGGTTTTCATTTGCTCAGCTCGACAGCGGCTACAGTTCTGACTGCTCCGCCGATTCGTCAATCAACACTTCTCAGCTTGACATCTGTTCTGAGAGTGATGTGTCGGATACAATTCGAGATATCAAGTGCGATATTCTAGCCAACTGGCTTCACGCACGCCAAGTGGAGAAGGCATGGACCGATGGGGAACCGGGCGAAGGGGTATTTGTGAAGAAATCCAAGGGCAATTACGCGTACGCACCCCCAGCACTGACTACCGACGGTACCGGGCTATATCATGCAGTCAGCCAAATGAATGTTCGAGTAAGTGGACAGCCTCCCGGACACTCGAGTGTATGACTACTAACGTGTAAAGTGTGCTATGACTGTGAATTCGAGCATCATCATCTACCTCCTAGCTCAAGCCGAGGAACCCTACGTCCAGATCAATCCAGGTCTTCGGATACAGGTCATCCCCGACTTCCACGCCCTACCTCACTGTCAGAGGGAACAATCAGCAGCTTTCATTTCCTCACATCAGATGCTGTTCATTTGGCAAAATGACCCCAAAATGCTTTTCCGACGCGCTCAAGCTTTTCAGGATGCACTAGCAAAGTCGATAGTTGGGGGCGAATTCGGCGATGAGGACGAGAAGGTCGTTCGCAAGCTTCAGTTCACCGATATATCTGATTACGAGGATAGCTTTGGGATCGAAGAAAGTATCAACAACAAGCCTCGAGAAACAAAATTATTCCAAGCTGTGTACACGGGAATGACAATCCTCTCACTTACAACGGCTCTTGGGTCCGGATGGAGACAGGTCGCCATTCAACAGATCCATGAACCAAATTGGTTTCGTTTGCTCTTCATTATCTCTGTACCTGCGCAAGTCTGGCTGTCCTTAGTAAGTTACGGCAGCAATTGAACTGCTCGTTGAACTAACATTACAGTTCTTCTTCCAAGCTATAGTCGGAAACTTAGCTCAAATCGCGGGGTCCACTGAAGGAATGTATGAAAATAGCAAGTACTACTCAGGCAAACCACCGCGCCGCCTCCACCGCGATACATACGGGGGGAACCTTCCGCATGTGACCGTCCAGATGCCGGTCTATAAGGAAGGTCTTCGTAGCGTCATTGAGCCTACCGTCCAGTCAGTCAAGCAAGCCATCTCGACATATGAACAACAAGGTGGTACTGCGAACCTCTTCGTCAACGATGACGGAAGTACGTGCTTTCTGCCGGCCCGGTAAAGTTGCATCTGCTAATAAAGCATAGTGCAACTCGTCTCGGCAGAAGATGCTGAAGAGCGACAAGTATTCTACGATGAAAACGGCATTGGCTGGGTGGCGCGCCCGAAGCACAACCCAAACTTCGAGCATGGGCCAGTGAGATTTCTCCGCCGAGGCAAATTCAAAAAGGCTTCCAATATGAATTATGCATTACGGCTCAGCGTCCGAGTTGAAGATCTTTTGAGCGGGATCAACCGTGGCGACGCGTGGACTCAGGCGGAAGAAAATGCAGTATACGAAAGTGCACTTGACACAGCCATAGCTGAGCGGGAATATGAAGCTTGGGCCGATGGTAATATTCGCATAGGCGACTACATCTTACTAATCGACTCAGACACACGTGTTCCCGCTGACTGCCTTTTGGAAGCTGTCAGCGAAATGGAACAATGCCCACAAGTTGCAATTCTCCAGTACTCGTCAGGTGTCGTGAATATCACCAAGAACTTCTTCGAGAACGGAATTACTTTCTTTACAAAGATGATCTATACGATGATCCGATTTGCCGTGTCCAACGGGGACGTTGCGCCCTTCGTCGGACATAACGCCATCCTACGCTGGTCGGCGATGCAGGAAGTAGTGTACGAGTGTGATATTGACCACTGTGAGAAGTTCTGGTCCGAGAGAAGTGTGTCCGAGGACTTCGACATGGCGCTGCGCTTGCAGTCCCAAGGATACATCGTGCGACTTGGCGCCTATAAAGAGGATGGGTACAAAGAAGGTGTGTCGCTCAGCGTCTATGATGAGCTTGCTAGATGGGAAAAGTAAGATGGTTTGCCCTTCCTTTCTCCTCTTTATACTCTTCCGGTGTGCTAACGTTTGGTGTAAAAGGTATGCGTACGGTTGCAACGAACTCATCTTTAATCCCTTCTGCGATTGGATCTTCAAAGGTCCTTTCACCCAACTGTTTATCAAGTTTGTATTCTCCAACAT
This sequence comes from Phoma sp. ATCC 74077, assembly GCA_033682645.1. Lineage (NCBI taxonomy): Eukaryota > Fungi > Ascomycota > Dothideomycetes > Pleosporales > Didymellaceae > Phoma > Phoma sp. ATCC 74077. The sequence continues at coordinate 559,705 of JAWDJC010000003.1, forward strand.
CCCCCTCCCTTCCAAGATCACTATCATGGCGTATATCGGGACCTACTACGCCCTCGGCAGCGCATGGATCATCACCATGCTAAACTACTTTCTCATCGGTTTTTTCAATGGCCGACTTGACCATTACTATCTTGACAGTTTTCGGGTGTACTTCGCCATCATCCTGGTATTCACGGTCCTTGGAAATCTTTCACTGGCGTGGCTGCGATACAGAATTGGTGAGGGCGACTTGCTCTTGGGAGTATTGGAGAACTTGAAATGGATTCCCCTGATGACTATATTTCTCGGTGGCGTTTCCTTGCACATCAGTCATGCGCTGTTTTGCCACTTCTTCAGCATTGACATGGAATGGAGCACTACGAGCAAGGAAGCCAGGACAGTGCCATACCTCGAAGCCATACGCCATGTCATAAGGCGATTCAGGTGGAACTTTCTGTTCTGCGGCGCTGTCACGAGCCTTATGCTGTACTGTCGTTTTTGCCTAAAGGAGGAATGGCAGATTCGATTGTTGGTGGCGATTTGGCCGATGGGAGCGGTGGTCGTTAATCACATCTTATTGCCGATTGTGCTTAATCCGGAACTGATGAGGCTGTTTTGGTAAGTAGGAAGAGGCTGGCAGAGGTCTTTCGTCCTCAGTAATAGTGGAAGCATCTTGAGCTTTACATATATCCATTTGTAGACCAAGTACACACGTAATAATAATATAATGAGTCATCACACATGGCTATTCGCGTCAGCTCACAAACTTTTCTGCAACCAACTCATCAACCTCTTCCCCCCCCCAACACACTTGCCATTCTGCCTACCAAATTCGCTTCCTTTCACACCTCCTTGACTATCCGTGGGCGAAGTATAGATGCTGATGCTGTTCGCATGCACTTGGCCGTACTTAAACTCTCCTGCGATTTTGAGAAAGCGTGACATATTCTTTTAGTCCACACAGTGGCATTCAAGCCGTACGCCAATCGGTTTGTTAGCTCGATCGCAATTTCATCAGTTTCGACAACGTAAAGCGACGCCGACGGGCCAAATGTTTCCTCGTCGATGTTCCGCGAATCCTATGAGTCCAGGATTATAGTTGGTTTCAGTGAGAGCATAGAGAACTTCGTGACATCAACACCGCCAACTAACACTTTCTCGCCCTTTCTTCGGGCGTCTCGTATCACACCTTGTGCGTACTTCGCAATGACATCGTTGAATGCAGAGCCTTCCAGTCCTTTTTCACCTAAGGATTCCAATTCTTTGATAAGCAATTGCTGGAACGTCTCGGAGACAGCTCGCATAACGATGATCCTCTCTCTCGAGAAACAAATCTTGCCACGGAGTAAAACGGCGCCTTGAGCGCACTGCTCCATTGCATTTTCGGTATCAGCATCCTCCTGTAATGTATGGTAGCCATGCGTCATGTGAGGATTAATACATACTCGTGGGGGATCTCTGATGCAGATCGTTCGTCGGCAGATGTTGCGACTCTATTAGGAGTACGCCCGCGGTATTTTTGGAGGTATGTCATTCTCTTGCTACTGAGACTCATCCAAAGAAGGCATCAATATCTATATGAGAAAGACCCCTGTGATATCTTAACTGTGAAGGCTCGAAATGAGGACTAGAAGACGCTGATTTGCTAACTCTTGGCGACCCAAGCCACGATGGCACCGCCTCACTCTTCTCCTCGAGCACTTCTAGCCTCAACACTATCACGCATACCAACCAGCTGTACGTCAACATCTAACAACGATGCGCTGGGCCGAAACTGGAAAGTGATTTCGTCACACAGGTAGCTTCGCATAGCCATCTTCCGCCCTTTGCTCAGCCATCCGCCCTCTGGTTCTCTAAGGGCGGAGCTATCCTCACCCACGTCTATGATGGGACGCCGTAGAGTCATGCTCACAGCCCCGTTGAAGATACATTAAAATGCCTTTTGATATCCACTAGCCCTCGTTTCAACTCACCAACAGCGAGGCCTCTTCTATATGAATATCAATCGCCTATCCATCCTGCACGACATCTAGTAGTCCTCTTAATTAAATGTACTAAACCTTCCCAATTTGCGAGCGCCTGCAAGTGCAAGGAGAATTTCATTACGATGACTTCTGAATCCCTTATGAATGCTGCTGGACGCATCTCCTCCCACCCGTTCGCTGACCTACGCTCCGCCTCCTACGCACATCGCCGCACGAAGCAATACCATAAAACCTCGCGCGCGACCCGCCGCTGCACTGACTACGACTGCGAATTATGCCACCATATAAAGCATCATGCGCGTCTCTCTCGCCGCGAGGAAACAAAGCATGACATCCAAAGCGAGTCGTGGAAGGACAAATTGTATGCAGAATGGGCGCATGAAGTGCAGAGGTGTAGTTTGGTGGAGTGGGTTAAGGGGGTGCTGTGGGATATTTTGGTGCGTGAAGAGTTCGAGAGGAGGGTGACTGGAGGAGTGGACTGTGAAGAGGGTAGGGAGAGTGAGCGTGAGGAGGAGTGGGAACTTATGTGTCATGCTGCTTCGGAGGGGTGGAGCGTGGTCAGTGCCGAGTCTGAGTATGATATGCTTGATGTTTGATACCCCAATTCACACGTGTGCTCGCATGAGCTATGCAAGTCGTAAACTTTAACCCATGCCATATGTACATGCCTTTATAAACGCCGTAAATGCCATTGTCATCACACCTCCAACGCCTTCTTCTCATCTAACTCGAGCCCTTCCGCGGCTTTCAACTTTGTTTCTCTCTCCGCTGCCCTCCTCTTGCGACCTTCAAGCTTGTCCCTATCTTCACGCATATGCCTGATAAGATCCGACTTCATCCGGATCTTATGCCCGTAAAGGTAAAAGACGACCGGAATAGGGATTAGGGCGAACTCGATGAGCGAGAGCATCGTTGCAGACCAATGTGGGCCAAGCGTAGCATACATTTTCGGCCCAGCCAGCGGTAGCGCGCCGCCCATTACACTTCGCAGAACTGCGTTGCCGGCCAGCGCAGAGGCGGCGTATATACCGTAAGAGTGCACGAGATAATTTGAGGCGTAAATGAAGACGCCACAGTTGCCGGCGCCGAAGGGGATGCCAGCGATGAGGGGCGCGATCCAGTGGACGTTTGGAGTTGCAGTCCAAGCAAATATTAATTCTCCCACAGGTACACATACGGCTGCTATGCAGACGACACTGACCATGGCCTCCGGGTATGGTTTACCCGTCTCGGGATCTTTCTTGTGCGCGTTGATCATGCGCCGGAGGAACGGTTCGCTGATAATGGTTGTCATGCCACCGATGCCGATACCTATATATCCTAATCCTACTAATCCTGGCGACCAGCCGCGCAGCTCACCGAAGACGATGGGGTAGCTGACGAAACAAAGATACAGGACGCCGTAGACAAGAGCGATGTAGACGTTCCAGAAAATGCAGATGGGCTCCTTCACGGACATGTACAGCGGACGATAGAGGTTTTCTCGGAGAAGGGGCCAGAATTTCTTTTTGTCGTCGTAGCGGGAATGCCAGCGTTCGTCGTTCGTCTCTTTACGCTTCCTGGCTGCTTTGGCGCGGAGAATAGCTGGGGCGTATGTCTCCTTGAGGACTAGTGATGAATGAGCTAGACGCAGAGGATGAAGATGTAGTGGAGCACATACGGAAGACCATAAACCACGATATTCCCGACCCGATCATCACAACCCAATTTGTCCATCGCCAGCCCAGAGCTTGATAGACGAAGCCTCCTACGAGAGGTCCGACAACGGGACCATTCATTGGACCGATACTCCAAATTGAGAATGCCAGGGCTCGATAGTGGTCATTCACGATGTCCGAGACGGTCCCAGGCGCGTTAGAAATCATGGCGGCTCCAGCGATAGCGCCGAAGAACCGCATGACGAGGATCTGAGCGAGGTTGTTGGACAGAGCGCAAGGTATGATCAAGACGGTAAAAGCAAAGACGGCAATCAGATATACTGGTCTTCGACCGTACATCTCGGACAGTGGAGCCAGGAGGAGCGATCCGATAGCAAGACCGAGGAGGTAGGTCGTAATGCCCAGAACGATCAGCGTTTTCGACTGAATACCAAACGTCCGCATCATGCCGGGAATGCCACTTGTGTAGCTCGTCGAGTACATGACCACTACCAGTGTGGAAAAGGACATGAAGAAGATTACCATTGCCTTCTTCACCATGGACCAGTCTTGGGGATTCTCTCCATCATGGTCAAATTCAAGTTCGAACCGAGGATCATGTGTCGCGTTGGTAGTAACCGTTGTGATATCTGCAAGCTCCTTATCGCCCGGCCATGAGTGTCCGGTGTTGCGACTCCATGTTTGGTGGATAGATGGGCGGACATCTCTGATAGAATCCGTTGATGCTGACGAAAGTGAGCTGTGATCGTCATCTTCCGTTTCGATGTCCTCAATTCTGCCCGACCTCTTTGATGTGTGAGACTTCTCTGATGCGGATGTGACTCCCTCTCTTCCCGAGGGCGATGCGATAACAATCTCTTTGTCCGTGTTGTCGAGGACCATGGTGCTGGCGCTGATGCTGACTGCAGCCCACACCCCACCAATGGCGAACCCGACTCTTCACTCCCAGATACACAGAGAGCAGCAGACACCGCACCGTACTATCGCTAGTAGTCGTACAGAAGCGAATCAGACGAGCGACGACGACAGCGCGACAATTATCACGCTCAATCGACGTGAGAAAAAGCTTTGGACCAGTGTCGCGCCATCAAGCAGAGTGTCCACTTGCGAGCCCCAGCCCAGCGGCGCTTTTCCGCGTTCATCGTGGGTGTGCAAATTCGCGGGAATAGCGGTGATAGCATCGAATCAACCGAGGAAGCGACATGGAATCATTGTGCCGGCGAGCCGTTTGCGGATGCACTGGGCCCCGCGGGAAGAAAGCCGGCGCTGGAGGCAAGGTTGACTTGCGGTACATGACTCGGGAGCTGCTCAATGGAGTGATGGTGCGATTTGGATGAAAGGAAATGGCGGATGATCTTGAGCGAATCAAGGAGGTGCGTTGGGCGATAGCGGGAAGCAAGGTCTAGCTCGGCAGTAGCTGTGATCGGGTAAACAATCCAACGTCGCGCGTCGTGTTCAAACCTCACTTTCGTTTGCCTCTTTCCATCGACCGCCATTGAGCATGCCAATAAACGTCATGACATATTGATTAAGAGGATGTGGACGGATTCGCACTACCTAGCCAGACCTCTACATGTCGTACTAACGGTTCGCCGCCGACGGGAGCATGCATTGCCCCATGTCGTTTCGTTTGTCTAGTCGCGCTCGACACATCTTCGGTGTTTTCAATAGCCCTGAAAGTCAAACATAGAGCAAAGCTCTTGAGGCCAAGTCCTAGCGCTATTCCAACGGGCCATGTGCGGTTTGGAACTCGGCCATGGCTTTGAATTTGGAGACCATCCGCTCTTTTACATGTCTGCCGCTACTTGGCTCTTCAACGATGGCTGGAGTTCGTAGCCAGGAAGCCAGGAAGGGCCTTTTACGTTGACCTCTTCGCTTCTATCACCTTGCCCCTCATCCTTCAGTCGGTTCCTGTTCATACACATCTCACCTTCATTTATTCCTCTCTTTCGTCTCCTTGCGTCAGCATTGCTTGAACAACATCTCTTATGCTCTTCGCTGTGCCAATTCCTCTCTATTCCTCATACTGTTAGTTCCCGCGAGTATTGCTCCTCCTGTAGTAACTAGGATGCGATCGGTACGTAGCCGCTCATTACTTGCACGCGTCCGCGCCCTGCGGTCCAGCATACAGGGTTCACATGCGTTCTGCAGGCTCAAGATCTATAATGGACACTCTGTTCACCCCAAACCTAGAAGCGCTGTGTTCTGGTTCGGACACTCCAATGAGGGGCACGATAGGCGTTAACCTTGTTCAAGGCAGTCACTAGACGCGATGAGATTGGGTGACAGTCTAGGGTTCACCTTGTTTCCGGTGAAATGGAGCCCGCGCTGCACCTTGCCGCTGTCTCATCGTCGCGATGCTTGGCGCCGGATCAACTTGCGACCGAACGCGCCTTCCAATTGGCAGGCACCTTCCAAACAAGAGCGTTGGCAGCCTTTCAGCCTTTCGCCTTATCGCCGCACCTCACCACACAACATTCTGCTTGCGAGCACTACCCTTTTCCTAGTTTTGTCTATCAGAAGCTCTGCCACTGCTCCCTTGCCGTAGGCAATTTGAAGAGCCATGGCACCTCCCACACGATTGCATTTCCTCGACCAGCTCTTCTATCACGTCGCCTTGCCTCGTAATGTGCCGGGTCAAGAGGACGGAAATCTTCGTCGCATCGAAGAGGCACTACTGACGCGACTGATCACCGCCACATCAAGCCTTTATGCACACGCAATGCCAGAACACCAATGCCACGTCCGGGCCCTGCAAGAGACACTGGTAACCTGTAAATATTTGAATGTGGACGGCATAGTCTCGAGATCAGCGCTACTAAGGGAGCTGCGCAATTTCACTTCGCACAAGATGTTGATAATCCGCGTGTCCGCCCAGAATTGCGCTCTTCTTGTGTACGAGCAGTCCAAGTAAGTTAATCACGCATCACGACATCATCTATGCTGACTATTCTAGTGATTCTGGTGAGCGACGCGTTGTTTTTGAGGCATTCGAAACCTCCGCAACGTGCGACAAAGTTCTCGCGACTAAGAATGCGGTACTGTGGGATTTCCCTGGCTGTGCCGTATCTGTCTCTTGCGAGAGTTTCTCCGAAAACTCTTTTCAAGAAAGCTTAGCTGGCTTCCTGGAGCAGGCTAGCACCGAATTTATAGCCAAGTTCTCCACCACAACGTGTAAAGCCGCCGCTTCACTCCCGGAGATCCGAGATACGACGGATCCTGCACTCGTATCTGGCCTGCTGATGACAATATTGGAGGCTAATGGTCATGTTGTCCACGTGCCAATGTTGCGAAAGCGTGTTCGCGACACGGTCTGTTTCGACAAAGCGCTTAAGCCATGGCGACGGTCACCGTTCTATCTTGTAGTTCGAGTGGCCGTACAACGCTATCTCTACAGGCTGCTCGGAGCAGAGATTGGACGGTTGTACTACAAGTGTATCATGTGCCTACTCCTCTCTCAGCTTTTGGAAGAAGTGCTTAAACGAATACCTTTCGAAGCATCGTTCTATCTACGACAAAAGTTAGGGCGCCGCCTTGCCAAACTCGACTCAGACGCAGTTCGAGCCACTGAACCCGCGAAGGAGGCCTACAACTATCTGCTTCGATCTCTAGAACCAAGCTTCACTGGTATGTTATCCACAACGGGAGGATATCTGAAGTTAGTCTGGAGAAATCATAGGCAAGGACACGAACGCAAAATTCCGCTCCTGCGCCCGAAAGCTTATGATAGCGAGCTCAATCTGCGGCTGACTAGTAGTGGCAACCTTCTCCGTGGAATTGTGTTCCACCATGCCAATGGTGCCACCGTGAAGCCAAGCGAAACTTCGGAGCTGCTTGAGCAGTATGAGCGATCTTCCACTTCGGTGAAGCCCTATATGAAAACAGCACACCACCATATCACCATATCTCAACACCACGAGGATGTGATCATTCCGACAAAGGCTTCAGCATCCCCTGAAGGGCCGCGCTTCATCATGGATATTAGCAAGGTTATACGAGGCTATGTGCACAAAATTCAGGGGTCAGGGGATGAGTATCCTGATCGGAAAAGCCAAATGCTGCTGCATCTCTTCGAACTGTGGGTGTTAATGGACAAAGCCGCTGTGCAGATCTACCCGCTTCTCAAAGAATTCCATTCTGGTTTCAGCGACGATATTCTAGATCCTATCCAGGTGCTCACGCTTGAAGAGTTGAATCGCGTCCAAGACGTTCAAGACCATCTCGCTAATCGAAATCCCATTCGGCAAGGGTTGAGACGGAGGACCATTTTTGATGATCCTTCGGATGATTGTTTCGCCGTGCGATATTACGACAATTTTGATGCATTGGGAGATTTATCGAAAATGAGGCAAGATATCGAGGAACATGCTGCTATTGCGTACGATGCCAAAGAGGCCGATTGGGAGAGGACCACCCAGCGGTATAAAGACTTGATCGAGCAGCGGAACGAGACGGACTGCATCTGGGACCCTGTGCTTCTTTGGGATGGCACAACGGAATCTAAGCACCGATGGCCGTGCGAATGGCACGCTCTTCAAGACAAGGCGAACAGCCTAAGGATCAAAATCTACGAGCATCCATTACCTAACTGGGAACCTGCTGCAAAAGCAACACTCTTTGAACTGAGATGTCCAGAAGACTTTGCGGCGTATCGAGATGTCACTCGGCTCATTCTTTCTGCGCTATGTCTCCCGCCAGCAGTAAGTGCCAATCAAGTTTCTCTAATCAGGGAATACTCGCAACTTCTTCCATATGCGAACAATACCGATTGTGAAGTTGTATTAGCATCTGTAGAGAAAGCACACCTCAAGACGCACTACTCGGGATGGGACTTTCCCATCGATCTTTGCACTGTACGCCGGACCTGTGGTCTAAAACCGAGGTATTTCGACACTTCCACTCAGACCTGGACTAATAGCTGCGACAAAGCTTCACTTTGGCATCATTTTCCTGTAATGCTACCTCATGACTCCCCATTACAAGTCTTGCGACTTTCTTTCGATGATTGGCCGTCGTCGAATTGCATAGAAGCGAGCCAGGCTGATTGTCCCACTGACATGAATATGCATGAATTCATGGCATGGCAGGGACTTTTAGTCGGTACACATTCCCGTTGGTACACACTTCTACGCGAATTGGGGTCTACCAACCTCAACTTCTCTTCAGAAGCCACTTGGACATTGGTCCATCGCCTATGCGTACAGGTTGGTCCATCGACTGCAGGTAACGATCCTCGTCGTGATGTACATTCTGCGATCCTTGATAGAGCCTTCTGCTCGAAGCTTCTGCAGCAGATTCGACAACGATTGGACGCCGTACATCGGAACTGGCGAGAACCGGTGCAAATGGACATTCTCATCACAATCCTTTCCAAACTCGCCTCGCTCTCGTCTGCCGTTCGCTCTGAGGCTGTGGACCTTCTCCGAACGGCACGCCTTATAACGGACAGTTGGCGCGCTGAACTGCAGTCAACTGTCACTGAAGATCCCAAGGTGACCTATTTTGCAATCTGGGCGTCGGTTCTATGCAAGCGCACTGTACACCTGAACCGTCACCTATTGCTTGACACTGAAGCTCTGCGTTACTTCATCGACGCTTCCATATCCTTGCAATACAACCTCACGGGGATCAACACGATGCCATATAACCTTCGGAATGCAATCATTCAGGATATACTATTCGTTCATGAGAACCGCGAATTCATCAAAAATGCTATTCTTGCCGAGCCGGCAGCTCTCCTTGGTGCTGTGGATCAGCTTTGGCACATACCGCAGGACCAGAAGGTCCCCAACCTAGTTCCGCAGCCGATCGCTGACAAGACGTGGTTTCTACTTACATTCAGTTCTGAAATGTTGAATCACTCATATTCTGTGCATTACAATTATGTATATGGTACCCTTCTTATCGATGGGAAGGAGATGGGTACTCTTCCCTTAGGGTATCGAAGCCATTTACTTTATCGTCAGACCTTCGGCCACATGAATCCAATCGTCTTTCCGTCGCCGTTGCAAGGTATGTCATTCACAATGTCAGAGAGCATGAAAAACGGCCATCGTATCCACCTTGGCTTCCGTAAGAATGTCACTGGCGGCAATGATTTGGTCATCCGCGCAGTGCACAAAGGACAGATCCTAGAGCTTGTTCCGCGTGGTGTCTTCGGGCCTTTGGAATTTCCCGACCTCCCCGAGCCGATGCTCGTTGGATGCTTCCATTGGTTGAATATTCGCACTGGAGATTTAGAGATACGTCGACAGGATATCTGGGCTTCGAAACTAGGAAATTGGTGGATTTTTGGTATCCGAACGGGCCAATATCGGGGCATTCGTTGCTTCAAAGAGGCAAACGAGACGAGATTGCTCGACGCATCGAGTGCCATGGTTCGGGACATTGTGCGAATATTCGATTCTTTCGAGGACCCAGCCCATATCGTGGTGTTTGCATCACGAGATGGTGGAGTCACGGCGGAATTGAAGCGATTAGAACTGAGCTTCTTTATCAACGATGCTGGACTTCTACATTCAAAGCGACTTGGCGCTGTCATTTCGCACAACCAAGATCCAGGTACGTGGTATGGGCTCAAGAGCAAGATCGTCATTCAGTCTACGGCGAACCTTCGCCAAAAAAGCATTCTTGTCCTCTCGGGCAAAATTCAAGTTTCGAAAGAGGGCCCTCATGTGTCAGTCAATGTAGAGACCGGCAGCGGTGTCTATCTGAAGTTCGGCATAAATGAAGTACTCGGCCGTGTAGAATGCCCTCCAGAGCCGAGGCTTCTCTACACAAAGGCTTTATTTCATGCGTACACGTCGCATGTCATATCTGACCCTTTGACGAGACGTACAGGCTCCGAAGAGGCGATCTATCTCCTTCAAACAGGCTCTTACTTACCCTGGAGCCCGTTGGTCCCTGATATCGTGGATACACTAAGACTAATATCGAACCTGTCACCTTCACGAGAGTACTATCCCAAGGATAAGCAGTGCATGGAAACGATCACTTGGCAGCCAGACATCCCAATTTCGATGCAGGATGATCGGTATCGCGCGTTGATTGAGAAAATTCTGCAAAGATCCTCCGATCTATCAAACTTTTTCCTCGACCACCCGTCTCACTTGTTGGTCAATATACCTCCAGGTAATCCCCATTTGGAGTTCCGTGCCATGTCACGATGTCATACGCACAAGATCAAGGAAGACATAGTTTATCACGCGCGGGATACTCGAAAACTAACGCTGGACCGAAGAAATGTGTTTGAGGTATCCGATCTACTTCTCAAATGGCGGTTGCCAATCTTGGACGGGCCGAGCTTGGCTGCTCACCTCCATAATGCTCCAGTCATAGGCGGTTATGACAAATTCTTCCAAAAGTGGCTCCTTACTGATCATCTGACGGTGGATGTCAGAGCTGAGTGGGGGGCCCTCGCACAAAAACTTTTCAATAGCAGCACTCAGGATCGCTATAGGCTGATGTTTCTTTTTGCATCAATGAGTTTCAACGCTGACGCAAACATGGAGCTCATGCGCATCCTGATAGCTTTTGCCATGATTCCGGAGATTGCCACACTTGACGCCCCTCAACATCCTGTTTACTACCATTTTCGAGCAGATGGAGCGCCAAATCAAGAGTATCTCGTTTCATTGATAGAAAAGGCGAAGATGCCCTTTTCAGCGACCGGCTTCAAGAAGCGTCATACGATGGTAGTCGCAGAATCCAACTTCAGAAAGCACGTAGATCAGACCTGCAAATTACTTGCTAGCTCAATCCAAGAACAGTGGCCGAATACCGAGATTGATCGGAGAAAGCTAATGTCAATCGACTCTGCATATATGGACGTTGATAGGGCACTGGGCGATCTTTCTGCTGAATGGGCTCGCTTGACACGAAATCATGAGCTTGCCCTTCATCTTGGGAGAGTTCAAGAAGTTCTGAACCGGGTCGCTGCGACTGGGGCCGCCATGCCAGACCTACGACATCAGAGTTCTCGTGTTGACGAAGCGGTGACTTTGACGGACGTAATACGATACCCAATGAGAGTGAGAGACGATGATGACTCTACGCTCTCAAGACTACTACGGAATACCATCCATATGCATGTAGTTCCCAGAATGTCTTTGACTTCCCCTTCATCTGCCAATTTGAGTAGATCTGCGCTTCTGGTCAGATCTGGAAATGCCTTCCGACAGCCATCTAACCGGTATGATGTCCTAGGCGGTGCGACGCTTAGGATAGCTCCCGGCCATGCTACAGACATCCCAAAATCGCACCTCAAATACCAGGCACCAGAGATCATTTTGCTTCGGAAGCTTATTGCAAGCTTTGAGGGTACATCATCGTTTGTCCAGTCACGTTATGCACAAGAGTTAGAGTCCAGCATAAATGCCCTTCAAGACCACATCAGTAGACGTACGGAAGCTAGTCATGGATCAAAGCCTAGAATCACTAAAGTGGACATTGGTCTTGCTAAGGAAAACGCAATGCGCGCCGCCGAACAGGTGCGAGATGGTCTTTTCGTACATGACCCGCAAGCAAAGTGGCTCCGGCTGGTCGATCTTTGGCCAAGGATGACAAGTATAGATCTTCTTTCAGAACTCCGAAGTACTTCATGTACCGCCTTTGGTAAAGGGGCGAGGGAAGCTCTTGTGACCGTCGGCCTAGCTATCAGCAAGTGGCAACACCTGCTCCGAATCCAAGATGCTCAAAAGAGACGCAGAGAACAGCAGGAGCGAGATGAGCTGGCAAACCAAGGCCACACTAATTGGAGCCCACTCACCTATCCAGACTGGTTACTGCTCGAGATTGACGGCGACATCCTTCTTCGAGAGGAACAAGTTCAGGTGGCGCTCGCAACAATATCACCAGAATCAAGCGAGAACTCTGTACTTCAGCTTCTGATGGGCAAAGGAAAAACCTCGTGTATCTTGCGTAAGTGCCGCGTAGACATTCGCGAATATCCATCGACTTGCTAACCTATCATAGCTATGGTGGCCGCCGTCCTTGCAAACAGATTGGATCTCGCTCGCATTGTGGTTCCCAGGCCGCTTCTGCTACAGTCGGCACAGGTGATGCAAGCTAAACTAGGAGGTCTAGTTAATCGCGAGATCATGCACGTTCCGTTCTCTCGCAAGACGCCAACGAATCAAGCTTTGATGCTCCTTCATCGCGATTTGCATGCGCGCGTAAAGGATCGCAGCGGGATCATACTTGCGCTTCCCGAACACATACTATCGTTCAAGTTGAGCGGAGTGCAACAACTCTGCGATGATCACCTTATCGAGGCCTCTACTATGATTAGAACCCAAAAGTGGCTAGACAAACATGCTCGAGATGTCATGGACGAATGTGACGTGTCCTTTGCCATCAGGACGCAACTAATATATCCATCCGGCTCTCAGATGACTGTTGATGGCCATCCATTGCGTTGGCAAGTTACTGAATATTTACTACAGCATGTGAAAGACTTTTTACCGACCATACAATCCCGTTACCGCCGCAGCATCGAAATCGTGGAGCGAGGAATGGACAGCTTTCCTCTGGTTTACTTCCTGCGGAAAAACGCCGAAGACTATCTCATCGAATTGCTAGTACGTCTCATCTGTACTGGACAGGCTCACTCAATCTTGCCCTGTGCAGAGCTGCCCGAGGCTATCCGACAAGACGTAAAAGCCTATATTTCACAGCCAACGCTGCGGAACGAGGTCGCCCGTAGGGTCATCGAATATTTTTGGGACAAGGAGAAACTGATGAAGGTCGTGACGCTTCTACGTGGACTCTTTGTTCATCGCATTTTGATATCTAGCCTCAAAAAGCGATGGAATGTGCAGTATGGGCTGCACCCAACGCGAGCTCCGATAGCCGTACCATATCTAGCCAAAGGCGTGCCTTCGCCTACTGCGGAATGGGGCCACCCGGACGTTGCCATCGTTCTAACCTGCCTGTCCTTTTACTATCAAGGCCTAACCATTGGTCAATTCAAGCAGGCTTTTGAACAGCTTGTGAGGTCAGATGAGCCAAGCGTAGAATTCGAGAAATGGATTCTGAATGCTGATTTACCACATGGGCTGGATGATTTTGCGGCACTCAACGTTGACGATAACTGGCAGCTCATAGAGATCCATCGGTTCGTTCGTTACAATTCCGTGTTAGTCAACTTCTATCTTAACAATTTTGTATTTCCCAAGTACGCAAAGACATTCAGCCTCAAGCTTCAGGCATCGGGCTGGAATCTGTTCCCTTCTATATCTGTTCATGAAAAAGGATGCCGCGTTAGTGGATTCTCCGGCACGAACGATTCCAGACACCAGTTACCTATGCTGATCAAACAAGCCGACCTCCCGCATCTGGCACACACGAACGCGGAAGTACCATTTTACCTCCTAGCATTACGAAATCAAGGATATGTACGAATGATCCATTCGACTGGCGCCCGTTGGAATGAGATTGATCTCCTTGAGAATCTCTCCACTCCCTCTAAGCGCCCTCCACAAGAGCTCAAGTTTCATGGCAAAATCAGGATTCTTATCGATGCAGGAGCGCAGATTCTCGAACACTCGAACCGTGACTTCGCCGGGGCTTGGCTCGAGAGAGACCATGATGCCGCTGCCGCTGTATACTTCGATGACGACCATCGTGCCTGGGTCCTCTATCGCAATTCGAACAAACGCACACCTCTCTTAGCATCACCATTTGCTGATAGCCTGGATCGTTGCCTCGTCTACCTAGATGAGAGCCATTGCCGGGGCACAGATCTAAAGCTCCCTGCGGATGCAAGAGCTGCTCTGACATTAGGTCCACACCTGACCAAGGATGCCTTGGTCCAGGCGGCAATGCGTTTGAGGCTACTCGGACAGACGCAGTCTGTGATCTTTTATGCACCACCCGAGGTGCACCAGGGCATAATTGACCGGTTAGATAAGAACGAATTCTTTCGACCAGACTCTGCAGCGGTCCTCCAGTGGGTGATTGGGCAGACATGCGACGCCATCGAGCAGCAGGATCCGTCTTACTTCGCGCAGACTATGCATTACTTGAAGCAAGAGCAAGCTCAACTTGAGTACCCCGAATATCTTCAGGACCAACCATCACGTGATGCATTCTTAGCCGCAGTCCGCGTCAAAGAATCCATGTCTCTCAAAAAGCTATATGAACCTAAGACGCAGCGCAATACAGCGAAACAAGTTACATGGGATCAACGTCTACAACCTTTTGCTAATTCGTTGCAACTTCGAAAGAAGCGCTTTCAGGATCGCGGCTCTGCCGTCCATGCTTCAATCCTTGAAGAGGTGGAGATTGAGCAGGAGCGAGAAGCAGAGCGCGAGGTGGAGAACGAAGTGGAGGACGTTCGCGAGACGCAGCGCCCGCCGCGATTGAGTGCCTGCAGTATCCAAAACCTACATGAAGACGTCAAGCACTTCGCTACCGAAGGTAGGCTTGTTGCGGGAAGTGATGCCTATAAGCCCATGTTCTCAATGATTATGGGCACAGCGCTGGGCACAAAGCATGCCATCTCCATGTCTATGAAATCAAATCTTTGGGTATCGAAGCAGTTTACTAGGACCGTTGAGGCATACGAATTGAATGACAACTACCTCAGGACCTGCCATTGGGTTGTCTGGAGCTCCATCAGCCAGAAAGCGCTCGTTATCAGCCCTGAAGAAGCCAATGAGTTGATACCGATCTTACGCTCGAGCACTTCCAACGAAGTAGACGTAGATGGCAGTGTCCACCTCATTGTTTACTCTGCGCCCATCACCCGAAGGATGCTCCACTTCAACCGCCTCGACTACCATGCCGTTCCCCCTCTCTCCGCTGAGTTCAAAGCTCCCGTTTGGTTGAGGGTTGAGCTAGGAATCCTCTCTGGTCGTTTGTATCTGGAGTGGGATGAGTACCACGAACTCCTAGGTTATCTAGGTCTGAGTCAAGATCTTTCACCGGACCCGCAGAAGCAGGCCTTCGCTCAGAAGCCTCTTACTTTCCGTAAGCACTACTGCCAATGTAGCCTTATGAACTCTACTAACTCAGCCATAGTTCACGAGTACATCGCACTGCGCCGGAAAGGACAAGACTTCGAGCATACGCCCATGGGATTTGTCACGACTGGTAAGCCTCTGACTGCAAATCATCCCTTCTTTCGTGCCCTCGCGCATGATTGCGACCCAGACATCCGACCTCAAGTCGCTCGCTTGACTTCAGGACATGCCGACAACGGTGAGGTGGAGGAAGATGATGGTGACCACGACGACGAGTATTTCGTACCAACTGTTGAGCACATTGATGACTCAGACGTGGAGGATGAGAGGCTGGAGTCCGAGGACGATACAGAGTATGTTGATGCTACTGAGTCTGCCGAGGGCTCGGACTAAGCAAGCGCATTATTGGAGCTGGTTGGCCGTAGTGGATTAGTGTAACATGAGCAAAGAATTGATTTGACCCATGCATTCGAACTAGCATTCCATGCAATCTTCCCAAATGTATCATGTGAACGCCGATGACAACCAAGGTGCTACACCAGGCTTATGAAATCTCCTCAGGCGATCAAAGTCCGCACAAGTAACGTGCAGTGCAGTCTCAGAAGCGAAGCATGTCATACTAAACCAACTTGAACAAATTACTTCACGTCGAACTTTTCCTTCACAGATCTTTGCTACAAAGCCCTTCTATTCCATAACACCCACTAATTCTCCCTCCGACGGTCTTCCGCGCTAAGGGTCATCTCCCAATCAGCACCTAAGGAGTGCTCATGTTTAATGATACTCCAACATCAATAACGACTCTTGCGCTCGAAAAGAACTAAACGAGGAAACTCCATATCGTTCTACAAACACACTATATATACTTTTATTCCTCAGACGGGCCTTGGACACCTCGGGAGAATTTTATTGGCTGTTAGTTCTTATGAGCTAGCATAGAGCGCAGGACAACATGATTAAACCTATTGTGACAAGGCTGAGATTATTTCGTCATACTCTGGCTTCGACGCAACGCCACAGGAGGTGCAGACTTTTGGATGTTCCTAGAGCGTGATTGGGTGAAGCGGGGGGAGGAGGCTTATGGCATACAAAAGGAACCTGCAACACTCGTTTGGAAAACGGAAACGAAAAAACATTGGGGCGAAGAGCCAAGGCATGATCATATGTATGCTTTTGTCTATCATTACACGAGGACAGGTTTCACAAGAAGAGTGTGTCTAGCCCCCGGACTCTGCACCCTGCGTGCATGCTGTATCCATCAAAATGGATTTCAACCGTTCATCACAGCATCCTGCTCATAGTTAGCACTGCACAGTCACAGCCGCGTGCTCTTGGAGGACTCACTCTGGCAACGGAATAAAGCGGCTTAATCCCCGTCCAGTATTCAAACTGATGTATACCCTGCCCAACCAGCACCTCTAGCCCATTTACTGTCTTCCAGCCCGCATCCTGACCGAGTTGGATCAGCGCCGTAACGGGGGGCTTATACGCCATCTCGAGCAAGATCTTCTCTCCACCATCCTGCGATTTGGCTTTCTCGAACAAGTTGATGACTGTTTCACGAATAGCTGGGTCGATGGGCTGGTCGGCTGGTATGGTGCCGATAGCGACGGTAGGAATGGATTCAAGGATCGATACCTGTTCTGGTGAGGTGAGAACGCGGAGGTCGTATTCCGCGGGGAAGTCGTTCTTGAGTGCCTCGATCTTAACGGCACTGCGTCCGAGTAAATAGATAGGGCCATAGCCCATCTCCTTCAACGCATATATGGCTGCTCGACTTGTGCCTCCGCCACCAATGACGAGACCAGAGCCAGTGCCTAGTGCACCAGCGTTCCGAAGTATGAGAACCATACCAAGGTAGTCTGTATTGCGACCTACAAGGCGGATGACCTCCTTCCCCGAGGATTCGTCAATGGAGGTCTCAGGAACGATGGTGTTGAGAGCTCCAATAGCTTCAACCTCAGGACCCACAGCATCAAGATGTTGACGGACATCCTGTTTCAGCGGAATTGTCACACTCGCACCACCGAAATCCGGTGCGCGGATGATCTCGCGAATCGAACTTGCATCGGCCGTCTCATGCAAACCATAGACATGTGGCAGTCCGATTTCGCGGAACAATCTGTTGTGTAGCCGTGGACTCGGACTTTGCTGGATCGGCGAACCGAAGATGCAGAATTTCTTGGTCGGGATCTCACCCATGAGTGACAAACCACGACGAATATCCGCAGCGGACAGCTGGCCAGGTGCAGTCGCAGACGGAAGAAGCGGATGCGAGACAGGTGTCATGAAGCCGTTCAATATTCTGCTCAGCTTGCCATGTTCACCCATGTTGATGGCGATGAGTGGAACAGGATGCGCACTGTCAGCCCAGCGTTTAAATTCGGCAAGCGCGAAGTTGTCTTGTAGAGATTTGGCTACACCGACCAGCTTGATGACTGTACCATACTGGAGAGCGCGGTTGTAATACTGGATCCAAGAGCCATCACACCAGCTAAGCTCGCCGTTCGGATCGTGGTGACTAGCAATGATCTCGGTGGGGCCACGGCTCTCCGATATCTCACGCAGGATATCTTCGGGCATCGTCATCTCTAGATCGACGAAATCGCAGCCTAGGCGCAATGCCGTTCGATATAGCGTTCGAGCCTCATTGTATGCATCGTCCGGGAACTTGCCACCTTGCGCTTTGGTTCGTAGTGTGAAGATAACCGGTGTTGTAGTTGCAGTTCGTAGTATCGTTAATTGTTCAATTACGAACTCGGGCGAAGGCATTCCTGCAGGCGCGTCGGGATCTTCAAGCAAGTCAACTCTGAGCTCGACAGCATCAGCTCCGACTACGATCTCCGGCAGTGTCTTGATGCAAGGCTGCAGGTGTGGTGCAGATAAGCAGACGAAGAAAGAGTGTTTTTTCTTCCGGATATCCTTCAATGTGGAAGTCTTTCCTGTGATGGTGTTCAAGAAGCGGGCGATTTCCTCTTGAGTGTTCGCCATACTAGCAGACCCTGAAGCCTGGCTATGGAAGCGGTAGTTGCTACACTCCACATACCAGGGTTTCCTTCGCAGCCAAACGCCCATCATGTCCTCTACGTAGGCAGGACGTGTTTTGTCGATTTGTAGGAAGTCCATAACCTTGTTGATATCTCGGGAAACGAGCAAGACGAGACCGCCATTCTTGTGATAGTCGATCAAGATTTTTCGAGCTTCTGGTATCTCTACAATCCCCCCGCCACAGGCGAAGACATGACCAGTCGGCTTCTCTTTGACAGTCCTCTGCAATAGCTTGAGTTCCTCTTCTCGGAACCCTTCCCAGCCTTTGGCTTTGATGAGGTCAGGGATTGTCATGCCGACATACTCTTCAAGCGCAGTGTCTAAGTCGACCAATGGCCGTCCAAGAGCTCGTGCTGCCCAGCCACCCGCAGTCGTTTTGCCAGCACCTCGCATACCGATGATGAAGATGGACTTGTCTTGAATCTTTGATACAGGTTTGCTCCCATGAGAGTGCGTCGACGGTTCTACGCCAGTTAGCTGCGCTTTGAAGATCTGGTTCAATGAATCCCAGTAACCCGGCCATGTCTTGCCGGTGCATTCCTTTTCGAGAATGAGCACAGGTGCAGGGGCGACCAGGGAAAGGACAGCAAAGCTCATCGCGACACGATGATCGTCATAGCAATGAATGCCCTCCTTAGGAGCATCGAGTTGATATCCTCGTCCATCGACTTCGATGCCATCGTCGAACTGTCTGCAGGTGATGCCGAATTTGGCAAGCTCATCCTCCATAGCCTGTATGCGGTTGCACTCCTTGACACGCTGGTTCGCAATACCATAGATGCGGGTGGTTGCCGACGAGCCATTTGAGGATGCTACCGCAGCAAGTACAGAAGCTGTAAGGAAGGCGTCCGTCATCGGCTCCATATCGATATCCTTGACTGCTTTGAGCTCCCCACGTGGTGGGCCAGTGACAGTGGTAGACGTTTTTGACTGCTCAACCTTGCAGCCCATGGGTTTGAGCACCTCAACGGCGAATCGGGCATCACCCTGGAGTGAGCTAGAGCCGATATTTGGTACCGTGCATGTTGTTCCTGTGATGGCCGCAATGGCTAGCGGGTACGTAGCTGAGCTGGCATCGCTCTCAACCTCGTACTCTGCTGGATTAGTGTAGGGTTTGTTAGGGATGTGATAAGTGTTCGGGTCGCTTTCTGATCTTTCAACTTGCACGCCGAAAGTAGCCATCATCGCAATCGTCATGTCGATGTAAGGCTGTGAAATCACTTTGCCACCAACCAATCGTAGTGTGACTGGCTTCTTGGAGTACGGGGCACTCAAGAGGATGGAAGATACGTACTGCGACGAGACGTTTGCTGTCAGCTCGATCTCACCAGTAAAGCTCTCAGAGCCAAAGCCACCACAGGCCTGAATTCGTAGGGGTAGGCTGCCTTCCTTTTCCTGGTACTGGATGTCCACACCCATGGTTCGAAGAGACTTGACAAGTGGTCCAATTGGCCGTTCCTTCATGCGCGCATTGCCAGTAACGAAGGTTGATGTGATTCCTTCTACAGGCTGGCAAAGCGCAGTAACTGACGTTAGGAAGCGTGCGGCTGTGCCTGCGTTCCCAAGGTAGAGGTCGTTGTCTGTAGCCTTCAAATTGCCACCGTTTCCAGTCACTACTAACTCTTTGCCATCATTCTCCCACGAGAAGCTCGCGCCGTGCATCTTCGCCAGAGCGTCCAACATGACCTGAGTGTCGTCCGAGTGTAGCAAGTTAGTGATGCGACATGAACCCGTTCCGAGCGCCGCGAGCACGAGAACTCGGTTCGAGATGCTCTTGGATCCGGGGGGTGTGCAGGTGACGTTCAAGTCTGAAGGAATACCAGGGTGGACCGATATACTTGGGGATAGGGCAATCTTGATGTCGCGATCCGCAACTGAGCTAGCCTTCTTCTCATATGTCCTGCCGATACCCGACAACAGCACAATCTTCTTGACTGCACCTGCATTCTTCTTATCGACCGCCATGATCTTAATGAGGTCTTCTACCGGGCAGTGCTTGTTCGCTGATCGTCTTCGTACAGTCTTGTCGGCCAGGGAAGTCGGTAGGCCGTAGCTCGCAATGCACTTAGTCAGGCGCGCAACTGCAGATGGGTCCAGCACTCCGAGGTATCGCGCCAGCTCAGCCTCCTTGACCATGCCGATGGCAACACACTCTCCGTGGAGAATCTGGGGTGTAAGGATTGCTTCATAGGCGTGGCCGATCGAGTGTCCGAAGTTTAGCAGATTGCGTAGTCCGCCTTCCCGCTCATCTGCCGAGACAACCTCTGCTTTGACGCGTACGGAACCTAGAACTATCCTTTTCAGTATGCTGGCGATGCCGTCGAAGTTCTTTCGCCCATTTACTGCCTTCTGATCGATTGCAGCGAGTATTGTGTCCGCATTGCCTTCCAGCGCTGTAAATTCCTCCTCGTTCCAGATGGCGGCCGTCTTGACCACCTCGGCCATTCCGTTGATGACTTCTCTCTTGGGCAGGGTCTCCAAGAACTGTAGGTCAATGTATATTCTCTCCGGCTGCCAGAATGCGCCGACCAAGTTCTTCCCCGCAGGAACGTCAATGGCTGTTTTGCCGCCTATGCTCGAGTCTACCATGGACAACAAAGTGGTAGGCACATTCACGAACTTGATTCCGCGCATATACGTCGCCGCGACGTAGCCTATCATGTCTCCAATCACTCCGCCGCCCAAGGCTATTATGACGGTGTCGCGCACGCATCCTTGCGATAGCAGCCAGTCTTCCACCGCCGCCTTTGTATTCCGCGATTTCGACGTCTCACCGGGGGCGATCTGGTATGTGAGGAGGCGTGGAGAGGAGGATAGCGAAGCCGCAGCGGCGCTGAAGGCGCGCTCGAAGGTGGGTGTGTAGAGGGGCCCGATGTTGGTGTCGGTGATGAGGACGTAGGTTGACGAGGGGATATTGCTGAGCAAATCCTGGGCAATGTAGCTCTTCCAAAGGCCATAGTCGACGACTATCGAGTCCTTGCCCAGGATTTGGACCTTGGTGGGTTCAGCCGGAGCTCCGTTGGTCGCCATGGTGGGCTGTCTGGCTGCGAGTCACACGGGGCGAAAAGCGTAGGAGCCACCACCAATTGCGAAATCTGGGGCAGTTGGGGTGTGAAAAGATGCAATTGCTGAAGAGGTATATGTGTCTCAGCGCATGACGCTCGAAAGTGTGAAGGAGTGACTCAAAGCTGAAAAAACCTATCTTTTGTGAGGGCTGCGTCTCTGAAATGTCAATGCGGTGAGGCTTCAGCCGGCGATCGGACCTGCAGAACAAGTGGGGCAATCCTGCGGCCAGTCATCCCCGAGCTGACATCCATCGACTACAAACCCGACCTTAACGCACGACCACTACCTCTACCTCTACCTCTACCTCTACTTCTCGGATCCGAACCTCATCGCCTCCGTAGCAGCCTGGCCTGTCGTCGTGGCTTCACCTTCAGCAAGCGTATATACGATGACTGGTAGGAGAGGCATGTTTTTTAACAAATCAGGACTTATAACAGCTAAAAACCGCAACATTCTCAGTCAATAACTTGATCTATTTTTTTGTGCATAATTCTACCGAGCGTGGATCAGTGTCGTCTTTGTGCTAAATACGACGAGAATATTTCCCACTATGGTAGTCTTCACACCTCCAATCAACTAGATGGAGACGACTGTGGATCAAGGACCGAATCGCTTGAAAACTGCCAAAATGACTTGAGCCCCCCTGCAGTCATTATAAAATTGAGTTCCCAGTGTACACCACATAGGCCACTTTCACGCTCCTCGAGCTTGCTTCCTCCCTCTCTCAAGTTGCGAAAAGAAGCAAGGTTAGGATGAGTCAGACGCCAGCCATTATCACCATAAGCACCGCTCGCCATTCTCAATTCCCAAACCAGTTCAGCCCTCACCTCTTCTTGCCACAATGCCAGACCCAGTCAAAGTTCTCGTTACCGGCTTCGGTGTCCGTTAACCCCAGTTCCTCCCGCCATTTACCTTCATCTAACCTCACCCAGCCCTTCCTAGACATCGCCATCAATCCGTCCTGGGAAATCGCACGTCAATTACCGCCTGCTCTTATTGGCTCAAATGCCGAAACAATCACCGTCATTGTCCCACCCGCGCCAATCCCTGCATCATACCATAAGATCCTCGCCCAGATCCCGGCGTTGATCGAGGAGCATGACCCTAAGTTGATAGTGCACATGGGCCTTGATGTCGACAGTGGACCTGCAGTATTCAAGGTTGAAAGAAGTGCGCTGAAGGAGGGGTACCATGATATTCCCGATATGGAGCGTAGAGTGTTCACGAGAGCGGAGAATAAGAAGACTTTTGGTAAGGCGGCCGGGGCCTTGCTGACGACACTAGATATTGATGCTGCGGTCGATGTATGGCGGGATGCTTGCTCTTCCCCCATTTTACCAAAGTTGCAAGTATCTCGTGCAGTGGCAGATTCCAAGACTAAGGGCAAGCAAATAGAAAGGCAGAGGGTTGAGGTGCGGCTTAGTGATGATGTGGGAACCTATGTTTGTGGTTTCAGTTACTACGTCAGTTTGCTTGAGTTGCAGAAGAGGACTGCAACCAGAGATGTTGTATTTTTTCATGTTCCGAGGTTGGAAAGTTTGGACGAAGTGCAAATTGGGGTGAGGGTCACTGAGGAACTTATCAAGGCGCTGGTTGAGACACTGAGGTAGGGGGAACATCAATCGTATATGAAGCAATATATCAAAACCTCGAGGATGAATCATACCATTACAGCCGCGCCATGAGCCTCTCATCTCGAGAAACCATAATTAGTCCAACTCGAGGATAACTCGACTAATACTAGCATCTACAACCCCTTCCGCCGTCTCGCATCCAATAAATCCTTAATCCGGTTCCCACTCGGCGTAAATTCCTTCCCACTCCGCGCGTCCTCCGCAATTTTCGCATCAATGGCACGATCAAGGGAGCACTCAATTGCCTTTGACGGCGTTCGCAAGGCATTCATATCTAGCACACTCATTCGACGCAACGCTGGCGTCTTCATGGTATGCGCGTCTTTGAGTCGGCTCACAGCGGTTTTATCGCGTAGAGCTGGTGTCCTCGGGGGATTGCGTGTTGAAGGCGGCTTGGAACGAGTTGGGTGTGGTTGCGGGTTCTTGATGGGTGAAAGGAGTTTCGTTGGGGAGCCTTGGGGTGTGTATGATTCCTTCGTCATGCTCTGTTTGGCTGGCTGTATGGATGCCTTGGTTTGCAGTTTTGTGGCGCGAGGTGTAGGTGGCCTAAATGGAGCTGCTTTCTTTCGATCCTCACTGTTCCATTTAGCAACGCGGTCTGCTATATCTACTGCACTAGCGAACTTCTTCTCGTGGGGCTGAGGATCAGTGGAAGGGTTGTAGGGTGCTCGGGGTACCGAACGCGCTGACTTTCTAGTTGCCGCCAGTAGAGGTTTTGTGAGGGGAGCTTTGCGTGTCGGTATGATCGGTTTTGCAGCCGGCGTTACTCTTGTAGGCACTGGTGTGTCGAAGATTGACTTTCGCACGCCTCGTGATATCGATGCTCCCTCGACCTTGCTCCCTGAAAGTGTAGCTATTGGGGTCGCACGCACAGTAGTATCACGGACTTTTGGGTGGTGAGGCGCCTCCAGAGCACGGGGTATTGCTGATCGTCTCTGTGGTATCACAGCTGCACCCGTCGTTGTTCCAGTAGCCTTGATAGACGCGACGCTCCTTGGGCCAGTGTGCAAAGCCTTCGGAACGCTTGATATTTGCCTGTGCAGTCGATGTGTTTGTTTTGCCGTAGCAGTCATCTCTCTACGCACTGAGAGTTGAGTTGTGATTTGTGAGGAAGGCTGTGGTGTCTTGTGAACCTTCGGTGTACTACTACGCTTTTGCGCGCTCGTCACCATGCTGGCGCGTATCATACCGATAGACGACACATCGGAATTCGTCCTACTAAATGTTCGCAAAGTGGACGGTGTGCCCCCTGGGCCCGGCTTTCTCGGCTCCTGATCTTTGTCTAATAAATTGGTTGACATCACGGGTAGCTCGTTATTATCAACCGGCCCCCGAACGAAGTTCTCGTGCTCAGTTGAGCGGCGCATAGAAGCCTCCGCCTTAACCATTTCTTTACGTATTGCGACAATGACTGTGGGATCTGTGCCAACGCGTTTTTGCATGCTCGGAATACCACTCTTTCGAGCCTTTGATGGGAGT
Source organism: Phoma sp. ATCC 74077 (assembly GCA_033682645.1). Classification (NCBI taxonomy): domain Eukaryota; kingdom Fungi; phylum Ascomycota; class Dothideomycetes; order Pleosporales; family Didymellaceae; genus Phoma; species Phoma sp. ATCC 74077. Next base: position 584,517 of record JAWDJC010000003.1, read on the forward strand.
GTGTGCGAATCCTGCCACTTGACATGCTTCCTTGCCGACTGCACTTTCTCTTTCTCTAGACTACCCTTTGCAATCTCCGGCTCTGCTTTCGGAAATAGAGCAGATGGATACTGTTGAACTTGCTCTTGCCTCATCGTATTTAGATCAGTACGAGGCCCAACGACGGTTTCGGGCAGAGGGCGTGCCGTCGGCGTCCCGACCGAGACATTCAGTGTGTGGTTCTGTTCGGCCTTCGATATCGTGCTGAACTCGGTTGATGGGAGCCTCTCGGCTGCCCTCCTCAGCGGCGTGGGCGGTTCCGACTTTTGGACCCTGTCTTGGTCGTCGTCGTTGGAGTAATCATCCCCAATTAGGCGACTCGACTTCTGAGCACCGACGGCGAGGCCCGCCATCAAGTGTCCGATATTCAATGGTTGCGATGTCATTGACGTTCTTACCTTCTCTATTAGCGGAACTCTACCACTGGAGCTCAAAACGGTAGGCGTGTTCAATGTCGCATTCGCAGCTTCCTCCTTAGTGACATGCTTGAGGTATTCTGGGGGGATTCGTAGTGTCGGTATGGGCGCTGACGACAGACCTTGCGTGAATTTTGAAGCAATCCTGATAGACTTGGTAGGCGATCCTTTGCTCTGACCTATGCGCTTGGTCGGTGTGCCCGCTCGACTCTGTGTCGGCGGGCCTGCCGTCCGCGTTGGCGTGAAAACGAGAGCTCTCGTAGGGCTCTTCTTGGTTGGGCTTGAAATCTTCAAAGGACTCAGCGTTCGCCTGTTCGCGGTGCCTATAACGCCATCCTTCTTCGGTGACCCAATCGCCGCAACCTTATTTGGCGTTCCGCCCTTCTTGGGTGTGACTTTAGTCATCGGCAGCTCACACGAGAAATAGAACCCATTTTGACCGATCTCCAACTTCTGCTTACTCGGGCTCTCCCGACCTTTGAATGCGCTATCGCGTCCTTTCGTTGGGCTGTCACGCTTGTTTTGGGTAGGCGTGCGAGGCGGTGTGGCCGGTGACATTGTCACTTCTCGCAGAAAGCGTCGGTGTAATGGAGTTGTTCTTGGGGTTGAAGGGGAGATGTGTTTATTAGGTGAAGAGGGTGGAGTGGAGCTGGGATCGTTGTTCTCGTCGGATGCTGGAGGTGATTCACGTGGGAGTGACGTTGAAATTTTAGCTGTAGTGGACGTAACGACCCCGGTACCGTGAGCCTTAGTGAAAGTATCCATCATGTGATCTCGATAGAAATTCTGGGTCAGTAACCGTTGCAAAGACCCTGAGTGAAATTTAGGCCTTGATATAAGAGCAGAAAGTGGAAGAAAAATCAAAAAGAGGCTGCAACAAATGTTTTGAGACAACGTGTGTAACAAACAAATGCAATCCGACCTGCATGATGCCGTGAGACATGAAAACATGCACGAGCTAGCAGTACTTCGGAAGCAGGAGTATATGTTTGATCTTGTATATTTACTGTCTAGCAGAGAGTAAGCAAAAACTCCATCTACATGCACTAAATATTCGATAGTTACTCATGAGATCGTTCAATTCTTCCAAGGCTTCCTCCGTAGCTCTATACCCAGCTTATAGCTTCTCCTTCAAGCTAGCCTTCAGCCTCCTCTCCACCGCATCAAGGTACTCATTCGTAGTGACCCAGCTTGCCCTGTCCTTCTTTCCACACGCCAGTGCCAGATCCTTGGTCATAATGCCATCGATGTCGACGGTGTCGACGCAAGCCTTTTCGAGTTGCTCGGCGAAAACGACAAGCTCAGGTGTGTTGTCGAGCTCACCGCGCTTAGCGAGACCCTGCGACCAGGCGTAGATGGAGGCGATGGGGTTGGTGGAGGTCTCCCGGCCCTTCTGATGCTCACGGTAGTGGCGTGTAACGGTGCCGTGAGCGGCTTCGGCCTCGAAGGTCTTGCCGTCCGGGGTGATGAGGACAGAAGTCATGAGGCCTAGTGAGCCGAAACCCTGGGCCACGATGTCGGACTGGACGTCACCGTCGTAGTCTGGGAACTGTTAGCAGAAGGCCGTGGGTGGAAGTAGTCTTATACGCACTCTTCATGGCAATGATGTAGCCACCTTCGCTCTTGACCATCTGGGCGACCATGTCGTCAATCAGACGATGCTCGTACCAGATGCCTGCAGCGTCGAAGTCCTTCTTGTACTGGTTGTCGTAGATGTCCTGGAACACGTCCTTGAACTTGCCATCGTACGCCTTCAAGATGGTGTTCTTGGTGCTCATGTATAGTGGCAGCTTCTTGTCGAGGGCCATCTTGAATGAGGCGTGGGCAAACCCGGCAATGGACTCGGTAGTGTTGTACTGGGTCTGAGCGACACCTCCATCAGCAGGGAAGTCATAGACCTTGAGGACCTCGGGCTTGCCACCCTTGGGAGTGAAAACCATCTCGAGGGTGCCCTCGCCGGGAATGACACGGTCCTTGGCACGGTATTGGTCACCGAAGGCATGACGGCCAATGATGATGGGCTGCTTCCAGCTGGGTACGAGACGAGGGATGCGAGGAATAACGATGGGGGCACGGAAGACGGTTCCTCCTCTGCGGTAACGATGTCAGAAACCTGCTCTACCCCGTGGGCAATGATCTGACTCACAGGTGGTTTCGGATGGTGCCGTTTGGTGACAGCCACATCTTCTTGAGCTTGAACTCCTCCACTCGCTGCTCATCCGGTGTTATGGTCGCACACTTGACACCAACCGAATATTTTTTGATAGCCTCGGCGGCGTCAATGGTGACTTGATCATTCGTCTCGTCACGGTATTCCAGACCAAGATCGTAGTACTTTAAGTCGATGTCGAGGTATGGGTGAATGAACTGCAGCCTCGTAAGCGTGTGCACTGCACATGTGCTTTGCATCGTCCCGTACCTTGTCCTTGATGACCTGCCAGATGATCCTGGTCATCTCATCACCGTCCAGCTCTACCACCGGGTTCTTGACCTTGATCTTCTTGATTCCCGTAGAAGACGCCATCCTGCGCTGCGCAATCGGTGTGTAGGAGCCTGGTGTGGTTGCTGCGAAGCCGTTTGCAGTGGTTCGTCGCGTGCTCGAGAGCTGGGCCGATTTCGCCGCCGTTTGGGAGGCTAGACACCGAGTCGCAAAGCCGCAGGTTTGACGTCGAGGGAGTCGTGCAATCGAGGCTGCTGAGCGGATAGCAGCGGTCGCAGAAGTCGCAGGCCTCATGGCGGATGTAGGAGTGATTTAACCTCGGAAAGAGTAGTCGACGAGAATGGTCCTCAAGTTCTAGGTTTCCGGCCGCGGTTCCGATTGCGCAAAAGGGCAAAGGACTCGGATGATAGGACGGCGGTGCTAGCAGTTGGAGTCGCTAGCGGGGTAACGAAAGCCGAGGAGGGCATGAAAACCCTTTAAACCGTCGCAGAGCCCCAAGCCTACTGTAGACAAGGGCCTCTACCTGCAAGCAGCAGGTGTTCCGGTAGAGCGGCTAATACCGCTGTAACCCCACGGCCGCACTGCTGTATACGCGAATTGATTGCCTGAGGGCAACGGCAGATGCTGTCTGGGTTGCCTTGACGCGGGTGCGGCGAGTCGTCACGCGCAGCGCTGCGGCTCTTTTTTCATCCTGCGACGCGGGGCAGCCAAAGGTGGCTGGTGCTGGTGCTGGCGCCGGTGCTGGTAGTCTATGAAGAAGGACTATGACGTGAGGCAAGTAGCCGACTTGTCTTTGCTTTGCTCGACAGTTGCATGACCTCTGCGGCTCGAGGGCCGGATTGCGGATATTTGAGATGCGAGTGATAGATGGCAGATCCAGGGTCCTCGCGAAGGCGAGATGTGAGCCATATTTAAGTTCAATCAGCCCTGCGTCCGCATCCCCTCATTCGAACCCATGCGGACACACGGATCCGCCCTCGACGCCGTCTTCATCTTCAGGGCAGCGATGCCATTGGTTGGGCCATGTGTCAAACAGCTATTAGGGTTCCTTTTTCAAGACACAAGTGTTCATGTGAGTCCGGACCATCTCGACCTCTTTGCTGGTCTTCCGACATTCGCCGTGCCTATGGCTATGCTCTGGTGACAGGGTCGGCTTCCCTCGGTACAGCTTGTCGTCAGCCGTGAACGTGATAGATCACGACTCAGGAAACTGGGGCCGAATGACTTCAAGTTACTTCGTACGCTGTAGCTGCAGCTGCCCGTCATCTCAGCGAGAAGAGGAGTCAAGTCCCCCGAATTCGCGCGCAATGGGGGTGATGCTACAATGATGTTACAAGGTCACAGCGTCCGTTTCACGACTTCCTTGCACTGTGCAAAGTTGCTGGTGTAGAGGAGTATGAGAGGAGCACGTGTTTTCACCTTAGTAGCCTGCTTCGAATGGCTGCGCAGATATGCGCAGATACACAGGCAGGTAAGGAGTATACGCATATTGGCTGGAGTAGAAACTTTTGGATCAGGTCGACGAGATCAATTCGTGAAGCAATCGTGCATACATGATACTCGACACTCGTAGAGTCCATCAAACCATTTTACAATATTGTCTTCTGCCTCTTACACCTTTACTATCTCCGGTTCTTGTTGAATATAAAGGGCTAGAAACATATTCTAACGCCAATACTGCGTTAGTATGGCAGGAGTGCCGGAAAGTGAATAGGGGAGTCCAGCCTCAAAAACGGAAATAAAAGAAAGCAGAGTTCCCGCGCACGATAAGATTGTTAGGCTAACGCTGCGCATCTGCACCTGAAACTTCGTAGGGAATTACAGTAAATTTCAGACACAGTGCTCTATACACAACATCTTACCATTTCTGCGCTGCGAGCTCTATCCCATCAAGTGCTTTAGATTCCTCAAAGCACATTAACACTGGCATATGTGTTTGACCAAAGAGCTCCGCAGCTCGTACCGCTAATCTACTTTACAAAGTTATCCACAGTGATCTTATACTTCGCCGCATTAATCGAGCAACCCCTACCACTTACAACGAAATAGAATGTCTTGCAGCTCGTCTTCACGCTAGTCTGATACGGTGTAGGCGTAACAATATGCCGTTGCTCGATTTGGTGGTATGCTCAGGGCCTGTCGTGGGTGTGTGGCCGATGGTAGGGATGCAGATTCACTGTTCCAAACAGTCAGTTATCTCAGTGACGACGTGGTACGATTGTCATTCCTATGGCTTGAAATCAAGGCTGACGGGAGGATTTTAAACTTGAAATTCCTCTTGAGCAATGCCGAACTACTTGCACATATATTCGCATAATTCACCCTTTATCATTGTTGTCCTATTCTACGCAGTCTTTTACAGTGTCTGGATCCTATTGGAGCGTTAGGCATCCAGCGAAGACGGCCTAGCAAGCTAGCACAATAACCGAGAGCAAGGACGAGGACTTCATAGCGGAAGATAATAGGGTTGAAATGATTATAGTGCAAAACTTTAGATGCGCGATGCACAAGAGAAACAAAGTGATGTTAGGAAACCTCGCGCAGTGGACGTCCAAGTCCGGCATCAAGACCATCGTTACCAACGCGGATCGTTCCTCACTTCGTCGACGCCGGTGCCGGCAGTTCTCCAAGTCTGCCGAGAAGCACGGAACTATGGACTATACCAAAAGGCTTTCTCCGCGATAGCCAACTCGGGCAAGGGATTGCGGTAAGCAGTCACCTCAACGGAGAGCATCCGCGTGCTAATAGTGATGCGATAACCAGATATATTTGGGCGAAGCTTGAAATCGACATCATCGATATTGGAGAATCACTTTTCCGGGATTTCGAACCAGTTGCTCCTATGATTCGTCGACTAAGGTTTGAACGTGAGATAAGCTCAGATTTCTTCTACCATCTAGAAGTCCGCGAACTTCGCGGTTTTGTGAACGTGAAGGAAATCTATGTTGTGTGTGCAGACGGTCTCCATTTGTGGTTAGGAGCCTTAGAAGAGCATTATTGGGCGTGCGGCGAGGAAAATATATTCCTTATTAGTCCAGAAGACGGTGAACAAGTTTTTAGAGGCCTAGAAGGGCTTAATAGAATTGCTAAGATACAAGAGTAGGAGACGTATAAGTAGGAGACGTAGTACAGTCTAGGATCGAAGTTTATTCGCATAGTAGGCTACTCACTATTTTAGTGCAGATTTAGAGATAGTTAAACTAGCTGATCACTGGCCAAGGATACATACTTGATTAGATAAGGATCGTCGCTAGGGACTAGACGCAGCAGGGTAAACATGTTAAGAGTATGGAATCTCATATCTGAGCTATGCCAGTGCACGAGAATTCCCAAAAAATGTTGAAGTAAAAGTATGGGTGCTTACTCTCCTCGAGCCAGACTTGGTGCTCCTTGTGCTTTCCATCCTCAGCTAGGTTTGCTTGCCCACTCCGCTTCTTGATCTCTATACTCATACTTAATTACCCTAGTCATGCCCCAGGACAGTTTCATATTCTTCAAGCTTCCTTTAGATAACGATGACCATCTCTAATTCACAGTCCTCAAACAAAGCAGGCGTATTGACCTTGAAAAACCCTACACGCCGAAACTGCTCTTCAGTCACTGAAAGAAGCATCAAACCCTCAACATCATCTCTTCCGGGTACGTTTTCGATCAGACGTGTCGCGAGACAAGTGACCTCCACGCCGTCTTGGAGTTCTTGGTCAAGGGCATCGACTGTCGCCTCGCCGCATATGAGCTCCGAGTAGAGTTTGCCTCCGTCTTGCGTTGATAGAACAAGGTGTCCGTCGGATTCTAGATTTCTGTGGAAATGATCGTCCTTATGTGGGCGCCAGATGCATGAGAGCATGCGACCCTTGACAACCAAAGTGCCTGACTTGACAGCGCCATATTCGAAGTCCTTAACAGCAAGTTGGACTTCACAAGATATGACTTCAAAGCCGAGTGAATCTTTGATACCCTGACCGCCTCTTGCCCCTTCTTCTTCCCAGACATGTATGAAATCCTCAACGCTCGCATCAACCGAAGCCCAACTCCATGATGGCGCTACATACGCTACAGCTCTCGGCCTCCGCACGAATTCGTGCCCCTGCATATTCTGATCGCGCGGACAGCTCCACTGCAGATCCATAGCGAGATCGCGCTCCCACAATCCAGCAAGATACCGACTCTCATACCTTCGTCCTAGTTCTTCAGCAACTGCAGCGATAGCAAGCAGCTTGTCACTCTGATGCGTGAGGTTGCGACGACTGTATTCACCACGAACTGCGAGCCAGACTTGACGTGTATTTTCAATGGTTGTGGCGAGAGAGAACATTTGGCCGCTCCATGGCAGGCTGGGTAGTTGAGGGTCTTTGCCAGAAGTGAGTCCATCGGCCCCTGGTATGTCTGTTCGATCGATCATTTGAATACCGCGATAGGAAAACAGAATAGCTCGGCTAGATAGCAGGAGTTCTTGGAATGTCCACGCGCGATCGTTGATAGGGTCCTTGGTGCGCTTGTAGTCAGCTGAGTAGCTAAGGATGACATTCGCTTGCCCTTGTTCACTGTCTTCATGACCGTACGGCACGACGATTGGTTCAATGAAGTATTCCACCTTATCTTGTATGTAATGGAGAAACCCTTCCGTAGCTGAGTTTGCCACGGCTGCTACGATGGTCACCGCTGCGTATCTGTAGATTAGACGCATCTTAGGGAGCTCTCGTGCTTGGTCTTCGTTGGAGTCTTGCATGATGCATCTAGTAGAGTCAGAAAGCCGTTGTGAAGTAGCTGGAACACCTACAGGGCGTCAACCCAGAGGTATCGTAGCCCCAGGCGGCGAGTCACCGTCACAGCATCTTGGATCGTCTTTGGAAGCTGTACAATCTGGAAGCCAGCGAAGCGTGCGTCTTTATTTGCCTGGAGAAGAATGAACGTCTGCTGCATCCCCCAAACATAGCTCAGAGCTGCAAAGCTTTGAGCAGAATGGGGTAAACTCGACGTGTCAACTATGCGCAAGCCATCGTCCGTTTGTAAGTCTATCAGTCTTGCGGGGACTTGGAGTGCGTTGATTTCCGTAGATTCCGCTATGACAGTCAGCTTTTGCATCCACTTTTCTATGATGCTCATATTGATCTCCGATCCGAGAGCGCTATTACTTGTCTGTGCGGGAAAGAGTCTCGGGCAGCTTTCAGCTACCATATCTGAAGTAGATGAGTCTTCATAATATATAAGTACTTCGGTAAGTCATAAGTCATACCGTCCATGTTGACCTGATATCGAAGCTCTACTAGCGCTTCACCACGCAGTTTTTGAAGTGCATTCGGTTCATCCGTGTCTTCAGTCGCTTCGATATACGCGTTTAAAAAGGTGAAAAGACCACCTTCTCCTCTTTCAAACGACAGTCTAACCTCGAAAATGGCAGCATTATACAATGTGTCACGATCCTCCCAAGCTTCCCACCCTCCGGTCACGTCGTCAGCAATCTCATCCTCGTTGAAAGCAGACGCATCGTTCCAGCCATCTCTTACTTCTTCTTGCTCGTGATTATCCGTTGGATCTTCAGAATCTGAACTGTTACCCTCGGCAGAAGTAGCGCTTTCATGCCAGCTATCGGTCTTGTTCCATCGCTCGTATAATTCGTCAAGAAATACCCTCCCATGGATGCCGTCAGCGATGGTGCGACAGAACTTGCAGCCATCCAGTACCGACGTCCGCAATTCTTCTGATGTGAGCATATATGTACTTGTGATACTTTTTTCCTCTGAAGGGGCATTTGCTACTGCTGAGAAAAGCCTTGCTGTCCACGTTCGCTTAATGCAGACGTCGCATAATTCCGTCCTTGCTGCTGCGGCAAGAGGCTCTTCAGGGACCGGATACCTACGCGGCGCTTGCCGTGTGCCCATATATTGAAGCATGCTGCTTCCTGGGGTGCGTTGATATGCCTTATATGTGTTATTGCCATTGAGGTGCCTAGGTGGAAGGCTGAAGGTTGGAGTAAACAAGAAGAGCCTAAGCCTTTTCTGGATACTAGCGCCACAAATCACAACTGCGCTCTCTCCAGGCGATTTCTAGATCTCCACGACATCTTTATAGTTTCAAGTTGCAGCACTGAGCGGTTCTCATGACCCCTCATTTCCCGAATTCATGGTGCAGGTACTCGCGGCTAGTTTGCTCGAAGGCATTCCACTCACCGACGCATTCACCATGGGCTTGCTGCCACACGGTCGTGATTCCCTTCAAGATTCGGCGCAATAGATATAGAAAATATAGATTCCCAGCCAGTTACTTGGCGAAACTAAGAGAGGCGTGGTGAAGCAATATTTTCAGCGTGAAATCTCCAGCCCACATTAGCGCAACCACCGCGCTCTCTTCATCATATAAAGCACCATACTTAATCTTCTCACATCATACAAGATTCAACTCACAACTTCCCCTTTGGCCAGCCACTAGCAAGCCCTATCAACCATGACGGACCCGAATGTCATGATCCCCAAACGCCGCGGCGCTGAGCAAATCATCACCGGCCCAAACGGCGCGAAGCTTAAACAACTCCAATACAGATCCTACATACGCGACCTCGGCATCTACCACTTCCAAGCATACTACATCTCGCTGAATAAATTCCGCTCGGTGCTCAACCGTCAAGACCACGGGTACGTCGACACGCTCCTCAGCTTCGATCCACTACACGACAAGCCTGTTCCCGACGGTGACGAGCTCCCAGCGGGATGTGTAGAAGTAATTCACATGCCACATGTTTTTCAACACGACGGTTCGGCGTTGGGATGTCGTGTTGGGGAAAACGTGGTAGAGTGGATGTGCTTTGACCAGGCTATCGATGAGGTCATCTTGAACAAGCTCGACACCGACAAACATGGTCCGGGGGGTAACAAGTTGAAGCTTTTTGATCGTGTCGCTGATGTGCTTAGAGGTGTTCCGGAGCGCCGCGTTCGAGGTGCAAATCCTGAGCATAGGGCGTGGCACGAGTCGTTGCGGATCGCGGGGCATCGGAGTGTCATGGTGAAGTTGACATGGAGGAACCTTGGGAGGGAGTTGCAGAAGCAACACGCGTTGCAGCGGATGGCATATACGGAGCTGGAGCATGCGATGTTGGGCTTGGATGTTAACGATGAAGGGTTTTCCGATGGCAAGATGTTGGAAGATCACGACGACAAGCAGGACGAAGAGGAAGAGGATCATGGAGATGACGAAGATGAAATAGAAGTTTATGATGGAGCCTCAATCGACGACGACGATGACAAGGACGAAACCATGGTCGAGATGCCCACCGTGGAGCGACACATTTACGAAGATGAAGATGCAGACAAAGATCAGCAAATGGACGATACTCCCCAGAACAAGCGCAAGTCACAACACAAGCGTTCTTTGTCTAGCTTGACAGTACTGGAGGTAAAGGACACAAACACTTTACGCATGGGACTGCCGCCGATGTCGGAGGAAGCTCAAGGCAAGTTACTCTTAACAGGTGATTACATCTAGGCCGTTCTGCAAATTAAGCCTGTGTTGGATTGGGACACCACTGTCATGTGGTAAATGTTAGAGAACGGTGTTCATGGATGGCATGGAAAGGGATACCTAAGATGTTGCTCCAACGGCGTCCAAATGCAAAGAAACCCCACCTGAGTCAAATAATGCTTGATTAGCGACTACAACTACAGTGTCAAGACTACAACTTTTTCGTTTCTCGTAACATCATCACATTCTTCCGTTCTCCTTCAGAAGACGCCTTCATGGCTCGTCATGATATGACTAACCCTTGAGTCCAATCTCATCAGCCGTGAGTATGAATTCCATGAAGCCCGCATTCGTATCAATGATATTCTGAATAAACTCGTCACTCGTGGGGTAGAAATTCGTAGGGTAGCCAAATTCCATAGTATATCCGTAAACCTTGTTGACTTTCTTATTCTTATGCCAGCGGCTAAACGAGTAGTCATCGCTAGCTCCAGAAGTAGGATACAAACCAACAGCCTGCTGGGGAACATATTCGCGTCCTCCTACCGAGATCATAGCCGCAGTCGTACGGTTGGCTTGGAGGGCGATGTTGTCCCAATCCTCTTGGTCGATATATTCCCCATATAAGTCGTCTTCAACGATGCCGCGTTTGCCGTCGTACGCCGGGTTGAAAAGATTCTGCTTAGGGTCATGGGACTGGTTAATGTCGTCGCCCCAGGAGTACAAGAGCGTGCCGGCAGCGGAATGCACATCGATGAACCACCTGATATTGGGGTACTCGTCGTATACCCAGACCATGTTCCGCGTCTCTGGCTCGGAGAACGGTGCGGTGCCGTAGAAGGCCTGGGACGAGGCATTTGTGGAAGCGGGTTCGACGGAAGGATCAAAGTGCTTCGTGAAGTTCCAGAGGAAGTCAAAGTTGCGGTTCAGGTCAACGCCGACACTCAGTGGCTCATTGGGCCTAGCGCTTGCTGGGTTACGATTCTTGCGCCAGAGGTTGCTGTTCGCCTGGTCATGGCGTACACCATCTGGGTTGGTCATAGGGATGAAGACAATCCCGGCACCGAGCGCCTTCTTGACATCCTTGTTTGAGTAGGTCTTATTGCCATAGGTGAGGCCAATGCGATGCTCGTTTGCATAGAGCAGGTCACTGATAAAGTAGATGAGGTTGTCAGGTCCGCCTCTTTCGCGAGCATGAATTCCAGAGGTGAAGTAAATGTACTGTTTATCTTTTTTGACCTTCTCGGCTTTGTTCGCAACACCACCGATGACCTTATTGCCCTCAAAAGTCTTATGAGGTGGTGTGAATAGAGTAAGGCCGTACTCTTTTTCCAAGCCCTTCATGGCTGTATAGACTTCGTCTGCGTTCATGATACCACCGCTTTGAAGCTCCGCGTACTGGCTCGGCTTCCTAGTACCCAAACCTCGAGGTGCGATCTTTCCACCCTTGAATCGGTCGCCCTTGCCGATAGGTGCCGTAGCAGTTTGTCGCTTGTTCAGATTGTGAATGGCCTCCACGCGTACATTTTCTGGGTTCAAACTTCTCTTGAAGTGGTGCAATTGCTCTTCTGAAATGACTGCGTGCAGCTTGTGTTCGCCATCGGCGGCCATGACCACGGGTCGGCAGCCATAGTCGATCTCGTTGTTGGTCGAGATGAAATTATACAGTTGGCTCTTTTCCTTTGCAAAGAATGCGACACTCAAGACATCGGATGCAAGAGCGGCGCCCGGGAGCAAGCCCAGGATGGTGGAGACCTTCATGGTAGGATGCAACAATAAGAATGCTGCGACGAGGGTAGGATGCAGGTCGTGCAGGGACAGGACGTCGCCATTGTACTTCTTATATATATGAGGTCAGTAATTTGGTGATTGTCTTGGAAGCCAGGCACTGAGCAGATTTGACAAGGGCAGAGAGTCGCACCTGCCCGATCGGGTAGTCGAGATGTCCCTTCCAAGACACCAAGCGCTCTTGGCTTGCGTACTTGCCCTACGATTATGAGCAGGTCCGAAGTGTTATCTGCTGTTAAACACGAGGCGATGTGAATATCAAGGCGGCTTGACCTCTAAACAGATCCAGCCTCCCGGTTTATGGTGTTTGGAGGCGTCGCCAAGATCGTCAAATGTTCGCAAGGCACCGACCAACGCGGAAGCTCGTTAGCTTTGAGAGTCATGGAAATGATGATGAATGAGTCTTGGAAAGTATTATGAGTAGTCTGTAGCCACAAATTCCGAACAGCTGCGGGCGCAGAGTATGCGTTGATATACAAGCGCGCTTAGATTGGGCGTTCCATGTGACCTCAATATCTTTGCACTGCATGTCACATAGCGACATGGGCGACGGACTCAGGTTGTTGTGTGCGATTCTACTGCTCTGCTGACGGGCGATTGTGCTCTACAGTAAGCGGCCAAAGAGCTGCTGTAATAGTAGAAAAGGACCAATCAAACAATAGTTCCCTCCGGCCGCACTGAGAAGTTCTATGATCTCTCCCTGTCCTCGATATGTTTCATCGACGTATACATGCTCAACGAGAGAATTAGGTCGCCTTGGTGGAGCTACGTTGGCCAGATTGCAGAGCTTTTACTGATAAGATGCCTTCTGATCGGATCGATTGTATATCTAGTCGTAGAACGGTGAAGCATCTGCTATGCGAACTGATCCTGAACTCTAGAGGGCCACAGAGGTTTCTGCAGTACGTAACAGCCATGCCGAATACCGCAGGAACCACCAAGTTAGACTGCAAACATAGGGCTGAAGCAAAACGACGCCATGGAAGGTTTTGTAGAAAACTTGATGCGACATCGCGACATTACAATGACTGATTCAATATGTTGACTTTTTGAATTATTACCAGCGATATCCACGCTCGAAGTGTTCCAGGTTTCAAGGCAAGTTCGAGGATACTGTAGTCTGCAGATTACAGGAACTTTGACGGAGTATGTTTTGACGGCAGGACTAGAAGGTAGAATGTAGTACATTGAGATGACCTCCCTCGATTGTAGCTACAATGTTGATCAGGCGGGCGGTTCAGCTCATTTTTGAAGGATGCAGATTGCTCGTTCTCCGCCAAGATGTGGTTAACGCCGGTAATCTCCGCGCCCAGATGCCTTCTATCGCCGTCACACTCTAGAACAAAAGCAAGCATGAGGCCACCTTGATTTCTTGAAGTCCCCTTGAGGCTCGTATCCCACGCAATGGACTATTCTTTAGTGTCACCAGAGGTGACGGTGCTTCTGCTTGGGGATACTGAGGTCGGCAAGTCGACGTTTTTATCGTAAGTGTCCCGGCTCTGTCGCGTCTCTTCTGGCGCAAGCAAAGCAGCTACAAGTATGAAAACGATGCCATATACTCTTCTTCAAGAATCAAGAAACTGCATAGTTCTCTGACTGATCATTCGTAGACGTCTAACGCTCGGCGTTCGACCCCAGGATGACGATCTCCCACCCTACGAGCTGCCCACCCTTCGCGATACCGATCAGCCCTTCGACTTTGATATCACCCTCTATGGACGCCCATATAGACTCCACTTCTATGACACTGCTTCGTCAACCAACTATACGCTCCTCCACCCTTCCTTCATCATCCTTTGCTATGACATTTCATCCCGCGCCTCGCTCGAGTCTCTCTCAGCAACATGGCTGCCAATCGTAAACAAACACTTCAACTACGACGAGAACCTGCCAGTAATGGTCTTGGGCTTGAAGAGAGATCTCAGGAGACAATGGACGCTGGCGGAGGTGGGAGAGGATAAGAAAGGTAAGGGCTCGAGCGTGATGCCACACGAAGGACTACAGACGGCGCAGAAGATGCTCTGCGACCACTATGCCGAGTGCAGTGCTCTTACAGGAGAGCTGTGCCGTGAGGTTCTCGAGGATGTGGCGAGGACAAGTGCAAAGACAACTACTAAGGATGGCGCAAAGAGCACGGGACCGGACATGTGTGCGATCATGTAGATGGGAAGTTGCGTGCGCGGCGGATGTCGCGTAGAATTAAAGCGATTGCTTTTACAGCCATCTGGAATGCTGTACATCTCCCGCGTTGTGAGATGGAGCCGCATGGGCAACTTTGATGATGGGACGTGGCAAGATGACATCGCAGTACTAGGTCTGCAACCGCATCTAGTAAGCTGTCCTGCAAAGAATAGCGATATTCTCAGGATATGCAATTACGGGTCAGAGCATGCAGATATACATCTCCACGGTCGATTCGACTGGCTGTCTTCAGCCTTTGCTTCCTGGCGTCCCGTCATGGTAACCGTGTGGTCGGTGTAGTCGGCCATTGACCGTTCATGTAGGAGCCTGGTTCAACGTCCCACGTCAGTATTCGACGTCATCCCGTATGCTTCCTGTGTACATTCATTCAACCCTGTCCCATCTCTGTTCGCTGAAGCATAGCTAAAGCTCTATTTTCTCAGAACTAAAAAGCCCCTCGAGACGCATCGCCCAACCTATCAGGGTGACTGTAAAGCCGAGCAATCGACCAGGCGAAAGTAAACAATCGTCGATGCCTACGAAAAGATCTTGTCTGCCCTCCTAAGTGAACAGAATGCAGACGCTTCAGAGCCTCCGAACCCTGCAGGTAACATTTCTTGCAGCCAAACGGAATTGCACAGGGCGCAGATCAACTGCTGCTACTGCAGCTTGCCCAACATGGATTGCGCAGAACAGGAAAGGACGCGAAAGTAAAGGAGAGGATGGGGATACGGCATATAGGCCACTATGGCCGTGAAAGAGGTCGCGGTGGCTCAAGATCTGCGCAATGTTATATCCTATACACTGTTACGCTGTACCGATTTGACTCATCGCCGCCATGAAGTGCAGACAAATCTGATCCGAGAGCGAACTCAAAATCTGCAGACCTGTACTCCGTACTTTAAACACTTTTAGCCCGAGCCAATACAGCTTGCGAGCATGCCGCTCAACACTGGCGAATAGTCCGGATTAGAGCATCGAGCACAAGACGAAAACCAAGTGGATACTCTGTGGTCGGATAACAAATCGGCCACGGAAGGGGTATTGACTTCCTTGTTCTAGACACCAGCCGGTCCCTCGGGAGGGGTCAGGAGGGTGGCATTCTCGCCGAACGAATACTGGACCACATCTGGGTCCGACGATCAGACGGCCAAGATGTGATATGCGAGGACGGAACAGGTGCAGCAGACATTCACCGGTCGCTTGGATGGGGCCAGAGCAGCGGAATCCAGGGAAAAGAGCCTCAATCTGCGGCCAGAGGGCCACTCAACGAGCATACGCCCATAGGGAACTCCACGGTATGGCTATCACGTGACTCGTTTGTGGTCAGTGATATGCTTGCGAAGAGGTAATACTTGCTCTCCCATAATGCAATAATGAAAATCATGAACTCTCATGCCGCCGTAACACTAGAGTTAAGGAACACTTCTGGAACATGACACTACCAACAAAAACTGTGGACAATTCTATATAAGGAAGAGCAGTTAGACGCCATTATTCGTATAGTAGCACCGCTCTCTTCGACTGACGTCTAAAGGAACACGAATGGTCAAGTACTCAAGCCAAGGAATGCACTTGGCACGCTCGCTTTGTTTGAACCCCCTTGTCGACTTTCAAACGGTTAACAAATATAGTTGTTGGACAAAATGATTTATAAGTCAAATCGTGGGACGTGCTGAGTGTGCATATCCCAAGCGTCTTCGACATATTGAGAGCCCTTCATCCAAGAAGAGTCCGCTGGGATTTGAGCAAGCATACAACGCTGTCTAGACATCAATGGGTTAATGCAATAATGATTCCATAACCAGACTTTCTACCAATTAACTGGGTTGACTGAGGACGTGGCGCAGGATACAATGCATTACGCTACTCCCCAATCGTCTGCTCGATTTACGGGGCGTTCATACGTCAAGCAGCCATCGCTGCGATCCTGCTAATATAATGTTGGGAGATGATGCGTAGGAGAATCGCAATGGCCACATTCGTAAAAACATCGCCCAATCCGCCAACCGCTGCCGGACCGTGGAACCTAAAGATGCCGAGCGCCGCGTCCGCCTCAAAGGTGTTGCCGCCAGTAGGCTCAAAGGTAGCGGCGGGCTGACCCCCGTTGGACACAGGGACGAGCACCCAACCCCCCAGCTTGTCGGAGATGGCACCTAGGAAAGATTTGAGTGTAGATTTAGACTTCGGCTTGGTCCACTGCCAGGTCTGGGAGTGCCCATTGACTTCGACCTCGAACGGCCAGGCGGCGCCCTCATGGAACTCGCTCGTTTCCTTGAAATTGACGCTGAAGCCGTCGAAATTGATGGTGCTCTTACTGCTGAAGGTGTGGCGACTCTCAATGGTACAAATAGGCAAGGTGCCCGACTCGTACGGGCCCGGCTTGATCTTGAGCCTGCTGCTCGAAAACATCTTGGCCGAGTAGGCGACTGGGCCCTTGAGCTGCGGTCCCAGTTCGAGACAGCTAGTGCCACCGCTAGTCATGACATTCCAGATGTGGAACTCGGTAGGCAGTCTGGTGAAGCCAACACGGGGATGATAGCCATATGATTCTCCCGTACCGCGGTGGCCACCTGGAGGCGGATACGGAGCTTGCTGGTAGCCTAGAGGAGGTTGGTAGGTGTTCTGATAGTACGGCAGTTGGCCAGGCAGAGGCTGCATGGTCAGATCTCCGGTGGGGGGTGGGCCAATTGGTGGCTGAAAGCTTTGGTGATGGTGGAAGGGCATGATGAGTGCTGCGGTTGATGCCCGGTCGAAAGTCGATGAATTATCGTCTGGAATTTCAGGGAAATGGATTATAATTCAGATCGAGGTTCAGAGGCCTCGTCAAGAGAAACCAGAATGCAAGAGAATGTAGAAATTAAGAGGACACTATCTTATATGTCAGCATTGACGGCTGTCACCTGGCGCATTCGAGAAATGACCCCACCCGAACTGGTATCATTCCACACGGACACTGAGCACTGCACACAAGCCATGCAACACCACATTAGGATATAGAGACAGGATTACTCAAGCTGACAGTACTAGTGTCCATGGAGCCAGGAAGCTCAGCCACCTTTGCGAAAATTCAAGCATAGCAACTCAAATCGACGCAATGTAAGTACGCCAAGCCATAATTCCGTCTATTTCCATAACTTTCCCTTCGCGCAGCGTACCAGGGGTGCAAAGAGTGGGAGTGTGGTGAGATGCAAATCATAACCCGATGTAGAAAATAGATGGCCAAGCAGCTATACGGGAACTTTACCAAGTTGCATACTTGGCGCCAATCGACACCTCTTCGCCACGAATCGTCGAATGAAACCAAGGTTTGAAGCGCGCCAACATAAGTCCACACCTACACAACAAGGAAGTCGGCCTTCACTTTGGCAAGGTCAGTCCAATCAGGAGTCACTGTGGCCGAGCCCTTTGGTACTTCTATCAAATAGTCCACCGACAAAGTAAGCAGGGTTGGTACAGGCGGGAGTTTAATCCAGGCTGCTCTGCCTCACATTGGCAGTCAGGGTCCAAGGAAACGGTCTTCTATTCTTCGCAATACATTGTCAACGACGGTGCTAGAAAAATGATATACCTACAACTACGAATAGGAAAGCGCTCCGTGTATGAGATCTGCATCGACGCTTGATATGTTGACTCGTGCATCGTAAGGGTGATTATATGAATAGAGCGGGGTCTATCATGGAACGATATCCATTCCATTAGCAATAGCTAAGTGAGAAAAGTTACTTCCACGACCAGTAATAGCTGTGTACTGGCGCTGGTCTAACTACTAGATCTCATAATACAGTTACCGATATAGCGGCTCAATGCCTAGATGGCCGCTCCACGGTGATGTGCAAACCTTTGTTCTGTTGGTGATCGCCACAGTTCGGTCTACACCTGCTGGTAGCGTGTGCGTAAAATGGTTTAGTGACATTAAGTGCAAAGCGTCCGGAGAAAATATGATGACTACGGGATTTGATGCGAGTTCTCCGAGCGCTCGAAAATCTAGATGGGATGCCTTTGTGAGTGGCAGCACTGTAGATCTTTAGTGTAACGTCCTTCTTCGTCTGCCTAGAGGAGACTTTGCCGGTCGCGACCCAGTGTACTGGCTTCGGGTCGTCGTACCCAGGACATTCCGTGCCGGCCTTTAGGCACTTCCTGCAAGATGGAAGCGTGCGATCGCACACAACCGTCGTTTGAGCAACTCTCAACAGTGGCGGTTCATATCTCTTTCCAGATTCGGCTAGTCTCATGCTTACCTAATGAGGTTTGCACAGTATGAATGATCGTGGAAATTTAGCGGGAGCAAAAACATCTGCTTTTCGGATGTCGTTGGCGACCGCGAGATTGCTGTGGATGTAAGGAACTAGTATGGCCAGTTGCGATACTGATGAAATGGCGGCATCTCAACTCAATCGTAGCATCATGCGCCCCACCCTGCTAGCATCAGCATCTAAGGCTTCTATTGAGCTGCGGCCTGGCGCAATCGGGCATCTAGATTGGCCCTGCTCTGGGACGGACGATGATGCCAGTCCCGGGCATTGGGAGTTCCAAACAGGATCCCGCCATCCTGCCATGTCTAACCTTGATTGATTGGCTGATCTGCTTCCAGCCACGATTGTGTGTAAGGCCAACGCGACGCAGCACCCAACCAACGAATAGCGTGCTTCAGCCTCCAGATGACGGATTTGGCGGGACTTGCCCCAAACAAGCAACGCTCAAACGAATCGCTGCAGCCATGTGGGATCGCTGAAGCTTGAGGTCATCGGCCCCTCAAGCTTTGGATGCCCTCTTATATCTGGATTGTTTTGGCTGGACGTTGCTTCGAGATATCCGTCAATTGACATATCTGAGGCTTTGCAACCGTCACAATGCCGATGGGCGGCCTTCTTTCATCCTTTGTCGCCGCCGTGCAAGCCTCATTGTCCGTTCTACTCGTCATTTCCTACGGCGGCATCGCAGCCAAACTGGGGCTTCTCGACTCGAGCAATGGCAAAGCTATCAGCAAGATATGCGTCAAGATGTTCCTCCCAGCGCTCCTTCTTATCCAGATTGGAACAGAACTGCACCTAGGCTCGGCTCATCGCTACCTCATCATCCTGGCTTGGGCTTTCATATGCCACGTAATTAGCTTTGCGATTGGCATCTTTGCGCATTTGGTATTTGGGCTGCCGGATTGGGTCACTGCTGCCATCATGTTCAACAACACTACAAGCTACCCGTTGCTGTTGATTCAGAGTTTGAACGAGACGGGCATCTTGGCAAACCTGATTGTCAGTGACGACACGACAAGGGCTATGATAGGGAGGGCAAAGAGCTATTTTCTGGTCTTTGCGACCGTCAGTAGTTGCTTGACATTCGCGGTTGGCCCGCGATTGATCGATTCCGAACATGCGCCGGAATCGGATGACGACAAGACGCTCGATGAAGAGGAAATCGACGATGCGGTGGCTGATGAGCGGGATGTAGAAGGCGGAGGAAGCGCCTGGCCGCCAACTGAGCAGACTGGACTACTGGCACCTCAGCCTCATCAACGGCAACGGAGTCGCCATGAAAGCGTCGTAGCGATAACCTTTTTCCCCTCAGCGCCAAAATTTACAACCGTGAAACGACGTCCGTGGTACGGAAGACCTTTCACGAATACTATTCAAATGTTTTGCTAACTTACAAGTAGTAAGTAACTAATCTTGTTTATTATGCTATACGGCCCTGTGGTGAAGGTAGCCTGAACATGTCTTGAACATGTCCTAAGCAGCAATTCTAAAACTAGAGCAGTGCTAATCGTGTCGCTACTTTCAGTCTACATCCCACATCCACGTTGGGCCGACCTGAGCCCAAGAGCGCAGTGGTGGCTGCTCTTTTTCTACGACTTCTTGAACGCGCCATTGCTCGGCGCTGTACTAGGAGTGATTATCGGATTGACTCCTCCCCTTCACCGCGCGTTCTTTGAAAGCACATACAACGGCGGAATCTTCACTGCATGGCTAACAGAGAGTTGGAAGAACGTCGGAGGGCTATTCGTCCCGCTCCCGCTCATTGTTGCGGGCATCTCGCTCTACACATCCTACCAGGAAGCGAAGCAAGGCGATGGATCAAGGACTTCCATCCCACGAGCTACCACAACTTTCATTCTAGTTGTGCGCTTCATACTTTGGCCAATCTTCAGTATTGGCGTCATTTATGCTATTGTGCAGCATTCCGGACGCCACGGCATTTTGAGTAGCGATCCGATGCTCTGGTTTGCAATGATGCTCATGCCGACAGGGCCGCCGGCGATGAAGCTTATTACTATGGTGCAAGTTAGTGATGCTGGTGTGGACGACGAGAGGAGGATTGCAAAGATTCTGACGATTTCATATATCATTAGTCCGATACTTGCGGTTACAGTTGTCGGGGCTTTAAGAGCGAGTCAGGCGGCAATTTGAGGAAGCTTGACTGGGAGATGAGAGTTTTCCTTGAGCAATATGGTATGCTCTAGTCTACGTCGTTCATTTCTGTTCCGTCATTGGTCCCGTTCTCTCGCATTACACGATGCTAAGCGAGGCATTTTTGTCGAAGAGGTACCAATTCGGTCGCTGTTGAAGTCTCCACGGTGCTATTGCCGATCGACTATGAATGCTAGGACCGAGTGGAATCACTGTCTGTGTAGAAGGACCGAAAAACTTTCAATCATCGCCGCCGAACTCTTACCGTGTATCCTCAGTGAAGTGTGATCATGAATCTCTTGGATTTGACATCGGTGATAAACATACGTGACCTACGAAAGTAGGTGCGGTTGATCCTGTCGTTTGTGGGTGGGTACCAGGCAATGAGAGCGTCAGCCGCAAGCAATAGCTTACCATCCTGTCTTCGAACGCCTTCTTGTTCTCTGCTTGTTCGAATTATCTGCAAATTTCAGACATACGAAGATTTCCGAGCATGCACAAGTTCTCCTATTCTTGATCTCCGTATTTTTCCTCGTCCACTATAGATTTGTGCACTACAACAACCTAGCAACAGCTTTCAGCCATGGAATCTCTAAGTGATGAAAGACCATTTTTGCGACACGAGTAAGCTGTACAACCAAATTCGGCCTGAAGTGTCATACAAAACGACAGCCATCTTTGCCCAAAGCCTACGTGCATGCGACGGGCCGTATATTAAGATGGCAATTCCGAGACACGGGTATTTGGTACTTGACAACTATATAGCGGGAGGAAATAAGCACTGTGAAAGGCAGCCGCTGTCTGACGGGCGCGGGTGGGTCCCCGTGTAACATGTGCCAGGATGCGAGATAGATGTATATGTAGGTATATGAGTCGGTAATACCGTCTCTGGTAAGAGAGATGTGGGTTTAGTCATGCCGACGCGCGTTGACGAGTGTTGTTATAGAGAGACAAAAGTTGCAAGTTAGTAGGATGTGATCTTCGCCGAAGATCGATCAACAATAGGATGCTAGTTCACAACTGCCGGATCGACAAGTGCATCATTGTGGGCTGATCGGCTCGCTGTTGGAGAAGAGGCGCCAGACTTTCCGTGCCTTCCTATAGTAAGGCATGATAACGTGTATAGAACGTTGGGATTATAATAATTGAAATGCGGAGAAGGGTGGCGATGATACCTGCTCGGTACCTGCATGATGTAAGCTTTGCTTTGATTATAGTAGCTCAGGGTTCTCAAAGCGACAGAGGGCTTCGTAAAGCCGAAGTCGGTACTATAAGCCCAGGATGGCGAAAATGATGACACTTCTCAGCACACTGTTCGAATTTGCAACGTCGTTCGTTGGCGTGTATAGAGTGACAGAGCAACAAATCTCGGATATTCTCGAAGGATGTGTGCATGCAGAGGTCGAACGTTGGAGCATCGACACTAGGGAGTCGAGACGTGCCGTGATCCGCTGCGGCAATAATTCCCCGAAAGCAAGGGAGAGCCATTCGAGGAAACGCCTCATGGTACAGGCGTTCAACATTGATCCTTGACTGGCTAGAAGGGGGAAATTGCGCAGTGTCTTAGCGGGCAACCCTACAGAAAGGGCAAATGTCTTTGGCGAAAGGAAGAGCTAGGTATCTACGGTTCCGTTTGTTTCGCATGGATTGATGAAGCAAAGGCAGGTAACTCAGGCACCAAATTTTTCTGATTCGATGTGTGGAGCATAATCTGTGCCTGACCACGGAGCAGCGAAGGAGAGGTCGCTGAAGAGTGGAGACGCCAAACGGGTGTTTCTATGGGCGGAGTTTGCCGTCCCCAGCTTGCTGCAGCTTCTTCTGTGGCTTGCGTCGAACAGCAGGAGACTCTCAGGTGTTGCTCTGACTGGGTAATGGGCAGATGATTCCAGCTGTCAAGCGTCGTCCACACACACACACGCACACACATGCACCAGCTGCAGGATGCACAGCAGGACAGAGAGTGCGTGAAGGCCGTCGCACGTGGTTGCTCGATAGTGACGGATATCGATATATTGGCGGCTTGCCCAGATGCAGTATTTAACCAGCCAGACGCGGCCAACCAGGCCAGCAAGCGGACCTTGGAGCGACAGCAGGGCGCAGGCTTGGTCGACCAAGTCCCGGGCAGCTACGACGGCAGATGGATGACGAATCTGTGCAACCTGTTTGCAGGCCGAGATTGAAGAAGCGGAGAGGGCATTCTGGTAGATGAGGTGGTGCAAAATCCCGAGATGAGCATGCTGAGGCAGGTGTTCGCGCCAACGGCTCGCCCTGCAGAAAATAGATTAGACTTCTGCATCATGGACGCCACCTTGCCAGGAACGGCCATGGCCCAGCCGTCAGCCGGCGAGAAAGGGTGCAAGCAAAGTACATATCGGATGCTCCCCTCACCGGCCAGCCTGAGCATCGCTGCACGTCGAAGTGTCCGTTGCAACACCACGATTCCACCAAGCGACGACTTGGAGCGTTTGGGACGTTTCTTTGTCTTCTTTTTTAGACCCTCGCCCGCGTGCACATCACAGTGTCTGGCCCCGGCGGGAGAGACGAAACACGCGCGGCTTACAGTAACGAGCCAGGCCCGACCCACCTACCCCCAACCAACAGCAGCCCCGGCTGGCCCTCAACTCATCTTATTGCACGCTGCTGCTGCTGCTGCGGCTCCTTCCTGAAGCCTTCTCACCACCTTGGGCATTCTCACTTCTTCGTTCCCCTCGGCCTCCATTGTTCTCGTCACTCGTTACCTTTCTTGTTCTTTGCGCCTTCTTCCTGCCTCTTCAGGCGCTCCTTGGCCGTCGCCGCGTCCCGATTGTGCTCGTTTAGCGCCGGACTTCCCTCGATCGCTCCTTCTTTGTCTGCGACCTCCAGGCACAGCATCCCTCGCATTAGATTCCCTCAGAGCAGCGGACATTCAGCTGAGCAGCCTCGCAAGTCGCCGGGTGTGACGTTGCTGACAGCTGGCCCAACTCGCTTCTTGCTCTTGGACTGCCGATCCCCTGAATCCCCGCGACGACGTCCGTCAACATGTCCGCCCGCGCGTTGAGAGGTAGGAACTGTCGGCTATGACCACTTGTACAAGGCTAACTTGTCCAGAAATCGAGAATGTCTTCCGGTTACAAAAGCGCTGCGTCCAGTGCGAGAAGCTCCCGCTGTCATGCGAAGGCCTCGCGTGCCCGACCGGTCAAGTCTGCGTCCAGACTTCTCAGACGTGCGACGTGTGTCCATCCGTAAAATGCGCAGTCGATCCTACCGCAGGGCCCTCTACCCCTAACAAGCCGAACGTTGGTGCGATTGCCGGCGGAGTGATCGGAGGAGTGGCCTTCATCGCTATTCTTACCTTCGTCATCTGGAAATATTGTCTCAAGGGCAAGAGGCGACCCATCACCGAGGGAGACTGGCAAGAGGTCGACATGACACAGCAGGAGAAGGTCGAGGATGACTTCACATCACGGCGGAGCGCGCGAGCATCGACGCATACCGTCGCCTCGATGGCTTCATCTGTCCTTACCCGCGCTTCCAACATCATCCAGATTGCCTACATCCCCGGCGTCACCAACCGCTCAGGGCCCGGCTCCCCTGACCTGCTCGTCCCGCCTGTTCCTCCGATCCCCGCCATGTCACCCTCATCTGGTATGAGCAGCCCATACTCGGCCTCCGAACAGCACTTTTTCGTTCCAGACTTCCGAGACTCGATGGCATCGACTAGCACCGCTGGCCGCACTAGCATTGCACCAAGCCTTGCGCAGCGAGGTAGCGTTGCGTCGACCATGTATCGTCAAAACGCCATCGTATCGCCGTTGCCTGCCCAGACCATTGTGCGCGGAAAAGCAGCTGTCGTCAGCGTCAAGTCTACTGCATCAAACAGCCCAGCGGAGACACCCGGCTTAGAAACACCGCCAGTGCCCCAGATTGACCCGAAGCATACCGTGAAGCCCATCCGCATCGCCATGCCTGGCCTCAGCCCAGCAAACTCGGTCCGCTCTACCGCCCAGCTAGGCCCTGTCCGCGCGCTCAACATCACCAAGAAGAAGGGATCCGATACCACTACTCCTCCCAAGAGCTCCTCAGGCTCAACTGGCAGTGGCGAAAGGACACTAGTCAACACACCCGAGGTTCTCGTTCCTTCCGCAAGACCCCTCACAGACTATTCCGTGACTTCATCTGACGACGGTGTTGCTCACGCCCGCGCTCGCAACGCCGGCAACGCCGATTCAGACTCTGATTCAGAGGACGATGATCACGCACGCGCACGACAAAGCCTTCTTCGTAATTCTCTCAGCGACCGCAGCTCGGGCTTCACCGAGATTCAAGATACGCCTACGATGAATCAAAGCCCCTTCAGCGATGCCTCGATGCTTGAACCTGCACGACCAGCCATGTCACAGCGCATCACATCCTACGACACATCTCTAGGCCTTCGCACACCAATGACACCGATTGTTGAAGAGTCCATGTCGAAACGAGGAAGCACAGTCTCTAACAGGAGAGATCAGAGTCCCTTCTCAGACAGCAACAGGAGTGACCTGTGAAACGAATGTTTTGGATGGAGCTTGATTTCATGTATGGCGTTTTGGGCGCATGCTGCCAGGTTCAGCGGACTAGGCAAGCATTTATTTACGTTGGTAAGATCTAGCCACAGCGGCATATTTCTGTTTTATTCACTTCTAGTGGGACCTGGACCTCTGGTTGGGTTGGCATCGCAGATGCATTTTTTTTGATATCCAAGGATCCATATGATCTATCTTGATATGTGCGACGACAGCACCGTTTACTTCCTCTGTATGTACTTGAGCGAGCTACAATGAAGCTATTGATACCACTCTTTCGTATTGCTTCCTTTCTCCATGGCAACTGCTGTTCTATTTGGAGATGTCAAATTCGGAAAACAGACACTTGCATAGTGAAACACATCAACATGCCAGGCTGGACAGACGTGAGATGTATCTCATGCCATTCCATTTCAAGCATACTAAGTTGCACTACAAGCACATGTGCAACGCACGTCCTCTTGTGCACCGGTGATAAACAACTGCGAAATCCCGCTGTTCCATGGTAAATAGCAAAGCCAGAACCTTCTCATGGTGGTGGGGTAGCGTCGCACAATGAGTGGATATTGGTAGTTGTGGGCACGCATGCGGTGATCGGCGTCTGGAGCTTGACAACGAGGGGCATCGGAGGGCTCCGATGTCGATCGAGGAGCTCTGATAGAGGGGCAGTGGATTGCTTTTCTTCACGTCTATTCATATCAGTTGTTCGGTTGAACAATTGAATCAAACCCCCTCTCTTTACTCTCTCTCTCTCTCTCTCTCTCTCTCTCTCTCTCTCTCGTCACGCTTTCAAACTCTCACTCTCAGTAGCCTTAAGCAACGCACTCTACGTGTATCCCACCATCACTGTCCAGCTAGCTCAAACCCCAAAGCTAAACACCTCGTATGCCCACCTCTCACGCAACACAGCGCATCGAAGCTCTCTCCCACCAATTGAACAACTTCCTCAATCCCTCCGCGCTACCTTCGACCATGACCACCCCAGACAAGAAACCCCCCATCACATGCCACGTCCTCGACACAACCCTGGGCCGTCCCGCCGCCTCCATCCCCGTAACACTTACTCTGCACAATCCACAGACAAGTACAAGTGGGAGTGTGTCTGCGTCGATAAAGTTCAGCGGAACGACCAACTCCGACGGCCGCGTCACGTCCTGGACGCCCTCAACACCCTTCTCATCTGACTCGCTGGAAAGCGTGTTCCATGCGGAAGGTGGTGGTGACCAGAAGTACAGCCTGACGTTTGATACGGACGAGTATTTTGGGGCAAGGGGGGTTAAGACGTTTTTTCCGGAGGTGGAGGTCAAGTTTGTAGTGAGGCACGAGGCGAAAGGGGAGCATTTTCATGTTCCGGTTTTACTGGGGCCGTTTGGGTATACAACATATAGAGGTTCATGAGCAGAAGAAGGTGTGTACAGACTGGCGGCGAGGGGAGGATTATTTTGGTTGAAGGTTTGATGAGGCGTGGTGCGTCTTCTCAGGCTTCAGTGCTAAGATGCGGGATGCACATGAACATACTATTTGGATTGACTGGTACCTGTCGCGAAGGCTCGAGGCACTGCGATGAAGTGTCATGTTTATGTATCGTGTCTCAAGAGAGTCGTTCTGATCATGATACCTAAGACAGGAAGAAACCGAAGAAATCCTTCCAAATCGCCCCGTGTCAATCTTTGTGACTTTCGGCTCTTCATCATGACTCTGCAGCTCGTACTACTTGACGGCACCGAGCTCCATGTTCACTGAGCTCACGCTAAGCAAGCACAAAGTCTGGAGTATTATATCCTTCCACTATGCTCGCTAAACTGCAACAAAGGTATTCTAAAACGAAATCGACGATTCGTAAGGCTGTGTGAGAGCTAGCAAGCATCATCACTTATCGAGTCGAGTACATCGATCGGCAAAATACCTACAAATCGTTGGTCGGGCCTGGCGCCAGGGTGCTGGATTCGGCATCTGGCAAAACGGAGCACGAATGCCGTCCACGGTTGTGATGAATCGGCCCCAACAGCCTCATCCTCGATGGCATTCTCGTCTTCTCTCTCTCGTCTCTCGCTCTCGCTCTCGCTCTCCCTCGTCCTCTGCCCTTGAGACTGTCGCGCGCTCCTCGGCCTTGGAGCAGTTGGTCGAGACACACATAGCACGCGACGAGGCTTGAAATGAAATGAAATGAAATGAAATGCGTCGACGTGCCTTTGTCGCGCCATCTCGTGGGAAAAGTGAATTGAGCTCAGCAACGGCAATATGGCCGCCGGGCGTCCAGGTTGCCTCTTGTGGCAGGGCGCCAAAGGGGTAGGGATCGTCGTCAGCGGGCAGCGGTGAAAGCGGCCCTGGCGGTGATTGGGCACACGAGCCTCGGGGCACGGGCGTTGATTATGAACCAAGATCACGTTATCGCACTTGGCAAAAGCTGCGTCACTCCCAGAAATTGCTCGCTCGTCCTGCCCTCTGACCTCATCGCGAGAACGCCTCACTGTCATCGTCACCACCAGCACCATCCCCGTCCACGCCTAGGAAAGAGCCTCATTGAGGTTCAGAGCAACGTACTGCACCCCGCCCGCAGCCCAGTGTATCCGAGTCGGTTGGGGCCTCTGCACAAGGGCGCGACTGCGCTGCAAAGACACTGCGACCGGCTGCGAGCGTCATTCCAGGGGCTTGACGTCACTGTTAAACTTGGACAACCACAGCCAGCACCACCGCAACCTCGTTGGCGGCAGTCGATAATATCAGTATTCGGATTCGAGAAGGCTACCCCGCAGTTGGCGCACTCGATCCCTCTGCCCAAGGTACGTAGCTGCGTTGTTGCTGTCGCTGCTGTTATCGCCGCTGCCCTTTTTTGCCACGTCCCCAACCGCCTGCGACAGCCCTCGCGCCGCGCTTCCATCCGCACCCAGCGTGTCGCATCCCCAAAGCTGCATCACTGCACGTCTCCATATTGAATGCGCTGACGATCTCGCGTCCTAAACAGCGGCCCTGCGACCCGAGTCTAAAGCCTGCGCGCGCCGTTGTCGAGCGAGACAAGTCGTGTGTGTGGAGCGTCGAGCGAGAGAGGAGAGAGCAGTAGAGATACAGGCCCCAGTACCACAAGCGATCGCCCCAAACACAATTGCTACGTCATCACCCCAGAGTATGGCTGCCGCAACTCAAACTGCGCGAACCTCCCCCCAGAACTCCAAAATGTCCTCCCCCCAGGACAGTAAAAATAGTCTTCCTGTCGTGACTAAGACTGAAGGTGTGTATGCCCTCGCTGTCGCCCAATTCCCCTCGCCACAGCCTCGCCCTTTCTACCTCCTACCCCTTCACCCACTCGCACCTGCGCCTGCATCATTTGTCTCTTTCTCCTTCTCCCGAGGGTCGCGAGCATGACTAACCATGGTGTCGCCGACAGAGCCAACCAAGGGTGAGACTGCAAGTAAAGATCAGCGTGAGTGATACCCTCTTGCGGTCGACGACTCTGTTGTCACCCATCTCATCCGTCGTCAGCACACGATGCTAACCGTCACAACAGCTGCGACCGCGGAAGCTGCCACCAACGCGGACCTGAAGCCTGCGACGACCAATGCCCAGCCGCTGGCGCCTCCACCAAAGCCCGCACCCTCGACGACTGGTGATACGCCAGACTACTTCAACACTGTACACAATCCCTTTTCACTGGAGCCCAACGTCTTCGAGCAGTCTTTCGGCGGCAACGGCAGCGTAGAGACACCTGGTGGCCGTACCATTCTCCCACCCGTCGCCAACATTACGTCACCCTCACCACTACCAGGTATCACACCTGGTTGGCAGTCGTTGCGCGCAGGACCTCTGAGTCCTGCTATGCTTAGTGGGCCTACAGGCCAGACCGACTACTTCAGCGAGTCGTTCAGAGGCTTCCCGACCCCCAACGAATCCTCCCTCCGCACTGGGCTCACACCCGGCGGCGGTGGGTCTATGTTCCCAGCCCCCAGTCCTAACACCCAGGCCATCTTCAATCTCCAGAGCGCTGGTGTCACTCCTGGCACTGCTGACTTCCAACAGTCTGCTTTGCGCGCAGCTGCTCAGGCTAACCACAACAAGCCAATAACAAGTGCACCGACCTCTCAACCCGAAGCAGTAACCGCAGGAATGGATCGGCAAAATAACTTCCAGCCACAACAACAGCGGCCTCAAAACGACCCATACGCAAATCATGACGTCAGTAGTGCGGCTAATGATCTCTTGTCTTTTGCAAGCCAGAATGGCGGCGCTCGTAACGGTCAGCCACCGTTCTCCATGCCTCAACAACAGCAGTCGATGAACGCTGGACACATGCCTGTCCAACCCGTCAACCAAAACCATGGTCGTCGCGATACCAAGGGATCGATCAATAGTATTCAGTCTGCAGAGACTGGCGACTTTTCAGAAAGCGGCCAGAGTGAGCAGACCAAGACAGCCACGCGCTCACGTGCGAAAAAGGGTGCCGCTAACGGCAAACAAGCTGCTGGTACCAAGCGCAAGGCTGACGACGGCCCTAAAGGAGGTAGGAAGAAGAGCAACGCTGCCCCGTCGATAGGAGATGAGATGGAGGACGATTCTGAAGATGAGAACAACATCAAGGAGGAAGAATATGATAGCAAGGGCAAAAAGATGACCGACGAGGAGAAGCGAAAGAATTTCCTTGAACGGAATAGGTACGCCCACTTCCATTCACCCGTTCATTAATGACATTCCCACTGACTTTCACCAGGGTCGCCGCACTCAAGTGCCGACAACGTAAAAAGCAATGGCTGGCCAACCTGCAGTCCAAGGTCGAGCTGTTCAGTACGGAGAACGATGCCTTGTCTGCTACTGTCACGCAACTTCGCGAGGAAATTGTCAATCTCAAGACTCTACTCCTTGCCCACAAAGACTGTCCAGTCTCGCAGGCGCAAGGCCTACATGGTGCTGCTATGAACAACTTCCTCGGGAGTGACATCAACCACCAGAATCCCTATGGGATTGCGCAAATGGCACCCAACGGCGTTCATATGATGCCTATGCAGCCTGGCCAGATGATGAACCGGTTCGTATACCCACCCCCTCGGATCCCGAGTGCTGCCGAACAAGAGAACGCACACTATTCTCCGAAATACTAGACGTAGCTCACTCTCTTCCAGGTAAGCATGCCGGAGTAGGCTTGCTGTTAAAGCTTGCAATGCTGCGTTAAGACCGCAGCGTCAAGGCCACTCTTGACACGTCATAGTTGCTGATCACGGCCATCACGATCAAGACGAACACACTTTACGCCCTTGTAATTCACCGCACATTACCCTTTTACTCTCTTACCCCGACGTCACTTTCAAGATGCATGGACCGGCGTCTCAGATCTTGGCGTACGTCATGCTGGCATCTTCCTCACATCAGGGAACCCAACACTCCCTGACTAAAATACATTTCGTACCTTTCCTTATCGGGCCTGTCGGCGGGAAACAGGAAAGCAGACTACGCGAACATGAACGCTCTTGTCGATGATTCGACACATTTCCTTTAGTAACCTGTCTCCAGAGCGTGTACATATGGTGGAACTCACTTCACTGGTGTTGCGGAGCATATACACCAGTCATTTCTTGCTGTTGATTGTGCGTACTCTACGCACCTTTTGGCGTAACGGTCTCCTAGCTATTCCCTTTTATTCGTCTCTGGCTTTGGGCCATCCTTTCCTTTTCGGCGGTGTATTTTTGAAAGACTTTGGTGGTAGGCTTCCCGCCTCTTTTGTTTCGAGTCTACGGCAACAAATAGGGTGGCAGGCGTAGTGAAGGAGATATGATGCATTGCATGTTTGAAAGGACGTGCTGATGTGAGATGTGTACGTATACGCGAATGCAATGGAGTCTTTAATTCAATACGTTCAGTGCAGCAGTGACCTCTGATTGTTCTATGACTTGATAAGTGAGAAAGCTACAGGTCTCTTGCTATTGGCTCCCGGCTTTTCGTTTCTGCATTCTCCGACTCTTGCACTCTGCCGGTGAACTGCGTATGGGGCAGTTCGTGAGTGGGGTATTTTCAATGGTGTATGGATATAGCAAAGTGTAGAGCTGGAAACGTTAAATTTAAACCATGGATGAGCATTCTGTGGTACCATGATTATTACTGCCCACACCAAAGCCGACTCCAGAATCGAAAGCGTCTTTCAAAGCTTAGCGCAACAGCTGTTTAAAACTCTTAATTTCAGGTAGTAGGGACGAGCAACTATAGGTCTGACAGGACAGACAGGCTTCCATTCCGCAAGTGTGGCATCTTAACATATCAATATACACGAGGGTATGACATAGTATAATATAATATACTATACTTCACGCCCGCTTATCCAACTCCATCCAAGTATCTATTTCCCATATATCTATTCCAAGACCTAGACAATCCTTCCCTTCAGGTTACTCTGCCTGAACTAATATCTGCCCTCACTACTCGCAACGTCGCTTACTACTTTCGTCCCTTATACTTTTTAAAGCTTTCACCTTCCCCCTTCTATTCTACGAGACTTGAATCATTTCTGTCTTGTCTATTATAGCACTACCATTTTACTCATCTACCCGCCTAAGGCTAAGGGAGTTTAGCATATATCTTTTTTTAGGGGAGGTTGTTTTATGGACTAGTAGAAGGGGGGGATCAGTATCTTATTTGTATGAATAAAGGAGAAGGAGAAGGAGAAGGAGAAGGAGAAGGGTGGAATAGATGAGTAGGGATTTTGCTTAGAAAACTCTTAGATAGGTTGCAGAGGAAAGCAAGAAGAAACAGGAATAGATAGGTGGCGGCATAGAAGTATGATGGAGGTAGATGCGAGGACAGAAAGAGCGCTATAGTTAGGGTTTGGAGATGGAGATGGAGATGGAGACTCGAGGGGGTTTGAGGAGAGAGAGCTATAGGATGGAGTGGTGAGAGTTTGCGCTCGACAAGGGATGCTAATCATTAGAGGAGAGGAGAGGTTCGTAATTGAATCGCGCGAACATTGTGGATGAGCTTGCGAGCGAATGGCAGGAAGAACATGCTTAGCAAGGGGAATGTACTGAGAAAGCAGAAATTGCATACCGTATGCTACATAATTTACAGCATAACATGCGACGAAGGTCCTCGCAAATCAATCATGTCAACAAATCACGCATGCGGGACGCTCCATAGTCAGGATCGCGAATCTGAATATATACTAGAAATAACGTAGATATGGATGCGGGGAGGAGCCTCAAGGAGGCTTCTGTGTGACTGTAAACGATTCTACTTTACGTTGTGATTGTTTTACGTATTGTTTTACACTCGTGTCGGCCCCTAGTAGTGTACAATGCTGCCACCGGTCACCTATAATGAGCTCCGATACTCAACACCCAATGTACCACTTGCGTGAGCATCGAGCTCGTTTATAGTGCCTCGAGAAGTTATTTTGAAGGCTTCGATTCGTACCGCTCCGTTCGTGCGCGGTCCAGTGGATGGGTGAACGTTTTGGATAGGGCTCGCGGGTGATACGCGTGTCTAGCATCGAACATCGCTGTATAAGTTTTGCGATACGGC
Organism: Phoma sp. ATCC 74077; assembly: GCA_033682645.1. Taxonomy (NCBI): domain Eukaryota; kingdom Fungi; phylum Ascomycota; class Dothideomycetes; order Pleosporales; family Didymellaceae; genus Phoma; species Phoma sp. ATCC 74077. The sequence goes on from JAWDJC010000003.1 coordinate 617,281, forward strand.
AGGATTTGTCTAAGAGTGCTAGTCTTTTCAATAACTACAATCCGCGTATCGATGAGCCTCGCAGGCATTTCAAGCACGAGTCGTTCGACCCGATCGAGCTTTCGTGTCTGCAGATGCATGGCTACATTTCAACGGCTCCGTTGGTTTCAAGGTGCTGCGCCCTTGAGCGACCGATATTACGAAAGGATTATACAAGCCAGGTACTTGGCTGTCAAAGCCAGACTTCGTGGTAGATTGGGCGACGCAGATGACTGCAAATCGTAACGAAAGAGTCCCCGGTGTCAAGAAGATAGAACAATAGCTGAAAAGTTCCGAGCATCTGCCAGTTGTAGAGCGAGATCATGTTCGTGGAGCTGTCCACTGGACTAGGGAAAGACTTAGGCAGTCTACTCACCAACTCTACCTTAGTTTCTCGAGTAGAGTCACAGGCCTCCAAGAGATCGGATCGGAGCTGAGCGAATTCGGTGGTTCCAGATAGATCGCCATCTGGCCTAGCGCAAGTACTGAAGTCATGGCTTCGCACCTCTTATTGGCTGCCCTATCTTCATCCCTGGGCTGTTCTACTTGTCACTAGTAAAAGTAACCGGTCATAGACTTGTACAAGCAAGTTCTGATTCTGTCGCTTCGTATAGAGAGGGTGGCGGTAGTCTCGGATGTTATTTTACTGATCGTCGCACATCGATGCCGCATCTGGAATGACCGCCTCACATTTCTAGGGCCATACAAAGGGCGATCTCTATCAGCATAATTGCAAAATGTCATCGGATAATGTTACTCGGCCCTGGAGGAGCCGAAAGGCGCTAGAAGGGACTTGTTCCTCGGTGCATACCCTGATTGAGCGATATCATCCCGAAGGACTATAATGGCTTCATGAAAGAAGGCAAAACAGGTGAGGTAGGCTGGGGAAAGAAGGACAAGCGCTAAGAGGCCGTTCATGCTCCACGGACGACTGACTTCGAGCTGCGTGTGACATATTCTTGTGAAAGGAATCGCCTTCTCACTGGCTGCCCCGCGAGTGTCTCGTTCATGCCCTTCGGAGCCGCCAGTATTCCAGCACGGACATTGATATTACAGTAATCTTTAAGCAGTCACCGTTCACTAACCCGGCAAGTGGCGCTGACCAGTCGTGCTGGCCAGTCGTTCGGTGGGGCGCCAGCAGGAGGCGTGGGATGCGACCGAGCGTGCGGAATTGCATTTCTTTCGGTATATTCGGAGTCTGCTTTCACGTCAATGCAGCCTGTTATAACGTAGCAGCCGGAGGAGAAGAAACCTCGTTTCAGTGCATGACTAGTTATACCCTGCAATAGAGGTATATTAAGTAATGTGAGGCGGTCGGAGTGTTACAAGCCCTCCTTGCGTGAGAATCGCATAGCAACCCATGCAAGCAAACATTCATTTCCGAAAGGAAGTTATGAAGCGGTCTGATGTGCTGTGGTTAGGAGAGATGACTATAGAAACAGCAACACCGTTGGGGGGGTATTTGGTGTTTCTAGACGCTCTGTGCTCGGTGGAGACGACTGCGAAGACTAGTCTGAAAAATCTTAGTAACTTTGCCCGCTGGTGTGTATCTCACCTATATTTAATTTCGTTGATGTCTAGATATATACGGGCTAAGGGTAGTAGGAATTGCGCACAAGCAATTGTAGGCATAAGCAGAAGGCACTGGGTTCTCTGTGCGGTGGTCGGGTTAGAAGCTGCGGGCATCGGCAACTCGGCGGATGAGCGTGAGGATGGCTTACTGGTATCTCCACCTGAGGCGTTTAAAAGGCACATCGCCCGAACCTTTGGAATCGGTCGGGTTAGCAGCACCTGTGACGTTGTCGGCGCAGCGTTACAGACGCAATGTGTCTCAATCAGTGGGGTGTAGCAAGCCAAGAGCAACTTCACACCGGCCAATCCGTGCATAAACTGCATCAGTGACGTATGCAAATATCGCCCTAGATATGCGCAGGCTTGACTGTGGGCTTATGCTCCACTCAAGCGGTGACTTGCGTCCTTTGGGTATCGACACGTCCTCTTGCAGGTGAGGGTAGGACGGGAGACTGGATCTGAAGAGGGCTTTATGGGACCACGACAATGGCCGACGATACTTTTGTTGCTGTACTTGCAGTGGAGTACTTCGGCCTGCGCCATGTTCCGCTTTCGCTCCACCGACGTGGAGAAGACGGACGCATCTTGCCACTTCTGGCGTGTTGTAACGGTCAAGCTGGCCAGGATGACCATGGCCTACTTCTGTAGAGAAGCTGAATCTGGGGCTTCGACTCACACCACTTTACTATGCCGGAGGCGCATGAGCCTTCATAATGACTACCGACGTCCTCCCAGGGTGTCTATTGACTTTGAATCGTCAAAAACTGTATGATATGATCCCGCGTATGGAATATACTAATTTGTAAACATGCGGGGTAAGGTCCGGTGTGTAGAACAACGAGTCCTGTTTCCTGTTTCCTGTTTCTAAGGTGCAATGGGTGCTGCAGATCGATAACGGCCGCTCGGACCTTGGGCATTGGGCACACGTTCACGTACAGGCACACGTGGCCGTGATATCAGCTGCTCGGTATGCCAACAGGGAATCCTTTCTGTCAACGCATTCTGGTGAAGATGTATGATGAGGTGGAGATGCATAACGGAGGCTTGTGTGTCACCGAGCATCAATGTCCTGGGAACGATACCAGACTCCTTGAATGCGAAGCCATTGGTTAAAGAGAAAAGAGCCTCATTTCCCCTCAATATGATGTGAGACTGGTTATACACGGAGATTTGCTTTCCTGCCGAAGTACCCAGTAGTTGTGTTCCGGTGCCTTGTCTCTAGACACATTGGCGTGTTTGGCTTCTGGAGATATGGTGGTCCTGGTCAGCTTCACATAGCTTGCTGCACCTGGCCATTGCATCTAGCGTTATATTCGCGTATGTTAGACAATCCCGGGGCCTCCTACAAGGCTAGCGCCTTGAAACATGAGTTGAAATGCTGGAACCGTAATGTACATTTCCAGAGATGAGTTGTCTGAAGTTACCCGGGGGGCTTGAATGCAGCTATGCCCAGTGTATCGTTGGCTGGATGGGATCTCCCTGCGATCGTCGAATCCTTCGGGACTTTGGCGGATAAGACAGCGATGAAGCTAGTTCGCGCAGCGCAACAGCACCGGCGTCCTGTCACTCCTCGATCCGGTCGCCGTAGATGGATAGGCTAATGTGATCGTGAAACTTAACTCTGTGGTGATGATCGACATTAAAATCAGGTCGCCAAGAAGTAGCCCACACCAGCGTCGCTGCGCTTTGATGACAGCGCGCGAACCATCAAGGGCGTTCAAAACGGCCGCAGAAGGAAGGAGGAGATGTCGCAGGCTCCTCACGAGCTTATGGTGGCGAAGAGATCGTCTTAAACACCTTGGTAATTGCGAATGACCTTGAGTGTTAAGACGTGGCAGTTGTGTTGTCCGCCCTCAAGCGAAGACCTGAGATGCAAGGCACATCAAAACGGCAATGGTGTAACCGGGATTTCAGACATACCGGGCAAAACAAGGGCGTTTTTGTGAATAGCCAAGTTGTGTAGGGTGTTGCGCAGCTTCGGTCTTTCTCGCTGCCCAATGATGTTGGTTGGGCTGATAGGGCGAGAATGAGGCGAACGGCATCAGTGCATACAAGCCCAACCAGGGGACTTGCTCAATGCAGCCTCGAAACGACACTCTTGCAATCATTAGCAACCGGTGTGGTCTGTTCGTTTTGGAAGGGGGTACTAACCCAAGTTGCAAAGCCGCTGGCGAAGTATAAGATTCCATGCCCAAGCTCGACTTCAACCCTCAGCGCATGAACAGATACCACAGCTGGCACTGATCGTCTTTCATCAAGGTGGTTGCTTCAGAAATAAACCCGATCTACACAATGGCTGCCCCGAACTCGTACTTTGTCCCCGGTTATGGAATCTCAAGAGCTGTGATCCAGAACGAGATTCGCTATCATTGCGGTCCAGATGCCATCGTCCGACCGTACACCTTTCAGGTATGGTTCGTCAAGGGGCGTGATAACATGCGTCGATGGTCTCAGTGAAACTAAACAAAATCCTTAGGGACGCGATGGCTTTTTGATTACGACTGTCGGGCCTCCTTTGACCAAGGTACTTTGCTCGCACAAAGTTTCTCGCCACCGCTGACCGAAATAGGCGCAAATCGATGACTTGAAGATGTCCTCTCGGGAATACGAGGAAAAGCAATCGCGCATCGCCAATGAGTCCAACGTCTTCGTAAACGCACCGATTTCGATCAACCAACGTATACGGCGAAGCTAAAGATTTGCGGCATGTCAGTTTTCAGCACTTCAGAATGGCAGAGGATTTTGAGAAGACTCTGCCTTGTATCCTGGCCTGTCTTCGCCTGTAATACGTTACTCTTCCCTTCCCTGTCAAGTATCTTCAGCGTGCATATTTTTTTTTCAGGCGAAAACTTCTGGGTCATTCTTGCTATACGTTTCGGTTCGTCTTTCGCGGCTGGTGTTGGCGGTAATGTGTTCTGCATGGTGTAATCGTGACGAATTCCTTCCTTGGCGTTAGTGAAACAGGGGGCGGGCTACTCATAAATTAAACATTGTCGTTCCACGGTGAACTCTGCCATGCATATTATCAAAACTGCATCGCTGCAATACAATGTCGGATTTCATGACGAAAACATGGAGACACTACTCATAGTGAGTGAATTCGAAACCAAGCTTGAGGTCAACATGGGTGATACTTAGAGCGCTATACGGGGTGAACAGTTTCCTGAATTGTCGTTTACACATCTCTTGTACTTCTGCGAAATGGTGTATCGAACCCGGGTAAACGTCTTCGCACTGCGCCTGGACTCGCACTCGCCGCCCTCTCGCGAAGTCGGATTCTGGCGCTACATCAAAGAGAACTGTAGGAATGACATTCCAGCCTCTCTTGTGCGGCTGAATGCGCTCAGATCTTCGAAGCCTGAGGTGGTCCACAGCTGATGATCGCGAAAGGAAGAAGTAGTCGGGTCATGCCTGAGGAGCCTGGCGTTCGCCCCAACTTATACTGACCGGGAATCTTGGCGAGACGAGACTGGTGCCACGTCGTTCCTGGTCTTTGGACCTTTTTCGAGCGACATGGAAGATGAAGCGACAGAAGTCAGGGCGGTGACTAGGGATCAAACCGATGATGAATGGTGAGGCGACAGCAGGAGCCGCATCAAGCACATGCAGGAACCAATGAGGCGTGATTGGATAGAGGCTTTAGTAAGCTAACCGGTGAAGTCTGAAGTTATGAGGCTTAACACCAAAATTATAGATCGTCAGCAGACGCCACTTTCAAGATCTAGCTCTGAGGTCACTAAGAATCTATGGAACAAGGTATGAGCTTTTCACTTCATTGTGGATCTCTCCAAGGTTCAATATATGTTCCTAACCCTTCTGTTGTCCTTCAAAATGCAGAGCAGTTGGTCACACATATAGCGTCACGGATTGTAATGGTCCCAAGACAACCTATCAAGTCCGGAGGCCAACAAATGGATACGCAACAGCTGCCAGATGCCACGCTGGTCCAATTGTGCCATCCTGGAAACCATCTACCCTGTTCAATAACTCCTCTGTCCAACTCCCACTCATGCCCCTGATCCCTGCGATTAAACGCGTTGTCATGCCAAACTCACCAAACATGATCCTCGATCCAGCTCGCGTGAAGAGATTGACAAGTTGAACTTGCTCTAGGGCCGCGTGATCAGTGGATGAGGCTAGGTCGCGGAACAGATCTGGCCATGTCGTTTCCTCGTCGCGGAGAAATGTATGATCAAGGCTTAGGAACCTCAGCGTGGCATTCGAGTGAGCAAGAAAAAGAGCCAGGTCGGCAGCGCGATTGACTCGGAAAAGACTCAGTTTGCACGATTCTAGATGAGTGAAGGTGCAATGCCTGGCTATTTCCCCGAAAAGATCGTTTTCAAGACTGCTATAACAGCTCAGATCCAATTCCTTCACGTTTCGCGCCTTGGCTAGAAAGCGCACGACGAATGGCGCGCGATGAGTATCGAGTTCGAAACCGGAGTCAGGGTAGCGCCAGTCACGCAGGTTGAGACTGAGGACTTCCAGACGCTCAAATGCTGAATCGAAGTGGCGAAGGGATGGAGCGAGGCTCTCAAGACGGCCTATGCTAATTGCGCCGTGGTTGTTGACGGAAAGTATTGATATCACCCTGACACTAAGGTTCGTTGCGGCGATAGCGGCCATGGTGGATACGAATGGCCGGGACATTTCGTGTTGACTGCTTTCGCAGTAGCGACGACCAAATTTGCCATATTTCTTATCCATGCCTTGATATTCAAATAGAATGCTCTCCAACTTGCTGACCTTTCTGAAGACGGTGGTAAGGCATTTTTGGTCATACCTCGTCTCCGTGAAAAATGTGGCAAGATTTTCGGCGACTTTGTGATCTTCTTGATATTGTTCTTCGAGTGGGCTTTTCTTATGCGAGCCAAAAATTGCCTGTGCTTCTGAGATGCGTTTGCGTGTTTGCCAGAGGTGCATAGAATGACGGGGTGTGGCATCTATAATGAGGTGCTGAAGTGCGTTGCTAAATTGATCGTGGCCGGTGACATCAACGAGAAGGTCAAGGCTCTCGTTTGTCCATTTGAGTGTGCGTCTACGGAAGAAACGCTCTTTGAAGTAATGTAGTGTTTGTCGGCTGATGGATGAACATGTGAGGCGGGCGTAGCGAAACGATGGCAAGTCAAGATGGGAAGCAATCAGCTCGATTAATTCAGTAGGAAGCGAAGCTAACGGCATTGCTGAACCTGGCTGAGAATCAAAATGTTTGTTCACGTCTAGGAAATGGCGAAGGAGTCGGGCTACGTGGTAAGAGAGGGGCGAATCAAGGCGGGGAAGCTGATATTGACGATCACGCTATGCTAAATTTGGTATCGTACATAGACAGGGGCAATGGTTGAACAAATGTAAATCCGGAGTCAAGATCAAGATTGCTGAGGAGCATTGCGTGTCTGATAGAACCTCGTAAAAGTTTCCTTGAGCGTCCTTCTAGTCGCTGTCGCTATTAGTCTCACTGTCGTCAGAGTTGCTGCTATCCGAGGTAGATGTTACACCATCGCTGGTGGAGTCCGCATCTGAACTATCGCCGTCGTCAGACTCCGAATCCGAACTTGAGCTTTCCTCGTCGCTACTGCTGTCGGAGCTGCTTTCATCACTTGACACTTCACCTCTTCGCTTTCGTTTCTTGGAGTCTCTCCGAGGTGGCGGCGCAAGGCTTCGCATCATAGGATTGATGCCGTTCGATTGTGCAACTGCTGGCAGCACAGGTGCTGTTCGACCAAGCGCCGTCAACAGAGCCTCGGCGCGCTTCCGTCGCAGCCTTCGGATATAGCCGTCACTGTGAGGATGGGCAAGCAGACCTTCCACATCGCCCTCTACCTTTCTGCGCTTCCTCTCCTTCGCGATACGTTCGTGTTGCGCTTCTTCTTGGGCTGCTTCGCGAACCTCAGATTCATCCATTGGTGTCGGATCCTGTGCGTCTTGCTCCTCCAGCTCTTTTACAAGTGCGTTGCACCTCTCCTTTAGTCGCTCAATCACTCCTGCTCCTTTTAAGCCTGACACGTACTCGATCAATGCTTCGGAATGCTCGTCTGGTATGCGGAAGATGTTCAGCGCATTGTCCACGACGTCGTTTTGCTTCGCCTTGTTGAATTTCCAATGGTCGCGATCAGTGTGATACTGAATGAGATACGATATGTAGAGTGATGGGTCCTTCTTCTTTCCTTTTGATGTGCTGGTTCCCGTAGAAGTGGCTGAAGTCTTCTCGTTTTGTGAAGCTGGCTTTTGGCTAACTGCTGTTGCTGTCGGCGTCGGTGTCTTGGTGGGCGATTCTCTTTGCTCTATACTATCGGATCTTGTAGTGTCTTCCTTTGTCGTTTGCTTCTTCTCCAACTGTCCTGACTTCCTCGCTGCCTTCTCTTCCGCGGCGATCAAAGAATGAAGATTGAAGTTGGAGACCTCCGGCGGCGCGGAGACGGGCCCTGTGCCTTTTTGCTCAGCAACCCACTTCTTGAAGAGGTCTTGGCCAGTGTTACCATCCGTAGTCTTCGTATCTGGAGTAAACGCAACAGACTTTCGGCGATCAGTCTGTGGTGGTGAGCCTGGAGTATCTTTGTTGCTGTTCTTGCTTGTCTTGACGTGCTTCTGTGGTGTTGCAGTTGGGGGTAAATCCGGGTACTCTGTCTCGGTGGACGCAAGTAAAGTTGATCGGCCATTCGTTGGCGGTGGCTCGTCAGGTGAGGGAGCTGGATTGGCGGAATGCTCATGATTTAATTGCACGTGAGTTCGCGTATGTCTACCTTGAGCGTCCTCGTGATCACCTCTTCTACAGTTGCTTGGCTTCGTCTTCTTCTTTCGATAATTCGGATCTCCTTTTGGACGTGCTGTCTCTGTCGCTGGTAGATCCTCTGGTAGTTCCACTGTCCTGTAATCTACGTTTGCATTGCCTCCATTCGTAATGGTAGCAACGTCAAGGTCGGGATCCCCGCTGGATTCGACTTCTTTGCGAGACGTTCTGCTCTTCTTCGAGTGCTCGCTGTCGTCTTCAGCTGACTCAGGTTGGTGTTTTCGCTTGCCAAGCTTTGACGATATTCCATTTACGGCCGGCTCTACTGGTGACTGAGCCATGTCTTGAGCGTCTTCTTTTGCATCATAGGCTGTGACCTGATGAGATGCACTATGAGACGTGCTGTACTCAGGTACGGCGGCTCCGGATTGGCTCTCGTTCTTGAGGGCAAGACCCAGTCTTCGCCAGGCGGGGATCCTGCTCCCGTCGTGTGCCATGATGAATGTGGAATATGGAGAAGCTTTCACATTCTGCGGAGGTTAAATCGCATCGCTCATGCCCGAATCAGCTGGTGTAGCTTGAATTGGAGAGACTTGAAGGGTCGAATGAGAGGCGACAGGCAGAGAATTTCGGAGCTGATGGGCGGCGCGCAGGGGCCACCTCATGGCGATCCCGACTGGAGCTTTGGGCCAGGCTGCACGCAACGCGTACAACAGCCAACGACGACGACCATTGCCATCCGGAGCCCACGCCCTTAGAGCTTATGCAAATTTCCCCAAGCTGCCTCTGAAGCTGAACATCACAAATACTCATATACTCGCGTCGCCATCATGTCTGGTGCGTTGGAAGCTGCCCCAGAAGCGCTCGTTTGCGAGTACATGTGCTAACAGCTTCCCTCGTCATGTAGGAAGCGCAGGCTACGACAGACACATTACCATCTTCTCCGACCAAGGTCGCCTATATCAAGTCGGTACGCATGCCGTTCCGTGCCCCCATCATCGCTGTGGCGTCCGAGCAGCGCTCTCACGCTCGTCACGAAGCTTCGTTAACACGGCCACCGTACAGAATATGCATTCAAGGCAATTACGGCAGCGAACATCACATCACTGGGAGTGCGGGGCAAGGACTGTGCTGTAGTCATCTCGCAAAAAAAGGTGCCTGTATGTGTACTCGGCAGGAGCGACCGATCCGCATGGTTGACCATTTGTGTGTACAGGACAAGCTCATCGATCCGGCCTCCGTCTCCCATATCTTCAGGCTCTCGTCGTCAGTTGGCTGTGTTATGACTGGCTCCATCGCAGATGCGAGGGCCTCTGTAAGCAGGGCGCGGGGCGAGGTTGCTGAATTCCGTTACAAGTTCGGTTACGAGATGCCCTGCGATGTTCTGGCGAAGAGAATAGCGAACATCAGCCAGGTCTACACACAGCGCGTAAGCAACGCCAGATGTACGAATATACCCTAGGGATGCTAAGGACTGAACAGGCTTATATGCGACCACTAGGCGTTGCCACCACCCTCATCTCCCTGGACTCTGAGTATGGACCCCAACTCTACAAGTGTGATCCGGCAGGCTACTATGTGGGCTACAAGGCAACAGCGTCAGGTCCGAAGACACAAGAGGCGCTCAACTTCCTTGAGAAGAAGCTGAAGAACAAGGAGCATGCCGAGGGTAGCTGGGAGGAGGTTGTTGAGCTGGCAATCACCGCATTGAGCACTGTCTTATCCGTCGATTTCAAAAAGGGCGAATTGGAGATTGGAATTGTAGGGGGTCCCAAGACTAATGGTCAGGAGGGCACAGATCCCGCGTTCAGGGCCCTCACCGAGGACGAGATCGATGAACGGCTGCAGTCAATCGCTGACAAGGACTGAGCAGTTTGAGTTCCGTGGGGCTGGAAGGGCTGTGGATCGCTGAGGTAGGCACGCGATCTGAACCATGACGAGAATCCGGGTAGCATGAAACCACCTCTCAGACGTCAGAAGTGCTTCAGCAGCACCATGAATCAAGACGTTAGACTGTACTCTCCTGCATAAGCGCAACCGTGAAAGGGCAACCGGAGCCGGGCGAGGGATCTTGGGAGTTCAGCCTCATGACTCCACGTGGTTTGTATATCCTATTCGCCCAAAGCTCAATGGTAACAATTCTCATACTATCTCAGCTGCAACGACCTGCTAGTACTGAGGAACAGATTGTGGCATAGATCGTCAACGTCATCTTACTGGCTCCCGCAGGGCCAAGTTACCAGCACAGCCGGCGCGTGGCTGACACCAATTCTGCAGCCGTGGCTCGCAAAGCGTTGTGGATTATACTCAGGTTACCCTACCGGACACGCCTTTCTCAGGTTCTCTCAGCGACGAGCACGCGAAAGCCGCACCGCTAATTATAATTCTCAGCAAATCAGATCTGGTGCTGCGGCTGAGGTACACACCTGGGCTCGCTGCCTTACCCGATAGGGCTACCCCGCTTGTCCTTTTTGAGAGATGTGGCGCTCTGGAGGCTGCTGAGATGCCCAGCCCAGCACCGTCGAACATGGCCCACTCCAGCTGTCATGGTACGGGTTCGAAAAATAGGTGCGATGCTTGTACGGTTCCTGCATGGCTTTTTTCCCCTTCCTCACTCACTTTGCAGTCGGTGATGCTACTCTTACACCTCCATACTCAAGCCCTCTTTGGCTTGAGGCCGATGCTGAATGGTCCCACCGGAGCCAGCTAGGCCAGCTGGACGCTACTCATGGTCCAAATGTGGATCTCGGCAGCAACGTAGCGGCGGGAGCAGCCCTGGCTACTCTATCGAGCCTTGCAGAGGGAATACTACTGCTACTACTCATCCATCGTGAACACCTGTTTACAACTCTATTTAACACTCGCCACGCCGCCTCATAACTCATCCACAGCAGCAAGCCTCAGTTCAATTCACTCTTCTCACCAGCTATCCACCAATTTGTCGCCAGTCGACCTTTCAATACATTCACTACCCACCACCATGTCCGACGGTCGTAAGGCTACCCAACTTCCATCACTTTTACCTTGAATGCATATCGCCTGCAGGTCGAACACATCCAAGACGTGGTACTGACATTGCCCCTCCAGTCAACGATGCACGCGCTATGAGGGTTGCGGAGATCATGACCGACTTCCGCAACCTCCAACACTACCTTGTCCAACTACGCGCCACGCCTACAGCAGAGGAGTACTACCTTGAAGGCTACTCTCTGCTCCGACAGTGCGCAAGCGAAGCCCAGGCCATCCTCCAGACACCCTTCTCCGGCAGCAGCGGCGCAGCAACAGGAGAACCAGAGCGTGAGAGACAGCAGTTGAAGGCGTAAGTTGCCTTGTCTTCATATCATCATCACTACTCCGCCCTAAGAGACCCTTGGAAGTACGCCGGTGATGAGATGAGATCGATCAGAGTAGAACTCCTGGGAAGAGATGGCTGACGTCAGAGCACAGTATCATCACAGACGCAGCTGTACGACGCTTCCAGTGTCAGAGAGCCTATCTTCGGGCGCACGCTGGACTGCGGTGGATGAATAGCCGGAACAGCATCTTGCGTGGCCAGAAGCCGAACGCGAGTCATCTCGGTGCGCTGCAGCAGACTGATGCTACACTGAGAAATGTACGTTCAACCACCTCTTATTCATCCAATGTCTTCATCGCCATCGTAGCAGTCGATTAAGAGGCGAGTTGGTAGTATTTTGCTGACTCTCTGGCTACAGGAACTTCTCGCCATCACAGACACATACGTCGAAAATACCCTGCGCGCTCAGGATACTGCCCAGGGCAAATGGCTCCATGAAGACCCTTCGCTGGCGCAGATTCAACATGTGCTCATGTCACGATCATAGAAGCAGCGCGCCAAACGCTCGCTTCGATTGCGTGTCTTTCACTCAAAGTGTGCCTTCATTCGATCGATCTTAGCCGCATTCTTCACAACGATACCCCTCGATTCGACCTTTACGCAATTTAGTACCAGTTCAAACATGCATAACGCTTCTCTATTGACTGCTACGGCCTATCATCACTTCGATTCGGCTCTTCGGCACTTCTTCCCACACACATCTTCTCTGGACCACCTCGGTTTCGCATTCACTTGCCGAATTCTTTCCGCCCATTACTTCGGCGCATCCGCTTTTCTCTTTGGTGCTGGTCACATTGCTCAGAAAGCATACACACTTCGTTAGGCCCTGGGGACTTTTGGGCGATGGTTGAAATTAGCGTTGGCGTTGGCGTTGACTTTGGTACAATCTGGTTAGCCGTATACTAGGCATCTTACTTCGGCAGCATGTAGCGATGAGAGCTTACAAGAAAATGGCGTGGCATGGCATGGCAAAAGCATGGGATTCCCGGTACTTTGGCTTGAGTATTCTTCAGTCGCTTCCGCTTTCTGGTTCTCTTTTCTTTCCTAGTCCCTTCTATTATCATTTGTTTCCTTACTGCCTTCTCTCCTCTCTTTTCCCTAGCTCGTCTTCGCTTCATGTGCATAAACCTAAATCCTAAAGTTCAGCATTGGTAGCTTATCTAGGAACAATATCCTACTTTCGGCCATATTATTCCTATCAGGGACGTCTTTTGCATACACTAACCATTATCAAAAACCCTTCCCACAACCCTATTGCGTAAACGTCAACCATGTGCTGTTGGCGGCTCGCTTCTGCTTAGCGCTCAGTCTAGATCTCAGCTCGTTAAGCACATAGTCAGCTAAGGAGCGCACCATCGACTCCAGCGACCACCGCCGCGGAGCAACTCGAGTCTAGGATCAAAAGATTTAGGTTTGCACGTGGGCGACGCGTCTCGATGAACCATCCATCATTCCAACCGAAAGGATAAGCTTTCCCTCCACCTACTCGCTAACCTTACCCCTCACCGGATTACCAACTGGTGACCACAGCCTGCTGGAGTCCACTACTCCAAGACACTGTTACACTCATCACTTAGATTGTGGTATCATCAAATGTGCACTGCCGCTTCAACTAGACTTTTGTAGTTGCATGGAAATAAACTTATCCGCATTGTGCTGCGCCGACCGTTCGGCATCGCCTTTTAGGCAGGGATCATCGCCTACCCCGTTCCTCGCTAGGGATCCCTAATGCAGTAGCCTCATCGGAGATCCCGATTCGCGCTTCTAGCGACCCGGGAGTCTATTTCTTGCCAATGTCATGCATCAGAGACATGTCGCGTGATGAAATTGCTGCGGGATTGGGAGAAGACGAGAAAACGTCTGTTTAGTGTTGAAGTACCTACGTTGGTATGCACATGGGCAAAATGGTGTTTGTCGCGCATGCGAAGGGATATACTCTAGAGAAGTGCCGAGACGAAAGAGAGTAGGGTCTCGGGGTACACATCGCATCATTGATATACTTATTTGATTGTTCTCGCTCCTCAAAAACTAGCGGCAAACATGATCTTAGATAGAAAGCTTGCTGACATCGGAATACCAATATAAGATGTAGTCGACCGAAACCGCACGAGCTCATGTGCGCAACTGAACACAGTACTGCTCGCAAGTACAGAAACTCAATGTGCCATATGAACGAGCGACTTCCGCGCGAAGGTAACTCCAGTCATTATACCGTCACAGGAGCGTCTCGTCCCCACTCTTCCATATTCTCACTCCAAACGCGTCACATAAGTCTGTCAAGTTCCCCCCTCTGTTTCCTTAGCAAATCCTGTATCTCATCACGTTGCGCTATCGTTGTATCCACCAAGAGTTTCACGCGACGCTCCCTGTCCCTCAACGCCTGCTCCCGCTGCAACAATGCGTCCTCCCGCTCGTTCAGTCTCGTCTCGTGGTCGTTGAGCTCAGTCTCACGCCGATCCAGCTGACGACTGTGTGCAACGTCCAAGGTGGACTGAGCTTGATTGCGAGAGAGTTCGATGACTTTGTCCACGTCCATGTTTGTAGGAGTTGCGGTTGATGAGGCCGTGTGGCTGCCTAATGGATTGGCGCGCAGTGTGGTCATGTCTACCTGTGGGGGAAGAGGAGGTGCTCCACGCAAACGGTGGCGATCGCGGTGCCAATAAATGGTGCGGTTAGGGCTGAAGCGGTCATCCGCAGGGAAAGGGAAGGAAATGATGTTGCGGTTGAGGCCGTTGGAGGCACCACGTGTGTTATCTCCTGTAGCGGTATTGTTGTTATCGTTGTCGTTGGCGCTGGGCGTCTGATTTACGGTGATGCTAGCACTTCGCTGACGGTTATTACGTTCTCGCCGACGCTGACTTCGTGAGAGCTGCGTATCGCGGGCTCGTGAGCGGATGCTCTCGATATCCCGTGTGAACTGCTCGAAGTTCTCCCGTTGGGTTTCATAGTTTTCGGCCTCGGGGTTGGATTCTAGAGGGATCGGATTCTGGACCGAGGTATCGCGTTGGTTGCGTGCATATAGAGACCCGAAGCTGTTCATATTGCCCCTAGAGCGGCTCCTAGTCGCTATTGAGCTGGTGTGTTGATCACTCGTACCTCCGTGAACCTGGCCCACGATGTTATCTCCGATGCCATCGAGATCTTCAAACAAATCAGCGAAGGTACGAAGTCTTGATTCGGATTGTGCTGTTCTGCGCGTTGTGGCAGCAGTTGCAGCGATCCACACTGTTCGGCAGAGCGGACATTTCTTCTCTTCACCGGGATGGCTGCGTAACATTTCTTGAAGACAAGTCAGTCCCATTTGGTGATTGCAGCCATCGATTCCGATGATACGGAGGCATGATTCTGTGGAAAAGTTGTCCAGACAGATAGGGCACTCGTTGAGCAACGGAACGTTGTCATCGACGACCGTGTGGTCGTTGATAAATGTTGTGGCAGCCTCAGACGTTTGAGCACGTCGAGATGTGGGTTCTGCCATGGTAGATCAAGGTTGGTGACCGTGGTTGATAAGTGGCGGCGAGTAGTTAAATGGCAGAAGCAACAATGAGGAGCTTTCCGAAGTAATGCTAAGCTCCAAGTACTCCGCGAAGACTATGCGCAGGGGGCAGGTGAAAGTGAGTTGCCCGCCGTCATGGTAGGCAGACGCATTAATTCGGTGAAAGACAGGTCGTCATGGTCAAGGGCCGCTATCGTAGGCTCAACTGCACTCACCCGCGCTTGTAGCAGCCCAGAAATCACTAGCACTGCTAAGGACATACGACTCTTATCCAATTGACGTAGGTAGTTGAAGTGACTAGCCTAGAATTGTTGTATAAAATCAAGGCAGAAGTGAAACTTGAACTGGACCGAAAGACCGTAGCAAACTAATGTGACTGTATGATAAAAGCCTCATCTAAACCCGGCTGAGTGAGCGCCACATCTGTAGCTCAAACTAGCATGACTTCTCTACAGCTCGCCACTCAAAAGAATAGATTTCTAAGCCGTTGGCGTGTCTATTTGGATCAATGCCACATACTTTCAAATCCACTTTATCGCTCTGATTTTGTGGCATCACGGAGAAATTTCATAGGGTCAAATGATTGAAGGAAACCCCATCGCTGTCGTTGATCAATTTGCCCTCGTGTCGTCGTGTTGCTCCTACATGATAGCGCTACTAAAGATGTTTGAGGTCTGTAGCTTCGCAGCGGCATCCCTAGGCGCCGTAGGTTTTTGAATAGAGAATAAGAACGTCAGCCTGGAGCAGCTAGAGTTAGTAGTCGAATTCAGCTGCCTGTCGCTTGCTCTAGCGTAGACCTTTCTCGTGCAGACCTTCGTCGCGTCTCATCATAAAGAGCGCTGGTCAATCGTAACCTCTGAGGCAGGCTGTTGGGAAGACCACTGTTATCCATGGCCGGAACGGTGGCAAGAGATAGTCGAAGGAAAACGTTTGAAAGCGTCCTTGGAGTCCTGAGCGGCGCATGCGAGCTCGCTGCGTCTATGGACTGATTTTTGAAAAGACTCCATACTAGCTCGGATCGAAGCAACCTCGTCTAGAGTTCATGCCTGGATATAGGCCCCTGTTGTTCGCTGGTTAGCGCTGCTCTTGGAGCTAAAAATCTGATGTATTTGACCCTTTTGGATATGCAAAGGAGATATTGTGGGTGTGCCAGACCCTTCGGCATATTGGGCGTCTGTTGTTATTCAGAGTGTCGGTATCGAGGTGGGCTTTGAGACACTGCCGACCAAAACGATGCACATGGTCTTGAACATGCACGCGGACTGCTTGGTGAGAGATGCCATATTTATCAAAGCAGACGTACCACGTTTGTTGGTTGGTCTAGTTAGGTCACGTCAAACAAGAAATTCTTTTAGGATCTGTACTGTATGCACTAATTTGGCTGTATCACTGCATGAACAGTCAGTGTTGCTACCTGCTGTTGATGAGCATAAAATATTCTTCGATACTAGTGTCTGCCCGACATTTCATAACGCTCGATTTGCTTCCCTCTAGATCGGCAGACGGCAAGATCTGCCTTGCTGTAGGGCTCTAAGCGTGGGCCTCCGATATAAGACTCTTTGGTTGGACATCAGACGCGCTCAATCTCTGGCCGTTGATTTGTGGAATCTCCGGTACCTCGAGGTTGGTCCGTCAGGTTCGCTTAGACATTAGATGTTTCCTTGTACATATCCGTCGCTTCGTTCGAAAATCCGGGGTATTGAGGCTCTCCGCATTATCGACACGCATTTGTAGCGTGCCGATAGGTACTATATAAGAAGGATGAACCATATCCACCATTGAGAGACCAGAGACGCCCCGATGTCGGCAAACGTGCAGCAAAGTCGAGGACTCGTTGCAGTAAGGAAGCAGAAGAGCAAGTTGTCCAGCTAGAGAGAAAGTGGCCAGCATACGAGCGACACGGAGTTTTGACTTCCGACCTGAGAATTGAGCCAGTCTTTCGATCCTTCCTCAGAAAATACGACGAACGAATCACAATAGCTAAAGACCAGCCAGGCAACTACATAATTCATTCGTCATGTGTTTACTATCCATGCCAACTTCACCTGGTAATTGACGACCTGCTGTAGAATGAACTTCAATACTGTCCACTCTGCAGATCTACCTTTTTCGGACTGTTTCGGGACTGAGGAAATCATTCTCAAATCTCATTACACCCAGAACTCAGTTGGTTCCGAGTTTCGGGTGCTCAATTTTCGACTGAAGGGATATGCAGCAAAGGCCGGGTCGTCGGGACTTGTGGTGTGACGGCATGTTCGATCCCTCGCAATCTCCAGAGACAGTATCAATCTCGCTATCATGGCTCGTGTGAGTATCTCCTTGGACTAGATCCCAGGGCTGTGAACGACCTAGATTCTCACGAGGCCAACGCAAGCATTATGCTTGCAACTAATTCCGTTGTAACGGCCGCTAACCGTGAAGTATTCCTTGGCTGTCACCATGTGGAGTCCCACCGCTCGCAAACTATTTCCGTAGAACAATCAGATGTGTCGGGTCCAGACAAGCTCCGCCCTCATTTGCAAGAACTATATGTCGGCGCTCTCGTGGGCAGTCACCTAATACTTCCTCATCGCTTCGCGCGTTGTCATCGAAAGCATGCGGGCGTGGAACATCCTCTTCAATGCCACCTCATCAGCTGCGAAGCTGTTAA
Source organism: Phoma sp. ATCC 74077 (assembly GCA_033682645.1). Taxonomy (NCBI): domain Eukaryota; kingdom Fungi; phylum Ascomycota; class Dothideomycetes; order Pleosporales; family Didymellaceae; genus Phoma; species Phoma sp. ATCC 74077. The sequence continues at coordinate 635,099 of JAWDJC010000003.1, forward strand.
ACAATCTAAACACCGGCGAAATAATGAATGGCGGAAGAAATTGTCCGAAGAGGAGATGGCAGGAAGACTCACGCGCTAAGCCCTACGCTACCGCACGTCACATCCAAAAAAGGCCCAGCTAATGAACAGGGAGCAAGCTAAGCGTTTCACGTCCACCACTCTCTCAGGGGAACATCCATTCTACTCCAATCCACGTGCGCCTCAAAAATTATTTCCTGATAGTCAAGTTCAAGGTTGCGGTTAGCACACCGGTGCTTGGCAGTGTTCTAGTGTCGGGCGCAGAGGTGCCTGCCAAGAGAAACATGAGTTATTGTGGAGTTCCGCGAATGAGAAGTGGATACGGTAGAAAGGTGGTCTTGAAGTGGTAAGATGAGATGGCTAGTTGTAGTTTGGCAATCAGATGGGTGTGGCGACGATAAGGTAACAGGCGTCAGAATGGCTTGGGAGAGTATGTATAAGAAGCATCGGGCTGTCGCTTCAAGGTGGTTGTTCATCAGCCTAGAGCAGGTTGACTTCTAAGATTTACATTTCACTCTTTTCCTGGACAGGCTCTGTTACGTTCGACTTTCGACTACCGATTCGATCATGAAGGTTGCTGGAATTGCCGCTGCCGTCTCGGCTTTCCTGCCTGTCGCTCTTGCTTGCAACGGATACACCGGTGGTCTTCCCAAGGCAGTCGGTACCAAGACCAACAGCAAGGTCATTGAAATCGCTGCGGGCCAAGTCTTCGATGGTGCCTGGTACAAGTACGACCGCGGCAGCGGTGCTTGCAATGGTCAGACCGAGGGCGGTAAGTCATCCAACATCGGCACTTCTTTACCCATGTAAGCTCGGCACTGATGGGCTTACAGGCGCTGCTGACGCTGTCTTCTTGCTCAACGAGGGCGCTACTCTCCGTAATGTGATCATTGGCAAGAACCAGGCCGAGGGTGTTCACTGCAAGGGCCACTGCACGCTCGAGTTTGTGTAAGGACCCATTGTCGCATCAGCATTTTGATTTAGGCTAATGATCTCAGTTGGTGGGAGGATGTCTGTGAGGATGCTCTATCCATCAAAGAGGACAAGGCTGGCAAGGAGTCCTGGATCATTGGTGGTGGTGCCTACCACGCCTCGGACAAGGTCATCCAGCACAACGGCTGCGGTACCGTTAACATCATCAACTTCTACGTCGAAGACTACGGCAAGCTGTACCGCTCTTGTGGAAACGTGAGTATCATAACTATTTCGGCCTGAGGACGGCTGCTGACCTATACGACAGTGCTCCAAGCAGTGCAAGCGTAACGTGTACATCGAGGGTGTCACCGCTAAGAACGGTGGTGAACTCGCTGGAATTAACAGTAACTACTTTGACACTGCAACGCTGAAGAACGTTTGCGCTGATGCGAAGGTTAAGTGCCAGATGTACACTGGCTGCGCTGGTGGCTGCGAGCCCACGAAGGCTGGAACTTGCTCAGGCTAAGCTGGCTTGGCTTTCAGAGTAGGGTGAGCTGAGCTTTCCGACGTGTCAAGGAAACCAGCGATTGGAGCTGGGTGGTTGATGACGAGTTTGTCGTTGTGTGGATGTCTTTGTAGATACATTACCTCTTCTTCGTGAACATTTATAACATTATCGCTCAATTGAGGCTCCTTGCTTGCTCCTAACCCCATACGTATTCTCCCCATGATTTTTGATTCTTAGATACCTTAAGCAAGGGTGGAATGTCGCTTTCGTCCGCAAGGATCGTCCCAATGTCACACCGCAGTACGGTGGCGGAGATGTTCGGCTACTTGCTTGGTGCGGAGATGAGCGGGCGCTCAACGCGACACTTAAGGTATAATCAACAGGAGCCCATCACTGCCGTCCCCATTTCAAGGTCGCGACGTTCCTTCAAGAAAAGTGTGCTTGTAATGTTGGCGTGTCAGTGAGTGACGAAGACAAGGGAGTGGTAGTGCTATGGTAGGCGCAGTCGCGATAGGTCGCGACGCGGCACTGGTGGCAAGACCGGACGCTAGACCTGTTACATGCGCCTTTGGATCTCATTGTGACTGCTCATTGGAACCATGGTCCGTCACACAGGCATGGTACCTTCAGCCTCCGAATTCTGATTGATCCGGAGCTGCATGCGCAAGCGTGGAACGGGTGTTGATCAGTTTGCTGCCGTCACAAGTCTTACCTGTAGCAATCACGGCTCCGGAACCGTGCTTAATGATGGCAACGACGTTAGAGCCTAATTTTCACAGCTACCCCGTGCGCAAGCTCTAGAGTCATGTACTTATCCTCGACCGGCTAGTTGTAGTGAGAGCACATCCCGCTGCACTGCGCTGCGAACTGAGAGGAGGGCGTTCCTAACCGTTACCAAATGGCGGACCACCAGAAAATACACCAACCTGCGGCGACTACGCACCAGTGTGCGTTGTATCAAGACATACGGCGATTGGATAAATACTCGTCAGACCCTAAACTGTAAATGATTTTCACAAGTGCATCTACGGTCACCTAGCTAATAGAATTTAGGCAACAGTCACTGCATCTTTCTCTCCATGCCAGAGATCGCTATATTGGCACCTACAGTTTTAATAAAACTCAGCTAGTCTCGGAATTCGTGCACGCTGGAGTATGGCTTCTTGAGAAGTTGTCGACCGAGCAGGAGCCCAATGATCAATCAGCCGGCGGTAACGAAGGCCTTCAACACAATGATAATGACTCGGCTCTCGATTGTCAGACCGTTGTTGAAGACAACAAGTCGAATTTAGAAAGAACGAGTACCCCAGAAGACGCCAATGCCCGTGATACTGGTGACAATTCAATGTCCTTGGATGCGATCCTCAGTGGCCCTGCTCCGTCACAAGACAAGGATATCACCCTGGTTGTTAGTGAAGAAGAATCTAACTCCACATGCGAAGAAGATGATCGAAGCAACCAACACCTAGGAGTGAATATTGCTAACGACGATTCTAAGATGGAGAAGAGAAATACTCCGAAGGTAAAAGAGACATCGATGCCAAAGGGCGTTAAGAAAATATCTATCGAGCTCGATGAGGCTGAAGTGGCACAAGATCCTCAGCTGGCCAGGGAAATCCGAGAGCAGTTCCCATGGGCAACTATCGAAGGCAAACCAGGTCCCAACATTTCAAGGAAGCGTACGGTACCAGCGACCGAGAGTGGATTCATAAACCTCCTAAGCCCTGACCCTGTTAAACATCTCATGGACCTTGCTGATTACGCTACCAAGCCGCCTGCCGATGACGAGTTTGGCTACAAGTATTCACTGAACGAAGGCTGGGAGCTACTTCCGTTTGCTAGGAAAGTAGAAGTTGCCCATGCACGGGCAATTCAAGGCCCATATGGCAAATATGTGGACAGAAACAAATGCAGTCATTGCATAGCGCGAGGCTATGAGTGCAAAGTCTACGGCCCACATCCTGGAGATGAGACCTTCAAGAGCTTATTTGGGAATTCATGCCAAAATTGTCGTCTACAGGGAACCGTTTGTGCATTTCCTACCGCAGTCAATGATCATCAACCTGAAACTCCGCTCACACCGGGTTTGACAACGCTTGGGCTTGAGATAAGTGACGTATTGAGTGCGCGCACGGAAGAAGCTTCGATAACATCGTCGACGACTTCGAAAGACAAGCCAGGCCTAACCCGAAAACTCCCAAGAGAGTCAGATTTGTACAACGGTGCGGCCGATGCTAGGTTGGAGCAAGTGGAAACCTCTCCATATCTAGAGAATCGTAGCAGATGTCGAACCTTGAATGCTCGAATTTCAAGCCTTCTGCTAGCTGAAACAATCTTGGAGAAAGCTCAGTCACTTGGCTTCGAGCTCAATAGAGCAGTCTGGGAGCTGATTCGTAATATGCATACTCAATGGCGCGACAACGGAGAAATTGCCCCTTTCAACAAAAGGAAAGTTAAGCTCCAGGATTTCTACAAAAGTCTTGTCGCGCTTTACGTAATCGCGCACAAGGAGGAAGAAAGTCAACTCCGCTATGCAGTCCTGTTAAGGTTTCAGAGCACGAATTGTCACGAGTACGGAGGCTTTCCTAGGATTGAAACTGCTCTCCTGGCCTTTGAACATCTCCCAACACATTCTCCGCTCTGTGAGTGGATTGCACTCTTATACGGCTATCTCTGGGGAACGGAACAAAGTGGTAACTACGAAGCCTTCATCACCAAGCGCCCCAAGCTCGATCCGCTGGCCTTCTCGAAGCTACTCTATGCTGTAGCTTTCATCAGATGTCCTTTCACCGAAGGGCTAGATATAGCAGTATTGACGAGCTGGTGTGACGTCCATAACCATACAGATGACGGGTCTCCAGAGCAAGGTCGTTGTGCAAAGATGTGGTCTAGTCTTGTTGGGAGGCATGCGAAAATTTTGGCCGAGTATAATGCGAACAGATTGAAGGAGGCTGTGAGCGTTCTCAAAGACCTTGGAGATCCGACCTTGATGGACGAGCTAAATGAATACTTCCGTACCAGCTCATCTTCCAAAAAGAGCAAAAGGAAAGCGGAGAACTCACTAGCACGACCATTTAAAAGAAAATAGGCGAGGACGACGACAAGACCGAGGTCGCAGTGAGTGCAGCGATATGGACATGTTTGGCTTGGATGGTTGAGATGTGGGGCGACGAAGAGACGTTCGATCGAGCTACAAGGATGACCGCAGTGGCATGGCATGTATACTAACCTACCGACACTGGAGCAACGGTGAATAGACGAACACTGTACATGTCAGCAAATGTGCAGGAGACGTGCGACACGGGTGTAGGCGGACCGCGACCGTATGTACTGAGCTCAGTCCATCAATGCCAGCATTAGGCAATATATTAAAACTGACTGTGTGGATTATATATGACCACCGGAGAACGTGCGCAAGAGTATTCACATGAGGAGGTGTTTCACACTAAAGGTCCAATTTATGCAGCGTACGTGAGCCAATTGACCACGTCCAAAGGAGTGAGATTAGCTACTAAGCTTCTATAACCCAATGACCCTAATATTGAAGGAATGTGTATATGATGAACTCCAGAAGATGAACCCAAATCGCTATGCATGTAACCAAATGACTAAAAGAAAAGCCTAACCATCGCCTCGACAGCATCCGTCACCCCTCTACCCCCTAGTGCGCTTGTCTCCACATTTACAACTCGCACTCGAAGGTGAAGTCAGTGACATCGGTCTCAACAGCCGTGTTGTTGTTGCCATCGAGATCGGCAAAAGTAACCTGGTCGTTCAGGCGGAAAACGTTGTCAGTAGCAGGGTCGGTAAAGACGCAGAGGACGGCGCCACCAACGGGATTGAGATTCTGCGCAGAGGTGGCGATGACACGGCCGTCCTTGACAAGTGGGCTCCAGGAGAAGAGGTCGCCGAGAGTGACTGGGCCGGCGTTGACGACAATGGAGCGGGCGGCGTTGGCGCCAGTGATGTCGTTGCTCAGGGAGAAGGTGAAGAACTGAGGAGCCTGGCGGGCCGAGAGGGTGGGTACGGCGAGAGCGCCGGAGATGAGAGCAACGGTGCTGGCGATGATTGAGCCCTTCATTTTGAAAGTTGGTAGCTTTTGTTGGTTGGATTGGTGAGAGAGGTGATTATGATTATTAGCTTGAGTGAATGTCGCAAGGAGACAATGGAAAAAAGATGAAAAAGTAAGAGATAATGGAAAAGATGTTGTGGTTTGTTGTTGTATTGTGTGATGAGAATATAACTGAGCGCAAACTCCCCATCTTATACTTGAGAGAATGCTTAGGCGTACTGCGAAGCTCACTATACTCTCGTCCAGCAGTGCCTCAATGCGACATCGCAGAGACAAGAACCCTACGCCCGTAATGTCCACTACGCTCAGCTGTCATCACTTCCTTCAGGGTGATGAGGCTACTCCGCCTTTCTCACCTCTCTCCGGATCAAGGTGGACTTGGCACGATGTGTCAGAGGGGTTTAGGAATACGGTCAGGCAAGCGGCCAAGCGAACAGGTGATCTGGCTGAGCAACGTCAGCACGCTGGTGCCACAACCCTAAATTGCAACTGTCTTCCGCGGTCAACTAAGACAGGAAGCGAACGTTCGCACACCGCCACAGCCACTTACGACTTGGCAGTCTTCTCATTGGTTCGGTAAGCAAGGACTTGGTAGCTATATATACGCATACGCATACGCTTACATTGCTTGGCTTGATTAAATTCCGGCCGAGCATAGGTTTATTCTAGACTTTCTTGAGCCCGAGCGAGATTGTTGGAGCAAGCTGCGGGGAATGGCGTTCGAGGTAACGTGGAGGCTGAGAGCTGAGCTCCATCGCATTCGGGTAGGTTCCGATGTGGCGTGTCATACTTGGCCCACTAAGTATACTCCTTGTGAACATCGTGGCTGTCTTATAGCAAGCATGGCGTATGCTGCGCCAAATGATTCGGAAAGATGGCCTATGGTTGCGTGCTACGTTGAGAGACCATGTAGTGCGATTGTTAATGGTCGTGGTCCTAGCACAGCATCCGGTCTAGAGATACAACAACGCAATTCAGGCAAGAACACGGCAAGTCAAACTGCGAAAATACCCTATGTTGCTATTCCTATTCGGGGAAGGTTTGAGGATGCTCACATCCGGCTCACTGAAATTACCACACTCTCAGACGTTCTATCAAGCTCAAACACAGCTATTATGTCTAGCATCATCACAGCCCAAGCCATATCACGAACTTGAGCATGGTTCCTCGTACGGGACTTGCCGTCTGTAAGGATCACGATAGTATACCAGTCGCCAATACGCTTACTCCATATTAGTCTCAGATACGGCGTCTCAGCTGACTCCACAGGCCATGTCTTGACTCGAGCAAGTAGAATCTTTAACCCAAACAGTACAACCTTTATTCTGCTGTTAGGTAATTATGTTTCGGCTTCTAAATTAATGCTGTGGGGAATCGGTTTTGCTTTGGAGTGTGTAGAGGATACGGTGCATATGTAGCCTCCCATCTATTCTTGTGGTTGGCAAATTATATGTCTAGATTACTGGCATTATTTCAGGTTAGCTTGAATATGAAGTGCAAGAAAGAAAGACTGGGCCGAGTTTTCATAGCTCCCTCGTATGTTGAATGTGAGGACCGAGGCATTCAAAACACGAGGTTGTTTTGGCTGAGCAAACTCCGATAGAGCAACCCGTGTACCAGTTCCGAAACTTGATTGCAACTGCAGCATGACCGGTTAATGGTTTCGCGAAGTGGAATCAAATGGTGTCGCGGATACGAAAGCAGAGTCAACGAGCTTCAGCTGTCAAAATGTTTGGTACCTGGGCAACGGGGCCGTCCTGGTGCTCAAGTATAAGGTCTGATGATCTGTGGAGAAGAAAGAGGGCACCATCAACAACTTTCACTTCACTCACGAATTAGCGTTCCAACAAACACACGGTCTTCAGACCTCTCGCTTCTTGACATTTGATCGTCGCAATGCGTTTCTTCATCACCACCCTCCTCGCAGCCCTCGCAGTGGCTTCTCCTCTCGTCGAGTGTCGAACGCGGTGAGGCCCCTGAAATCAAGGCCATCCGCATCAAATGTAGGTCCCTCACACTTCCTCACCCCCAGCTCACCTGATGCCATAGTCTCTATCTACCATACATCTTCCCAACTCCCCGTATTCCTTCCCACTGACTCTATCCTAGCTGTTACCGTCTTCGGCACCGGCTGCCCACCTGGCAGCGCATCCGGCGAAGTCGGCGGAAATAGCTCACTCCTCGCTCTGACGTACGCCGCCTACGAAAGCCGCCTCTGGCCCCGGAAAATCCATCGCCGACGCACGCATATTCTGCATGTGCGCGTGGATACGTAAATGTGCCAAAGCAGTGCAGTGCGAAGCTGAGCGCGCAGTACTATTTTAGTGGGAATAGCGATGATGTAAGTGCGATATCTGATCCTTGCAATTGTTGTTATGCGTATGTGTGCGTGATTTGGTATGAAGTAGCGAGGCTAACGATGGGATTGTGGGGTAGGCTGAGTCTTCTGTTACCTTTGCTGGTGGATCGAATAGGCGCTACACGGAAGACTCTACTGTCGATACTCTTGTGTGGTCTAGATGTGATGCTAAGGACAGAGAGGGCCCACTCTTCAATTTTAACTCTGATGCGCGTGTTGACTGCAAGGATGCTGCTCTCTTGGGTGTTGATACCCAAGATACGAAGTTTGAGATGAAGTTGTTCCTGCAGTGGAAGAGGTGCTAGGTAGAGAACAGGAGGAGCATGAGTGGACCGCAAGGGCATGCGCAGATAGGAGGAAATGCTATGATTAGATGGTTAAGACTTGGATACTCCTTTATCACTTGTACGTAGTACTTTGAAGGACATGATTCGACGGGAACTTCGTCGTAGATTTTATACTCGTCCCTAGCATCGCTGGTATAGAACAGAAACCCTCGAGATAACGTATGATGCTAAGCGAAGGTAAACTTGAAGTAGTTAATCAGAGAGGGTCCGGACTTGTTGTACTAAAGGTGGCGCTAGATGCAAATCAACATACTCAATAATGCTGATGGGTATTGCTAGGGGCAAGAGAGGACAGGTTCATTGATCCAACGATAGACCTCGGTATCCTCCCATATATACGTGTTCAATTATATACACAAGCAATGATGGGGCACTGTCTTATCACAACGATCTAATCAGCCAGTCCAAATGCCATCTCTTGCTTTTCCTAGTAGCGACATGCTTACTCGTCCGCAACCGCTGGAGGGCCAACAGGGGTCGGAACAGGTGCTAATCAAGGTTAGTATCTACGCGTGAGCAGTGTCTGCTTGAGCAGTCAAACTTACGGGAAATCGGGCCCACTGAAGGCGCGCCTGGAAAGCCTGGGCCGCCGGTTGGCGCAGGAAAGCCAGCTGTTCGGGGTTAGCGCCAAAGTCTACCATATCAGTCTTTGAAAGTCACGTACGGAAGCCGCCTGTGGGAAAGGGTGCTCCGCTGGGGAAACCCGGGAAACCACCAGTGGGAAAGGGTGCACCACTAGGGAAGCCCGGGAAACCGCCAGTGGGGAATGGTGCACCGCTGGGGAAACCTGGGAAACCGCCAGTGGGAAAGGGTGCACCACTAGGGAAGCCTGGAAAACCTCCAGTGGGAAAGGGTGCACCACTAGGGAAACCTGGGGGCCCGCCGCTTGGGAATGGTGGAAGAGATGGAAGAGGTGGAAGAGAAGGCAGAGGCGGCAGCGATGGAAGGGTGGGAACTCCCGCCGTGGGAGTCGGCACCTGGCGCTCAACAATAGGTGCAGCAAGGGCACTATGGGTTGTTAGCAATGATATCGAGCAAGTGTCTTCAAGGGGGTATGGTCCTACCCAGCGGCCATGAGGGTGACAAGGGAGAACTTCATGGTGGAAGAATGACCGATACTTGCCGAAAACAGAGATAATTGTATGAAAGCCGATAATGATCGAACTAGACTTGCTTGCTGATACCGTATGACAGGTCTGAGGAGACCCGTCTTTATACCTATACCTATAGCTTTCCTTCATGGTCTGGACCTTGACCAACATGTGTTCCTGACTAGCAAACGTCAGAGCAATCAAAAGCCTGGTACCCTTTTCAACAACTGGGGTGTGTATATGAGGCTCAATATCTTCTGGAACGACTCTGCTGCGTTGGTGATATTGAAGCGGCGAAAAGTAGGCATTAGGGTCAGCTCTCACTCGTGGATAGTTTCTCGGGAATTGCTGTTGAGAAGACGCGATAATATGCGGGGACGTTATGCTAGGGTCCTTTGGTTTGGCGAGCACTCTACCACGAGCAGTGGCTAGGGTTGTTTGTGATGCAGGCTTCCTAGTTGTGCAGACGAGGAATGCTTAACCGACGAGAATGTAGGGATTGAAACACTTCATATTGCCTGTCGAATGACGAGTTTCGAAGAGTCCCTACGGTCTGGTATCCTCGACGTCATACTAATCTGCACAGCTTGACATTCTTCACCAAGCAGACGAATAAACCCGACCCTTGTGTGCAGTCCTCTTGAACTTAGCAAGTGTTGCTCAAAGCGCAATGAGCTGTGAGTTCAAGTTCTGCTGTCGTCCTTCGGAGACCGCCTTGCCGATTGATTTAGCCACGCATTATGCCGGTCTTGAACAAGCTTGAAACGGCACACTCGTTGTCCAGTGAAAACCACTTGTTGCGCAGGAATGATCGGAAGGGGAGAGAGGCACAGTCGTTGAATTCCGTGAGGTTCCCTTGATACTGGAATCTGTAGCTTCACGGCTGAGCTTAGGAAGCATATCGTCCAGCTTGTGGTAAGGTTATTGGACCATGATGTTGCCCGGCAGTGATCAAGCGAACATAGTGACGTATCAGCATGAGCGAAACATAGGCATGATATCGCGTCATCTTGAGTTGCTCAACGCCTAGAAGATGCGAACATACCAATCTGCGAAACGCATGATGGGCCAACGGTGATCGTGCAACAATTGCATCTATCGAAGGCCTAGAAGTCGACAAAAATGCGTCAAACGTCAAATGTAGATTGTTATGTCGTCGCAATAAGCTCGAATAGACGAAGCAAAGGAGTAAATGCTGGAATCTCGTGCTGTGGTTGGTTCATTCATGAAAAGCCGCGATATCTGCCGTCCCGCGCATGCATATCTCCGCATGGTGAATGCCGATCATTCCGAGTAGTTTAATTATCGACGTTTGACGAGACTTGTTTTGGGGGGCATGGGAAAGGTGAGTTCAGGAGCGTGGGACTGGCGAAAGCTTCCAAGCGATGCCGAATGAAGATGCGACTCTTGTAGCTCACAATTTCAACGCGCTCCGTCGACGGTAGATGGCTATGCTTCGCCTTTTGACCATCAGAAGAGTACGCATCACCGAAAACTTAGTACACCTCGCCGAACCCTTTTCTCTCGGCCTCTTTCAACTTCTCCACATCGGTCTCCTTAATTCTCTTCTCACCAACTCTCTTCTCCTCATCTAGATCCTCATCACTTCGTTCTCTCTCTTCCTCGCTGCGTTCGACAATCATGTTCCCTTTGAGCGCTTCTCTCAATATTGGCTGCTCTTCAGCCACTCCCGGTTCCTTTGCTGATCCAGGGTCATCGCTCGTCACATCCCCATCCCCTAATCTATCTGTCCTAGCCCCTGTCCCCATACCACTCTCCTCTTTCCAGCTCTGCTCTGTCTGTTTACGCGCGAGCTTCCGCTCCTTGGACTCTTGGCGCTGCCTTGAACTTGCCCGTAGCAGCTTTCTATGGCCATTGCTGCTATGATGCAGACGCTGCATGCCGGGGAAGTAGTCCGAGTCATCCGAGAAACCCTCCCCAGGAGTCTTTTGTGGCGGCTGCAAATGCCGCATGATAGCGGCTGTTCGCGGCGCAGTGCTCTGGTTAGATGAGCGGGTTGCTGAACCTGCATCGTCTCCTTCGCTGCTAGAAGCATCGTTCGAAGCGTCGTTGGGTGATGCTGGCGTGGGAGGTATTGGCAGAGCAGAAGAACTCTTAGTGCTTTGCTTGCGCGATAGCTTCGCTGGTGTTGGCTCATTGATGACGGGAGCGTGATCGGCCTCTTGAGCCGCAACGGGGTGGTCTTCTTTCTCGCTGTCCAACATCCCTGAATAACCTGTGGCAGGCGGAGGCAGCTGTTGCAATTGACCTCCAAGATAGTCCATGGTATTCTTTCGCATCGGCCGGCGTGGGTAGTTCACCTTGTCATGGTTGCAGCCATTTACACAGCCACCCCAGCGGCGTGTAGGTATTGTCGGAGATGAATTGAGCCCTACTTGGCCGGCAGTGCTGAGGGGTGTGGGCCTGCTTGATGTGGTTGAAGACGCATCAGTGGCTCCCTCCTTGGCGGCGCGTCGTTTGAGTTCGGACCAGGTTCGTAGCTCATTCTGGAGGATATACCGGCCGTTGTTCTCGCTTTGCTTCATGATGATAAATTCGCAATGATTGACATTGCGGAGGTCTTCAAAATACTCGACGGACCAGTGGTACCTTTGCTGCCATTAGCACAATCCAGCAATATGTTAGCCATAGAGACTGGCAGTGCTCACCATTTCATGAGGAACACTCTCGACATCAGCCCATGTGTGACCAGCACGCACACACTTGGAAAGTTGTCATCGCCGAACGATCTCCATAAGGACTCGTTGAAACCACTGACTCGGTCGTATGCATCTGCCGCACTCTCACCATCAGGTATGCGATAGAAGAAGTGACCGTAGTCGGCCCGCTCTTGCCACATCCTCTCCATCTCGGCTGAACATGGTTGGAAGTTGCCAAAGTCCTGCTCTCGTAGGCGGGGCTCTTCGAATACGGTGATTTTGTTTCTCGGGAAGGGTGACGGGGTTGGGTCGTCCGAGGTCAGTGTTCGGAGAATGCCTTCGGTGGTTTCGCGTGTTCGACGGTAGGGCGAGGTGTAGAACTGGAGCGTATCATCTGGCTTGAGCATGGAGCGGAGCGTTCGTCCTGCTTCTTCTGCCTATGGAGCATGTCACGTCAGTGCTGGCTCGTCTCGAGCGTCGACAGACGGAGACGGCATACCTGGGTCCAGCCATGTTGGGTGAGCTTCACTCTGTGGTCAGGAATGAACTGGTGGATATCACGATTCTTGTTTCCCTCTGATTGCGCATGGCGAATCAGTATAATCATCTGGCATTGTATCAGCGGTTGCTCGCCGTCACGAAGCGTGGTGGGCCTACGCGGGGCTTCCCCATCTTGACGTTTGAAGTTGATGTGCTATTGTTGGTGACGTTGTATATACCGATGCTATGTAGAGCGCGAATATTAGAATACAAAAGTCTACTGTCTAAGGTAAGGATAATTCACGGCTCCAGCTGCAGGGAAAGTGCGTGTTTCATAGCTGAAGCGCGCCGGCGTGGGAAACGCCATACACTTTGACGGAAGTAGCTTGTTTCACCCGCCGTACCGCGCCTTGCCCGCAAAACTTTAGTCCAAGCGTCTCGAAACCTCGCGTCATCTCTCAGCATTGCTTGATAATATCATCATCCACAAGACGCGCCACACGGCCGAGACCTCACTGCTCATTCCACGCCACTGCAATCGCCTCACAGTATCTGCGCATTGCCTCAACACGGCATCAGCAGCCTCGGGCAACCCGGGCATCCGCCTCCTTTCCCCTTGCGACTCCACTCGCACTTCCTCCACCACCATGTCCGAGCCCATCCCCGAATCAATACCCACCTCCGCCGACCCGCGCTCTAAGCGGCCCACCAAAAAGCGCGCCCTTACCCCGCGCACAGCACAAGCCTCCCAAGTCGAAGCCCTCTTCGCAAAGCCCGACCGCGACATCCCCATCCCAGGCTCCGCTCTCTCCAAAAGCCTCGCGCTGCCCCCAGAGATAGTCGCCAATGTCCAAGGCTCAAGCGCGGGTGCCGGCAGCGGTGAGTTCCATGTTTACAAAGCGAGTCGGAGAAGGGAGTATGAGCGGTTAAGGATGATGGACGAGGAAGTTAGGAAGGAAGAAGATGAAAGGGAGTTCAAGACGAGGAAGGACGAGTTGGAAAAGCGGGATAGGGAGAAGACTGAGAAGAATAGAGCGAAACGGGAAAAGGCGCGGCTGAGGAAGGAGAAGGCGAAAAAGGGTGGGAAGAGCAGCGGGGAAGGGAGTGAGCGCCATGGTACGCCAGCTGCTGAAGATCAGGGGAAGAGGAAGCTGGTGCCGAACGTGAATGGGCTTAAAGATGGGGAAGAGGGCGATGTGGACGGGAATGAGGGCGGTGAGGTCAAAAACGCCGAGGAGATAGGCCTGGTCATTGAGGATGACGACTGAGCCGACAAGGTTTGGATTCAGTGGATTGGAGACATCTCCATTTGGATGCGAAGATACTATTTATGATACCCTGCAAGAGTCGGGATGTGACCCGTCATCAACTATCGACAACCTCGAAGACATACAAACGCCCTTCATGTTGCTCGTCCTATTTAATTCCTAATGTTTCCCCTCACATCGTCCTCACCACCATGAGTCTCCGCATACTTCTGGTCCCTAGCCTCTGGCGCACCGACACCGCCTCGCGAGAAGTCGCCAGCTTTGTATGGCCTGTTGATAGTCTTGTTAGCCTCTGCTCCGCACTATGTCTCCAGGCCCGCATAGTTAATTTACTCGGACCTAATATCTCGCTGCCCCACCAGGTCTTGTAGAGCCGTGCAGTGGAAAGAGAGTTATAGGTGCGGTAGAAAGATAAATTGAAGGCAGGTACAACGGATAAGAGGAAACAACGTACTGTCCCGTCTTCGGATTCAGATCTCCGCCTTCACTAAGAGGAATATCGCGGTTGTTCCCCTGTCCACTTGCGCCGGAACCATATTCTACTGTGCTTCCGGGGAATTTGGATGTGACAGACTCGTCGACACCGGATTCGCGGGCTGCTTGATGTTAGGCGATTGACTCAATCAGTTGTAATATCTCGGAAGTGACGAAGTGATCGCTCCAGAGAGACTTGGAGAGGCGCGATTTGGATGGAAGAAGTGGTCTCTAAAGAATAGAGAAGGTAGTAGTAGGAATATATACGTACTTGAATCACTTCCACCGTGTCCTTTGATTGCGGCATCGGAGCTCAAGTCTCGCTCAGCCTGCTCAGCGACCTTGAGAGGGTTGGTGTTCTTGTATTCGCTAGACATGGTGATTGTCCTAGTTTGATAGTTTCTCTAAGGTATGGGATTGGTATTAAGCTCAAAAATTTCAACAAATAGATGTAACAGGTATGTAGTAAGAGGCACCGAAGCAAAATATTAAGCAGCTGAAGAATTTATCTTCATGATGATGTCTTTCGAAGTGGGACCCTGATGATGTCACGGCGACCTCATCTTGACTTGACGCAAAGCGGTAAGCAGCTACCGGGTAGTGAGGAGCACGCGACTTAGGTTTAGGTTCGATGCTCGGAAGATTAATCTCAGAAAGGAGGTTGTTGAATCCTTCATGAGTACACGCAAGATCATGGACTCAGGCTGTCTTCGTCGTCGCCATGACCGTCAGACCACACGTGCAGCTGCTGCAACCACTATTTTCATCCCACCACGGCACACTGTGTCCAATTTTGAAAACAAACGAAATCGATGACGAGTATGCCTGGGAGGGAAAGGGGAGGCGCGCCCGGACTCGACCGCGACATCTTGCGGTCGCGATAATATACTTCCACGCCCGTCGACTCGGCCGAATGCTCCTATCATAACCAAAGCCGGAAAGCGTTCGAAACAGCGACAAGAACTCAGAGAATAGATGAGCAGATGGGGAGCTAAGCAACAATGTCAACCTGCCTGACCCAAGTAACGCTCTAGGAACCATGCAGTGCAGTGTGGAGCTGAAGGGCTGTTTGAAAAAGAAGTGTATAATCATGGTATCAATAACTTCCTCAACTTCATACGTATATAAAAGGCGCATCGTAATTGGCGCAGAAGAAAGATCTATGCAACTCTAACCACTATGCTAGATGCAAGATGCGTGTATATTAACTCAGACATGCCAGGACCCATGTATCAGGGTATCAGACATCGAGCAGAAAGAAAGAACGCCGCCCCATCTCCGATAGGGATCCATATTATACAACGCCAAGGTGGTGCTCTGGGGTCACTCAGAATCCATACTGCCGTCTAACTTGCGCTCTCGGCCTCCTTCCTCCGCTTCCGGGCCCAATGTCGATGCTTTGCAGTTCCAGGCTAAGCGCCATATCTTCATTTTGTACTGGGCGTCCCGAATCCAGCGGTATCTTCGCTGGGATCGGCGGCGCTCTTGCGCCACCATATCCACTGGCCCCTGCTCCTCCGCTTCGTTCATAACCCGGACTACTGCCATAACTATTCGGAACTTGGCGTTCCCGGAGAACGTGCGTATCCGACATGGGATTGGAAAGTGAATTGTGTTGGGGAGGAGAGTCGTACGATGACATAGGACGCTGTTGCTGGGTGCGCTTTTGCAGCCGATTGCGACCCACTGAACCTGGCGAGGTCGCGTCGTAGTCCGCAAGCACAAATGTACTAGAGTTTGCAGGCGAGTTTTGGGAGCTGAAATCGTGTCTCGTCGTGACTAACGCATTACTGGGCGCGTCGAATGTTGCGCTCGCCGCCTGCCGGATGCGTTCCCTCTCCGCACGCTCTCGCTGATACCTCTCTTCGCGTTGTCTCGCAGCATCGAGATCTCTGCTACCGTTCAACTGCGCCCTTGATCTCAGCGGTTTCTCCTTTACAGTGCCCTTCGGTGTAGGCTCTGGTGCCCAATTGTCGATTGGAAGATGGTCAGATGCATCGACCACACGTCCACTAAACGTAACGATCTGGCCCTTATCGTTGTACTCCATGCGGCTGCCAGGCCGCTCGTCGTCCGACGTTCCTGGAGCTGGCGACTTGGACACCCTAGGATTATATACATCAAAGCTATCTGGGTTGAACGCTACTCCAGACAATCTTCGCTCACCAGATTCTTCAGCTGATGGTGGCGGTCGAGGCGAGACAGACTTCCGAGTTGGCATACTTCGCGCAGGTCCTCTAGACGTGCGTTCACTGGCAGGGTTCGGTGAGTGGCGGGGACTCACGCCAGGACTTGTGGCGTGAGGCTTTACGATAGGCGCAGGGTCGTAGACGGGTGAAGTACGTCGGGGTTGCTCTGGAGGGTCATGTGGATAGTCATAAGGTGAATCGGCAGAGGGAAAAGACTGATGGTGTACTAATTCATGTGACTGTATAGGAGTCTCGTACTCAGTGATCGCCCGATACTCTGCAGGCTCAGAATAGTGCCGTAAACGCGGTGGGGTCTCGTAGGCGGGCGGCGCTTGGTAGGCAACAGGCTCCCTATCTTGGCGGGATGGGTTGAGTCCGGGGACGAGGCTTGATGGTAGAGCTGATGTCTCCTGTCTCAAAGGAGACGGAGCCATTGTGTCCCGCGATACTGGTCGACTCGATGAGTGTTCTGTAACGCGAGGATGGGTCATCCGCCGTTCCGAGGGCTGTTGACGGCCATAGTCGTTGGAGCCATATGACTGAGGCTGCCCATCGTACCCGATCTGACTAGGTTCCTCTCGGTACCGAGCGAAGTTGAGTGGCGCGGGAGCTTCATTAACATAGCTAGGTGATTCCTGTTGGTGTGGATGCGGCAATGTGCTAGCATTCCTCCTGTGCACCGGCGGCGGGGGTGGAAGATCGTCTTCGTCTTCAACCATTGGCTGCATCGCACTCCGCCGCCGAGCGGAACCTAGGTCATGCTGCGGGGGCGCCTCGATGTAGCGATTTTGATAGTACGAATCGGAAATAGGGACTTGTTCTGGGCTATAGTCGCAACTTCGGCTAGTTCGTAAGGGTGCGACCTGATAAGCTGGATCTTGATATGGGTCTTGAGAATATGACGGAGAGCGGGAATTTGAGTGACTGTTGTCCTGATAGGCATAGTGCTCTTGTTGCGCCCCTTGTTCGTAGCTGTGCTGGGTCGGCACCATAGGGGCAGAGTGTGAGTGGATAGGTTCGGCAGGTTGTTGCGACGTCAAGCCACGAGAAGATCGGAACTCGTCCTGGGACATTGTTCGATGGTCGGGATCTCTAACTTGTTGAGGTAGGGGATCGAGAGGCTGTACTTCGTAAGGTTTGGGTGCTGCGTACGACATGTCAAAGCTCTCCTCCCTGATCAGATCGACTCGAGTATTTGACGAGCGCGGATTTGGAGGGGTGCTGTAGGAGCTCTGGGGTATCTGTGGGCGCTGAGGCGTATTATGATTTGACACAGGTGTGCCGTTCAGCGGAGACGCGTCTGGTACAGGCCGACGAGAAGGTGTTTCCGATTGAGCTTTAGGTTGCGGCGTCTGTTCATTCTGTTGGTGGTGTCGAGGAGAGCCCAACTCTCTTGGACCAGCCCTCACTCCACGCAAGCCTCGATGTTCTGGTGTGTTGACTGGAGAGGGAGATGCGCCGGTAGGGTCGGTAGGTAGCGGTCTTCGCTTGACTGGCGTACTCTCACGCGGTCCACCCACGGCTACACCCTGGCCATCCGGCCGAGTCGATTCCCTTCTCTTTTCTGGGACCGGCTTTTCTGCCTTGGGGCGTGTGTCGTAATATGTGAGCTCTATGCGGATCTCTCCAGCATACTTGCCCCTGCAAGTAAGGCCATGCCAGTCATCACTCTGTCCTCCACCCGGCGTAATCACCGCCTCGAGATTGACCCAAGTCTCTCCAATCAGCTCCGTCTTCTTGTCGTCGTTGAAGACCGAGACCTTGAGGCGGTGGTAGTCGGGCGAGTCGTGGACGGTGAAGCGAAGTTCCTGGTCCCTTGTCTGTGTCAGTACTCGCGTGGGGGATGCTCGAGGATGGCACTCACCATTTGGGTGTCTGTCCTCCACGCTTGTCTGTCTTTGTTTTCTTTGCTTCCTTGCCGAGTCGAGCAGCACAGTACGGGTCCTGCTTTCCCATGGTTCTCTTGTTTGGCAGGTTCCTGGCGCGGTCCATGATGACCACCAGGGTACCAATCACGGGCCCGTCAACTGTCATGTCAGAGAAGATGCCCGCGGTATGTGCGCCGCCAAAGGCCGCCAGGTTGACTGCTTTGGTCGCCATGGTGCATCAATTCCACCTCTTTAGGCCGGATCGTGACGGGTAGTGTGAAGGCGTCGGGCGGGTGGTGTGCGGGAGAGAGGATAAGAGCCGCGCAAGCAGCTGAATCGAGCAGCGATGCGGTTCATGCGCTCAATTGCTGGACGAAAGAAGCCAAAGGCCGGGAGGGAGCAGGAGGCGGCGACTGCGACGGTAAAAGAGCGACTGTACAGAGGCCGAGATTTGGCGTGGATGGTGTGCAGTACTCGGGGCAGCTTGGGTGCATGTATTGTTGCGTATGTCACTGCGAGGTTGGGGGCACTCCAGCCACAAACACACCGACCCCGCCAATCAAGCGCCCCATGTGGGCCAGATCAGCCGTCTTCACGCGTCGCCGTAAGATCCAAACCCGCTGTACCTTGCATCTCCTAGACACCAGTTTCTAATTCAGTGCCCTCTCCCTGCGAACGCCTTATCGCGCTTCCTCACATGCTCGCTCGGCCTATGGAAACCGCTGTGGCTGGGCCTCTACTGCACATACCCGGCATTATGTTGCTCACTAACGCGAACACTGACAGCTCCGCATGTAGCGGACAAGCTCGCTGACAGAGGAGGATTCGCCGTACGCGTATACTGGCAGCGTCGTACGTACGCACTCGTATTGTCCTTTCAATCAATTGTGCTAGCTCCGCAATAATATATCCTTTTGTGTGCAAGCGCGGGGCTGGCTTGCTTACCTCGAGGCTCATTTTCTTCTGCATCATCCACCGTAACACGTCTCCTAGTTTCTACATTCTCGTACGCCTTAGCAATTGTAGCTGATGTCCATGCCGTTTTGCACGCGCCTTCAGAGTCTGACTCTAGATCGAGCCTTGTTCGCCGTGCAGCCATGGAGCTGTCGGATGTTCACTGGGCGACGGAGCAGGGGTAACGTTGATCTCCCGGCACGCCAATCGTTCGTTGAAACAAGTTTATCGACGTCTCAACACACGTCTTACAGATCTTTCGAGGTCTCTTCGAAGCGACTAGTATCCATTCCTTAGAGAGATCATTAGAAACGTCTGGGACATATCACGACTGAAGACTGTATGGCCACTACGACGCGCTGACTTCGTTTAGTATATCAAAACATGCCCTTCGTTGGCATGCAAAACACGATTCAGTGCGCAACGAACATTGCTAATCTGTATGACTTACGAGAAGAAACTGAACGAGACTTACTCGTACACTCACTCATCCCTCTCCAGATCTTCGCGTCCGTTCGTTGCCTAGCACGCCCTCTCCACTCGACATTCACCTTCGTCATCCCGCAGCCGTCTTTCACATAACATGCCTTCACTACGGCATAAGTGAAGGGGGCCGCTCCCTCACCGCAACCGTCATAGGATCAAGATAAAAGCCGCCAGCATAAAAGGCAACGGGTGTCTTTTTGCTTTCTTCCTTCCTCACCTAACGCTGGCCAAAGACACCACCCATAACCCTACCTCAAACACACACTATCATCAGCATTCTGAACAAGTACCCCACAATGAAGCTCTCTGTAATCATTGCAGGAGCCCTCTCGGCTGTCGTCATGGCCTCTCCTCCCACCGTACGTCTGCCCGATCCACAAGTCAACTAATACGACCGAGTTACTCGCTGACACCCTGCAAGATGTCGCTCAAGCGCTCCGTCATGGACGTCGAAGTCAATGGTGCAATCACCCCACTGGCTTGTGTTGAGTGCCCTTGCGAGGTGAGATACTATAATGGAAAGTTTCTGTCTAAAAGCAAAGCTAACAAGGCCAAGGGATGGACGGGTGTTTGCAAGTGCATCCCCAACGGTTGCTGCTGCCACAAAACCTAGCCCCCGCACTTAGCGGCTACTTGGCTTCTTCGAGGTCGAGTCACCGGCGACGGCCATCTATCAAGATAATCTCGTCTTCAAGCACGGTATCGGTGTTACTTTTGCACTCTGCGACCATGGCATGGCGTTGGCCGGTTCTTACGGATCGGATTCATTCCATATTATTTCTTGCGTGGTCAGGCGGTCTATGCGAGAAGAATTCACGAATTCTTAGTCAGATCTAGTCTGATAATGACACCCACTTCTTTCGTATCTTGAGTTTGCATGTGTACACATGCTCCTGAAGTGGTATAGCTCGGTTGCCTCGTGACAGCGCGCCCCCCGCGTTTTGCGGCCTGCCCCGTCCCACACTCCACATCAACTACATGCTATCACACACAACACTACCCAACCCGAAGCATTTCAAAGCACAAATGTCGATCTCACGATGCCGACACATACACCCTCCCCGCACCGCTTCTTAGCGCCTAATCCACCTAGTACCCAAAACTCCAAGCAAAAACCACCGTCCAGCTTACGCAACGCGCTCGCTGTTCAAACTCCCAAACCAACCGTACCGACGCGTCAAAAAGCTGAACTCCAATTCAAAAAGTCAACGCCTGCGAAACGCTTCGTCATTGCGCCCACGCGACCCGCAACCAGTGTGGAGGACGGGAAAGAGAGGGACAATGAAACATGGACAAACATGCGGCCGGAGGTCACGCCGCAATCGAAACCTCGCAGAAAATTTGAGCGCGTGGACAGTATCGAAGAAGGTAGTCAGTCAAGTCCAGCGGCTAGGCAGGAGGAAGAAGATGGAGAGGAATTGGTACAATCTATAGAGCACAACGACGGGTTTGCGAATGACGATACGAGAGGAGAGGTTGATCAAGAAGAGGAGATGCTCTTCGAGACTGTAGGGCCGAATAAACGACGCCGCACATCTCCACCAAGCTCACCATCTCATCAACGAGGAGTGGAGCCCCGCAGCCCAAATTCGGCACGTAACTCGTCAACGCACCGCCTCAAGATCCCGCCACCTCGCACACCAGCGCCCTTCAGCACGTCTCATACTATAACTCACACTTCTACCAACTCAGGTCCATCGATAACATCGGCACCACATAGACCACACTTCCTTCTCCCTGCGCTGCCCACCTCACCGCCTAAACCAAGCAAACCTCTCCCTGAGATATTCTCCCCCTCACGCAAGAATGGGAAATACATACCCAATGGACTGGCCTCCACCGTCACCGGATGGATCATCGAGACCGCAAATGCTGGCTTTGCGGCGCATAATGGAACCGCAGGCACGACTTGGGCAAGGGGCAAGGAGGAAGCTGTGAGGATGAAGGTGCGGATAAGGAAGATTCCCACTAGCTTAATGGGTATAAGGGAGAAACCAGAAGTTGAGTGCTATGCTGGAAGTGT
Organism: Phoma sp. ATCC 74077; assembly: GCA_033682645.1. Classification (NCBI taxonomy): domain Eukaryota; kingdom Fungi; phylum Ascomycota; class Dothideomycetes; order Pleosporales; family Didymellaceae; genus Phoma; species Phoma sp. ATCC 74077. The sequence continues at coordinate 656,811 of JAWDJC010000003.1, forward strand.
GATCTTCGTGAGAGGTGACACAGAACCGGGATTATACAACGCTTCTCGCGCCCCGGGCGTTTCTAGTGACGAGGGAGAGTTGAAAGTCCTGCTAGCTGGTCAAGGTGGTACGAAGGGCCCCGGCGGTGTGAAGATCAAGGTTGGAGGTATAGTGGGGATTAGAGCGCCCATGTGGGATGTTGATGTGAGTGGAGAGAAATGGATTGTTGGTGTGGACTGGGTAGTGTTGTGAGGGTAAAGAGGATGATATAATGACTTATGAGCATATGAATGACGAGCTATGAAAATTATACGCGCGTTTGACGGGCATGGAAATGTTACAAGGATTTATGATCTATCATTGGTTCGTAAATTATTTCCGACACCCCATGAGTCCATTTATATCTACTAATCTGTTGATTACCATTGTTGCTTCACCATTTGCCGTGCGAAGAATGTCTCTGAACATGCTATTCATATGTGCTGTTCATATATGCTGTTCATATATGCTTACGACACTCGATCGTCCTTGTGCTCCCGCAGAGCGTACGTTACTTGATGGTGCCCAACGACCAGCAGAACACTCATCCTCATTATACATGTGCTTCAACCCACCACTGCTCGCCTCAAAGCACCTCTTCGAGTTCCCGTGGTCCGCCCCCTTTTCCGACAATGGCGTCGTGAATGTTGGTAGCAAGATCTTTCTCAGTGTGGCCCTCTTTCTCTAAATCTTCAAAATAATCAGAGACAGAAAAATTGGCGTCATCGATCAACAGCCTCATAGTGCCGGCAAGAAACTCGTCGGTTTCCCAGAATGGAGTCGTGGATGGTTCAGAGTCTGATATGTCTTCTGGCTTGCATAGTCTCTTTTTTTCTGTTATGCATCGACCACCTATCACCACCGTTAGCGGAGAACAGCCTAAACGACTTCAGCGTACCCACTACTCTTGCCAGTCCTCTTGACACCATGACGTCCTCGCACACTGCCCGGCGTACCAAGTACGCCAGGCTCCGCAGAGTTCTTAACATGACCTGCCCTCTGTAGTGCGACGAAGACATCATTGACCAGGGCACGCCGGAATCGCATAGCTTGGTTGAAGTCATAGCCCATGCTGCTGAAGTCTGGCCATTCATATTCCTCGTGCGCCTCATACCAGTTGAGTGTCTTTAGAATATCCAGGCGACCATCATCGGGAGTGGTGTAGCCGATCGGTGTTGAGGTGTCGGAGGTGACCTTGATGGCCGCTGTCACCATGAAGAGCGCCCAGTCAGCTGAATTGGCATTAATAAAGGTTATAAATCACAAGATAGCACATGTAGAAGAAGGCGGAGGGTCTGTGCGAACCGGGTCTGGTAAGCTGAGTGCCTTCACTAGGCTGCGTAGACGGGGTAATGCTCGCCATCGTGATGGAGTTGAACGGGTTGCGAGCGTAGGATGCGCGCAGTACTTGTAGTTGCAACTGAGGTACAGAAGATTGCGAGGTCTGAAGTAAATCGAAGTTGCTAGTCCATCGTGGCTTCCCTTCTGCTATCCGCGAGCGGCGCCATCAGCTGACTTTGCGTTGTGCACGCGAGGAAGAAAGCGGGAGTGGTAGTTATAACGCAAACATATACACTTTTGAAGACCAGATCATACCTACAGGTCGACTTCTTTCGCTAGTCAGTGGACCTTACAGTACCATTCTTCGCTACGAGCCTAGCAACGGAAATCGAAAACAGCGCCCACCCACACTGAGTTTAGTACGTTGAGGACCGCGTAAAGCTACTCTTCAAAGTCTTCAGGCTTCCTTTCAGCGATATCCCTGAACGTTCGTGGAGACAACCTCGGCCTCAAGAAACTATCCCTATTGCGAATCACTACGCATATTGCACGAACACCTGGCGGAAAGCCTTGCCTTTTCACAACTTGAGGGAAGCTCACCAAGACCACAACTGCCGTCTCCCCTTACATCCACGTCGTCTTGTTGGATATGTGGGGACCGGGAGCATTAGACTAATATCATGTGCCACGAGTGCTCACCTTGTCCTCCTCAAGCACCGAAAGATGTCTCAAAACTAGGTTGGTTAAGGGCAATAAATTGAGCTTGGTGAAGTAATTTCGAGTTTGCCCTTGATGCTGTTCTTTGATGCTGAGACACTCTTCACAGGTGCGTATCGTCCCACCACTCCAACTTCTCAGAACGCAGGATTTGCTTTCCACAGCCTCCACGATCTAATCCCCTCGCAATCGCGTAAAAGACTCGTAGCTCACATTCTTGCAGTGGGAATACACGCGATCTGGCAATATTGCACAGAAGAGCCGCTGGCCCAATGCTCGGTCTCGGTACCAACAGTAACCCAAGGCGCCAGATAAGCATGAATTATACCGGGATGACTTCCCAATGCTCGCTATCACAACGTCTGATTGGTGCTTGCTATGGCTCTATGGATCGAATATGTGTTTCAGCGTTGTGAACTGCCCATCTTTCGGCTATCATCGGCAACACGGTGACAGACTTACGAGGCTCGTTATGGGAGATAGTGGCGTCTAGGAAGTTCAGAATAGGCAGTGTACGTGTTACAGTAACAAGCCGCGAGGAGCACTACAGCATCACAGTATACAGTACAATCTAGCCGAGTAATATTCCGCTATAATTTCCCGCACGTGATGCGGGCCACGGGAGCAATCGACGATAGATGTGGATTCCTCAGGCAGTAAGTATGACATGATCTCCAGTAGCTCATACAATCTATGTCAATTCGCAGACATGCCACTTCTCCAAGTTCTGATTGCGGCATGGCGCAGTAAGAAGCGAACACGTACAGCGACTACATTCGCTGTCGGATCCGATGTACTTCCCCTCCTATTCCATCAACCTCGATAGCCGCCGCATATAATCCCACGCTCCGAAGACTGGATGCACGTCGCCAATGTCGCCGCCCGGAATAGATTGCAGGCGAGGAAGGGTGGTTGCATTGACTCTGGAGCCGGTGCAGGTCAAATGGCCAGTGGATGTCGTTCATCAATTGACCGCAACCCTGTTGCTCGTTGTACAGAGGGTCTTCGAGCGTGTCAGGCGGGTATCCGCTCTCTGGTTGTCCCACGTTGCGCTTCGGAGACGGTGGAATAGCAACGATGGTCGGTTCGGCTCGAAACTAAGCCTCAGGCTATTCCAGAAGGGAGCGTTTGGCGTGGATTCGCTTCTTCCCTGCTCCCCGGCTTCGACACGTCACTCCACCTCATCAACACTTCTCGTCTTTTGCACTTGGCCATCGCGCCCCAATGTGTGCCCCTGCATCGCGGACCCTCATTTGGGCGCCAAATTGCGTCTTGGACGGTCGCGCTTCGCTGGCGGACAGATATCGACGCTCCCCACGCGCAACCGTCTTGCTGGCTGCCTTCTAGGGCCAATAAAGGTTACAACGAACGCTGCACCATGCCTCGCGTTGGCGACACATGCTGCAGCTAAAGCGGCATCGAGCCAATGGTCATATCGTCTTGCAGCAAGAACCCACCTCTCGGATCTCGAGTTCTCTTACTTTCAACGAACTATGTTTCCCTACGTGGTCCAATGATACGTACAGGCCAAGTGTGTCTACCCAACATGAGCCATGCGGGAGTACACGGGTCTGCCAACGTGAGGCTTGCCGGACCGTTTCGACAATTTGCGCGAGGCTTTCGTTTTGTCATTTCTCGCGTCATGTCTTGTGACGCTGTCCTGCATCTGTCTTTCGTCGAATTCAACGCTCCGCCTCTGTTTCGTCCCATTGAGCCACGCATATCACACCTCCACAAATCTGTGCTTTTCTTCTCCTGACTGACCTGCTTCTCATTCGTCTCTCCGCAATTGATCCTCTCTCCCCACGTTTTATGTCGCCATTGTGTACCTGCCGTTTATTATATTCAGCAATGGAGCGACGAAGACTTCAGATATAGCACGTAGCACAACTTATCGAATCTTTGGATATCGAGACACGGCATTCAAATTGTGTGTCCAACCATGCGCCAGTTTGCGAATGTGTCCATCTCGCCCTGGGCGAATCCGTACAATGGCGCGGCCAGCACTGGAAAGAACTTCTATGCGACCGCTGCCGCGCCACAACAACATATGTATCGGCGGATAGTAGTGCCTCCTGCTCCAATATTCTATCATCCAGGCGTTGTACAAGTAATTGACGATGGTGATGAACAAGCAGGTATGCTTGAGAGGTATATCTCATTCATTCTGTCCAGTTGACAATTCTGTAGACTCAGGAGGTGCACCTGTTTTACCAGAGGCACCAGAACCACCGCCTGCGCTTGAAGCATCTCCACCTGAAGCTCCGGAACCGCCACCTCCCCCGCCTCCAGCCGTACCAGAAGCACCCGCTCCGGTGATAGAAGCACCGCCGTTAGAAGCCGTCCCGGAACCCCCAGCAGATGAAGTCATCCCAGATGCTCCAACAAAGCCAGATGGAGACACTGAATCTAGTGGTGGAGATGCAGGCGCAAAAGAGGAAACCGAGGTGGAGGATGTCAAGTCCGAGCCGCCCGGTTCAGGCGGGAATGGAGATGCAGTGGAGACTGCTCTCCCTCCCCCACCCCCTCCGCCGCCTCCGCCACCTCCACCGCCGCCGCCTCCGCCTCCTGCAGAAGACAATGCACCCACACGGGACGAACAATCTACAGAAAGTGAACCCGCGCCGCCTCCTCCACCACCACCGCCACCACCCCCCGCGGATCTTGTTCCAGAGCCTGCTGTTGTAGAGTGTGAGAAGAGTGGTGAGTCCGAGCAGGCCGCTCAAGAGCCCCCAAAGTCCCCTATCGAGAAGTTCGTCCACTTTGCCTCTGACACAAAAGCACCAGACGCAGGTAAGAAGAAGAAGGATGATAAGAAGAAGCACCTGTTGTTTGGTAAAGGGAAACCTACCGCTTTTGTGCGTGTCAGAGATCCAGCTCCATCTCCTCCGCTGCCACCGCCAACAAAAGACGAAAAGAAGAAGAAAACTGATATAGTTGGAATCATTAAGAAGAAAGAGCGAAGGGGTTCTATACTCTCCGTTTCTTCGATCGAGAAACCTGTTGTGAAGGAAGAGTCTCCCAGTCTTACGAAGAAGAGGCTTAGCAAAACGGAAGAACGGAGGAAGAAGAAGGATGACAGGAAATCCAAAGGTAAAAAGGGACATAAGGAGAGCAGCCCTCCGCCAAGCGAGGATAAATCAGTTGTGGTTGACGATAGCCCGACATCCGACGTTCCCGAAAGTGTCATAACCGAAGAATCGACAGAGACTCCTTCGGAAGATGTTGCAAGCGAAGAGGCACCATCACCACCGCCAAGTGAGCCTCATGCTGAGCCAGAAGATACCAGTATCAGTGAGCCTAATATTGGGTCTGACGAAACGATCGAAGGCGAGCCTCCTGTCAAAGGGGAACTTCATCCACCTGGTGATAGTGAACCCGCTGCTGAACTTGCGACTGAAACTGCAGCACCTCCACCTCCGCCAGAGCCAGCCGTTGAAGCTCTGGAGCCTTCTAGCAACGAACCCCCATCTATTGATGGATTCATACAAGAATCGGAACATGTGACCACAGAACCTATTACTGAGCCTGAACCTGCCACGGAGCCGGAGGCGCAAGTCGAAGACTCTAGCCACGAGGAAAAACCTTCGGAAGAGATGAATCCTGTTGCTGAAGAGGCCTCAGCGGTGGAAGAGCAGCTCGCTGGCGAAGACCTTGCCAAGCTCGAAGATCCATCAGTCAGTGAAGAACGAACGATCGACGAAGAGAAAGGCCCTATGGAAGAAGAGCCAGTAGCACACAAGCCAGCAGAATCATCGCCCACATCAGATGAAGCTCTTCCGACCGAAGAGCCATCCACCGTTCAGGACGCTCCTACTATTGAAGAAGCACCCAATACTGAAGAGGCACCTGCTGCTGAAGAAGCACCTGTTACTAAAGAGGCACCTGCTGCTGAAGAGGCACCTGTTACCGAAGAGGCACCTGTTACCGAAGAGGCACCTGTTACCGAAGAGGCACCTGTTACCGAAGAGGCACCTGTTACCGAAGAGGCACCTGTTACCGAAGAGGCACCTGTTACCGAAGAGGCACCTGTTACCGAAGAGGCACCTGTTACCGAAGAGGCACCTGTTACCGAAGAGGCACCTGTTACCGAAGAGGCACCTGTTACCGAAGCGGCACCTGTTGCTGAAGAGGCACCTGCTGCTGAAGAGGCACCTGCTGCTGAAGAGGCACCTGCTGCTGAAGAGGCACCCGCTCCTGAAGAGGCACCCATCCCTGAAGAAGGGAATGCTACTAAAGAAGCACCTGCTACTGAAGATATACCTGCTGTTGAGGAACAATCCATTGTTCGGGAAGAGTCTACTACCGAAGAGCCAACAGTAGAAGCAGCGCCCATAGCCGACGAGGCAATCCTAACAGAAATCATATCTGGTACAGAGGAAGCGGGAGCTATCGAAGAACAGCTACCCGTAGAAGAGAATCTGGCTGCGGAAGGACTGCCTCCGCCAGAATATTCGCCAGCAGTGGAGTCGCACACTGAGGGCGAAGAAACCCCTGCCGTGGAACGGGAAGCTGTCGAGGATGAACACAAGGGCGTCGAGGAGACTCCAAGTGCAGAGAATCCGGGCAAAGAAGAAACCTCCACATCAGAAGGAAGCGTGACTCCTGAGACGGAGACTGTTGTCGTCGCTGACGACACTCCTCCAGCTGAAGACTCTACACAAGCCCCGAATGACCACAGCAATGTGACTATTCCCGAAAAAGAGCCGTTGCAGAGCCAACCTATTGTAGAAGACGTCGAATCCAGCAAAGTTGAACCACACCCTGGTTCTCAGGAAGGTTTAGCTGTCGAGAGTGCAGTGGTGATGACGGAGGACACTCAGTCCCAAGCCACATCCGACGGTCACGAAAATACGCTCACACCTACTTCGCCTGTCACCGCCGATGAAACTAGCCCAGAACCCGTTCCCGAGGACGAGAACACCCCAGAAGTTACCATTCAGACGCAAGTACCGCCCGTCGAGGAGTCTACAAACGAATTACCACCTGACGAGATGGAAGCCGCAACCGAGCTTGCCTCAGCGACTGAGGACATCTCACCAGATCCGCCTGCTCAGGCTGAGAGTATGATCAAGAAAGTTACTGAGATTGCGCCACAAGTCAATCTTGAAGCACAATCGAGCCTCCCAATCGAGACGGAGAATTCTGCAGCTTCTCACAACAACGAGAAAATTCTAATTACCGAGGAGACTACTCCGGATATCGCTAAGCCTATCTCAAATACCGAAGACTCTGGGACTGTCGCGATTGAGCACGTCGTAGCACAAACCAAGGAGATTGAACGCAGCGACCCTCAGTTACAGACACAAGATAGTCAAAATGATCCTTCTGATCAAACCGAGCCCGAGACCGTGTCTTCAACCAACGGCGAGCTGAAGCCTGAGGATATGGAAGATATACAGCCGCCGGCTGATGATGCGAACCTTAACAATTCTCAGCCTGATGACAACACCCCACAAGCGGAGGTTTCAGAGAACACCGAGTCAGCAAAGCTCACAACGAGTGCTGCTCCGAATGATGGTACCACCATTGACAATGATGAAGAGAATCAGACCTATGAAGAAGAAGCTGGGGAGAGCGGTGCGTCAGCCGTGGTCACCGAACCTACCCTAACCGAACCTTCGGAGCCAATACCCGATGCGGCTGCCATTCCTCTTGAGCAAAACAAGCTGTTGGAAAACACTGAGGCTCCAACGGAAGATACGATTGAGTACGATGGGGCTACGCCTACCTCCGAGAAGGGCAAGAAAGACATGGATACTTCAACGTCGATAGAAGAGTCCGTCCGGAACCAGGAGGTCGTCGAGGGCGAGGCTAACGTACACGATGATATTCAAATCCAGCAAACTGTTGGACAAGAGACCTCCCCTGATATGGCGCCCGAAGCCCCCCAAACTACGGTCCTGGATAAACTTATCGCGCCTCCAGACGAACTGCTCATCAAAACAGAGCATTCGGAGCCAAATGAGGTTGATGATACTTCAAAAGTCCTAGAAGGTTCAAAGTATGAGCAAAAGGATGTATTCGACAATGAGGATGTGGATTCGGCCTCAAACGAGGCTGATTTTGTTGAAGTCGTTGTGAGCGATCCGCAAGACAAGAGCAACCATGAGTCTCAACCCGATCAAGCGATTGTACCAGAACAAGGCGACACAGATGAAGCCGGTGCAAAAGCACAAAAAGACGAAAATCAAGAGGGTGCACCGATCGAAGGGCTGACGGCAGTAGAAAGCGTTGATGAAACGAAGGCCAGCGAGCAGCCTGACATACCGCCTGCTACCGAGGCAGTGGAAGTCCTAGACCAACCTCCAGGTACGTATTTTACTTTTATTGGAAACTTGCACTGCTTTTTTTGCTTGACCTACTTCTACTGGTCTGCCCCACGCGATTATCGATAGTCCAATCCATGCATCGAATCGGGCTAGGATATGCCTTATGCTGCATCACAGAGCATCTCATTGGATACCACAGACTTGCTATTGGTCGTCACAGCCAACATGCTTCTGCGTCACTGCAACTTACTCAGCCTATCTTACTATCACGTGGAAGCATTTCTTTGAGCCTGGGTTCGGGCTGCAATGCATGCACGTAATCTGCCACAAATCGCGACATGCGCGGTTTTGCTCCGCGCTAGCTCGCTGCTGCACATAACTTTGGTTCCCGACACCCCCGTCTGACTCAACCATCTATGCTGTTCCACCGTTGCTAATGTCTATTCTGGACCGTTTTTCTTCCTGTCACGACACGTACCACTTGTGTCATCAAATGTGACTGGTGGCAGTGCGACTGACTTCAAATAGTAGAATCTTTAGAAGAAGATCGAGAAGCAACTGTCCAGGAGGCCGAACAACAATGCGCGGGCATGACAGCTGAGCCGAAAACTGAATTTAGCTCGGATCCGGTCTTCGAAGAGGCTGATTACGAGACCCCGTCTGAAAACGTTCCTCTCAACGACACGCACGAGACTGTGAATAGCGAGAAAACTTCCACTGAGCCCACGGAAGACAATAATGATGATGTCGTAACAGCGACAGCATTAGTACAAGAAGTGGACAACGGAGGTTCTACGCCAGACATGACTGGCGATAGTATTACCGCCGAGGTAAGTCTACTCGCAGCTAGAATACTTGAGCGATTCTAGTATTTAATTACGTTTTGATTCCCTTTTCGAAACTGAATAGGCTAATACCAACGTAGGTTGCCCTAGATGCTGCGTCTGACGAAAAAGACCTTCACGTTCTAGAAGACGCCGTGGAGCCCTTAAATAGCTCGACTGAAGCCCAAGGCAGCGAGGCTCATGGCAAAGATGAATCTAGCTCCGAAATATCTGTTCTGCCTCCGGTAGAAGGTGTTCCAGAAAATCAAGATGTGTCAAGCCTGCCGCTTGAGCAAGATACAGATGAGACGGTCGAGGCTCTCGAACCACATGAGGATCATCTTGTAGTTGACTCTAAGCCTCAGACAGTCCCAGAAGACCCCGCAAGCGTCGTAGCCGAAGATAACGTTGCAAAAGCTACGTCAGAAGGTGCTGAAACGGAGTCATCGGTTGCGCTTACTCACAATGACACAAATTCCGCAACGACTGTGGACGAGATCCAAAATCAAGAACCGGAGCAAGAACAGAGATCAGAGGATAAGACTATTCCTGAGCCGGTGGCTGAGCATCCGCAACTGCCAGATTCCACACTGGACGCCCCATCCGAAAACCCGGAAGCAGCACCTGAGATCGCTATGGGTAGTGAGCCTGTGGAAGTCGTTTCGGTTAACACACAGGATGAAACTGCTCCAAGTGAACCGACAGTGGAGCATGCTGAAACTGCCGCAGGTGTAGAAGCTATATTACCTAATGACGAAAATGCCACCTCGTCGGATGCCGTTGCTGAAGCTGAAGGAGAGGAAACCGCAGCTGCGGATGTTTCCAAACCAGTGGACTCGCCAAGCCAAGAAGGTGATCTTGACAACCCTGCGCCTGAGAGTCTCGTCACTCCCGTCATTCCCCCGGTAACAGTGGCCGAACCGTTTTCAGAGTTTGAAGATAACATGCCCCATGCTGAGGAAGTGGCCGAGACGCCCGAAAGTCACGATACCCAAGATCATGCAGGTGAACAAAGCTCGAGTTCAGGGACTCCAGAAGCACCATCTGGATCAACAGAGCAGGCGGAAAGTCCTGAGCCTCAAGCGTCTCATTCTCAGGAATCCGGTGAATCTGTACTTTCCCCTTCAGAAGACGTAAAGGCGGAGGAACAGTCCACAGGGGAAGCCAGTGTGGAAGAGGCATCTGGAAGCACGACTGACGATGTTGGAAATGCAGATGAGGTGCGGGAGGCGCCACCAGCAGCAGCCGAAGAGTCTGGAGAGCGAGCTCCATCACCGCCTCCTGCAAACGAATCTGTTGCGAATGAAGTTACGGAGGAACCACAGTCCGCTGAGCATCAGGATCTAGCTGAAGCACCAGAAGTAACGCCACAAATCGACCAAGGGATATCGACGCAAGAGACTGATCCCTCAACAACACAAGAAATGGATGAAGTGCAACCCACAACTCCACTTGCAGAAAGCTCAGATGAGAAAGACGCTGAAAACGCACGAGACAGTCCTACTGAGGAGAGCAAGCCGGCTGAAGGGCCACCGGAGCCACCATCAGAGAGCCAAGCACCTGCACTCGAGTCGGACACCGAAGAGAAGGGTGACGCCGTTGAAGAATCGCCACCGGCGGAGGAAGTTCCGCCCTCCGATTCGGTAGATAAAGAGGCCCCTGTTGATGATGCACCTACAGCTGAAGACATGGGTGCAGTAGGGAAGGAAAGTGGCGAGGAAACAGTCGTGGAAGCTGTGGAAGAACAGGCACCGAGTGCGGAGGTTCCTGTTACGGAAGAACCGCAACCAGATACGGAATCAACACAAGAGCCAGATCAGCCACCTTCAGACCCGCCCGGTGAGCCTGAATCCACAGAAGTCACGGAGCCAGTCGTGAAAACAGAGCCGCCAATCGAATCTGGGCCTCCACCTGAACCCGAGGCAATACACTCACAAGATGTCCCTGCAGAGGATGAAACAGTGCCAGTAGCTGAGCCTTTAATCGACTCCGCCCCTTCTACAGCTCCAGAACCGGTGCAAGAACAACCCCCACTCGAGCAAGAGGCTGACGTAGCCGTGCAACAAGCGCCTGTAGAGCCGAAGGTTTCTGCTGACCCAGCTCCAGTCGAGGACTTTTTGGTTGAAGAGACGGTCAAAGAAGAAATGTCTCAACTCGTTGTGCCTGATCAAGAACCCGTAGTAATCGAACCTGTGGCGGAGGTTAAAGATGAAGAAATACCTGAAGAGCAGCCGCGAGAAGGACGTCCACAAAGCCCACTACCTGATGATACTCCCGCAACCAGATCGATTGATGCAGATGCTATCGCCGATCCGGCACCACCACTTCCTGCTCCAACGGAGTCTCCGATAGCCGACAGATTTGCAGAAGATTCAGCGCCCATGGCGCGGGATTTTGCAGTAGGGGATGAAGCTGCACCGGGGGCTCCAAGGGAAAAACATCGACGCCGATATTCGAATACACAGCGCGACGGTAAGCATCATTCGCATCGAAGGCGTGAAAGTGAGGCGAGTACCAAGGAACGACCGACAATACCAGGCATAGCACTGTTAGCTGCTGGGAAGCTTAGTGGCGCACGTAACAGCAAACGCCGCGACAGCATAACTGAACGTGATTCTGCAAGAGGAAAAGAGCGGGTTCGCGAGAGGGACAAAACAAGTAGTAGCAGTAGTAAAGAACGAGCTTATCCGGACCACCGCTCACGTCGTCATCGTGAGAATAGGGGTGATGATAAGCACAGCAAGCGTCGAGCGTTAGAAGAAAGGGAAGAAGAACTAGAGAAACAAAAACGACGTGAGGCCCGGAGGATTGAGAAGGAGAAAGCTGCAGAAGAGGCTGCTAGATTACAAGAAGAGAAAAGATTACAAGAAGAGAAAAGATTACAAGAAGAGAAAGCCCGTCAACAGGAGCGCCATGAACGCCGTCGTGCAGCCAAACAAGCACAAGAGGAGCGCATAAGGGCAGAAGAAAAACGACAAAAGTCAAAGGAAGAGGAAGAGAAACGCATCCGACACGAAAAGCGGCGTCAGCGACACGAAGCTGAGAAGGAGGCTCGACGGCTGGCCGAGCAAGCTGAATTGGGAAGGGAAGAAGCTCAACGACTGCGACGGCAAAGGAGGGCTGAGCGAGAAAAAGGCAATCCCTCTGCTCCAAGGTCTCGGGAGCAACCTGTGGAAGTACCACGTGACGCCGCACGTCGAGCAGCAGAGGAAGACAATGAAGACACTCCTCTGCCTTTGCCTCCGCCCCCACCTATAGCTGTGGACTCCTCTCGTAGTACTCCTCGTAGACGTTTGAGCACTCGCGAACCTCCGCCACCTGCGAAGCGCAACAGCCTGTTTGGTGGGATCTCTTTTTTTGGACGGTCAAAGACAGATCCTGTGGTACCGCAATCGAAACCCATCAAGCCGGTATCACGCGTACGGTCCGACCCTACTGAAGTACCCGAGGTCCCAGTTCAAGCATCGCAAAAAGAGGGAGCACGGCCTACGAGTAGCCATCAATCGTCGAACGAGAGCCGCGACCGCGCTGAACGACCCCATCGCAGTCGACGCTATTCCCACCACCACCGCCATCACTTCAAATCAGCCGAGGAAGAAGCCGAGTACTATCGACGAAAGGAGGCACGGAGGTCTGTACGTCCTCGTGAACATGAGATGTCCGGTGGCCGCGATGGAGGAGTGTCGCTTTCTCCGCCCACCGATGACCTACCGCCACCGCCCCCTGAGCCTTTCGAGTTTGAACCCTATCCAGAACCCGAGTCATACCGCACCAGAGTCGCTCAGTCGCCCCTCATTGATGACGCAGCTGCCGTGATCGGCGTTGCTTCAACTTCCTCGACAGAGCGCCGCGAGCGTCGCCGCAGTAAGCGCGCCTCCACTTTCGAAGAACGGCCCAAGAGCCGTCGGATCTCAGTCAACGAGAAAGAACGAGTTACCGAGCGAGATCGGCCAGTAAGTCGTCGCGTCGAGTCTGATAGGCCACGTACAAGAGATCGTGGCGAGGAGCGCCCTAGGCCCAGACGAGGCGAGACGGAAAGGCGGAGTAGTAGCCATAAGAAGAAGAAGGAAGAGAGCGGAGGATTGATGAGTTTATTTGGGTTAGGGAAGAGAATTTCTTGATCTTGTCTTACGACAGAAGTTTGCTTATGAGAGACATGATGCGATACATAGGGATTTAGGGTTCTTCGTTGAACGATCAGGTGTTTGGGTTTGGGCTGGACGCTTTATACCATTGACATGTCTTTTCTTTTTTTCTAACAGTTTCGGCGTCCAACATAAGATGGGTGGTTATCTGTACTAGTACGACTGTATGCCCTGTGCGCTTGGAATTTCTAGACTGCCTGGCTTGGCAATGAAGGTCTATGGCTCACCTCGGTGACTTGAAGTAGTACTATACGATTTTTTAATGAGTCATGAATTATATATGTATTCATACACCCTAGCAACTCCAGCACGCAATGAGTTCGTTCGTTGTGTCTTGGATGACACCTAAAGTTATCTACGCACTATAAGCACGATTTCAAAAAGGAGTCCAGAGCCAAGGTCAATTAGGCAAGATGTGGCATAGCCAACGTGCAGAAAGCCAATAAAAAGTGGTGTAAGCAGCGGATAATATTTACTTAAATATGAGTACTTCATTGTTAAGGAGATTTGGATTCACAGGATAGTTCAATGCGCCCATATTTGGCTTGTAGCTTTGCCTTTGGTGTAAGGTCTGCTTCTCCTAACAACAATCTGGCATTTACGGACTCAGAACATGAAGCGGTGTCTCTGTTGCGCACTGCAGCTTGATCCGCTGGCGCATTGAGTCGCTCATCTGCACACGGTCCCGTCAGAGAGACCAGTGTTTATAGTTGCTCTAGTCCTGCTTGCACGGTCTTCTGTAAAATTCCATGTCGACTCCACACTTGTCTTTGGCCATGAGTTTACCTTGATAGTGGTTGTTCCCTTCGAACTCATAATTCGCATGGAAGATCAGCTGCACAGTGGTATCTTCGGGCGAATATTTAGATCCATTTTTTCGATGATTTCAGTTATGGAGACTTTAAGCTCGCACCGTTCATACAAAACCTGCTTGGATCAGGGACATAGGCGTACATTTGATCCTCATTAGCTCACTGAATTTTTTTTTTATCGACACATGTCACTTATCTGCAAAAGGGCGACCATGGAGTGCATCCAGAAGGTGAGTAGCGAAGGGCCGAGAGTGACCTCTTCCTTAGTCGAAAGGCTGGCTCTTGCCAAGACGTCGCGTCGCATTCCTCGTGTCTCGTGTACGCCACACACCGGCCTCGAACATCCGCACCAAACCTCACCACCGTCTGCCCATTGCCCAAGCGACATTCCCAAGCCGATAGGGTTGCAACAGTCACACCGCAATGTGTTTGCGGACTCAAGAACCCAGGAACTCAGGAGCTCAGGTCTGCTCAGTAATGGCGGTGGAGTCACCTTTTCAATATACAGGAGGGCGGTGCAAACATTTATCCTGCTCAGGCAACCAACGCACCCCTGCAGCCCATGCCGGCCCCCTAATCGTATCCGAGGCTGCAGGGGCCAAAGATAGACCTTTCAATTCCGCTTAATGTCTAGGCTGGCTTGCTAGGGCCCATTGGATTGGGTGAGTCGACTGCGATCGCCCCTTGATTGGCTGCATGTCGCGCATCGTCAGTATCTGCAAGGCTAACATAACTCGGCCAAGGGAAAAGCGAAATGTGACTGCGCGACCGGTGAACAAGCCGTCGTCGGTCGCCGTTCAGAGACGGGACGGCGTCGTCTCGCTTGATGCAGCTTAAAATGACCTCGATGCCCTGAGATCGATCGCTAGCCTCGCACTGTTGAACCTCATCTCTGCACATTTGCAACTCACGATCGTTTTGCGCTAGAGCACGCGGCAATGGCTCCACGACTAGCCCTTGCGGCTCTCCTTCTCAACCTTGCGACTACACAAGCGGTTTTCTGGACTTATACTTCAAGAATTGCGGATTTCGTCTCCGCGAGCCCTTACACAAGATACAATGGGGAGGTGACGACGTACTTGGACACGACCTACCGCACCATCAAGAGCACCGTCACTCCTACCGCTACGCCTACCTCGACTTCGACTTACCTGCAGACATACTATGACTTGCAAGTCGTATACGCATACTATCCGACTGGCGTCGTCGCAGAATCTGATCTCGAACCCGCGAGGACGTATGACTATTCCGCTACTACAACGAGCACGACCACAGATACCTACATTTATTTTTCAATGCCTGTGACTATGACAGCGCCGGCTTCATGTCCTACAGCATTCACCGTCACAACTACAGCCTCTGTTTCTGTTCCTTCAGAAGTCACAGGTCAGGTCACACCAACATCGACCAAGGATGGCACTACCTCCACAGGTCTCTACGGCAACGTCTACCATTACCAAACATGGTATCTCTCCGAGAGTGCAGCACCGTTCACGACGACGTCGGACTACTACTACCGGTACTATATTGCATCTTGCAGTACACCTCCCGCCTCATACACAGGTGGTCCTCGCAGCGGCGGCTCTGACGACGATGATGATTCTTCGAGCTCTTCCAGAAGTCGGTATTGCTACTACACCTCGTACTACTGTGGCACACCTCTGCGCATATGGATCATCGTTATCGCCTCCGTCATTCCCGGTTTGTTCCTCTTAGGATTCCTGGAGAGTTGGTTCTGGTTCCGTCGGCTTATGCTGGGTAAGAGCGCTATGCGTTTCGGTACTGTGTGCTGGATTCTCATCTCTCTCTGGGTATTGTGCTTCACGCGCATGCAAGACCGTAGGAGCAACGAGGATCAGAAGGTTTTGGCCGAGAAGTGGAAGAACATGGGCTCTGGCGCGGCATTCAAGGCGTGGTGGAAATGGGGGTTCCGCCACGCATATCCGGTCGAGCATTTGGGCCAATTCTCTAAACAAACCGTCGGCATCGTCCCAACAGGTCAGCCGCTGCATCCAGCAATGGCGCAAGCACCATATGGTTCTGCTCCTGGCGGCCCTGGCGGCCCTGGTGCCCCACCACCAGGCGCCCTCCAACCTGTACCTGGCCAACCTGGACAAGTCTTCTACTACGGCCCCCCGCCTCCAGGCTGGGTTCAAGCACCCAACGGCGGCTTCATGCCTCCACAAGGCTACGCTTACCCACCTCCCCAACAAGCAGGCTACTACGGTGATATGTCTAAGGATGGGAGTGTTGTGTCTTCTTCACCTGTCTCCGCACTTGGGCAACAGCACCCTGCCTATCCGATGCAGCCTCAAGCTCCACAGCCTGTGTATACGCAGCCAAACGTGCCGCAGATGGCCACACCCTCTCCCCCTCCACAGGCTTCAGTACAACCGCAGGCGCCTGTGTCCCATGTAAGCGAGGTACCAGATACACAAACACCAAGACCCCCGAATCACCCGCCAAACCCACCAGCACCGAGGAACGATCATAATGACCGGAGCTTATACGAATAGACGGCAATGTTAGAGTTTTTAATCTGCATTGGTAATGTGAAGTAGAAACAGGTCCAAGAGGAAGTCCTAAGTTCATAAATTTTTAAGCGTTGTAACATGCAGATACCCAAGCCTGGTGTTTTCTTTACTGTCGGTCAAGATAATATAGAATGTCTAATTTGAGCATTATGATCAAGATGAATTTTTGCATTCTTCTCGTCTCCATGTTTTAGTGCGGATTTACTACGACGGTAGATGAAACCTGCTTAGGCTTGGCAGGTAAATCCAGTAGCATACGGGATGGACCAGTCACGACAAGCTGGGACGTCTCAAGATCAATTAAAGCACAATACTCTCTTGCTGTTTTCACAGCTGGTTCCCACTACGGAGCGCACTTGGCAAACACCATATCCGGAGAAGGTGGTCCTGGAGCACTTGGCGGTGATTGGGGGCGCCATAATCGGGAGCCGAGAAGGCGGACATTGTCTATAACGTCAAGGAATTTGTTGAGCAGGACTAATGCACTAAGAGGTACATCGGGGGCGCACCTATGGCTGGCTTCTGGGCCGACGTTTTCGAGACCCTTGCACCCCGTACTGCGACAACCTTCGCAGCATATCCATTTCGCGGGCACTAAAACAACGAGACAGTGGAAGGGGTATATAGAAGGTGCTATGGGCGAGCGGTTGGTGAAGTTATTGAACTGTCAGTAGTGAATAAGAAAGGACAATAACTCCACGTGGGAGAATGAGATCAGGAAGAACATTCCTTCTGTTTTCGTGAAATTTCACTACGGATGGTTTCTATCTGCTAAGTCTTACGCTAGTGTGATTGTTAGGCCCTCGCGGCAGGCTGGCTCAGCGTATTTCCTACGTTAAACATTAGCATAGGTCTCTCAATACCGACTTTCGATATCGTAACTACTTACCGCCATCTGGATACAACACCTGCTCGTTGTAGAATACACCTCCTGGGCCAGCCAAGAACAAGACTGTTGCAGCCATATCGGTATCCTTTCCGGGCCGACCTAAGTCTTGTTAGCTTCGGGCGCATGATATGGGAAGGGAGAAAAAGGTTGACGGGTTAAACATACCAGCCGGGTTCGACATCTCGGATTTGATCTCGCTCTTATTGTCTGAATCTGAGGAACCGGTTGTCATCTTGCAAGTAATTAGTAAAAAAAATCACGCTTATCTAATAGTCATTATAGGATAGGACATACTTCGCTAGGAAAGACACCCGGTGCAATCGTGTTTACGCGAACCTTTGTTCCGATAAAGGTCGTCGCTAACATACGTCCCAGGTGTGTGGCTGCTGCTTTGGAAGACGCGTATGCGAATTGGCCATTGCTGGACCCCTTCATGTAGCCCGATATGCTACTCACATTGATCACTTGCGAGCTGTAGCCGGGTGTGACGGATCCTCCTTTTGCCAATAAGGGAAGAAACGTCATACTCATATAAAATACACCCGTAACGTTAGTCTTAAAGGTATCGGCCCACGACTCGGGAGGAGACTTGAGGAAGTGGTCGGAGATGGACTGGGGATCCTCCATATTGGGTTGCCCAGCGGAGGAAAACTTCGTGTTGTCGTCGCGGGCTATGCCGGCGTTGTTGACTAAAAGTTGGATGCCTTTTGGTTCTTTCTGGCATAGTTCATCATACAACCTCTTTACATCGTCCTTGTCGCTACCTCTTCGTTAGCTTCCAGGGCGACGAAAACCGTGCGAATAATAAACACACCTAACATCGCCTTGCAACGGGATAATTTGGCCAGGGCCGCTGTCGTATAGCTCATCCGTCTTCTTCAGGACCTCATCGCGCCTACTCGTGATGTACACCTTTGCACCATTGGCAACGAGGGCTTGTGTGATCATCAGACCAATGCCAGTGCCACCGCCGGTAACGAGCGCAGTGATATGGGAGACATCAAAGAGCTTAGAGCCCTTCAGTTCCTCGTTGCCTGCTTTGCCGTTGCCCATGTTCCTGACGAAGGTGTATGATGTTTTTGGGACGAATGTAGGATTGAACAAAAATTTGGCTGTTGAGAGCTTGCGGGGCACAGTCCGGGTAAAGAGTCGGATCATAACGAAAACTGAGGTTAGGATGAGGTGCCATCATTTATGGTGGCGGAGAAGAGGTGTATTGACATGTCAACATCATGACGTTTAGACGACGCATGTCTGGAGAGGGAGCGTCTACGTTGATGGATTTGGCGGAAATTCTACTTTTGACGCTACCATTAGGAAAATTGAGTGGGTTTGCGACCGTCTACAGGGCGACATTCTCTTTACAGTACTGCGAATCCTCTGCGCACGGCAAGCCTTCAACGTGTAGAGTATGCAGTCATGTATGATACGGACGGGAAGCCAGTGATGGAGCTTCTCACCACGGCCCTAATCGCGCCTCTCGTCCCCTGAATCGGATATTGCAGCCGTAGGAGGAGATGAAGACATATTCTTTCCACCTCATTGAGCTGTTAATGGAAGGACTCCATCCGTGGTGTTGCGGTCTCAGGAAACCATACTGAGCTATGACGTCATCGTCAACCCGAACTATCTCCATGCCAGGCCCATTGCCTCCAGTCAGTTCGACTGACATTAACAACTTTCGAAAGTCTGTAGTATTCCATTCGCACGACACTGCACGCCCTACTAGCATCACGCAATCCAGGTGTTTTGTCAGCCAGCAGTCGCTGATTGGGCACCGGCATTACTAACCTCGGTCGGAAATAATGACATGGCATCATTGCCACCAGTTCCGCGAATAGATGTTAGCGGATCAAGGGCAACGACGTTCACATCCAAGTAATCGTTTTGATGCATTGCTAATCACTTGAATGTATATAACAGTCTTGACTGCTACCAGTGATCCTATCTCACACACAGGCAGCTCAATCACCCAAACCTCCAAGCATTGACCCAAAGTGCTGCACCTTCACTTGCGCAACAGCATACCGACTCAACCACATTCCAGCGCTTCATCACAAGTTGTAGCACGATGACGACCACCGCGTCTCTCCCAACGCCCGCACACCAACTCTCGAATCCCGCATCCTCACCACACACTACTTCCAACGATGTCAACTTCCAAGGACTGTCTATCCCGCGTGGTCCCGTTAGCGCAGCACTCTCCTTCTACAAAGCCCCCGAGGATGGCGCCCCACCACATAATTACGTTGAGCCACTTCCAGGCGTACCCCAGCGAAATTGGGGCGACAATTGGCAGAATGTGAGGCTAGAAGATCTGCGTGGGCAGGAGCACAAGTTTACGCTTGACAACAATGCGTTCGATACGTACCAGAATGTGCCCAGCGAAGAGTATGAATTCAAAGACGATGAAAGGATAAAGAGGGTGTATTATCCAGAGGTGGAGAAACTGTTACTTGACAACGTGCAAGGCGCGAAGAAGGTATTGCTCTTCGACTACACGATTCGACGACCTTCTGGCAACAGAAACCCAGTCACGCGTGTTCACATTGACCAAACACCATATAGCGCGGCCGAGCGTGTTAAATTCCATTTACCAGACGAAGCAGAAGAACTGCTACAGGGCCGCTACCGCATAATAAATGTATGGCGCCCTCTCAATGGGCCTGTAATGGCATTTCCACTCGCGGTGGCGGATAGCCAAACCGTGCAAGATGAGGATTTGATCCCGATTGAGCATCGCTACCCAGATCGCAACGGGCAGACGGCATCTGTGCGATATAATCCTAACCAGAAGTGGTACTACTGGTCTGGTATGAAGAATGAGGATCGATTGTTACTCAAGTGCTTCGACAGCGATGAGAGTGTGGGGCAGTGGGGTCGCGTGCCGCACACGGCGTTCGAGCACCCAAACACTCCCGAAGGTGCAGTGGGCCGGGAGAGCATCGAGGTTAGGGCGCTTGTCTTTGGGTAAACCAACGACCTTGATATTGAGCGACGTCTTATGAAAGCTGTTTTCCCCATTGTCAAGCTTAGTCCGCTGCTTAGCATAGTTGTAATTTTAACGACTTTGACGTACTCCCTAGTTTTGGAACATGGATCCTTCTACTCGTTATAGCATATACCACGTCAAGATTCGCACAATCTTCCTGCGCTCATGACTTCAAAAATCCCAGTTTAGCTCGAACCGGACTGACCGTGAGATTTGCCTGCAGCTGTGTCGCTCCTGGGTATCCAAAGCTGAGTACCACTATGACTATCGTCTATCCGCATTTATCCATTAACACTGTCTTGCAGTTTCTCGTTACCTGTTCTTGAGCTCATACAAGTTCAGCTCCCATAATCCTGCGAAGCGCAAGCCTCGTTTTCCTACCTCCTTACTCGACATCTTCGGAGGGACCATGCCGCAAGGCTCAGCTAGACTCTACCCCGCGGAGAATGATCAATCTCGCTACTTTGCGCCTTCATTCGCATAATGTTCAAGCCATTCTTGACGTGGCCTTTCTCAAACCTCCATAGCCGATATATGGCTCTCTAACATGCACGACAATGATGTTGAGCCCCGCAGTGACAGGAACGAGGCGCAGCTGGCATTCTTATTCAGGCAACGCCACCTCGCCTAGTTTCCGCTTTTGGCTGACTACTGCACTGGGATTGTGAACATGTGCATCGTGCAGGGACGAAATCAGCTGGTGCTCAGCCGACAGGTGTTTGCTTCGCTAATGTGCTACTATTGCCGTCCAAAATATCCAGCTTCGCTGCTTGGGCTTGCAAAGAACAGCTGAACAGAGAGCTTGTGGAATCTGGACTCCGGCATTTCCAGTAGCCTTCCGACTCAACGCGAGTGCTCTTGGGGAAGGCGAGCGCTCAGGTGTTATAAAAGCCGAAGGTTCTACTCG
This sequence comes from Phoma sp. ATCC 74077, assembly GCA_033682645.1. Taxonomy (NCBI): domain Eukaryota; kingdom Fungi; phylum Ascomycota; class Dothideomycetes; order Pleosporales; family Didymellaceae; genus Phoma; species Phoma sp. ATCC 74077. The sequence goes on from JAWDJC010000003.1 coordinate 678,203, forward strand.
GACAATGTTCACAAACGACTCCATCGCAGCATTTGCTAAGTAAACTGATCTTTGGTAATACAATCTACGTGTACAATTCACAATGGCCCAGAACATCGGCTACAAGGGCCGTGGACACAAGGACGACGATGTGGACGAACGAGACAGAAAGATCGATATGAGCGCCCTGCATCTCGAGAAGAATAACGACAATGCATCTGCGAAGGCATTCAACCTCTTTGAAAACCAATTTTACAACAAGACGCTCGACAAATTTATGCCGTTGAGCAAGCACCTTTACGATCAAGGGGATATTGGAACCTGCACTTGCAACGCAGTGGCTTCTGCCTATCGCTATGCTCTTAAAAGACAAGCTAAGGCTGACTTCAAGCCGTCTCGCTTATTCCTGTATTATGTTGTCCGCATCGATGACTCTACTATTACGGCCGCAGGGTTTGGACAGAACCAACAAGGCAAATACTACCACAGCCTTGCCAACAATCCTCCTCCTGATGATAAGTTCATCTATGATGGTGGATCGACCATTCGCGATAATATTCGCATCCTGGCAAACCTCGGAGCCCCCGCAGAATCTGAGAAATACACCAACTGGGACAGGGACACTTGGCCATACGTCCATGTTACCGATACCACTGATGAGTGGGAGGCTCTGCCAGAACCAGAAAAGTCCTATGCCGAACCTTCCTATCAGCAGACTGGATCTACCACCGAGATCTTCCCAACCACTGCTCTTCCTGCCATGCGCCCGGCGGTTGAAGCGTTTAAAGCGGCTGAGAGGCATGCAGCGGTGTACTATGGTCGTCCAGCAGAGAAAGACATTGGATGCTGGAGAACATGTATCGCCAATGGGTATCCCATTATATTCGGCATGCAAGAATACAAAGACTTCAAGATCTCCAGCACAAACCAACCCTATTGTGCGACAACTCCCGATTCCTCCACCGAGTTTGACACTGCTCACACAGTCCTCGCCGTGGGTTGGGACAATGACAAGTACGATATGAACGGTGACAAAGGTTGCTTGCTGGTACAGAATTCTTGGGGCAGCAAGACTACTTACAGTGAGCCGACTTGGGATGGATTCTTCTGGCTGCCGTATTCTTGGCTTACAATGCCTTCTCCGAAGGACCCAACGAAGATGATGGTGAGCTGTCCTTGGGTTCTGGTAGATACTGAGGACTACCTGGTCGCACCCTAACTTGGTTCTTCACGCCGAGTTGAAACGTATCTCTTTACACACGGAAGTCGAGTGGGTTGATTATACAACTAAACAGTAATGTGACTGTTATTTATAGTGAACTAACAGATTTTTATTATTGTCCTACCCTATATAAATCTACGTGACCACACTTGTCGATTTGCTGTCATTATCCACCCACCGTGCCCTGCGTATTTGACTTTGGCTTCGCCTCAGTACATGATACAGAGATACAACAACTCTACGTACTCGAAGCTCTAATAAGGAACGCTCTCCGCATGAGTAAACAATCTTCCGAGGTGACATGTCTGAGATGTAACACCCAAACATATACATTAAGCAAGTATACGGTGGAATAACCACTCAGTCCAAGCTCGTCTCCGAAAAGCCTTTTAGCTCGTCCGAAGCGAGCGTTAGTCGCCGGAAAATGTTTTTGGCACGAGCCTTGCGCTCTTTCCATTGCATATCAACGATACCCGGACGCGTGACCACCCACCTAGCCACCCCGCCACCAAAGAAGGCCTGCAGTCTGACGGCCCGCTTCTCAGCGAACTTTGCGGCAAAGATGAAGCTGCTTATGCTTTGGAGCTGCTGGTCATGAGTTATGTTCTGGACCTGTGGCTGTCTAGCATCGAGCTTAATGAGGATCTCATGCGACGCGTCGTCATCCTCGCTATCGTCTAAGTCGCCCTGGTTCTCCCTGACGATGGAAGTGATGTGGATGCTTTGAATACCAGCTCTCTGGAGAATATTGCCGGACCAGCTGGGGAAAGTCTCATCCATATCTCGTACGATCCTCAGCTCATCAAATTGGTCCGGGTCGTTCAAAGGGGCTAAGTCCTCGAGCAGAAGATTGGCGGTCATCGGAGTGAGTTGGATGTAAAAACTCGAGCTCGCATGTGTGTCCATCAGCAGGTTTAAGATTTCGACGCCGTTTCCGCGCAGTGGTGCGCCGCAGCAAATTGGTTCTATCCAACCGGCCCGCTTTCCGTCCTGACCTGGGCGATGGAAGATCTCAATATAGTCGTTGAGCGTAGCAAGTGGAGTACGTACTCGCCGCTTATTCAGTAACCACGGGGTGAACTCGTTCCGTACTTTCTGACAGGTCTGAGTGAAGCCCCAATACGAGTGAGCGAAGTTGGTCGTCGAGGTAATGCCGCGAACGGAACGTCGGGGAATACCATCGGGGTAATGTATCACGTTGAGGGTCTTCTCCTCTTCGTTTGACGTAGCGTACTCATAAATCTTGTTGCGGATCTCGCCAGGCAGCTCTGACCAGGGCATATTCTGGCTTCCCGGCACCTTAGGTGGGTAGCGGCGTGATTGCGACCGAGGCAGGGTTTCATCCTCCGAGTCACTGTCGCTGGAACTACTCTGTTCCTCTGATACCCAACCGTGCCACAACTGTAGCTGCTCCACTTCGCCAAGCAGCTTATATCCTCGCTTTCTTGGATAAGAGACCTGGGCCTGGGGCTTTCTGATGCGGGCGCCCTGGACGCGAAGTCGATCACTCAAAGTCGGCGTTCTACAAGAGCGTCTGGGGGCCCTTGCAATGAAGCTGTCTTCACTATAACTGTGGGAAGTGTGCAAATCCTTATCGGTGGTCTTGCGGGATTCGCGTGGCCGCGACCGCGATACTGGTGGCTTATTATAGTCCGCCAGGTTGGCCACCTCCGCGGCGAGCTCAGCCTGTCTTCTTGCGGCACGGTTTGATTGCTTGTGTGTCCTATGGGTATCATCACAGGCTTTGGGTGTGCTGTATCTGCTACTGTTGCTATGGGAATTAACAGCGAGACTACTTCGAGCTATGTGCCGCGTGCGCTTGTGAGGGCGGATTGTCTTCTGCACCAGTTTCTTGGGCGTTGGCGCTAATTCATCTTCGGAGGATTCGTCGGAAAGCACAAAAGTGGAGAGAGATTTGTCAGAGGAGGGATTGCATGCTTCCATGCGGGCCCGCTTGGGCTGAGAGCCGTAGCCAGAGTCGGAGTTGGAACGGTCGTAGTCATTCTCAAGGCCATGGTTGCGCTTGCGGGCCATGCCGATAACAATGCCGCGAGGTGATTGTAGATGTGAAGTCTTCGATGGCTTAATAGGGTAGTGCATGTTAGCACAATGTGGAATGAGTGTGGCTGTGTGCCAGGAAGCCTTGCTGTGGTGGGAACGATTCTGGGGGTGTGGAGTAACGCAAGCTGTAAGAACGCATGCTTGGCGCTAAGAGGAACCTTGGAACGGTGAAGTGAAGTGAAGTGCACGTGCGTCCATAACATTACACTTTCAGTCGTGGTCATCATCCGAAATTTGATATTGCAGCAGCTCGTATAAGAAACGATTATGAAAGCACTGGCACAAGCGAAGTCGAAGCTGGAGTACAAAGGGTGCCAAGGTCGGCGATGTGGTAGTTTGGGTGGACATTGTGCGTTCTTCGTTAGCGGATAGGTCAACTGTGGAAGTCAATGTGGGTGCTCGCGAATGAGCCCTCATACTCATCCAGGCAAGACTGGTTTTCGATTTCAGATGCGTTTAACGCCCTCCAATTTTATATCTAATGAAGAGTTTGCGAATCTGGTCTTTGGGATGTTCGTGTATTACGCCTTCTTTTTGGCATGCCAGAGCAAGGCCTTTTCACAGTGTTCCTTCTTCAATGAGAGGACGATCCCCAAAAAATGGCATATCATGAAAAGGTGATGTCCTAATGAGTTCAACAATCAATAATTTTGGTGCTCACTGCACGGTTTTGTTACTCTACTAAAAAAAAACATCGATCTAGTCGTCTTGATATCTCCGAACTATACCCGCAAGGATTTACGTAGATGTGCTAGCGCGATGCACCGCCAATGGTTGATTAGTGTGTGTACGTTCGGCTGATTACTATACACAGGCGTGGACCTCGGACTACCCCAGCTAACGACCAGAGCTCCGCACTGTCGGCCATTATGGTGTCAGTTGCAGTTTAGTGATCTCCCGCGGTTGCAGTATGTTTAGACGACATGTCTCCCGAACTGCATGCGTGCCGCGTGCGTAAAAGCCTGATGTTGCCATTGTGAGGCTGGATTGATAATGAGTCCAAGATGCGACGGCCTTGCATACGTATTAGACTGACAAGCTATGACACAGCGTAGCAGTATGTATATATGTCTTGGCTCGCGTTGCTCATTTACCAACTGATGTGTTGACATTCTAGCATTTTGTTCCCCGAATTTTTCATTATTTCGACTTGACCAGTCATGAGTACATTTCAGCATCACACACAGGATGGAGAGTCCTTAGCAGATCTAGAAAAAGGCGATTTATTTCAAGAGAAGGATGAATCCGAGCATGAACTCGACAATCGACTTCAAACCACGAAGACGCCATCATCAGAGTCAGCCCCTAACGCCGACGAGCGAGGCACGAAAGACGCGACACCGCAGCAGAGTATCAACGCGACAGACTGGGACGGCCCTGATGACCCGGACAATCCGCACAATTGGCCCATGTTGCAGCGTGTCTACCACGCAGTAACACCCGCCCTTTTTGGATTCGCAGTGTAAAGCCGTCTGCCCGCACTTCGAGATCGTAGCTCACAAACTATGCAGCACATTCGGTACATCAGTATACACACCAGCCCTCGCCGACATCATGCATGATTTTCAAGTGTCACGTACGATAGCGATCCTTGGTCTAGCCATCTACACATTAGGCATCGGGCTTGGACCTATTATCACCGCGCCCCTGAGTGAAGGCCACGGCCGCAAACTCGTATATCTGATATCCTCTCCAATTTTCATGCTCTTTACGCTTGGTGCAGGGTTCTCGAAGAGCTTCGCTAGTGTGTGCGTGTGTCGATTCTTCGCGGGTCTATCAGGGAGTCCGGCGCTTGCGGTTGGCGCGGGAACAAATGCGGACTTGTTTCCACCGCGGCAACGGGCTGTAGCGACAAGCATGTTCTTGATGGCGCCCTTTGCGGGGCCCTCGCTAGGGTAAGTGGAGCTGCTTGAGATGATCTGATATTTATGCTAACTTGGATAGTCCCATCGTCGGGGGTTTCGTCGCACAGTACAAGGGTTGGCGTTGGACGCAATGGTGCATGCTCTTCATCACCCTCGTTATCTTCGTTATTGCACTCCCCATGAGAGAGACCTACAAGCCCATTATCTTAAAGAAAAGAGCCAAGAAACTGGGTCTTCACGTAAAAGTGGGTCCTGAAGGTGTAAGTATCAAGCGCACGATTGTCTTGAAATTTGCTCGACCCATGCACATGTTGTTTACGGAGGTATGTACTTGCTTCCCGCGAAGGCCGTTCCTATATAACTAGGCTAACTCAGCACAGCCAGCGGTATTCTTCTTCTCGCTTTATACATCATTTGCTTTTGCGGTGCTCTTCCTCTTCTTCGCCGCCTTTCCGTACATATTCTCACGCCCACCATATTCCTTTACGGTCTCACAATCCGGCCTTACGTTTATCGCCATTGGTATCGGCGTTTTACTAGGTGGTATTACATGTATCGTTGTCGATCGTACCTTCTACCAGAAGAAGCATCACGAAGCAATGTCCGATGGTAGGTTACATGCAGACCCAGAGCATCGGCTGTACAGTGCTATGATCGGTAGCTGGGGCATTCTGATTGGACTATTTTGGTTCGGCTGGTGTGCTGGAAAGGGCGTGCACTGGGCTCCCACTCTTATAGGTGCTATACCATTTGCATGGGGTAACATCTGTCTTTTTGTAAGGTCTCTCAACATCGTTCATGCAAGGTCATACGCTAAATCATGGAACAGACTTCTGCAGCGCTCTATCTTGTAGATGTTTACGGCCCGCTCAACGGCGCATCGGCGATGGCGGCAAATGGCGTTTCGAGATACACCCTAGGCGCTGTATTTCCATTATTCACTGTTCAAAGTAGGTTTATATTTCATTGGCATGGTTCTGGTCTCGTCAAAGATTGGAAGAACGTAGAATAACGTCGATGACAGTGTATGAAGCTCTCGGTATCGGCTGGGCAACATCGCTCTTGGGATTTCTCTCGCTCGCCATGATTCCGATCCCGTATATGTTCTTCAAATGGGGCCCCTCGATCCGGGCGAGAAGCAAGTATCTCGTCGCTCCTTGAGATGGAATGCCAATATGGCGCTTCTCGGAGAGTGTCTCGTGGCCATCTACAGGACAATTGTTACGCTTTTCATGGATCGTTCTCATATCGGTATGCCTTTGTGCTCGGGCCGTCCAGCCTGATGGCTGCAAACGATTTGACCCTCAGATGACTTTACAGGAAATAAATACGCATACGAAAATTGATTTCGTGCTTGCGCTACTACAACGGCGACCACTTCAACTAAGGGTGGGGCATGGAGGCAACAAAATCAAGCTATGAAAGGACTATACGTACAATGGCAAAGTCAGGGGCTTTAAGCCATTTGGGAACAACTTGTATAGTTACTAGAAAGCTAATGCAATATAAATGCCGCTAATATCAGCCCGAGATGTTGGCTACGCCCTTTCAAGATATATACACCCACGTATACCACCCATAAAAACTCAGCCCAAGGCTTCCACCATAGCACCTCGCCATCTCTCGCCCCATCTCCTCATGGCAAATAGCGCAAGACAGCCTGTGACTATACTCCATAACCCCAGTATAGTCATGAACCAGCCATTGCCAATGCTACTCAATATCGGTTCCGCCACCACTGCGCCGGTAAAGGAGCATATATTACGAACAAAATTATTCAGCGCAATGCCGCTCGCGGCCCGCTTGGGCATGAATTCGGTCAACATAGTATTTACCAGGGCAAAAATCAACATACTCCCTATGCCGAAGAAGAAATTTGCAATCATGGGAACAATCCAGTGCACGCCTTTTTCTGCTGTCCAGCCATACACGATGAGCGCCGACGGCCACAGAATAGCAGCGAGCCAAGCATTCTCACGCATGCGGTCTTCGGGCCGGAAAATGAGTTTTCCACGGTCGTCGTAGCGGCCTGCTTTACGGGCCTCGCGGTGCATGATGGAGTCGATCCAGCGGCCGCCGAATAAGCTGGCCAGGAGATAGCCTGCGGAGTTGGGTATGTAGAGGAGGCCAATGATGAGTGTGCTGAAGCTGTACGGAGCAACGGAGAAGGTGGATTGGATGGAGATGTTAAGAATATATAGACAGCCGAATGTTATGCTAGCGTAGTATACGGTTAGGAGGACGGGAGGATAGCGCAGCCATGTTACTATTATGAGAGGGTCGAGGAAGATTTGTCGAAGGTGCGCGAGGACGGTCTTGGTTTTCTGAATAGTCGAAGCTCGAGTATTTGTTCGGCGCAGTGCTTCGTCGCCGGTCTTATCAGCGTCTCGCCCTTCCAGATCCTCGGGACGTGACACAGGTGAAGCATCGCTCTTCTCCTTTCTATGAAGCGTCTCCGGTAGCGCAAAGATGATGAAGACCAGGGTTGCGCCACCATAGATGACGAGAAACCACTGGGTACTCCTCCACCCTAGTCCAGCACCCAATGCTCCACCAATAATGGGCGCAAATAAAGGCCCACAGAGCGGTCCGAGGTAGAAAATGCCCATCGCTCTTCCCCTCTCTTTAGGCTCCCAGATATCGGCTATCGAGCCAGCGCCAACGGCCTGTACAGATGCGGCTGCTCCTCCAGACAATGTACGGACGACGATCAGCATAGCGATACTTGTTGAGACTGCGGAGAGAATGGCGAACAGAACGAAAAGGACGAAGGAGGTGATGTAGATAGTCCTCCTCCCCAGCCTCTCGGAAAAGCTGCTCCACCATAATGGGAATATCGACATGCTGAGCATGTACACGGCAACGGACATATTCGTTACAGTGTGGGTGGCGTCAAAAGCAATAGAAATCTCCTGGAGCACCGGCATGACGATAGCGCTGCCCATGGGCGCAGCCATGGCACAGAAGGCGACGATAAAGGTCAGGAACCATTTTGTTTTGCGGGCGTAATGTTCTGGGTTGGTGACTTCGGGTATCAGGGTGAAGCGGGCAAGAAGGCCGCGACGGTGGGAGCGAGGCACGATGATGGCGTCTGGGGTGACGGACGCTGTTCGAGACAGAGTCACAGGACGCGACTTTTTTTCTTCGGAGGACAAGGAATGATGTGAATGTTCGGATGTGGTAGAGGCATTTGACGGCGATATTGAAATTGTGTCCACTTCTTCTTCCTTCCCTCCCGACTCCATGGCTGCATCCTTCTCTTGCATTACGCTCTTGTCGATTGATAGATCCTTTCCTTGCCCGACTTCTTCATGCGACCTCTCTGGCCCATGCTTGGTCTTTGTCGTCCCTGATCTGGATGGCGAGTTCCCCGGGTTCGTCATGATCCCAAGCCAAGGTGGGGGAAGAGAAGAAGGCGTTAAGAGTGGACCGGGTTTGATCTCAACTGTGCCGTGATCATCGATGCCGCTTTTCCGGGAGCAAACTCGCTTTTCCGATCTCCTCGCCTTACCCTGGCTTGTACCTCGGCCTGTTCAGCATCAATGTTTTCTGAGGTTCAATGCTCTTTTCCACGTTTGCTTGTCCACCGTTCTAGGAAGCCTATACATGCATATTTGTGCCGTAGATGGAACCGACACGGAAGAGAAGAAAAGAACGACAGGACCGTCTAGAGTCATGTTTATCGAGGTGGAACTACTCTGCCGTGCGATGGTGTTTGGCCAATGAATAAGCATCGATGCCGAGATTTCCCTGCGGAAGTGTAGCGCGGTGTGGGGTCAATCGTACCCCTCGCTGCTTATATCCGGAGGGGCATGCGACCACGACCGTGTCTATTGAAGGCAAGTGCATATTGTCACGGGGTTCAGCTAGTTGTTCTACGGTCAGGTAGTTTCGTCCTCTGGCTCGAACCGCTCTTATGAAGAACTTGCCTTCGAAGCTGTACATGATGGCCTGTGGCCCGAGCTCCTTCACCGTTGACGTTGTCGTTATTAGCGGGGCAGCTGTCATCATGCAGGCGACCGTTTTCCGTACCAGTTCTTGAATATTTCGCCAATTGCTGTTTGTAAAACCTTCAATCCATCATCCAGTATGCAGATACGTCGGTCTTTACACTAAGGAGCGTTAGGATTACGCGTTGTCACCTTGATCAGCGGCGTCGTACACGAAAGCTCAAGCTCAAGCTCAATCTCAAGCTCCCAGCCACCACACTCCCAGCACTTCACTTTCATCATCACATCTACAATTTCCACGAAGTGTCCAAAAGTCCATTGACAATTTACCCACTACCTGAAATTTCCGCGAGCCTCGATTGAAGCTAGCTGTACTCTTACTTCTAGCTCATCTTCTGCATCACCCACACAATGGCGTCGCAGAATCAAGACCGCCTCCGCACCCATTTCGCCGGTGCCCCCGAGTCCGACCACAACGATCGCTGGGACGACCTGTGGAAAGAAGGCACATTCCTTCCCTGGGACAGAGGTTACGCAAACCCCGCTTTAATAGACCTTCTCCAACACCCCGATAATCCGCCAACATCTCCCAATACAAACCCCACGCCGGGTGCACCTCCACCGAACTCTAGCTCGGGTGATTTGTATCTTCCTTCTGCTATCAAATCGGATAAGACGCGCCGGCGCGTCTTGATACCTGGGTGTGGGAAAGGGTATGACGTTGCCTTATTCGCTGCACATGGTTATGATGCGTATGGACTGGAGGTGTCGTCACATGCTGCCGACGCTGCGAAACAATACATATATGGAATAGCGAAGGAGAGGAAAGAGGAGAACAAGGACAAAGAGGGGCCGTTAGAAGGCGAGTACTCTGCTGCGCTGAGTCGTCATGAGGCTGGATATGGGAGCATGAAGATCTTGCTGGGAGATTATTTCAGTGACGAGTGGTTGAAAGAAGTAGAGGGCTGGAGCGATGGGGAAGGTTTTGATATTATTTATGATAATACGGTATGTCTTCGAGTCTCGTGAGGAGGGCCATTGGTGGCATCATGATGCTTCTCTGCAAAGCACAAAGTGTGTACTGACAGCACGTCAATAGTTCCTGTGCGCTCTCCCACCTTCCTTGCGCCCCAAATGGGCGGCTCGCACTGTCTCCCTCCTCCGCCAACGCAAGCACTCTAACACTATATCGACTGGATCTAGAGAGGATGGTGTGTTAATTTGTCTTGAATTCCCAACACACAAGCCTGCGTCGTCCGGCGGCCCGCCGTGGTCGCTGCCTCCAACTGTACACGCCGAGCTACTGAAGCAGCCGGGGCAAGAGATATCATACGATGATAAGGGAGCCGTATTAGAGACGAGTAGACCAGAGACACAGGACGCATTGGCCAGAGTCGCGCATTATACACCGCAGCGAACGCATACAGTGGGCGTCATCAATGGCATCGTGAGAGATTGTGTGAGCATATGGCGACACAAGTCGGAAATCTCAAAGCGCGAGGTATCCCACTAAATCCTAGTTGGAGGTCGGTGGAATGTACAAATGGCCTCACAGCTGGATATATGCTATGCGTATAGCGACGAATGTGTTGAGTCCCGAGTTTCAGCCAACTTTCCGCAGCGAGTTATAATGCTCACCCAATCCGTGACTATGCTTGTAGTACCCCAACCAGATCTCTTCTAGCTCTTCATCCCCACTAACTCCCTCTGGTTGTATCCCATCGACATGCCCGTCGCTGTGAAGCACACATATTTTCACACCATAACTTCTTGCTAGGGCAAGTAATTCCAGGTGGCCGCCCCACTCGCCCGTCTCCCGGATTTTGCGGACGTGTTCGGGTAGCGGGTCTTCCATGAAGCCCTCGAAGTCGTCGGCGTGGGATTGTATCCAATCTGCTGCTGCATATCTGACTTTCTTGTATCCTTGCACCTGCCCATTCCCCGCATCCCCGTTCTCTGTTTCCACTATCCTGACAGGTATCTTTGGTTCCAAACCCAGTTCCCTCGTCACTAGTTGGTCTGCAACGGCAGCATACAAACAATGCCCATCTGCACGGATTTCATGCAAGGAGAGTCTGTGCCGTTGTAGTTGGGAGGCCATGCGTTCGCGTTCCAGTTCGCGTGGATTAGGAGCGTTTGCGGCTTCGCGTTCTGCGTCGGCTATGAGGGCGGATTGTTCAGCAGCGCGGCGGGCGAGGCGGGCTTTGGCGCGATTGGGCTTCTTCTTCCTTCCCGCGGGTCCGGTATCTTCTTCCTCCCCATTGACGTTGTTGTCCTTGGTCTCATGGGTAGAATCGTTCACGCTGAGATTTGCAATACCTTCATCAACTTTTCCCTCCTCGTCCTCGTCTACTGCTTCCTCTGCATCTTCCCCACCCTCGCCATTCAGCGCCGCGACCTCGGCTTCCTGCCTCTCCTTCAGCTCTCTCTCTAACCGCTCACACTCATCGTTCACACCTTTGCGCGTCTTTTTGCTTGCTTGTTTCTTCTTCTGTGTTATGCGGGAGACGAGGTCGCGCTGTTCTTTGCGGTGTCGCGATTGGAGAGCTTCGAGGGCTTCGAGAGTTTCTGGTGTAGGTGCCGTGTCTGTTGCTATGTCCGCCATTGCACTTCTAGACGATGGTGCCAAGGCGCGGAAGGCGGAGGAATCGGCGGGTTTGAGAGAGCAATTAGTAGGTAAAGACTGTGGACCTGGGACATGTGAGGTTGAAGGATTGATGGTGGGGGTGGAGGGGAGATTCTTTGGTGTCGGCGCCATGTTTTGCCGAATGGTAATGCAGAGAGGACGCAGTGGAGCGAGTTCCGTTGAGCTGTAATACACCTATCACATATGTTCCTTAGCGCCAGCAACGCTAATGTTGGTTTTAATCAGTGGAACCATTCTAACACCTTGAGCATCGCACAGTAATCGCCTAAGCGAAAGTAAGCCTAGGCCATTTTTGATCTCTTGCATGCTGCAATGAGAGCTGTTCCCATATAGCGGCATGTGATATAAGGGACGCCTTGCCCAACACTCCTCGATATCATCAATGCTCTGCTATGCACGACATGTACTCCAAGCTCAAGGCTAGGAGGAAGCAAATAAATTCTCCCTCCAACTCGGGCCCCGAACAGCCCGAAGGAACGAGCAGTAACCCTACGCTTGGCCGAACTTCGGATCGTCCTCCGCCTGATTCCTTTCCGGATGGTATCGAAGTGTTAGAGGACTGTCCTGAGGCCGTAGTCGATATATGCTTTGTCCATGGACTGACTGGCAGTCGAGATAGTACCTGGACCGCTCACGGGCAATCTACACCTTGGCTAAAGACACTTCTACCGACTAAACTCGGCCGAGCTCGCATCCTCACTTACGGCTACGACGCGTATGTGTTGCGAAAACTAGTCGCTTCGTCGAATCGTCTAAATGATCATGCCACAAACTTTTTAAGTGACTTGACGACGGACAGAGCTTCTTGCAATGCGTTATTACGTCCCCTCATTTTCGTCGCTCATAGCCTCGGCGGCCTCGTCACCAAAGAGGCCATTCTCCTCTCGCGAGATAACCCTGAACGCCACCTCCAGGGAATATTTAATTGTACCAAAGGTGTTATCTTTATGGGCACTCCGCATAAAGGGTCTTGGATGGCCAACTGGGCTAAAATACCAGCTTCAGGTCTTGGCATTGTCAAATCCACCAACAAGGATCTGTTAGAGATCCTAGAGACGAATCACCAATACTTAGACTCTATTCAGAGAAGGTTTCTGTCAATGATACGAGGACTACGAGAAGCTGGGAGGCCTTTTGAGGTCACATGCTTCTTTGAAGAATTGCCTCTGCCGGTGGTTGGCAAAGTCGTGTCTAAGGATTCAGCTACTCTTGAAGGTTACAGTTCTTACAGCATTCACGCCAATCATAGTGACATGGTCAGATTTAGCTCCTCTGAAGACAATGGATTCAAAAGACTGCTTGGCGAACTGATCAGATGGGAAGCAGAACTCCAGAATACAGCCGCCACTCAACCCGAACAACCGATCGAAGAAACACAAATTGACCAGCCGGTCAAGTCATCCTTTATCAACCACGGAACTGGGTCTCAATTTAATAGTCTCGGGAGTGTTCAGAACAACAATACAGGCCAGGGCAATCAGTTCTCGGGCACCAGCTTCCATGGCCCCGTGACGTTTGGCTGATGCTTAACAGCATGATGTGCGAAGATAGCTGGCGGAACTCGATCGGTTTGGTTACGAGTCGAATCAGAGATACATGCAATTGGTCGCATTAGCTTTACGTCTTGTCTTGTTCTAATTTAATTCTCTTCAATTTGTAGCTATTATTTCTAGCGCCATGAAAAGTCTCCCACCAAATGGTCTTCCGCTCATTGAGGGTTGTTGCCACCAAAATGCACAGTTCCAAAGGTAGCTCCTGGAAATTGATTCCCATTACCCATGTTGTTGTTTTGTGTACCTTCAGGTGCATTGAATTGATTCCCAGAGCCGTAGTTGCCGAAGTTATTGACCGCTCCTTCGTTTGATATCGACGGCTCCATGTTTGAGAGCTTCGCAATCGCATCCGTCAAGTCCTTGACTTGGTGTCTCATCTCCTCTTTGATCGCGCTGTCCGTGGCCAGTTCACATACGGCGTTCATCATATTCACCACTAGAACCTCCACCGTATTGTCCTTTCCCTCCCGTTTAATCACCGCTTTGTAGAGTTCGGACCTTGGAGTCTGCGATTCCTGGGTAACGTCCTTGAATATTTTCTCTAACCGTTTTGCCGATGCGTAACAGGTATTGACTGAGTTTAAAGCTTTTTGAGGATCTCCGATACGGTCACATTTGTCTAGCTGAGTTTTGGCGGTCAGAAGGGATTTCTCGATAAGCGGTACCCCTCGACCTGCTTCATGGAAAGCATCTCGGAGACCTTTATCGTCCTTTACAGTGCTGTAATACTTCGTGGTGTCCTTGAGAACCGTTATCGTGTAGGAGATCGAACTTTTGACGCTGACGTTTGTCATTTTCGTAAGGAGGAAGGCTTATTGGCGTATAAGAGGTGTCAGATTCGCTAACGAGACTTGAGGATCTCAAAAGGCTGCCCGGAGTGCTTAAATAGGCTATCTGATTCCTCAGATCTGCAGGAGGGAGGAGATAACGTCTCGAAAACCTAATAGATTCCTAATACTCTCTCCTGAAGTCTGCCTGCCTGATGTACGTGGGGTCTCAAAATGTTGTTTGCGGCGTTATTACACCAGTGATTAAACCACTTAACCCCAGCAGTCCACAACTTGACGGATCGCGTTACCCACAAACCCTACCGCAATGAGTCCTTGTTGCTTGTCCGGTCACCATCAGCCGAGAATTTGAGTAAGCCACAGGGCGAGGGCCACCAAGTCTTGCAGAGGCATCTTGAACGAGATTGGCGGAAAAGTATCATCCAAACGGTATATGAGCTCCGATATGACCTACAACAAATTGCTGCTGCACCCTGCATGCATGTATCACCCAAACCGTGGCTCGCGCTTCCTTTCAGCTCCTTCAAACCCCTGTGCTTGACGGGACGGATCGAGGGTTCGAAAATCAGTAAGCAGGACGTGGTGTAGGCCGCATGTATGCACCGTCCAATGGCTTAACCAGAAATAACACAAAACAGCCCTGCCTTTACATGTACAAGCCAGGGTGGGGGCGAGAAGCTATCGCTCGTGCGCCAAATGTAACTCAGTCGGCGTTACCGCAGAAAATGGAGGGACGCAGAAGCCACTCGCTTAGGCTTGAACCTCGAATACAAAGCGTTTGGTCGAAACATGTAAAGTGATTATCCGTCTGACCACCACGTCCGGCATCTGCCTGACCGGTAAAGAACCTATTGTCATGGGTACCCAAATTGGCAAGGACTTGAAGATCCATCGTAAACAGGCTCGGATTGTTGTCGAAAACAGCATCGCCCTCAGTGCCGTATAAGGAAAGAAATTTACTCTCAAAAGGGTCAAGCGCCTGAAGGTGCGCGTTTTTGGGGGTCGAGCGGTGATATGCCAGTCTGCACCTTCTGTCAGCGTCGACGGACCACTTATCCTCGGAATCGGTCGATCTGACCGCGGACACGTCTAAGGGCTCTTGGGAAGGCAATAAGCCACTTCAAGGTTCAACACAGAACTGGTCGCCTCCGCCACTGCACCACTCGTAAAGTGTTAGTATCCACACTCGTCGCCTTTCTCGGCCAACAGCCGAATATGTCGGGTTTTACAAGGGTCGTCCAAATCTAACGCCTAAGATGCTTTATTTTTTTCACAAAACCCTAGAATTTTGATTTATACCCTTTATGGTCCCGTATAATCATATCCCTATTTTCGCAAAATACCATTGGCGTGACTCAGCTAGCTGCCCTCCAGCCGTCGCTTTTCAGCCGCCTCTACATCTGATAACTAGCAACGATAATTATTAATAGCGCAGGATTGCTTCGGTGTTCTCGCACCTCTTCTCACATATTTTACCCTTCTTTAGCAGAGACGAAGACGTCTGGATAGCCTTTTCCATTCCCCTACTTTTGATGCATCGTCAGGATTACTAGCTGCGCGAGAAACGTCCTGTTAGCCTTATGTTTCCATTTGCGTTCAAGAGCCTTATGATTCATAGCTGACATCCAGCAGGCGTAATTCATCCGAGATCATTGCAGCTTCGTTCTCGACATTTCTCCAATCAAACCACACTCATCTTAGACGATGGTCCCACCAGCGACACTCGAGGATGCGATATATCGGATGCTGGAAATGGCCAATACCCTGCCATCCTCCTTCGACAATCACCGTTCCGGCGCCCAGTACAATGCTCCGAAAGGTAATCAGAACAACAATACAGCCAATGGGGTCCAGCTTCCTGGGGCTATGATTAATACTCTTCAATTTTTTGCCTGGAATGCCAACAACAGAAGAGTAAATCGAGAGGGAGTCCAAGAAGATCGAAAGCCGACCACAGTGCGGCCTCGCAGCCTCTCGGAACCTCCAGAAAATCGGCGCAAACTCGAAGAAAAAGAGGTAACCCAGGAAGAGAGTCAAACCATTTATAGACTGGTCGCAGTCGTCTCCGTGGCCTTTACGCCGTTTATAGGCATCTGTTGGAGATTGCTCTTGATTAGCATCTACTTCACTTATGAGTTTTTAGTCTTTTTTCTGCGTTCTCTTGATCGTACACATCACGCTTTGACTCTACGATTTGTAGTGAAGACTGCATTGCATTCCATCGTTTTGATGTTTTTGGTGGCATGGTGTATGTCAATTACGCCAACGATCATGGACTTCAGGGCGACACATCCTACATTACCAGCTTCGAATATCACAGATATTCTGTATGATGCAGGAAATAGCACAATGGTCGAGTATGACAACTGCCACAGGCTTATCTATGCAGTACAAGCTAAGTAGAGGCTAGTGTTTTCGTGGTACACGGACTCCGCTCGATTCCTGACATTGCATGGGCTTACAATAAGAATGATACCAAAGTATCCTGGCTAAGCGGATTGTTACCAAAAGTGGACGGTCTTCAAGACATCAGAGTTATCATGGTCAACCATCAAACACGATTGGATTCAAACACTGCCCAGTTGGGACTGCGGCACCACGCAACTGAGCTTTTGGAAAGTATCGAGAGTTTGCATCAGGTGAGCTGGTATCATACCAATCCAAGATACAGACCGCTAAGAAGAGCATCAAAAGGCTAATCCTGACCGACCTATAATCTTCATCGCACACAGCTTTGGAGGATTATTGCTGAAGAAGGTAAGGGTTCCTTGCTATCTCTCAACATAGGAGTGCCATTGCTCATCACACCTACGGATCAGGCCCTAATTCTTGCCGAGTCCCGCTCGAAAGACGTTGCGGAAATGACCAGAGGCATAATATTTCTTGGAGTGCCCCACACTGTCTCTAATGTGGCATATGTGAAATATTGTTTGTCCTGCATAGCTTTCTTCCGTGGGTTGCCATCAGATGTACTGAAGCTTATGTCCGTAGACGCCCTGGCTCTTCTAGAACTCGAGTCAGAATTCTACGACTCATATGTTATTCAGTATCATTCTCGTCCACCTCAGCCCTATATTTGCGACATTCTCGAAACGAGACCCGGAAAGATAGAAAAATTGATTTCAGGTTCTGTAAGTCTCCCCGTTAGCTATGATGCTATTATTTGTGGATGCACGTACTCAAATGTACTCCATCAGGTCAAACCAAGATATGGACAGCTCCGTCACGGCCGCCTTGCTGCCCTTGACACTAATCATCAAGGCCTGACTGAGTTCGGATCCAGTGATGACCCCAACTTTCAAACATTCTCGAGAGTCGTCTTGCAGGCATTTGATCATGCGTTACAAAAGCGTACGCTCCTAATGCTCCTCGTGTACTGTTCTTAAGACTAACCATACTATAAGGTCTATCGCCAGAAGAAGAATTCCCCCCTCCTCTCAACCCGCGCGTTGAATCTGGGCAGATTCCTCGGCCTGTTAGCTTGTCATGGAGAATAGGGCATTTTATCACCGCCGGCATTATTGCCGGTCTGCAGGAGCTGACGGCGTCATGGTGGGCGAACGATAAGAATCGCTACGGCAGTTATCTTAGCTCCCGCGTCCCTAAGCTAGCTATCTACACCGCTCTTGTCGGTACGCCAGTAGAGGACGTTCAAATAAGGGTCTTACGAGAAGCATTTGAGAGACGAGCAGGTCTGGGGGTAAAGATAAGCTTGATTATCCTCAGCAATCTCATCGTAAGTCCCCTTCCAGCTGTCCACTGAGGCAAGAACTATTGTCTAGTTGCTGGAGCTGATATATATTACTCAGGTCTCACCCTTGCAATACTCCTTTTACATCTTCGCCATGGCCATCATTGCCGGTGCTCGCACCTGGCACCAGCTGATGGCCACTGTCAGAGCCGGCTTCTGGCCGGCCATGAAGATTGGCTGGATTGCTTCTCCCATTTGTGTGGTTTTGGTCCAACATTTATTCCCGGACCTGCTGTGGGTGCCATTCTTCAATCCTCTCTCCTTCCTTACCTACACCTGTATCAACGTCACAATCAAGAGAAAACGTCTCGCCGCCCTACGCAAGAGGCACAATGGTGGCGACCCATTTTTCAACGATCGTCGACGCATACAGAACCACAGTGTGGAACCGATCTCTAATGATCGCATTGCAGCGTCGCTCCGAGCCGACCAGGATAATCTCAAAATGCGAGCGGATTTCATAGACGTGTCCTAGAACAACCATATGCGACAGCAATGATAGGAAGGCAACGTGTTCGTTAAGATTAAGCGTATCGTTCTTCCACGGGATCATGCTATCGTAGAGTGGTACCCACGACATTATTAATCCGATGCACTGGTGAGCAGTGTTGGATTTAAGCTGCTGTCTACATTAATAAGGCTCATGCTGAATTGATCGAGACTAAAAATACGACGGATCAGGGTTGGATAATGAAGTCTCTGGATTGATAAATTCTTAACGTAAATCTGATGCGACACACCCCTTCCAGTCCGCTTTACTTTTTTCGCTTCCTTCATTGTACCGGTCCCACGATTCCGCTTCCTCGATAGTCACGTTGCTCAGCAGTTTCAGCCTATCCTCAGCAGCGACCATGTTGGCCGGCACCTTCTTGCACACAAAATCTCTCTCTCGTACCTTAGACTAGAGCACGATGCTATCTAGTAACGGGTAACGCGATAGATGCATATACAGGCTGCACGGGTCGCATTAGGTTAGCATTGCTTGTCTATTAATCCTTGTCGTCCTAGTTCCTTTCAATTCTAGCGCTACCTGCCCTAACGTCCTGCCTTGGACCTTATAAACTGTGCAGGCGAACGCGGAAGCGCATGGTAGCCACCTGCGAGTCACATTCCTATGTTGCTATAGTTGCTTCCTCTGGCACTTACTTTTGGTGCTTATAGGCGCTAGGAGAATGTTGTTAGGGGGCATGCTAATAAAGTGGAGACCTTGCATTGTCTTTGTCGCTAGTAGTATGCCTGCCAGCGGGCCGAAGTGGAGGATGGTGTCCCTAATGACGCGATGACCTGGACCCGCCTTGTTGAGGAATGAAGTCCTAATAAGGAAGTTTTCATAGTATTTCTATAAGCTTAGTACTTATAGATGTAGTAAGGTCTTATTTGGCATCTAACCCTTAGGAGAACAAGGCGAAGGGTCTTGGGTAGCTGCTCCTCCGCGTGACGTGCCTCGATGGTAACTTCCTACCGCATTTGCATCATGTCACTCAGAAGGGACATGCGATCTACGGTCCTCGGTCTCAGTGAAACATAGTTTTTGTTCTCTCCTTATCAGCGTCACTGTAGTCTCCTGGGCGCTGCCACAGTCTGTCAATTTTTCGTCATAGGTTGTCTGAACAGCCGCGCTTTCCCTTTTCACCTGTCGTCCGACGCCCTTGACTACCTCGCAATATTTACCCCCAACGCGTACCACCCCGCTTACCGCCACTCCATTCGCGTCGACGATACTCACCTCTTTCCAAGATGCCATTCCGAGACAAAGCCTGGGAAGACCTACAGCGTGACTGTGCCATCTTCCCCGCATACACCGATTACTTTTTCGGTCCCGACTTGCGACCTGAAGCGGATCAAGAGCCTGGTCTGCACCCACTGCTGTTCCCGCCTCAGCTGCATGCGCCAATTCGGTATACTAACAGCAAGCCTTCACGAACCTGGTCCTACAGTTCTTCCCAAGGCACTGTGCGGCCAAATCTTGCAACTATTCAGCCTCAGTCTGGAGAACACGCAGGAATCTTCGATGCAGGACTGAGCAAGAAAGACAGAGGCAGAGGTAGTGCAAGCCTTGATTTACGATCGCCCATAGGAAGCCCTATGAGCAAGCTCATACCGCCAGAGTCAGTCCGCCCAGATTCTGTGGAAGAAATGGCAAGACGGAGGACCTTCAATGCGGCTCAACATCGTACGTCGACTGGGTCGGCCGCTACGTCTGGCTCGTCGCAACCATTCTTTCGGGATTTCCTGCAGCAGGCCCGGGCACAAGGTGGACCGATTTCTTTCTCAGCAACAGTGGGTCGGGCTCCAAATCCGCCCTTGCAACGCTCTTCTTCTGCAACAGATGTCGATGATCAGCTTCTACACATGGCGACTCACGATGGTCCCATGCTTTCCCCTCTAGGATCATCGCCACTGATGGCTTCGTGTCCAGCCCAGCTATTCCCGCACCAGTCGCAATTCAATTATAGCTTCTTAAATCTGCCCTCTCACGCCTCTTCAGACCTTTCACCAAATCTACTCGCAGACACGCCCCAGGGCTGGACTCCCCGCAGTCCCACTACACGTATCCCGCTTATTCAGCCAAATGATCTCATCGAAAATCCTCGATACGTCTTCGTCGCTAGCAAAGATGGTCAAGAGATCAACAAAGAGATCACTGCACGCTGGGATGTTTTGCACAACGAACCAGATCTAGACAAAAGGGCCAAGGCAATGCTGGAGATCCAACGTATTAGTCAGATGATACACACCATGGGTGAAAGGTACTCAGAAGAGCTACGCAGAAGAATGGAGATGCAGGAACAGCGGAGAGCTCAAGCTGGACAACAGAGCTATATGCAGCCTCGCAATGGAAGCTTCGCACAGCCTCCGCAACTCGCCACATCTCCCCAGCTAGATCAGATGAATCAGATTCTCCCTGCGGTCCAACAAGTTTCCCCACAGTCATCACAGCGCCCCTTGCCTCTAATGCAACAATCTCCATCTCAGATCTCCCAAAACCTGCGCACAAACATCGACGCCTACCTCCCCAAGCTCTTGCAGTGTCTTCAAATCAGCAGTGGGCATTCATTTGGCTCTTCATCTCTCCCGTCGGAAGCTGATGCAGAGAAACAGTATGCGGAACACTGGCTTGAAAGCTTCAAAGCTAGCCTTCCGCCTGAGGGTCGGCAGTACGTGCAGCAAGTGGTAGCGCGGGTGCTAATGGCGAAGGCTGGCGGCATGGATGCCATGAAACATATTGTATGGTAGATGCGGGGCAGGGGCGAAAGGTGTGAAAAGTTTGAAGAGACGAATGAAAAGTAGGAGTCAGACCGGAGGATTTGAGAGACATGTGAAGGCTCGCGTGGAGATTGAACACGGCTAGGATGGGTTTGGAGGTCTAACGGAGGTGTCTATAATAAAGGTGATCTGAGTATCGCTTGCTGTATTTACTTTAGGAGAAAGTATTTGAAAGACACGTGGTACATGCAATGCATACACCAATGTTTCGTGTATGGCCATGTCTTCCCATGCCTACTCACTTCGAAATGTCGCCTCGCAAGTACTCAATCTTAGGCAAGAGCAAGGCTGCTCGGTGCTACAAATTAATAATGAGAGTTCAGGAGTACCTTTCAAGGACTAGTATAAATAAATCATGTTGGTCGTTGACTCGGAAATCGGCAGCTTAGCCGGCTTTATTTCACTTTTTTTTGGCGGAATGACATGGGCCTAGTGTTCCGGTTGTTCCGCTCCGCCCTTCTCTGGACCAATCGTTGGCCGGCCGGCCAATCACAGGCTCGACCTGACCATGTTCATGCTAAGCTATCTGGCTGCGTAATGCTCCGCCGACTAAGCATTATTAGGTAGTGCACTCAGCCATACGTGGCTGACGCGTGCCGTGATATCCATCTAAATCGTGACTATAGATGTACTGCCTTCCCACCTTGAATGCGCGGAAGGATCAAACATCACCTAACCTAACCTGAAGACCAAATAACATCATACACCGATCTCAAACACTCTTGCAAACAAGGTACCAACATGTCATCACGGCGACGAGAATTCGATGCAGTGCTATTGCGTGCAGACAACTATATTCAGAAACAAATGTACAAGCTCGAACAAAAGAGAGCGAGGCAAGATGCTGCAGCAGGCAGAGGTTACGGACAGATACCATCATCACGCGAACAAAAGTACGGAAGTCCAGCACCACAGCATTGCAACCACCGTCCACCTCAAGGACCTCCCGCACCGTCAGGTTGGACCCAGGAATTTGACTCTCAAAGTCAGCGGTGGTACTACATCAATCAGGCGACAGGCCGCGCTCAATGGGAGCCTCCTTCTTTTTCTCAAGAGCCGCAAAGAGAAATATTGAGTCCTAGTCAACGCGCAGAAACCATGGATGATGAACAATTAGCAAGAAGATTACAGGACGAGGAAGATTCGCGCGCTAGGAGATCGCATAGGCCGCTTTCACAGCCATTAGCTCCTACCGATAGAGGGCGGCTTCTGGACGTAGGCAGGGCGGATGCAAGGACGAGCGGGGTGAGTGTATCGCCACATACGGGCCCGCATGGCAGACTACCACCTGGGACGCACCTGGATATGAGAACGGGGCAGATTGTTACAAATATGTATCCGCCGGACTACCTGGAAAACAAGTGAGGAGGAAGAGGGGTGTAGTGAATGATATAAATGCTTCAAGAATACATAGGGCAGCTGAGAGAAAGACACAGAGGTCTTGCTGATCATCTGGTCGTTAATGATTCTCCACAGCTTCCTTGATTCTTGGGACATGACACGTAGTAGCATAAGCACTGGCGTCTCATCTGCAACTCTACCGACCAAGAAAAGTGCTTTTGACGGAGTGATGGACTTGAGCGAGAACACACAGGTTGGAAGAGCTTCAGGCTTCCATGACCGGACTCAATGATTGAACAGCAGTGGACGTTCGATGAGGGCTGGCTTCGATGTGTGAGGAGACGAGGCTAGCCCAGGAGCACTATCTGTCAGTACACACCATAGGTTATGTTGCACAATGGCCGAACATCTGACGAGTAAACTGAAAGTGTGCATCGTTTGTGTCCTGTATTTACAAGTATAAGACATGCCTCATTCTCAAGTATTAATTTTTCTGACGCGTTCTTGCGCTTGCCTCGTCATTGGGGTAGTTGCTTCCCGATTCGCTACTAGAACAACACGCAGCTCGGGAGCCTACAGCCTTGCCCGCAACGGCTTGATTAACACCAATTCATAAAGTCACCTCTTCTACTACAAACGTGCCGAATATCTTACCAGGATGACTGCATCGAGTCAAAAGAGAGCAAAGCAACGCGCTGGTTTCTTAGACCTGGCAGGAGGTACGATGTTGCGATGCCCCACTCAGCTCTCACCTCTGACAAGGCTGCACCAGAGATTCGCAACCAGATCTACGAACTCGTTCTATCGAACGCAGATGAAGAAATCGGATTAACATGTCTTGTCCATCGGCCGCGAGAACTATTCTCGCCTCAAATTTGTGGATATCGTGGTCTCACTCAGATCTGTCGCCTGGTACGCCAGGAATTTTTACCACTTTACCAGAAGCGCAGTGTATACGTCGAAATAGATATCTGTGATGTGTCACTTTTCGTTGGCACGTTTTACGATCTCGAAAATTCTCAAGTACTTTCAGAAGCTAGCGGAAGCATCGAGATCAGCCTAGGGGATCGTACAACAGACAAGACTCGCCTCGACGCATTGAACGAGGTGGACTTGCTCCCCCTCATGAGACTTCTCATCAAAGCGCCTCAATTACATGCTCGATTGGTGGCCACAGCTTTCATCCATACTGACGGCGTACCGCAATTCGTCCACGATCTAGGCACACTCCTTCGCATCGCCAAGACTGAGACAGAGAAAACAAGATATCATGTCTTCCACTCGATGGGAAATCTTATGCTTAGTCCCCTACCAACTACGGACCCAGGAGCACCGCCACCAGTACTTGAGATATGGCTGCCCTCAGAAGCCCTGCTCCATGATCGTAGAATGCGGGAGGAGTTCCTTCAAGATACTGGCTTTGCGCATCTCGAGGCATTGAACGTGTCTTTGGTCTTTGGTCTAAGGCGATAGCGTTGTTGAAATCGACTGAATACCTAGAGTCCAGCGAGGGCATCTGATGGTGCTAGAGTCATCCATAATTGCTGATCTCCTTACCTTGTTTAGCGGCACGTTGCCATTCAGACGACATCCCTCGACACTCATGCAGCCCATGTTTCTGCAACTTTCTTATGTTTTCATCACTTCATTCCGAGTTTCCCTGGATGCCACTGAAGTCCTCGTCACGGATAACATTCCCGATCCTGCCAGCAGCTCATACAATCTTCCAGTTTCTTCCACCCGGAGAGGAGCTGGGTTTAAAAACGAATACACTAAGTGGCCGACTGGGTTGCAGAGCTTTACAATATGATTCGAGTTCTCGACAAGGAGGAAGACACATGCACACTGCTGGAGGACAGACATTGATCGTAGCAAGCGATCCTATAGTCATGCAAAAGGAGCATATCAATGAGCAAGAAAAGAGGAAATTAGAAGAGCTTTTCAAAATCATGCGTGATTATGCCAAAAGTCCGGCTGACGTTCAAACTCAACGATCATCATGCGGACCATATCAAAATTTTATGATGCGTGTTATCACAATCATGTCTTTCCTCTCCACCTTTCGCAGATTCTTGTGCCACTTCCTGATTGCGATAGCTTCTATTGACAATATTACTCTTCTCACGTTCATTTCAGATGGATCGTTGAACTCTCTATCTATCTATTCCACACGTTCGTTTATATCCGTCGAGAACCGAATATATACCCGGAACATCAATTCTTGTCGCATTCTTCATTTTATAGAACCTCGCAACAGCCTCGTGGTACGTCCTAGACCTCCGATAGATTATCTGTTCCAATGGGTGATCCAACCTTCGTCGACAAGAGATTATACGTCATGACAAGAGAGCATCCTTTCAAAGAAGTCTCAAGGAACTGAAACTCTTTTTGCTACATTTGACAGGCCCCAAGGATCTTCATGCCTTTCAACTCAGTCCGCAGTCGCACAAGTACTGAGTTGTTGAAGCACAATCTCTCCAGGCGTGTTGTGAATGCACTCAACCCACATGACTTTTGTCAAGCGTTCCTTTGCTTCAGGCCAGGTGACTGTCATAGCTTCCGATCTCCAAGCTTCTCGGAGCCACTCATCATTGGACTCAGTCACTGAAATTGCAACGACCATCAATATCCACAAACGCAACGACCTGTCACTCTTGGCTATGCTATCAATAGCATTCGTATATGTTTCCTCAAGTTGCTTTGCGACCCATGTGTACGGGATCTTCCGCCCGGGGATCTTGAAGGTCGTCGTTAGAAAGGACAGTAAGGATAGGCGAATTAGCCGTTCAACAGGATCATGCAGCCAAAGTTCAAGATGCATCAGCCGTGATTGAATCGAGCTGAGGATGTTTTGGAAACATGCGGCGTTGTACCGTGCGTGCTTGGCGACGTTGTCGTTGATTGTCAACGTTAGGTGCTGGAAGTCCCGGAATACATTGATAAGCCGAAAATCCCAGTTCTCAGGAGGTTGGTACAAGGAGATATCAGAAGATGGTGGTTGCAAAATTGGCTCCCAAAAGACAGCTGGATGGAGGAAGAATGGTTTCTTGCCAGAACTGAGAGACCACGCCAGATCAAGACTGCAGTGGTCTAGTTAGCACCGCGAAGCAGTCTAGTATGGCTTTTCAACTCACCGATCGAGTTTGAAATGTAATTTTGGTCTTGTAAGCAAGAAACCCATACCGCCTCTCAACTGCACAATTTTACGCAAGCCAGCAAAATGAGCGGCAGCGGCCTCCCAATCACCATAAACCGCAGCCAGAATCGCAAGGTTAATGACTACGAACAGCACCGCCTCGTCCTCGTGAACATCAGACCTTTCCATCTTTTTCGCCAGTAAAGTCAGCGTTTCGCGCAGATGCGAAGTCACGTTCCTACTAGGCTGCCCGGTCCAACTAGGCTGTCCGGTCCAACTAGGCTGCCCGTTCCATGTCGGCATTTTCAGGTCGTTAACCGCGTAGCCCGTAGAGAGAGTTGAATGCAGGAACGCTGCGTCGGAGAAGAGCCATTGGAAAGATACAGACTCAATGCAATCGAAGTCCACGCAGCGATCGAGCGGAGTTAAAGCATGGTTTAACACATTATATGCGAAGGCTTTGAAGAGGAGACCTTGGGCTTCAGGATTTACGGTACTAGCAAAGCGGGCGAGCGCGAAAGTACCGAGCGAGGGTGGCACACCGTTGGATTTAGGAGTATTTTTGGCTTTTTCAGACGAGGGCTTGGAGGCTGCAGTATCCCTACGTCTTTGTCTTTGGGACCTGCGAGAATCTTCGCGCTTGTTCTTGCCCTGCATGCATCGACTGCGGATGAGCGAGCTTTTGCCTGGCTTGAGGCTAACGGTTGGATCGGTTAAGACGAATTCGAATTGATTTGGCATCTTGATCGTGGCCAGCTGCAGAGTGTTGATGTGATTGACCAAACTGTTGGCCTCTTTTAGGAATGGGCATACCAGGTGATAGCGGAACGCGTATTTTCAGATGGGTGCTGACTTAGCCACGGTATGCACCTATAGTAAATCCGAGAGACGGACATGGTGACGGACGAAGGCAAGCGAGACGACAGAAGAAAGAGATGAGACGCGAAGCCATGTCAGCCTCACGTGCACGAACTGTAAGACCTCTTGGCAGCGCGAAACGACCAGAGTATTGTCCTATTTGGGAACTCGCTAAACTACTTTAGAATACTTCAGTTCAGTCCAGCAACGAACTGACGGGGAGATATTTGTGCATCGCCGCAAATAGTTCGTATGAGCGAGGCATAATCAAGCGGAAAACATATAAGAAGGCTCGTGGGCACACATCTGCATTGCGTTTTCGTAAGTCTATCTTGCCTCGCCGTTACCAAATCCTCGACACCATGGCGTCCATAAACCTCCCACCAATCCAAAATTCAACATTCAAACTCATGTTGAAAGCCACACATGTCCCTAATAACAAATATCCAGACGTCAACCTTGCCGGAAAAACCGTACTCATCACCGGTAGTAACAGCGGAATTGGTCTCGCGTGCGCCAAAATCCTCCCAACTCTTCACGCCTCCCGCCTCATCCTCGCTGTTCGTTCGACTCAGAAAGGAAAAGACGCTGCTTCTTCCATCCGGAAAGTGCATGCCAACATAGAAATCGATGTCTGGGAGCTGGATATGCTGTCCTACCCATCGATCCAAGCTTTCGCCCAGAAATGTGCAACAATACCACGGCTGGACATTGCGATCCTCAATGCTGGTATAGGCAGTGGTCCAGTCTCGAAAATCAACGCCTCAACAGGCCATGAGGAGACGTTTCAATGCAACTATCTCTCTACAGCACTACTAGCAGTGTTATTATTACCTATGCTAAAGCCAAAAATACCGACACAGGACCCTGGTCGTCTGACCATCGTAGGCTCCGGCACGGGTCTCTTGTCTACTTTCGAGAACAAGAACGCGGACCCATTGATTCCGTCTTTCGACTCACCTTTCACGGGCTTCGTCGCTGCGGGCGAGCGGTACGCAGTCTCCAAAACCCTCGTCATGATGCTCGTCCACAAGCTCAGTGAAGCCGTCTCCGCAGAAGATGTGATAATCAACACCGTTGAGCCTGGCCTCACCTCGGACACAGCGCTGCATCGAGACATCTCGGGGCCAGGGAAAGTTGTGATAGCGCTACTAAAGAAGCTGTTCAGTCGGACGCCGGAACAAGCCGCCTGGACGTACGTCGATGCTGCGACAGTGAAGGGGAAGGAGAGCCACGGGGGTTTCATTATGTTTTGGGCAGTGTTTCCGTAAGTAGAAAGGAGCTGGGCCACTTATCGGAGAAGCATTGGACTGACATTGGCAGGTTCCATCACATGATGTATACGCCCGAAGGCAAGCGAACAACGGAAAGATTATGGAATGAGACGCTGGCGGAGCTAGAATTTGCGGGCGTGAGGCAGATATTGGACTCGATGCGCAGGAAGCAGTAATGGGGGAACTGAAAGAGGTTTGTCTTTGTGTTGTGCTTTGTCGTATGTAGCGTTTACATCGTCTTTCCCTCCGGCGTGCTATTCCATGTCTGCTCAAACCCCTGCCATCCACCCTGCGGTGGCTCCTCACACATCTTTACCTCACTGATCACCAGATCATAGTACCCATCGCGTGGCAGCTTCCCCTGACACACGTTCCCACCCATAGCAATGTTGATCATGAGCCTAAACTCTTCCATCCTTCTTGTGCCCAGCGGAATATTACCCTTCATGACGGGCCTACCGTCAATATACCATATCATTCTACCTCTCCATTCTGGTATGCCTTCTTCTTCTATCCACGCGAAGCCGAACGTGTGCGGTTGTGTGGGCATGCCTGGGAGATGGGTTTCGATGACGCGGTGCTTGTTCCAGTCTTGGCCGTTGAAATGACCCCAATGTAAGCAGGAATGGTTGACACAATCCCCGTTCCAGCTCTCGAAAATGTCTACCTCGCCGTCGTTGGGCCACTGGAATGGATCTTTGGGCAGCATCCAATAGGCCGGCCATATACCCTCGGCGACAGGCGGCAGTATTGTCGCTGTCAAGTAGCCGCGTGATCGCGACAGGGTCTGATGCGAGGTCAGGCGCGCCGAGGTGTAACTACCATTTTGCACCAGTCCGCGGATTATGAGGCGGTTATCGTGGTGGAACGAGTTTGCGGGATTGTCCGTGTACATTTGCTTTTCATTGTTGCCCCAGCCATGGTCGCCTATCTCGTGGCGGAAGTTGTGGGAAACGGGCGTTGCGGCGTCGAAGGAGGGCTTCCAGTACACCTTCTCGCCCTGTGGAGGTGGAACGTTCTGTGGAGGCGGAGGCTGTGCGGATAGCGGTCGGTTTTGGGGCACGGGTGGCACTTGGGGTTGCGGCGAGTGCGGTTTACTAGCTTGGGGAACGGGCGGCGCGAGTATTTGGGGATTGGGAGGAGCCCATTGACTTTGGGGAGGGTATTGCTGATACTGGCTTTGCGGTGGGTATTGTTGTGGAGGATACTGCTGGGGAGGGTACTGGCTGCCAGAGTACTGTCCCTGGTTTGGAGGCGGGTAGCCGTGTTGCTGAGGGAAACCCTGGCCTGGGTACCCTTGGTGGGGTGCTTGGTGGGATTGGTGGTGTGACGAAGGCTGGTTCGTGAACTCCTTCACTTTTGCCTTGCCCTTAGCGAAGAGCTTGTCGAGCGTGCCGGACATGGCGGTGCGATGCGTTGCTACACTGGATCCAACAGTGGGACGAGATTCCCGCCCCAAGCCGAGCCGCTATGACGCACGCGGGGAAGCGCGCCAGGTAGTGGCACACAACCACATCTCCCGTCAGGCACCTGGGAAGCTCGACAATGGCGCACAGCTCTAGGGATTCTTTCCATGATCTACGCGAAGGATAATGGAATGCAGCGGCGACAAGAAGCACGACAAGATCAGTTGATCATGTTCTTACTCGAGATTTGAGCCCGCTGACGGCTGACTACCACTATCTCACAACAGGACCTTTGCCTCCATCATGGCTACATGGCCCTAGCACACATGTCCTACTCCTATGCGTTCCTGTTGACTCGTAATCCGACTATCTAGCCAGCCAATGTTGGACTACTCACTGCCTGGTGCACGTCCTCTCGCGTACCCGCCAAACGGTATTCACCCCAGTTACACAACTGACGTCATGGCCGTAGCCAGACAAAGCGCTGCAATTCACCCGCATAGCCAACCAGCCCCCTCCGCAACTGCCCCAGATCGACGACAAGGGAAGGTACGCACCGGACGTGCAGCCGGAATCACGTAGTTGCAGCGTCATTCCAGGGCAAAGCTTGGAAGCGATGAAGTTGTTGTAGGGCAGTCACTGCTGGTCGCAAACAGGCAATACCTCGCTTTGCGCCTCGCTACAAAAGCTAGATACCATCCATCTCCACACGGCCTCACGCCACATCAACCCTAAACACCCCTCGCATCAAACTCACACTTCACCTTCGCGAATTACTCACCACAGTCAAACCAACATGTCGTCCATCGTTAACGCCATCACCGACCTAGTCAAGTCGCTCGTCGAGCTTGTCTGGTCTTTCTTCACCACCGCAGGCGACCTCGTTCAGAAGACAGTCCAGTTCGCGCTCAAGTTCGCCACCGAGTGTCTCGACCTTGTCATCAACTTCTTCAAGGGTCTCGTCGACCTCGCTGGTGGCATTGTCAGCTTCGCGCTCGGTAAGTACTCCCAGCCAATAGGAAGGATTCGAGTGATACCCAGGATGGCATTGTTAACAATACCACAGGCAATGTCCTCATGCTCGGCGTCGTAGCTGCTGCTGTCTTCGCCTTCTTGCAGTACCAGCGCAGTCAGGGCAGGCCGGTAACGGTCGGAAACAAGAAGCTCAATTAGAGCACGTTCCTCGTCCTCCATCGCCACGAACGTCAGAGACCGCATGCTCCAGCGGGGCATCGAAGAGGCAGATGCGAAGTTCTATTTCCTCTACTTATGGCGAGAAATTGTATGATACCCTTTTGGAAACGGCAGCGAATATTCTAGGCGCTTGGACTTATAGGCTAGGCCGTACGGTACACCGAATCACGAAATCCCTTTGTTCTTGACTACGACACTTTCATGTTCTGTTGACCTTCCAGACGCCTTGCACGTGAAAGCCACTTCCACACAGGGCTTACCCTTTTGGCATCTGAATACACTATGCACGCACTCACTACGTCTTGATCATGCACCATCCTAAGTCAACTCATCTGCTCCAGCAGTTTACCTTGGTATATCGAAAACCTTTTTGTTCTGTTCCATCGGCTGCTAACATTCTGATCTCAACTACAGCCCCAACATGCAGAATCTCAATCCCTTTTCCAGCTCTAAAACGATCCCGTATCACCGCATCTCCAAAGAATTTTCCGAAAATGATAGCGATCGTGGCCAAGCTAGCAGTTCTTCCACCTCGACTTTACCACCAACGCACGGCTATGAGCACGAGAGGGAGTATCTTGTCGAACGAGACTTGTACCGACCACGCCGGTTATCAAGGCTGCGACACGCAATCTGTTATGTCCTTGTGGTCGTGTTGAGTATGTTGGTTGGCCTTGTGCTCGGAGAGATATTCAGGGTTGAGTATGAGGTTGATGGATATATCGGTGCGTTGCCTTATACTTATCAGTCGCAAGCATCTTCACGCCCCATAAGACATTAGGCAATGTAGTAATGTTAGAGCAGCCCCCTATGGACACACCTACCGCAACATCAAAGACGTAGTCTGGCAGCAAAACGACACTTTCGCCCAAGAACCAAGTGCAATAACAGAAAAGGCATGGGCAGATCTGATCCCAGAAGGTCGAGGTTTTGTTACGCATCCAAAGCTTGCAAAGGAGCTCAAGAGTGTGAGCGTTTTCCATGAGATACACTGTTTGGTATGGTTTATCTCTCTATATCGCCTCACGTCCAGTTATATCAAGGGGTGCGATATTGAAAGCGAGGAAATTTTTTGACTGACGGTTCTAGCACGGTATTCGAACTGCATATTTCACATCCGATTATCTCTATCGCAAACTCCAGCATGCTCAAGCCCTCCACGTCAACTCTCCTTCAGATCATCCGCTCATGCCCGACAAATTCGTCCCCAATGAGTACCTTGAGGAACAAATCAAACACCCAGAGCATGCACACGGTTTGGCGACAGGCCATGTCAAACACTGCTTCGACTACCTCCGACAAGCGCTGATGTGCGCCGCGGACACGAACCTAGAGGATACGAGTATCGAGGATGGTGAAGAAGGCGCACCGGGGTGGGGGACGAAGAGGGTGTGCAGGGACTTCGATGCAGTCAAAGAATGGAGTACGAAGTGGAGGAACGGAGATGGTGTAGGGATTGTCTGACCACCTGAAAGAATAGGAAGAAACTGGGCCGGAATAATGGATTGTATTTGTATATTTACTCTTAGCGCAATACCTACAGGCATACTTATTTCTTTTCTTTCGCCGTCTGCCGCATGCTTTTTAAGAACTCGGTTCAAGGGTAGCTGAGAACCGACCGAGCCTCTTCGGTTCCATTGCCCGGCTCGAAACCCGTACGAAGTAGAATTATGTCACTTGGCTTATTGTGTAGTCACTTGCAGAGGCCACCTAGTCAAAACTCAGGAAGTTACCGTCCAGTGGAGCTCGGCACTACCATCACTGTACCTATTCTTCTACAACAGGCCCCCTCCACTTCCATTCCCACTCGTTCCCTCTCCGACCTTCCCAAAGCTCACCTCTCTTCCCCAAACCCGCCGTTCCATCCTCACCTCCATCATCCCTTAACTCCGTGCCCCAGCCACGTATGCCAGCTTTTTCTTCCTCGGTAAATGTCATCCCAAACCACTTCAACAGCGCACCTAACCTCTCTTCCTCCGTCGTGCAGTTCTCTACAATCTTGGTCTTTCCTCCGAGATTCTCCTTCACAACGCCTTCTACCAACATGCGTTTGCCATAGATTTCTTCATCGCCGTGCTGGCCGTCTACACCCTCCCTAGGACGACGAAGGAATTTGACGACCAGGCAAGTGAAAGTTTGGAAGCTTTCGGGATGTGAGCCAGTATACCAATTCAAAGTATAAAAGTCCGCCTCCATGGCTTCAGCTTCAGCGGAGAAAGCGTAGAAAGAATTCCACTCCAGGTCCGCACCGTTGCGGTACTGGTAGATCCAAAGTTTTGTCTCTGCCGTCCGGTGCAGCTGTGTGGGGATCCAGTCGTGCCAGAGCCGTATTTCCTGGCTCCCTAAGTTCGTTTGCGGGCGATTATGGACGAGCTGGATTGGCGCGGTCGGGCCGTCACCTCCGAATCCAACGTCCAGCGACCATTTTGTGCCATCGGATAAAGTGACGATGTTGACTAGGTGCCTCCAACCGGTGTAGTCGCCTTGTGGAATGCCGCCGACTCGTAATCGAATCCGCACTGTTGTCAAGTATGCTGGGAACCCTAGGCCGCGGAGAATGTGGTTAAAGAATATCGATACCTGGAAGCAGTAGCCTCCTCGGCCTCGTGCATTGGTGACGATATTAGTGTAAGTGTCCTGCGGGCTGATGGCATTGGTGTGCGTGGGGTTGTAGTGCAGCCAGAGGTTCTCGTATGGGACTGCAGCTATCATATGTATGTGGAGTTGACGTAAGAAATGGATGTCTTCAGATGCATTGCCGGAATATCGCTGCTGCTGAAGAGTAGGAGGGAGGCCCACATATTTGAGAAACGTTGATATCTGGTCTTCGCTGAAGACTGATGGAATGGCCATGGCGGAAAATCAACTGACGGTTAGGCCAGGAACTATGAAAACAACGCGAATCATCAACTTATTATCTTTTATTCCTACAGTAAATAATGTTCCGATGTATCTAACTTTTTTCTGTGACTACGCGAGGTGTGACTCAGGTACAAGCGTAGGAACCAATTGGAAGCGAGCAAGAGCACGACAACTTGAGTCTCCATTGCATTTCGGTCTCTACCAGACGCAACAACCCGGTGAGCTCTATGATGAGTATTCGTAACTTTGTGTATTGATGTGCAACAACCTCATCAAACACATGGTCCCTCTTTCTTCTTGTTTTAGAAAATTTAGGTCATTGGTCAATCCTACGCTTACCAAGTCGAACCGGGACCACCTGCACTTGTCTTGAAGATACTGGATACATATCCAATACATATTGCTGCCCGGTGATTTCTTTAAGGGGATATATATGTTAGGGCAACCGAGCATTGCATTCGCAGTGCAGAATCATCCTTGGCTCTGATACGTGATAGGTCGATTGCACAATAACGATGGTATCGTCGCCCTCGGTAACGCTTGAAATATAATATCGACGAGAGCAGAATCGCTTTATAGGATATGATCATAGTAAAGATGAGGAAAATTTACCATGATCGATTCGTTGTACCGTCATGGCTGATACTCAATTCTATAATCCGTAATCATAGACATGAAGGTCGAAGCTGCGGCAACAAGCAAGATAATGCATTCCTGAGCCATAAATGGCATTCAAGTAGCTTTTCGACAGCGGGATTGGCCTTCACTTGTCCCCGTGTTCAAATTGACCTTCCCACCACCACCTCCTCAACGGTGGTCTCCACAACTGGTCCTTTGTACACTTTCCTACCGTGTACTAACCAGAACGCCACTGCGAAAATCATGACCGCGCTCCAAAGCACACAGCTCCAGTTCATAGTAACCGCCGCAACCGGCACGCTCGTTGGCCAAAAGCTAAAGAACATCACAACCACGCTCCACACAATGGCAAAGCCGTTGACGAAAGGACCCCATTTACCCAGAGTCCACGGTCCAGGAACGAATCTCTCCGGGCGCCACAAGCGCGTGTACAGAAAGAGGCTGAAGGGAATGAGGTACGAGCCGAAGAATCCAGCGACAGTGAGGGAAACGATGGCATTGAAGACAGTTGCGCTGCCAATATTGATCAGACTCAACAAGCAAGTGATTGTAGCAGTAGCAGCAATGCTAACTACGGGAACCTTCATGCGCGGATGCACGTAAGATATAAGCCGTGCATTGGGCACAGCATGGTCTCTTGCGAAAGCCCAAAGCTGCCTGGAAGCCGTTGAAACAACTCCAAGCGTAGCACAGCAGAACATTACGACAAGGAGGGCGGAAAGTGCTGTACCGCCTACAATGGAGCGGGAGCCTTGTGTTAAAATTTCGATGAAAGGGTAGCCTGTGGGCGTGGTGAGGGCGGCCTCGATGTCGCCGATGTAGTACAGTATGACGATGAGCATGGCGAAGCCCGTTGCGCCGTTGATGGCAATTGCGGCTGTTTTTCGTCAGTACAACCTGCGCGCTCGCAAATATATGGTCTGAAGACGTACTCATCATGGCCCACGGCACCACGCGACTCGAATTGCGAATCTCCTCACTCATATGTACGGCGCCGTCTGCGCCGCTGAATGCAAAAACTGGAGTGATGAGGCCGACGAAGAAGCTCAACCCTTTGCTCTCGTACCCGCCTTCGTTGAGGAATAAAGTCCACACTTCGGCGTTACTACTTTTTGTTGGGGCCATAACTACCATGACGACTAACACAACTACGAATAAAGTGATGTGTAGGAATAAGATGCACGTTTCGACGTGCGGAAACAGCTTAGACAGGAAGGTGGTGAACACCAAACAGAACAGGATGAGCGCGAATACGAGTAAGGTTCCGTGCCACCGCGAGGGACTATATGAAGGCAAGCTGTTGATAACGAGGCCCTGAAGCGCCGTGGAAGTGAGGTAAGCGGCCGACGCAGTGAGGGCTTGCCAGGCTATGACGGATTGCCTATACATGATCAGCTCAGCTGAAACTCGATCCTAGCCTAAATCATCTCCCCTACTTTGGTCCCATCTATTTCAAGTCTCTCTCGCAGCAGCGGGTGATACATACCACCCAGTAATATAGCTCAGCACCACCTTCCACCTCTCCGGAGCCAACATAAACGTCCAGTGATATTGACCACCGGCTGTTGGCCACATACTGACCAGCTCAGCCATGGTCGCAACTACCGCTGCCCAGCCAACCCAGCAGAACAGGAAGCCGTAAATGAGCCCGGCAGGTCCTCCATTGAGTAACCCGAAGATAAAGACGCTGAAGAGGCCTTCCCACGTTATGACGAGGGAGCAGGAGAGGCCGAGAATAGCGATAGGGGAGAAGTTTCGCTGGTATGAGGTTAGTGATTGGCTTAGTTAGAAGAGGAAGGGAATTGGACGAACGCGCAGGACACTTTTCTTGCCGATGGCCGCCAACTCTCGTTCATCAACATCCGAGATGGTTTCGACATCTTCTTGAGTTT
This sequence comes from Phoma sp. ATCC 74077, assembly GCA_033682645.1. Lineage (NCBI taxonomy): Eukaryota > Fungi > Ascomycota > Dothideomycetes > Pleosporales > Didymellaceae > Phoma > Phoma sp. ATCC 74077. Next base: position 713,888 of record JAWDJC010000003.1, read on the forward strand.
CTTGCTTCTCCATCGCCATGCTATCGTCCTTGGACTGCACACCTCTTCGTGCTCTTGTAACGATCTAATCGCTCACGTCGTTCTGGGATCCTTTCAAGTAGTCTTGCAACCCTGCTCGCTCCTTACACGTTTATGAAATGGCGCTCGTAGTCAATCGTAAGCTGACAAGCCTAGAGTCACAGAATTTTAAGGTCCACATTCGCGGTCGAGAGCCTCTTTAATATCATGGTCATAGTTATGCCTGCCGCGTCAAAGTCGCATGGCTCGTCGCATTCTTGCTGGTTTACCATACCATTGGTATCATGCAACCTATCACAAACCTCGGAGCATCTCCAGATTAGATTACCCGGAGCTTATCTACGCCCGTGTTCGTGCCAGACTCTTCGAAGTCTATTCAAGGTTGCAGTCAGAGTCGCATGGAGTCCTAATTCGCGCGTACGTTTGCATCAAGATGACGGTAATGCAAAGCGGCTGGTGGACTGAAAGTGCTACAACGATCAAGTAACTCAGAAAGAGAAGAACACCGCGATCGCTGCAAAGTAGCACGGCAGCAGTAGGGCTGAACTAGACAGGAAGGTGGTATGCAGGTGCCGCTAGCGATCTGCACCATACTATATCGCCCGGAGTACCTGCGGGCCAGACTTGCGCAAGCGACCCAGCGCAGTGAAGGCACAAAGGGGAGAAACATTCAGGAGTAGAAAGAGGACCTGAATAGTTCCGCAACGGGCGGATTCGGCACAAGTGGCAAATCTTTTGGGGACGCATCGAAACCTGTTGCAATGCCAGGTGTCGATAGAGTGAACTGGATAAGAAGACTAGGGAAACAAGCGAGCACGAGGCTGGATGATTGAAAATTGGGATGTATGTTTGACTTCAGCGACATAAACGAATTTAGCGACTCGAAGGCTTCGTGGCAACTGCCGAGTCCTATACTATTACAACTCGATCATCCCGAACCGGTCGGTTAGTATTAAAAGTTCTATATGCATATAGTATGGTATGCTGGGGGTATCTTAATACATACGCCAGCAATAAGCACTTGTCTTTCCTTCTTCTTCAACACCTAATCTTGTTTAAAAGTAGCGATATTCCAGTCGAGCCGACTCGCTGCAGAGCGGTCTACCATTATCGACTCTCAAACTCGCATAGCGCCACGCCACTTCGAAGAGACGCCAAGCCTTCCAAGACAACAGTCGACAAGAGTCTTGTCCCCCGCTTCTACGCTGAAGTTTCGGACGGCGCTTATTATACGGGATCGTTGGTGTTAACGGGCGCATACGATGAGAGACGGGCGGATGAGGCTTTCCAGGAGGCGACTTTTCTGATTACGAAGCTGTAGGGTATAAGTCTTCATTCGTTTAACCACAAAAAGCCGTCTAAGCTAGCTTCGATTCTATGGAACAGTGCGAGATGCAACTTACTATAGGGCGAATAGCACAAAGAGCAGGATGAAGACGTTTGCAATTGGATGCGAAATTGTCTTTTTGAGCATGTCACTCGCGCCCGACGGTTGATCTGGCGAACTGTCGTTGCCACCCTCAGCTTTGCGCGCCAGGTCTACGACCCATGCCGCGGCATCGTCCGAATACTTTTCGAAGTAGTCCAAGTGCTTCGACATGTCCGTCTTACCAGACCCAGGTGCGCAGATGGGATCGCCGGGCTGGCAGTACTCGCGGACGAGGCCTGCATCGACGTAGGGTTGCAGGCCTGCGAGTTGCTCTGCTGTGCGAGGGCGGGCACCGACGAAGGCATCGCCGCCGCCGATTGTCCAGGACTGATGTGCGGAGCGGCGCGTGGGCCCGAAGACAAGGGCTGCGGCGACTGGGTAAATTGTCAGTCTCGATGAGATTTACGCGTCGACAATGACAGAAATGGGAAGGGACAAACCTTTGGAGCCCGGCGCTGTGGTGAAGTTCATCTTGGGGTTCTCTTCCTGTACACATCCCCAAAGTTCACCGCCACCGCCACCTAGCACATCGAGCATAACACTGCCGCCCTGGCTGAAGCCCACGAGGATTAGATGGCTATCTGGACACCGTGTGGTGTAGTTCCTCATCTGCTCAGCGCCGTTGACCGCGCCTTCATGCGAAGATATGCACCACCTGTCCCCGCCATTCATGGCCCAGTACTCAACATCCTCGTACCCGCAAGCATTCGGGTTCTCGTTTGTGTTCAGCGCATTGCACACTTTGCCGACCGTTTCGATAACGTGGCCTGGGTACGGCGAGGTTGAGCCGCGAGCGAGGAAGTGGTGGTAGGTTTGGCACTCGGACGTTTTCAGGTGTTCGTACTGCGGGCAGTTCTCGAGTTTTGTGCACACAGCGAGCGCGGTCGACGCGTAGAGGAGGGTAGCGAGTGGAAGCCGGAGTATCATTGCGACTGTAGACAAAAACACGAGTGATGCGAGTAAGGGATCGGATGACGCTCAACTGCAACTCTGGTGCTCACGAGACCCGCTTACTGCAGAGAAAGAAAAGAAACGACAAGTGCACGCTCGCAAAAAATCGACAGAGGAGAAGGGAGAGTGTCGAAGTCAGGGTCAAGGTGGTTTCTGCATGTCGCAGAACAGTAGTGGAGACGAGGCCGCGAGCGTCCGTTTCACTTGCTGCCGTCCGCAGATAGGCTGCGCGTCTTCATCTGCCAAGAATCCAGTACGGCATGCTTGACCCGTCTTCTGTGGTTTGAGATTGGTGAAGAATGCCGTCAGCCCAGCCACTTAGCGCTGGATAGCCGGGTACAACGGCTCCTAGTGTGCCGAATACGCGCGCACCGCCACAGCCTTGGGCCACCGTTCGCAGTGTTTCTGTGCCTCGTCTGGCGAAGAATACGAGCATCAAAATATTGGCATTGCGGCCCGCTTCCCTTCTCTTGTCTTCTCTTCTCACCGAGGGTGAGAATGCCGTTGTTCTGGTATCGCCATGGTTGCAGTTTCCTCGCGGCTCGCCGTGTGCTCGACTCAGCCCAAAAATGGGAAGGAGCAAAGACTTTCCTAACTCAGATTGCCGCGTCACCCTCTCTGTCTTTGCCCACGCAACTCCTTGCATGCCGTGCTCAAAAAGGGGCATTTCATAGTCAAATTTCCCAAGACTTTCTTCTTCCGTTGCTCGTCGCCTTGAGAGAGCCTCTAAGAGAGAGCTAACCCTGCCCCCGTACGAAATGTTCCTCCGTCGCGGTGGAAAAGCGCAGTTGGGGGCTCCACACTTGCCCCAATTGACTGGGGTCTGAATTGAGATCTTCGAGACACATCCCAAGCGGAACCAATAGTATGGCCATCTTGAATGGTTTCGTTGAGACCCCACAGGATGTAAGGGGCACCGATCTAGCGACGACGGAACACCCAACCACTTGGTGAGATGTGATTCCACCGCTGCCATACCCAACCTTCTTTGATCTGCTCTTAAATTGAAACTCTACACCATGGGGTCAGAGAGCAATCTTCTGAATCCTCCACAGTTAGGTTTAAGAACAACACGTTCTGGCATGCGACGCAGACTTCTCTCTGGCACTATCTGAGTGAATCAGACGTCAGCCCTTACAGCCTTATTCACCACAATGCCTTCCGAACAACCCTAGACACGGGATCCGAAATATTTCTCTAGCATCCAGCATGGCCATACATTTTCCTAATGAACCAAACAGTGTGTACGGTCCGCAGGAGCCTCGTTTTCGGCAATCAACATTTATCAATACCCGTAAAGATGACGCCCGAGGTTCTGCCTCGCGATTTTTCGCTCAAGAGTGCGTTTAGCGTACATCCTTTGGGGCACTTTGCATCTTCGATGGTAGAATCATGTTTTGATTGCACGTAAAGGCCAATCTCTCGCAAGGCTGCACTACTCCTCTCGAAATTTGAATTCCAATTCCTGACGATGACCTTGGAAACTACCGCCAGGTATCCATTGGAGCCAGAAGGGAAGACAAGTCTGTAATATTCGCCACTCGGCGTACGCAAATCCGGGTGCGGCTCCCCCTCGCGCGGCTGCTCCCGAAGGCGATCTGCAGCCACAGCGACTTCACTCAGACCCTTTCTCCGCTCCCACATTGTGCCTCGCAAGACTGTGGAGACGGAACGGGATGACTATCAAAGTCGAGCCTTGAAACACCCCAGGTTCTATAATGTTGTCCATTTATTTTGGAGGTGTGAATTCTTCTTACTAAGAGCTTCATCTTCAGAGGGTTTCTTGGCTGGCCCACATGCCTGGAGTGGAAAAATATGTCATTGTCTCCACGTAGGTCAAGAGTCCGTTGGCAATTTTCACCTTGGCTGCTCGTTCCGGTTTTCCTATCAGAGCTTGATGAACTCTTCGTCTGCGCTACCACCAGCTATTGTCTTTGGTCTCCTTAGCAGCGTTAATAATACGTCATGTTTTTTTATTTTTCGCGGTCTTCATGTCCTCCATATGTACACTATCGGTCCTCTTAGTCTGCCTTTCCCCCGTTCCATGCTGTCCTTTTATATGTCTTCTTTCTCCGCGGTCCCACAATCCAACTCTCAATTCACCAGCTATCCTCAACACTTGCACATCCCCCTAGTACAAGCATCAATCACAGGTGTACGTCCATTTCCTCTTCAACATGGACAAATGTGATGTTAATGGCGGCCATGGTGACCTTCCCAAGCAAAACGCGGATGCTCTCAACGACAAGCCCCATGCTACCGACAAGCCCTTATCCATCCATCGACCCATGTTACCCTTTGCAGCAGATACGACACACGACCCGGAAGACCCTCTGCACCACTCTGAATTCATTGATAGCGAGAAGTACGATTCAAACTCCGACAGCGATACACACCTAGGCAACGTATCAGACATTCAGAATGCGACCAAGCGACCAAGAAACGGGAAGCCATCTACGAAGAAAAAGCTTACAACTACACAAGCTGTCATTATCTTCATCACAAACGAAGTCGGTATCGGCATGTTATCGCTACCAGCCGCGCTCAATACTCTCGGTTTCTTCCCCGGTATCTTATGCATAGTCCTCATGGGCATGTTAAGTTTGTACACCGCATACAATTTGATTCAGTACTGGAGGAAATATCCGTACATGCTCAACATCGTCGACTACGGCCGTGTACTTGGTGGTCCATGGGTTGAAGGAATTTTTGCTGTCGGTTTCCTTATCAATATGGCATTGATCAGCGCATCAGCGCTCGTCACGCTCACCATCGGTCTGAACACTGTGAGCGAACACGCGACCTGCACGGTTGTCTTCACAGTCGTTGCTGCGCTTGCAATGTGGGCTATGTGCGTTCCGCATAGCATGCGTTTTGTCTCTTGGGCTTCTTGGCCATGTACAGCATCCATCATTGCGACGGTGCTCATCGTTATGATCGCACTTGGCATCCAAGGTCCGCGAGATCCAGAGGCACCACTGAACCTCAAAGCCATCGGAAACCCAACGTTCACGCAAGCCGTCTCGGCCTTCCTGAACATCGCCTTCGCATACACAGGTAACCAGGCTTTTCCAACCGTCCTTGCAGAGATGGAGAACCCCTCGCGTGACTTTCCACGCGCAGTAACAATCGAGAAATGCATCACAACCACCATTTACGTTATTGTCGCAACTACTGTGTATGCACTTTCCGGCGAGCAAGTTGCATCTCCTGCCATCGGGTCGCTACAAACCATCATGGCCAAAGTATCATATGGAGTTTCATTCATCGGACTCTTAGGAACCGGTTTGATCTTCGGTATGACATCCGCACGCTATCTACATGTCTTCTTCATGCGCCACATCAACCTCCTTAAGTGTACCAAAAGCAATAAGAACGATAATGGACGTCGCGGCTCCGTCGCATCCGACCCGTCCCGCGGCCGACGTTCCTCTCTTGTCATTCCAGAGACAAGCCAAAAGGCCGACTGGGCTGTCTGGCTCTTCTCAGTCACACTCTTCTGGGTCGTAGTCTGGATCCTTGCAAATGCGATCCCAGTATTCAACTCTCTGCTCAACATTTCCTCGTCTCTCCTGCTTTCGTGGTTCACATGGGGTGTCACTGTGCTATTCTGGTTCCACCTCAACTGGCACGGCAAATGGCGATCCAGTTCGAAGAAGCTGGCTACTGCTGCTTTCAATGTTTTCATCTTGATACTGGTGTCCTTCATGATGGTGCCGGGCATGTATGCGAGTATCGATGCGCTGCTGGCAGTGTTTGCGGATCCGAATCAGAGTGTGAATGGCGCGTTCACTTGTGCGGACAATAGTATATTATGAAGTGCTCAAGCACTATTATAATAGATGAAACGACTATGATACCCCGGATGGCTATCCCAGCGTCTCGAGATCTATGATTAATTTCGCTGATGACTTCTTCCGTCATTACGCATGCTGTCAAGATACGGTGCGCGCCTCGTTTCTCCTTCTTCTTCAAGCTCAAAATTTGAAGGGCTCGACACTCTGTCTCGCTCCAAAAACGATTTCTCGGGCCTCTCGGAATCGTTCCAATGCTGCACACATTTACGTCGCACCGCATACCCGAAGCATTTCATACTTCCACTGGTCGTGGAATCCCGTCTTCTTACTCCAAACCACTATCTCCGCCAAGTCTGAATATACGCTTGGAGTTATGTGCGACCATCCCATCCACCATTCGCTATACGATGGCTTGACAACTATGCGGATGTCAAGGTTGTATCCCCATGATATTAGAGGCGATGTAGGAACAACCCACAGTTCCTTGACCGCATTGTTGAAATATTGCGCCCACTTCACACCAGCTGGAGTCGTGGGCGTATTTATGGTGTAGTCGAGCAAAGACTGAAGGTCACCAACCTGGCTATATGGTCCTATAAACCAGCGAGGACGATAGACGTCCACGCGCGGAAGTATGACCTCTAATTTCAAAGCAGAATGCTTCTTACAGAGTTGAATCAGTGGCGCGAAATCCACACCTCTCTGGCTCGCTTTGTCTGGATGGGTCATGTCGATTGTGATAGTGCCTGAGATGGCCTTCTGGGATGCCGGAAAGGCGCGTACATACGCGGGTACATCGGAGAAGCGCACTCGATGAGACAGGTTTCCAACGTAGAGAGGCAGGAATTCCCGACGAACTTGTCTGCTGACAAGGGCAAGAGAGTAAAAGGGCCTGGTTCGGCCACGCCTGTTCTTCTGCCGGCTCCCACGACGATTATAGACCAAGACTTCGGCTTCATCGGTGCGACAGTAGGTGTAAATGGCGTTGCGAAGCTCTACGGTATGTGTGAGTTGTGGAGAGACTCATTAGGGACTCAGTCAAAAGGCTCATGCTCACCCCCAGGCAAGTCCATGAATCGAAACACATCGCGACGCTTCTTTGGCAGCCTCACTGCTTTCGCCGGTCTTGGCGTTTGGTGGTCGTCTGGCGCGACTCTTTTGTTGTTGTTTACGCTGCGAAGACGCATCGTGCTGCCGCTTGCGTGTGTATATTAGAGGGGTTTGTTTAGGTCAGAATTGCGGGGTAAAGTTCCTGTGACTTGTCGACCCTGGTACGTGCTTGTGGCGGCGGCTACGTGCATGAATCTAGGCAACCGTCAGTACGCCTTTGCTTTGTGTAACCGCACAAATGAGGACGTATTATGAACTGAACCATAGATCTTGGACTCTAGTTTCCACATGAAGTCTAACAGTAGGGACAACTTCACATTGCTGCAAGGTTAGTCCCGCCTTGTCACGTGCATTCACTCCCAATTGCATTCTCATCCATGCTGAGTTGGATGCGTTGAAGCAATCACGCGTATCGGATTTCTTTTGGAACATCGATGCCAGCAAGATTGACGTGTATGTTATCTGTTCCTAATTATTCGATACATCATACAGCGGTATCAAATTGCACATCCTTCTTAAGAACCACAATCTCAAAGCTCGTCTGACATCCCCAAACACCCGCCCCTTGCGTACTTCGCCTGACCTCTTGATAACCCCTCTTCCGCCAATAAACTCCGTTGAGACACTCTGCCGCGAGGATCCACAGGGTCAGCTTGCCCTGTGCAAGCTCCTTTCCATTCCCACCAACTCGCTCCCGAAGCTGGAGCTTCATTTGCGCAACAAGATACTGCTCCAAAACCGCAAGAAGCCGCACAGCTAAACCTCGTCGCGCGTACTTTGCGTCTCCGTCCACGCACACCGCTTTGATTTCCCAACCCTCTTCGGTTTCGGCTCCTTCCTTTGTCCACCCGCCTTTCCAGGGGACGGCAGCTGCGCAGGCGATGACTTTTTTCCCAGTCCATCTGCCATTTCCAGTTTCATTGCTATGGAATTCGTGTAGGTCTGTCTCGTCATTCGCTGCCGTATCGTCGAAGATTAGCGCAACAACGCTTTTCTCATCCAGCATCTCGAGGTATGAGTCAACGGTCGGAAAACGCAACCCCGTAATATTCCACTTCACTGGGTCAAGCCTCTTGGGTCGTATGAATGCATCGTTGGCTAGACGGATGATTGATGCTATTAGAGTTCGGTCTGCCCTGAGCTCAGAGAGCGAAAATAGCGTTGGGGCAGGGAGAGGTGATGTCGTCATGATATATGGACAAGATTGCGGTGAGACTGAATGAGATTAGAGATATAAGGAAGAGATCTTAGTCTTGTAGATCTACCGAGCCATGTTGTCAAACTCGGATTTTGAGGATGTTGGTGAAATCGTACGTGACATGATCGCGACATCCGAGTTGGTGGTATATTCTAGTCTATAAATGGCAAGGCGTGGTTCATGGGGTCCAACTCACATGGATAGAGCTATCCTTTATATCTATAGATTTTTTTTATATTACTTAGCTTCTGTTTCGCTTATTCGTGTATCTTGTAATTAGGCCTAAAATAGAAGGCCTGGTATCTATAGCTGTTCGCAGCAATGTGCTAACCTTACTTCAAGTTTGGAAAAGTAAGGGTATTCTTCTACGAATTTGGAACAACAACCTCTTGGAAGATTATTAGCATCTATCTATTTAGGTGATAACGTTGATTTAGGCTCACTTACATGCTCTAAGCTCGTAGGAGCCCGTCTCATGTGTTCACAGCGTACTCCAGCGTTATTACTTCGAGGAAAAGGAATGACCAGAACCTATCGGGTCCGTGCTCTTGATGTACCTTCTTGGGCTATGATCTCGTCTCCTCATCTAATCGTTCGTAGTGACGTATTACTTTCCTCAGAATTCTGATCCGACATGTAGGATATCGCTCCACGATACTCCCTCTCATCTTCAGTCCCCGAATCAGGCGTTTGAGAGATTGCCAGAGTCGAAATATAATGGTTGAAGACTTTGTGAGTCTCGAGGGTTATTTCTATATTATCGATGATGATTGCAAGCTGTCCTGGTAAACCAGGAATCTCAAAGGCTTTATCCTGAGCATCGTCGGCTATGATTGATGTTTTGTAGGCGCTTACTCTACTCCTGATCCCAAAAAGTCGCTTTTTTTCTGGGTAACTATCTCTATCATTTCCCAAGATCAAATCAATGATGAGAAAGTCCGAAGTTCTATGACGCTCGAGGCTGATCTTGAGACTACTCCAGGGCTTCAAGACGTGGTGCTGGTGTAACGTCCAACTTGCCTCCTCGAGCGACCAGTCCTTTGACAGGACACCGAGAGCGTAATCTTCTAGGGGCAACGAAAGGTTCACCTTCAGACTCTTATGGTACATGTTAGCCTCGGCCGGTGCGTTCATGTGACGCATGATCCACGAATAGTGATCGATCCAGACAGTCAAGTTTTCGACAGCCTGAACAGTCTGGCAATCCACCAGAAAGGTGAAAGCGGTATTTACAAGGCCAATACGGCGATATCGACCCGTTTTCCATTCCTGAAGGAGAATGCCAATCATAGAAGCTGGCTCGTCGGTGTATCCGCATGGGAGAAGCCCGAGGTAATACTTCGGTTGCCCTACATACGCGTACAGCAATGGATCACTCGTACTTGTTACCAAAGGCAACATTATCCGCAATGCACCATTAATTTCTGCCACGTGAGTGTCCAAGGCGTGTCGATCATGGAAAATAATGTTACCACAATCTGCAAAGTGTTCTGCACGAACGGCAAACATGCCGGCAGTGCTCCCGGAAATTTGTTCGTTCAGCAAAGTAATATCGATGCTATCGCGAGACGCACGATCATATGAGTTCGTGTAAGGTGCGCAATTGTTGGCAATGCTTTTTCTGAGCGAATACGGTGAAAATCCCCACGCGAAAAGTGTTTGATCATCTGTCTGCTTCATGATCTTCTTTTGCAATCTGACGAAAGCAGCACTACCCTCCCCATACTTCATGCTCATGGTTATATCGAATATGCCGAGAAGCGAATACGCGAGGTCTTCAGTACGCGTGGCTTCACGGGTCGCTGCCCAAGACATCCTCTGCGCAACACTTTTGGTCATCATCATGCTTGGCTCATTCAGAACCTCTTGATCAATGCCAGTCGTCATCGATATTGTGTGAGCTAAATCTTTCTTGGTTCCGAGGCGTGTCCAATATTTGTCATAGAATTGAACTACCTCAGGTGCCAGAAGTTCCTGCAATGTCCAGGCTCGAGACCACCATCGGCTTGTGATAAATTTATCTGGAGGTCCTCGATCCACGTCCATAAGATAGGCGTAGCACAAACTACTCATGCTGTACCATTTGTACATTGAGTTGATGGCCTCTGAGAGTTCAGATGAATTCGTCTTGTCGATGCCTAAAGGTGTGTGTAAGGTTAGTCCTTATTCCACTTAACATTTGGAAATTGAGCGTGTTTACAACAGGTGTCTATCCAGGCGTAATCGAGATGGTCCTTGATAGCTTGTTGACAGAGATACTCAATCTTCTGAAACCCAAGCATATGGCGACATGATTCGAAGTCCTGTATTTGCGCGAAAGTGACTTCGTCATCGTCACGAAGCCACGTATGCGAAAGGATGGCATAGCGCGGAAGATCCTCCCCGTAGAAGGTGTGAAGCTTCAGCGTCCGAACGTCAAGTAGGCGCATGTTGACGGTGGAATTTTGATTGCGGTATCTACTTAACAAACAAAAGTGAGTCACTCTATTATGCCAATGTATTAGCGACTTAACGTGGGGCGACTTGCAGTGACGGAAGGATCATTGAAGATGATATCGTGGTAGGAGGCTAAGCTGACCGGTGAAGGGTCATCATCGTGCGTGGCTGTGGTGAGGGGCAATGTAAGAACAATAAGCACCCGTGTTATCGCGAACGCACCTCCCAGGCGAGTAGCAGCCGCTCCACGTTCCTGTCGCGTTATCAGGTGCCCCGCTACTAAACATCGCGTTCCTGCTAATTAGGATCTTAAACCTCATCATCTTTCCGCGTCCGGGCTATCTTAGCTCCAGTCCGATTGCATCTACTGCCCTTTGGTTCCCCCTTCGCACGTAAGGATTCGTGAATCATTGGAGCATTGCGACATTTGGAAAATTTGGTCTAGTTCCACGACCAATGCGTCTATAAGAGACACCAACATCATGTTCGAATGGCGTGACAACGACGGGATGGACCAGCGATGGCAGTCCAGTTCTGCAACCAGCAACAGAGAAGTTCACAGTGAGAAGGTTGCTCGCCCATACGAGTGGCATCGCCTACGACTTTCTGCACCCTAATCTGCTCCGATGGAGTGAGAGCCGCGGAGAAGGACGCTTGGAATGCGTGCACGCATCATCGAATGCTTCACAACTCCATTGGTCTTCGAGCCTGGGAGTGGGTTCGCATATGGAGCCGGCCTTGATATCGCGGGCCTGATGGCCGCAAGGTCGAATGGCTGTACGCTAGAAGTGTACATGCGCCTAAATATCTTTGACGTTCTGGGTATGGACGACACGTCCTTCTATACTGAGCACAATGATATCGGCAAGCGCTTGATGCCAATGCCCAGTCGTGCCACTCCGGACGGGCCTCTCATTGATGGTTACGGTCCGCATGTGGCACTTCAAGCAACTTTAGACCCGAAAGACGAGTTTGGCGGAGCTGGCTTGTTTGGAATGGCACAAGACTACCTCAAGCTACTTGAGTCCATCATTCGAAACGATGGCCAACTCCTCAAGTCGGAAAGCATCGACTTGATATTTAAGCCTTGTCTCTCGCATTCTGCTCAGGTTTCCCTCAATGGAATGCTCTCGGATTCCGGTGCTGCAAGTATCATGATACCTGGGTAGCCTCCTGTGGGCACGCATGGGGCAGGCGAATGGTCACAGGCGCTGGGAGGCATTGTAGCATTGCAGGAGAGTGAAGAAGGATTAAGGGCTGGCTATATGCGGTGGGGCGGTGCGCCAAATATGAAGTGGTGGATCGATAGAGTGGGCGGCACCTGTGGCATCTTTGCAACGCAATTGTACCCACCTGGCAAACGTAAACATGCGTTCCTGGGCAAGATGTATCAGAAGGAGATGGTGGTGCACTTTGGTTATGGCGATGCATGAGCGTGAAGGGGCACCAGGGTGTCTTGATTCCTGCTTATAGTTCGACACTCCATCACGCGTTCTAGGTACGCTAGGTAGGGTGCATGCATGTTGTCCTTACAATGTGTATTCAGTGTAGTGACCAATAGCGGCCAGTGCAAGCAGGGTGACGATGCTTATCAAGCGCCATGCTGACGGGGTGCATTAGCGCCAACTCGGACGCTATGACGTAGCCAGAGCTTAACTCTCTCACGCACCAGTGTGCCCAATCGCTACATGCGCATCGCATACCGCCTTCGATAGTACACTTGGACCTGCTCATTACGGCTTACTCAACATACACCGAGGTTGGGGCAGATGGAGATGCAGTTAAATCCGGCCCGCTTTGGGACAGGTGGGCCCAACAGGTCGTGTGTACTCGGCCGCGGTGCTGCATTACATATCCTCATTGTCTTTTTGGGCGTCATGATGGTATATAAAGTGCAATTGAGAGTGACGCCTTGACGGCAGTAAATACACTACGACACTACGCCGCGCCGTCGCACGTTAGGTCAACCGCTACAAAGCAACCATCGACGTCAGCAACCACCTCGTACGAATAACACATCTTATAGCCGCACATACGGTCCGCCCCCTTCTGTTCGGACGCATCCGCCCAACACCATTGGTCGGTACCGACGAGGAGACGAGGGCTGCAACCATGCAGGAGGAAGACTACGAAATTCTTCGCAACGAAGCAAACGCGAGCCCAGAGCGGTACGCAGAATGGGATAGACATCGCCAATTTCGTGAAGAGTATGCCGAGCTACACAGGAATGATCCAGGCTACGACGAGCGCATACGGCGCGAGCCAATTGAGCGCGAGGGGCGCTCCGAGAGCGAGCCAGGCAAGAAGGAAGAAGAAGTCGCACCGCTCTCTCGCCAAAGTAGCGCCTCCTCGGCCTCGACATCGAGTTCCGCGACCTCACACTCTGCACACAGCGCGCGACTCGAGGAAATCCGCACAGTACGCTCGACAGCCCGCGATCGCCGGTCTACCGTCACATCGCGGGCATCGACCGGCAACATATTGCACCTCCACCCCACCGAGCGCGACCCTGAGGCTATCCGCCGTATCGAGACCCACCGCAGCCAGCATCGAAGCACCGTTGGAGCGTCAGAAGTAGAGTCGCGCCTTACGCGAACACTCACACGCCGCAAAACCGAGCGGCCGCTACCCAATCTCGGCGCAGGCAAGCCGTTTCCGCCGCTTCTGCCGGACCGTGAGGAGTATGTCGTCGAATTCGACGGCGTGGATGATCCGCTGCATGCGCAAAATTGGCCCATGAACAAGAAACTGGGGATTGGAGCGATATTAGCATTTGATGCCCTGTCGGCGACCATGGGTAGCAGTATCTTCTCGAGCGCTACAAGACCCGTGTCTCAGCAGTTTGGCGTTGCGCCAGTAGTTGCCACATTAGGTACGAGTCTGTTCGTCTTCGGATATGCATTTGGGCCTCTGGTACGTATACAGCTCTCAGCATCGTTATTATTAGCAGATGCATAGCTCACCACTGCGCAGATGTGGGCACCCTTTTCCGAACTTTACGGCCGCAAACCGCCCCTCATCATCGCCGCCTTCGGCTTCGCCATCTTCAGTGTTGCAGTCGCTGTCGCCAAAGACCTCCAAACAGTCCTCATCTGCCGCTTCTTCGCAGGCCTCTTCGGCTCCAGCCCCCTCGCCATCGTCGCAGCCGTCTTTGCAGACATGTTTAACAACAGACTGCGCGGTCTTGCTGTCGCCGTCTTCTCCGCAACTGTCTTTATGGGGCCGCTTCTAGCCCCGTTCATTGGTGGCTTCATCACCGAAAGTTACTTGGGGTGGCGATGGACCGAGTACATTAGCAGTATCATGGGGTTTGTGGCTTTTGGCTTGCTGTTGCTATTCATGGAGGAAACGTATCCTCCGGTTGTGCTGATTAACAAGGCGAGTGAATTGAGGAGGCGCACAAAGAATTGGGGCATACACGCCAAGCAAGAGGAAATCGAAGTCGACTTCAGAGAGTTGATCGTGCGGAACGTGAGTCGCCCGATGAGGATCCTGTTCACGGAACCGATTGTGCTGCTCATCACGATCTATATGAGCTTCATTTGTAGGTCAATATCTTGGATAACTCAGAAGGTAAACTGACATCGTGTACAGATGGCCTGCTTTATCTCTTCCTGACTGCATACGCGCTTGTTTTCCAAGGCGTATATGGATGGAGCAGCGGTGTCTCTGGCCTCGCCTATTTTGGCATGGTCGTTGGTGAGATCATCGCCTTCATCGTCATCGTTCTGGACAACCCGCGGTATGCTAGGAAATTGGAAGCAAATAATAATATCCCCGTTCCTGAGTGGCGATTACCAATCAGCATGGTCGGTGGTGTGCTTTTTGCCGGTACGTGATCCCTTCTATTCTCTTGTCAACAGCTACGTATCCCGACGCCACAAGAATGGCGTTCTCAAGCATAAGAAAATGACCATATACTGACTGTAACAAAGGTGGCCTTTTCTGGTTCGGCTGGACGGGCTACACTGGCAACATCCATTGGATCGTTCCCGTACTCTCTGGCCTCTTCACCGGCTTCGGCATCTTCTCCATCTTCCTGTCCCTGCTCAACTACATCGTCGACGCATACCTCATGTTCGCTGCCTCTGCCATCGCCGCCAACACTTTCATGCGGTCTATTTTCGGTGGAGTCTTCCCATTGTTCGCTACATTTATGTTTGATGGAATGGGGATCGAGTGGGCTGCCACGCTGCTGGGATGTGTAGCGGTCTTGCTGGTCCCAATGCCGATTGTGTTTTATATATTTGGTAAGAAGATCCGTGCGATGTCAAAGTTCGCTCCGGCGCCGGACATCGAGCAGGACAAGAGAAGGGACGAAGAGGCGAGGTTGGGTAATGGGGACATAGTGGGAGATGTGGGAAGTGGTGAAAGTACCGATGGAGACGGTAACAAGGAAAGAGAGCTACAGAAGGAGAAGAGCAAGGACCAGTAGAAGAGTTAGCATTGATGCAAATCTTGAGACCCTAAACACAAAGCTCGAAACTCCAAACACCTTGCACTATTTATTTTGGCTGCACGCATATTTCATATCTAGTTCATACTGACTGTCACGTGACCGCGTACCACTTTCAACATGGAACGAGGAAGGAAGGCCGAGGGCGGAGAACGCTCGAAAGGGGAAGTTGATCCGCCTCCAACGGACGACTGTGCTCCATGGCAGCCCCGCAACACCAAACACCAAGCAGTGACGCAACGACGCCGATAATTCTACCGCGGGGTATCATTCTTCCGAATGCTCGAAATTTGGTCTCTTGGGTTTTACTCGTCAAACCTTCCTCCGTCATTTTCACGCGTCTAAAGTCAGGACAGCTTGTGTTATAACCATCACAATCTTCTTCATGCTCTCACTTTGACTTTCTTCATCAGGTTTTAATACACAACTTAAATCCCTCAAAGGCTTCCATCAAGATGTCAATGTCCATTGAAGAATGTCAGCAGCCCCGCGCGGGATTTCCTCGCCCTGTGCCAGACACTCCAACAAATGTCCTGGAGCAATTCAGCATGAAAGGCAAAGTCATTGTAGTCACTGGCGCCGCGGAAGGGATAGGAGGCGCAGTCGCAGATGCAATGGCAGAGGCCGGTGGCCATGTTGCGCTTTGGTACAATTCAAACGACACGGCCGTGCAACGAGCCTCAACACTAGCCCAATCCCACGGAGTCAAGACAAAAGCGTACAAAGTCGACATCACAAGCGCCGAAGCCGTAGAACAAACGATCAAGCAAGTTGTAGAAGACTTTAGCCAAATCGATGTCTTCGTCGCGAACGCCGGTACAGGAGATTCAAAGCCGCTTCTCGAGCAAAGCCTAGATTCGTACCACAACCTCATGAAGGTCAACGTCGACGGGCCCGTCTTCTGCGCAAAGTACGCCGGCCAAGTCTTCAAGAAGCAGGGCTTCGGCAACCTCATTCTCACGTCTAGTATATCCGCGCACATTGTCAATGTGCCTGTCGATCAACCCATCTACAACGGCACCAAGGCTTTCGTCTCGCATCTTGGCAAATCGCTTGCGCGTGAGTGGCGCGAGTTTGCTCGCGTTAATATTGTCTCGCCGGGGTTCTTCGATACGAAGATGGGCGCCGGGCCGCTGGTGATTACGGAGGGGTTGAGGATGATTCCGCTGGGGAGGCAAGGTGATGTGAAGGAGATCAAGGGCTTGTTCTTGTATTTGGCGAGTAATGCTTCGAGTTACATGACGGGTAGTGATGTGCTCATTGACGGGGGTTACGTTCTGCCATAACCTGTTGACGCGGGTTTGTATTTTGTTGCGACTGCAGCTATCTGCAATATCTTGGGCACGGAGGGACTGCTGTTGTTGTATATAAGTAGCGGATGGTTCAGTCTCTCCTACCTCGTGTTCTTGGTGCCAATGAGAAATTTTTCAAGCAATTTCATTTTTGCGTATTACTGTCGCATACGCTAGGCGTTGCACCAGCAGTCGTCAAGTGTAACGGGCTACGAATTGCCGCGTTGACATCATGGTATTGTCAATTCAGAAACTAGTAGTTCCCATTTGTGATTCTTCTTCTTCTTCTTCTTCTTCTTCTTCTTCCTCCCAGATCTTCCCATCAAACGCTATTCATGGACCATATGCTGCCCAAATCATATGTTACCACTCTAGTCTACTCCAGACCAACTGAAGAATCAATTCACAGCTTTATTCCATACACGGAAGGATCCTATAACAATGTACGTTGCATAAGACAGGTATTCCAATTATAATTCGAGGGCGGTGGGCTTCGCTTCCCTGTTTCACTTCTGGTGAACAATCCTGCGTCGCCCAGGGTTGTAAACAGATATATGGAAGTCGTAGAACAGAAATGCGCTCGTCATGCGTGGCGTCAGAACTATCCCAATGACTGAGTACTGTCTCCTCAAAATTATAGTATCTCATTTTTTCAGGCCAGATTTTTTGGCCCTTTGCGAAAGCTTATCGGTCTATCAGAATACGAAAACATTCGACATGGTCGCAGCAATATGCTGATCGCGTTCCGAGACTCAGGCGCTACTTGCCCAACCAAAGCGTTTGAATTAATTTCACGGTTCAACGGGTTTGCTGTATTCTAGATTAAAGAGCTTCCTATAAATTATACTTTCTAGAGAATAATACTCTTGAGCAAGTGCACAATCCATTTGGATGACGCATGACGTCGCGACGCCCAAACTTCTACGTCGCCTATGCCACTTAGTGATACTTGGAGAATCCGCGCCCGCTATGTCCCAGCATCCACAACACGTCAATGAATCACGGAATGATAGGCCTCTTTAGCTGGAAGCTATATCTAGAAAAGCAAAGTGAGGTGGGAAATCTCATGTGAAGTGTGCACAGAATGAGAGTAGACTATAACATCTCTGTTTCCTTGGTGCTTGAGGCTTGAGGCAATCACCACCGTTCAGAATAGCTCGCTCGGCGACACCTACGCAAAACTAGACGTAGACAACTAGATCGTTGCTCATTCGAGTAGCATAATAGATAAATCAGCTAAAAGTCACACCATAATCCTTTGTTCGGTTCAGCCCTTCATCTCCATTGAAATCTACTGCTTCTGTGAAGGCTAAAGGTAATGGCCAGTAGGCTCTTAGAAAGGATTCGGAGTATTTCCACCTAGTCAGGCACATCGAGTGACGGTTGACCTTCGCTTTGGCCCTGTGAATCCACCATATCGATCGCCTCGTTAATTTTTCAGTCTGATCGGCTTCCTCGCCTGAGCCATAATCGTCGTCATTACCATCTTCTGCGTTCCAGTGAGGTCATCAACAAACACAATTTGCACAGCAGCTAGTGCGCAGTGATCTATCGAAGCGCCGAATGCTAGGAGTCTCGGGGCTTGTCACTATGATCCCCGCCGCTCGCATCACGTATCTTCAAGGCCTCACCTCATGTCGAAACAGTAAGTATCATACAACGTCACCAGAAGTACCTGTTTGCGGTGAACCCGCCACTGGCACTTTCTGGTTTTTCTTTCTTTCTACACTACTACAGTTTTGTCGGCCATCACACCTAATCGCATTCACCTTGACATCGACAGTATGTGCTCTACAAGGAAATTGTTGGGCGAGGTCACGACACAATCCGGTCTCTCTGCTTGCTTCTTGGAAACGACTACACCATGTTAGATTTGCCGATTTAGCACGGAAACTCGATGTCCGGTCTTCATGTTCCATCTCCACGCGGGACTTCAGGCACGCACAAGCGCTACAACATCCTACATCAGATCCATATCCTCCTTCCACAATTCTAATGTCGCGGTCACTTCGAATTTTGCAGTATAGCGATCCCTGCGTCGATCATCATCGATACACTTCTCCTTCACCTTTACGTTGGGGCCGCCTTCGGTACTTAAACTTTTCTTTTTGCCATATCTTCTTCAGTCTTCTATCACCAAAACCTCTCAACTATCCTTTATCCCTATGTTTTGAGCTCTATCAACTTTTGTCTCTCCTGTCAACCACTCAAGTAGCTGTATCATGGCGTGAGTACTCTTCCTACCTCTGCGGTGGGCCTTCATGCTATAGCATCTCAAGGCAAACCCGAGCGGTGAGGTGAGACAACTTCGACTGACATATACAGCTTTATGCGCGAAACCACACCTCCTACTACCTCCATCAGGGAGTCTGGTCATCTGCCGCCACTTCTTCCACCTTCCACTCCAGGTCCCAGTAGACACGATTATGGAGATGGCAGCATTGTCCTTGGCTCACAGCACGCCGTTGTTCCTCCGTCTCCTTGTGGGATCCCAGCTCCACCATTCGCACTGCTCACAATCCCTTCTGTGGAGACTCCTGCTATTCCGGTCCACAGGGCGAAGGCCAAGCAACATGCGAGAACTGGAGCCGGTGTGAAGAAGGCACGGAGCAAAAAGGCCAATGAGACTGTCCTGAGGCTTGCAGATATGGCATCCAGCGAGAAGGTAGTGCAAAAGTCGTTTCGCTTCATGGACCTTCCTGGTGGTACGTGCCGCTTCAATGGTCAAACTTCGTGACAAGAGCTGACAAACACCAGAGATTCGCAATATGATCTACCGCCATACGTATGGCAATCCAAAGCAAGCTCTCCTTGTCCACCGCCCGCGCGTGGCCTCTCTACGCCCGCGTACACGTCTCGACCGTGCGCGCCCTCTTGCTTCGGACATCACTGGTAACGAGCATGATACCGCTTTATCTAGCCCCAAGGAAATGCGCCGTAGCCTCAAGTCAAAGTCAAAGGCTGGACCCATTCCACGCGAGACAAATCGTCCTTTCTTCGGCCTGACGCAGGTTTGCAAGCTGATCCGCCACGAGTTCCGCCCGATCTATCTGCAGAGTCAGGAGATTGGCATGGACCTGACCGGTATTGTGGATTACCTAAAGACCTTTTACTGCGACGCACCTCGCCGCTTCGTCGAACTCCAGGCTCCGGGTGAGCGCAAGAACGATTTGCCTTTCACAGGCAATTTGACAATCGCAGTTGGCGAAAAGCCTAACCAGAAGGAGCTCTCCGCCGATGGTATTGAGATCTTCCCCTTACTGGACATTTGGGCAAATAGCTTCAAGATTGAGGCAGGCTTTGGACGATATCTGAAGGTAGACTATGTCCCTGAGCGTGATGGAGAGGCGAAGGATCTGTAAGTTTCTCCCGTGAATGTCTTACTTGCAGAAGGGACAATATGAACTGACTATCTGATTAGCTACCGCCTCTTTGGCCGCCGCGTACTGCGTAGCCGCACCTGCAGCCAAATGAACACTCTCTGGCGAGCCACCCTGCGCAATCGCGCCCTTGCCTCTGTCCGCATCCACCGCAAACCAGCCTCCCGCCCTCTCGGTGTTGGCGGTCTCGTGAATTCCACCCCTTCGATCCCTCCGCATAGGGCCTTGGCTGGTGCCCCGCGCGGTGATTCTCTTCAAGATGTCAAGCCGTACATCCATATCATCTTCAAGAGGGAGTGCGCTGAGCCTTGGATGATTGGAGTCGAGTCGGATATCCCCAAGATTCCGAACTGGCTAGCCAACCGAGGCTTTGATAACATGGAGTATTTTGACATCAAGGTCGGTGTCGAGTCTGCTGGCGCAAACTAGACGACATCTACAAGTTAGTGTCACGACGTCACCAATCTTGCTTAGATCGTTGGTGATACATCTCTTTGATCAATTTCCTTGTAAGAAATGTCAACTTAAATCGCTTATAATTAGTGCAAGGTCTCTCGTAGTTTAGGATTACCTATAGTATTTATACATACGAAGCGTCCTCTACGTAGTAGTCCTATTCTTGTATCTAAATGGAGCATTTAGTATTTCTGAGACCTAATGTTGCTTTGATGTAAGGGTTGATGTATTAGTTCAAGTTGTGTGTTTTAGAAAAGGTCCTCGTCCCTGAGCGCCTACCATTTTTCCCTCTCCTTTCCTCCAGTCCTACCCGGCCCAGCCCCACTCGGCTAGTGTTCCCTATCCTCTCTTGCATATATGTACCTAGTATAGTACGGGTCTAGCGTGCGTGCAGTATGATGTTGCTGCAGGCTCCCGCGATATGTGATTGCAGCCGCAAAGCACGCAATAGTGTGCCGAGACCCCTGGTATTCAGAATATGAAATGCTGGACAACGGCTCGTCGAGATTTGGTGCAGAGGAACTCCAAGAAAAATCTCAAATATTTTACAATAACGCAATGGTCTGGTCGTCTCTCTTCTGGGCCAATATTGGCCTCGGTTTGAATAGCGGGCAAAGGCTCGCCTCGGCACCCCAGTCTCAGGTCCCGATTGGGACAACACAAACAACTGGCCGGCCGAACATCGTCTTCATCCTTACGGATGACCAAGATCTGCATTTGAACTCGCTGGATTACATGCCCTTCCTTCAAAAGCACCTTCTAGAGCAAGGTACTTTTTACAAGCGACATTTTGCAACAGTGGCGCTTTGTTGTCCCTCGAGGGTATCGCTCTGGACAGGGAAAACGGCACACAATACCAACGTGACTGATGTGAATCCTCCATGTAAGTAAGACTGAGCATGAAATTTGATCAATATACTGAAAGAAGCAGACGGTGGCTATCCGAAGTTCGTCAGCCAGGGATTGAATGACAACTTTTTACCTGTGTGGTTACAGGACGCCGGCTACAACACATATTACACCGGGAAACTTTTCAATGCTCATACTGTTGACAATTACCACTCACCCTATGTCAATGGCTTCACCGGCTCTGTATGCCTAATGACCCCCCGTTGTCTTTGGGTTCACTAACGCCAAGCAGGACTTTTTGCTCGACCCATACACCTACCAATACTTAAATTCGACATATCAGCGAAATAGAGATGCCCCTGTTCGTCATGAAGGCGAACACACACTGGAGCTTCTTGCCAAGAAGGCCTACGGTTTTCTCGATGATGCTGCTCAAGAAGACAAGCCATTTTTCTTGACTGTTGCACCTGTCGCCCCCCACAGCAACGTAAAGCTCAGCATTGCAGAAGGCCCAATTGAAGATCTCGTAGCTGAGTTTTCTCCACCCATACCAATTGAGCGCCATGCGCATCTTTTCAAGGATGCTAAGGTGCCTCGAACGGAAAATTTCAACCCTAAAGATCCATCTGGTGTAAATTGGGTCCGAGACCTTCCCCGCCAAAGCCAGGAGAATGTCGAATTCAATGATCATTTCTATCGGAACCGGCTCCGTGCCTTGCAAGGTGTTGATGAGATTGTTGATGGAATTGTCAACCGCCTTCGCCAGCGCGGTATCCTGGAGAATACGTACATAGTCTACTCAACTGACAATGGATATCACATTGGCCAGCACCGTTTACAGCCTGGGAAAGAATGCGGATTCGAAGAGGACATCAACATACCCCTCATTATCCGAGGTCCCAAAGTACCGAAGAATGTCACCACGAATATAGTCACAACGCACACTGACCTTGCGCCGACTTTCCTCCAACTTATTGGCGCTCCTCTTAGAGCAGATTTTGATGGCGAGGTTATTCCAACTACAAAGCATGGCATATCTAAAGCTGACCAGAAGCGCCATGAGCATGTCAATGTGGAATACTGGGGTTTTGCTTTGGGTGAAGGAAAGGACTGGGATGGAGGTATGATCACCACATTCGCACCTAAACCTGCATTACTGACACAGCGTAGTCCGTATTCATCGCAACAATACATACAAAGCTTTGCGTGTTATCGGTGACTCTTACAGTCTATACTATTCCGTTTGGTGCAACAACGAGCACGAGCTCTATGATCTCAAGGTGCGTATATTATGTTGATCACTAAGTGCTGCAGTACAATGACTGACATGCTCGTAGACGGACCCAGGTCAATTACGCAATCTTCTCAGTGAGGAACACAGTCACAGTCAAACGCTGCTCGGTTTCCCGCTTCAAAAGGTCGCGGCAAGACTTGACGGCTTGCTGTTCGTGCTAAAGTCCTGCAAAGGACGCACGTGCATCGAACCGTGGCGTGCACTGCATCCAGAGGGCAACGTGGAAAGGCTACGTGACGCTCTCTCGCCTCGTTTTGATCAATTTTACGAGGTGCAACAGAAGAAGATCGAATACAGCCGCTGCGAAGATGGCTACATTATTGATGCCGAAGGCCCACAGTTCGAGAAAGATGGGCTTGTCTATCGCCACAATAGTCGCTGGTCTGACTGGGTCTGAATGACTGTATGAAGCAATCTGGGCACAGAAGTGCATATCTGGGCTTGATGTGGATGTTCTCGTTCGTTTGTTTTCCGATAACGCAATCAGTTCCTGGTGTTGCAACATCGGCACCCTTGAAGCGATGCTCCGAACCTGCATTCTGACAAGCCCAGCCCAGGCTATCGGATGCACCATGACTCTTCCCATGAAGAAATTTCGTTGCATTACTGATAAAGATAGCATGCATGTCAGTCGTTCATTCACATCGTCCATCCCATTCCCTGGTGTGACTGCTCGTGATGGCTTCCCTAAACATCACTCAAAGTACAGAGCGTACCCCGCTACTATCTGGAACCGCTAGTGCTTCGTCTGCTAGTAGCGTTAGTATCTCATCGAGCGATACTTCCGCCAATGAATCCCATATACGACCAAGCTCAGTGCATTCCAAAGATCCGCTTGACGAGGAAGCAAGAATCGACTCAACGTCCAACAAAAAGCCCGACACAACGACCGCGTTAGTGGGCCGTATAGTATGCGTGCTCCTTATAGGCAGTTTTATCTCGAACGCAGATGGCTCCCTCATGCTCGCGACCCATCCCATCATCGCCTCCGAATTCAACGCACTCCACGACTCGAGCTGGCTTCTGACTAGCTTCGCCCTCGCGCAAGCGGCAACCCAGCCACTGTACGGAAAATTAAGTGATATCTATGGTCGCAAATCCATGCTGCTACTAGCATACACGCTGTTCGCATTCGGATGCGGTCTGGTTGGAATTGGACATTCGATGGCAACCCTGATCTTGGGCCGTGTCATATCAGGCGCGGGTTCAAGCGGCATGTCAGCCCTGGTCTCCATCCTCATCACTGACTTGGTTCCTCTGCGGGATGTGGCAACCTGGCGGTCATACGTCAACGTCGTTGCCACAACAGGCCGTAGCATTGGAGGTCCATTGGGGGGCTGGTTAGCTGATTCTGTGGGATGGCGATGGTCCTTTTTGGGCCAGGTCCCGCTCGCCGGTATAGCTATTATCCTTATTGCGGTCATTCTTCCCTCACGTCTGCATCACCACCTAGATGATGGCCCCCAAGGCAGTAGACTAGCACGCATCGACTTCATTGGTGCTACGTTCATGACATTGAGCATCCTCGGCTTGCTCATACCGCTCGAGATTGGCGGTGATCGTGTCCCGTGGAGCTCTTCCATCATTCTCATCCTGCTCATTGGATCCGCCGTATTTGGTGCACTTTTCTTGGCAACAGAAGCCTGGGTGGCTAAAGAACCGATTCTTCCATTGTTACTCTTACGCCAGCGAGGGGTGATTATCTCTTCTTTCGTCATGATCTTCCAAGGGGCCGCGCAAATCGGACTCATGTTCGCAGTCCCGCTGTACTTCCAAGTGACGGCGGGCGCGTCAAACACCATTGCTGGAGCCCATCTTGTCCCTGCCGTGGTCGGTAATGCTATTGGTGGCATTCTATCTGGTATCATAATTCGCCGCACAGGCCGCTATAAAGCTCTCATCCTTGTAGCAACGCTTGTATCAGCCACTGGATATCTTCTACTGATTCTCCGCTGGCATGGCAACACTAACTGGCTCGAGTCCCTCTACATTCTCCCTGGTGGCTTCGGCATGGGAATTGTACAGTCTGCGCTGTTCATTAGCGTCCAAGCAGCCATAGATCCAGCATACACTGCTATTGCAACTTCAACGCTCTATCTCACATCTTCGGTGAGTTTCTTGGCTGGCCTGGCAGGTGTGAGTGCTGTACTTCAAGAAGCATTGAGAAAGGGACTTGATCGTCGACTCACAAAATTGGGCTTCAATGATGTGAAGAAATGGAGCATCATCGAGCGGGCTGTATCAGATGTTCACTACGTTGATAAAGCGAAACCGTTAATTGCGAAGGCGGTGTTAGGATCGTATATTGAAGCTTTAACGTGGACTCACGGTATGTGAAACAGCCTTCATGCTCGGCATCTTGCTAATCAGCTTCGCAGTCCTTTCTCTCTCATGCGCACTTACCGCATTTGTTGGAAGTATTTTCATACAGCAACATAAATTATAGTCATCAATGAGTAAAGTATCCAGGCAGAGAAGTAGAGCGCACGAGGTACTTAGATGGTGTTTAGAAAGACAAGATCAGACAAGTTCATTCCTGGGTTATGATCAATATGCTAAAATTACAGTGGAGTAACTCGGCTTACTGTCTGGTATAATCATCAAGGATGAACTCCCGATTCCTCGTTCCCATGCGAACATTCACCCATGTAGTTCACAACCTCATTTACTGCCAGATTCTCAGCATTTCGCAAACTCCATAGTGTCCAAATTTGTACACTAGCTTTGCACCACATCAACCAATTTGTAATAGAGATAGAATGCGATAGGCCATGCGTTGGGAAATTCTGTGCTATTCTCCGGCCAAGGGTCAGACTGTGTAGGCGCTCAAGTAGACCTGTAGATATTCGAAGCTATTCTAGCGTAGGGTCGATGGATGCAAGATCGCGAGACATCAACAGTGTCTGTGAAACCTGTCGTCGTGCTCACACTTCAAAAGTTATTCAACGCCCAAACAATTCCTGACAATGAACCTCCTACGATACTGCAAGCGAACCATATTTAGTGGCTTTTGATATGCATAAAGACACGTTCCAGCGATCCGAAGCCACCGAATCTCTTAGCGAAATCTTCCCAATATACATATATTAAGCGCTCCGGACTATTCAATGCCGTGTTCCGGGTTCGGTGATTATTGATACGTTGCTGACAGCGTTCCTCCTTATGACGACCAAGTCCGCTAATATCTACTTTATAAATGCAGGACGGGGGTGCATTCATGACGGCCGAGGTGTGGGCTACACTGTCACTAGAGACTAAACTCTACAGTGATTGGCTTGCTAAACAGTTGTAAGCGAAGTTACATGTTCTTCAGCGATTTGCTACCCTGATGGTGTCCCTGCCGCCGCAAAACGCGAGGTAGTCGCGACAGCACGTGTGATGACATCATTATTCGCTTTCCATGCTCTCATCATGTTCACACCACCGCGTTCCATTACGCGCCTATCATAATGACTATTCTGGTCAACATGCGTCTTTTACAAATTCGTCATTGTGCTTCTAAAGAGTCGCACTAACATCTTTTGATATTGTACATGTTCCACGCGTTACCCCTGTGCCTGCATGCTGAAACAGGTACCGTGTCGCTTGCAACGGCCTGCATCTGCGTGGTTCGCGTTGAGCTAGCCTGGAACAAATCGCACAATAGTGCGATGCGCAAAACAACAGCCTTGTATCTTGCATGTCTGCCGCTCATTGTCTTTTCACGACAGAGAAAGCATCCTGGCCACTCGCGAGACTTGTGAGGTCATCGACAAGGATCGTGACCAAGGGCCATCTCTGCACCCCAGAAATCCTATTATAGCTCGCAGACCCCTCTTACTCGTCCAAATCTTGGATCCGTCCTACCGGATATTTTGGTCGTCATCTCATTAGTGGCATTTTCACGTCCAAGGACTAAGTACCCGCCATTCTCTGCATTGTGCGTCTCTTTCACGTTGCGACGGTCAACACGGCAAATCATGTCACGACCCAAGAGCATGCCAGACTTCACAGCACTAATGGACGCGTCAACGCCGCTGTTCGAGAAGCGGATACATAATCGAAGGCAAACATCACCCGAAAGAAAGGCGCATCCGCGGAAAAATCCCAGTATCTCGCTCGCAGCTGGGCTGATCATGAATACCGAAAGCCCTAAGAGTACGGGACCGCTGAGCTCGCCACGAAAGCACAGTCGAGACCGGATCCTAGATGGAGTCAAGGAAGATCAGGCCGATGGTGGGAGTCTGTTCTATGCATACGCGCTGAGGGTACGTCGCATTTCTCTTCCACGCAATTCTTCGGCAGTTCTTGTATGGTTTTGCAGTAGTCGAAGCTAATTGCATTCACAGAGCGACTACCCCAACTCCCCGCCGTACATTCTCACATTTGCCTCCCTCGCCATCTGCTCGCAATGGTGGGCCCTTGTCCAGCACGAGTACCCCGATTCCGCACGCCCGAGCCCGCAGCTCTTTGTTCTCAAGAGCGACGATATGGAGCATATACTGGATGACCCCAAATTCTTCGAACTTCGGCATATGTGGTTCTACACGTCACAAGATAGTCGCACGACGATGGCATGCATCATACCTCTGCAGAATGCGAATGGTCACCATGTCAATCCGCCGCAACAGCCGATTGAGGAAACGCCGGCGGTGCCCGCCATCGACAGCCTGCTTGAGAAGCTAGAAAAACTAACGAACGTGGTAGAGACTAATGCGGAGCAGATTCACGCCCTCTCAGTTGCACAGTCAGCCGGTTTAAAAGCCATGCAAGAGATTAATGAGTCGAACAGCACCCAGATCAAGGCCATCGCCGACTCCCAAATTAAGCTTCAAGCCCTTGTCGACCAGAACGCCTCACACTATATTGCCCTTGCAAACACATCATTCCAATCACAAGAGAAGATCAAGGACATCATGAAGACTACCGCATCCCAAATACAAAGCCTCTCGAAGAACCAAGCACAGCTCGCAAATACGTGTGACAGTATGATGCAGGGCATTGACAATCTTAGTACATCCGTATCGCAGATGAACTTGAGCACTGCTCTATCAGATACTTCCAGTATCCAGTCTACCCCGTCTGCTTCTTCGTTCGGCGCGATCGCCAACCGGATAAGCCCTCCACCGAGGAAGTTAAACCGCAGGGTCAAAGGCGTGTGGTATGAATACGACACCACATCTACACCAACTGGATCTCCAAAGAAGAGTGTCAATTTTGTCGATACGCCGCCCAAGAGCCCGGTTACGTCAAAGAACACATGAACCATAGTGTCGCTAGTTCGATGGGGGATCCAAGTCCGATCCATGGTCTGAGTAAATACAGGAGCGCATGAATGGATTATGTCAGTCAGCGCTTGCTATGAGGAGCGCTCGTGGTTCTTGCCGGCTCGCACTCCACTTCTGGACAATAATAATCTCATACCCTATTTGTACAGGTTCAACCCTATGTTGTCGATGCAGCCTCCTCAAAAATTACTTTTGGCCTTCAACCTGCAGTCATCATGAGAATGAGCCCATAAAATCCGATGGGGCGTACCTCTTGACGTCTACAAGCAGCACCGTGATGACGGCAACATTGTCACCAACAATGTCTACGCCAGCGATGCCTTCACAAAAACTAGCAGCCTAATGCGTGGAATTTATAAACCCGGGCTGTAATATACGTGGGGAGAAGTGGAGTAGTCTTCATAGAGATTCTGGGCGTGCATAGTGCACCTAGACGGGAAAGACGCAATAGGAGTCGGATGAGTAGGTGCAACTTTCCAATCTTACGCACGAAACCGAGCAACAGGGAGGATATGTTGGGAATTGGGAGTGAGAGGTCAATCCCCAATATCAAATTTGAAAAAGCCGTTCATCAAAGCTCGCACTAGACGAACCTGGGGTCCCAATCTACACTTCTTGAGATCACCTAAGCAGATCACTTCGCTCTTCAACAACCAATCCAGGCGCGCAATGTGACCGAACGCGCAAAATCAACACCGCGCTCGAAGAGACTTGCTCGGAGTAAATTTCAGGCAACAGCTTAAGGCCACCACAGGAACGGCTATAACCGCCAATTGGAAGATTGATCAGACCTCGGCAGCCGCATTGCCTGCCATCTCACTCCGTTATCAGATCAAGCTATGCCTCAAGGAGGTCAGGAAATGCCTAGAATCTGTTCGGTCGGAGATCTGATAAACTTGTTAACTCCGAGCTCCGACGACTTGCTGCTTTGGGATGGCGACAGCGAATCCAGCACGCAGTATGACTTACGATGTATGCATGCATGAGAAAATATAAAAAAGAATGACATAGTCCTAGCTTTTATGTTTACGATGAAGAGATCTCCAACCTGTCTTTCGTTTCCTACAGATGACCCAACTTGCCGAGACCAAGCAGCCACTCGGAGATGAGAACATTACTCCAGCACCTTTAATTATTGATATAGAAGCTCCTCGCTCTAACCACAGTGCCGATGATTCTGATGAGAGACTCGAGCGCCTCCTGCGCGAATATGGCGTATGTGTACCCTTCCTCCAACCACCGTGCACTGTGCTAATATGTCCAGTCAACGTGGACCTCTCCAATCGACCCTTCCGATCCCTATAATTTCCCCCCGCTCAGAAAGTTTTTCATAGGCACCATTTTCTCTTTTGGTCAACTTATCCCTATCATGTCTGCTAGCATGATTGCCCCATCGTTACCCTCGATCGCCAAAGATCTTAGTATTAGTGCTTCTACCGCACAAATGACTATGTCGAGTTATTTTCTGGGCATGGCATTTGCACCCTTCTTGATTGCAAGCGCGAGTGAAATCTGGGGGAGGAAGAAAGTCTGGGTGGTGTGCAACGCGTTTTATGTAGTTTGGAATGCGCTATGTCCTGTGGGTAGGAGGGTGGGGTTGATGATTGTAGGGAGGATCATGGCGGGGGCTGGTGCGAGCGTTGGTGTGACGGTGAGCTATTGTTGAGTACTAGCGATACATGAGCATGGCTAATGACGAGTAGCTGAACGGCCCGGTGATGGCGGACATGTACGGCGAGCAAGACCGCGGCAAGTCCCTCGCTATGGTAACACTCCTGCCATACCTCGGACCAGCTCTTGGACCTATTGTCGGTGGCCTGGTGACGCAGTTGGTGCATTGGTCGTGGGTCTTCTGGATTATGAGCATGTTCAATGCTGTTATTCTCGTACTCGGTATCTTCTGCATCCGCGAGTCATATACGCCGGTTCTCCTTCGTCGCAAAGCGGCCACCGAGAAGAATCGTGTCGCCAGCATACAATCTGCACACAAAGAGCGAATGCAGATAGCTTCCAACCTCACACGGCCACTGCGCCTCCTTGTCCAACGACCTATCATCTGGATCACCGCGCTGACTGGGACGCTTTCTTTCGGCGCGTATACTTTGATGCTCTCGACATACGCGACGCTCTGGATCGACAAGTATGGACAATCCGAATTGCTCAGCAGTCTTCATTACATATCCATTGCCCTTGGCTCTACCATGTGCGGACAGATTGGAGGCCATATCATGGATGCCACCTACAGAAAGCTGAGCAAGGGAGTGGGCGGCCAAGGTGTGCCTGAGTTCCGCATCCCATACATGGTACCTGGGATGATTATCATGGCAGCAGGTCTGTTCTGGTACGGATGGTCCGCCGAGCGCAAGTTGTCATGGGTCATGGTCGACGTTGGCGTCGTGGTCTTTACTCTTGGCAGCTTCGTCGTAGCGCAGGCAACTGCTGCGTATCAGATCGGAGAATTTGGAAAATATGCCGCGTCCGCGGGCGCTGCGAGCCGTTCAGTATCTTACCTCTTAGCCTTTGTCTTTCCGATTTTCGCGCCGGATATGTACGCTAAGCTGGGATACGGCTGGGGAAACAGTACGCTGGCATTTGTCTCTTTGGGCCTTGGACTTCCAGTATGCGTAGTGATGTGGATTTGGGGTGCTAGGTTGAGAGCATTGGGTAAAAAGGAGGGTGCATCCGAAATATAGGATGCAAACGGGTTGGTCTCAAACCGAACATGTATCAGCTTGAAAGCTTCTGGGGAAACCTTTGGGGAAAAATGACTCTAAGGCCAATCAACAAGCCAGAGAACTGTCAATGATGATGAATTAGCGAGGAAATGGCCGGGACGAGGAGTAAAACAGCACTGAATCTTCTGGGCCTTTCGGATTTTGCAGGAATTATGCAATGCAATGCATCTAAGCTATATTTCAAGAGTTTCTTATTCTGTAACATTACTATGCAACTTGCGGCAAATGGATATCAATATTATACGCGTTGCTGCTCGATCGTCTGAGACTCACTCTTCGAACCTGTTGTCAGGTCTCCGTCTCCTGATGTCCTTTCTGCGGTTTCAGGGTGCTGCTCACGGGGAGGCTCTCGATGCAGCTTCGTCCGCTTGATGCCAAAGGAGATGACCAAGCCCAGGGCGCTAACAACAGTATACAAAATCCACGTTCCTTGCAAGGCGCTAGTGAAGCCGATACGCACTGCTGTTCTCTGAACTTCTGGAAGGCTTGATACGGTACTAGCCTTTGAGATGGCTTCACCACTAACAATTTGATGTGCAAAGTCGCTCGATAAACCAATGTCGATAAAGCTTTGGAGGTGCGATGCCATAAGAAGCTGGAAAACGACCTGGCCAACTACGACACCAATCGCTCCGGAGATCATGCGCACGAACCCAAAGGCAGCCGTCCCAGTTGCGATATCAGACTCACGAATGCGTGTTTGCAAAGCGATGAGGGGTGCTCCAAAATTCGGACCAAAGCCGAGTCCGATGACGATCAAGAACCCAATGATTTTTCCGACGTCAGGCGATGTATTGAGAGAGATGAGGAGTCCCACGCCGACCGTCATGAGGAACAACCCGACCTGTAGGACTTCAAGAAATCGTCCTGTCTTCTCGATGATGTGACCAGATGCGAACGAAATGCTTGCCAACGGTATCGCAATAGCTAGCATATAAAGACCCGCAACCGACGGACTCCGCCCCAGTACGATCTGGAAGTATAGTGGCAGGAAGTATGCAATCGAATTGAAGACCAGAGCATCGCAAGCGCATACACCGAGCGCGCTCAGATTGCTAAGATCTTTGAAAATGCGCATTGGCATGATAGGATTTCCATCTCGGTTTCCTTCCCACCATTGGGTTATGGGGAAGACGACGTACGCCGCAGAACCAAGAACGAGGAAAGCGATGACCATTGGCATCGTATACGAGTTAGTGCCACCAATTTGCAGGCCTACCAAGAGCAGAATAGTGGCGGCAAGGATGGTGAAAGTGCCGAGCCAGTCCATGGACGCAAGGCCAGCCAGAAGGGGAGCCCGTGATTTGTGTAGATGTAAAGTGAAGTAGAGAACGATGATGGAAAACGAAACGATCGGAATGTTGATGTAGAAACACCATCTCCAGCTCAGCTCTTGCGCAAAAATGCCGCCAAGTACGGGGCCTAAAGCCGATGCGATGGCCCACACGGCACCTACGGTGCCTAGGTAGAATGATCGGTCGCGAATACTAAATAAGTCGCTGACGCAGACATGCACCAGTACGACAACACCACCTCCGCCAAGGCCTTGAACTGCTCGTCCTGCGATCAACATCGTAGCATTGACACTGACGGCGCAGATGATGCTTCCGCCTAGGAAGATGATGTTCGCTGTAAGAATGACGGGTTTTCGTCCAAGGATATCCGACAATTTTCCCCAGAACGGCACCGAAGCAGCGTTGGCGAGGAGATAGGCAGATCCAACCCATGCATAGAGCGAATCCGGGATGTGAAAGGAGAGGGATATGGTTGGCAGAGCAGTAGGTATGAGTACGGTGTCGAGAGCTACTAGGAAGATGGAAAGACAGAGAGCGATGAATGCTAGCAGGGTTGGGAGAGGTGGCTGTGATCTGCGAGCCCTCTCTGGGCGTGGAATCGTATTCGATAAGATGGAAGGGTCCGAAAAAGCTTCGCTATAATCTGCCCCAGCGTCCTTAGAGCCCATAACAGAGTTTGAGACGATGGTGTGGGTGTCCGATTCAACGAGAGAGACTTGTCCTGAAGTGGGACGGATCTGTGCATTGATGGCTTGGTCTCCTAGCACAGATAGTCTTGAGGCGGTTAAAGGAGCAACAGAAGATGGCGCTGGTCCGGTAACGGGCTGTAAGTACTGTGTAGAAGCGGTCTCAGTCATTGTAACGTCCTTGCTTCGATGGAATGCCGTGAGCTAACTGATCCTTCACCCCAAGAAGTCGAGCTCTTAATGTACAAGCTTGCTCCTCAGAGCAGTTACCTATGAAGTGTAGGAATGTATGAACAAGAGTCAAGCGCAGTTGTCTAGATCAACAAGAGTAGGGAGATTCGGGGGTTTCATGAAAGAACGGACATACTCGTCGCGGCATGTGCCCTGCAAATACTTCCACTCTTGAATGCATGCCATCCATATTGGACTCGAAGTAGTGCATAAAGGCCCTGCAGGGTCAACATCGGGCCGAGGTGTCGGAGGGCTTAGCCTGAGACTGACATGTTTTATGCGCACATGCCCGTCTCCCTAGAACCAAGATCCTTGCGTTCGCCTAGGCGATCGATCCTACAAATTAGGACCCGATCTACCGGGAGGTATGTGACCATATGGCGTGAGCCTCGAGGTGGAGAAGTGTGCTCTCCGTAGATCGTGACTGATGGAAGCACCGGTGGGATAAGCCCACCTCGAACAACGAGATACCAAGTTCATAGTGTTACAGGATAGGAGCGGTATCTCTGACGAGAATTGAGCGTTTTGGAGGCGAGGTATTGTAGTATGCCGTGTGTATGTTCGGCATCGTGGCGCAAGGTGTTGTTTTCGGACAACGCGGCTGGACGTGCTATAGCTGCAGTGCAACCGCCCGCGAGTTCCAAATAACGGCATATCTTGTTCCACGAAGAGACTCTCCGCTTGTTTACGTAAATCGTCGCACTTTTCGTCATGAGAAATCGCCGAGATTGTGTCACTGCAAATAGCGATTCTGCTTTGCTAACACTACACTGATTATTAGGATCGCCAGAAGCTAATATGGTGCGTGGGTAAACCTCTCGTTGGCTGCAATTTAGAGGTAATTTGTACAGTCCCAGAGCTGTGGGTTCCAAAATAAGCTCGCGCCAAATCATGGATGGAAGGCGGTGCTCCTCGAATTAGGGTCGGCGACTCTATGGTTCGCCTGCACCAGATCTGCCGAGACAATATCTATGACCACCATTGTGGGTCTTTCAGTGTCTAGCTCTAGGTGCTCTAGTCATATTAGGTTTTATAGCAAGGTCAACGTCACGGATGTCAGCTTGAGAACAGCCAACCGCTGCACTGTAGCGAGTGCAAAGGGTCACTCAAGAAGCATCTTGCTGATTGGCCAAACCCACGTTAAGCTAGGTAACATATCCATGTCCTGGTAATTATGTTGTGTAAGATTAGGCCCCTGCTCGGTCATCGGGAGGCGCTTAGCTGCCGGAACGATTTGCAGAAGGATGTTTCCAGATGAAGGTTAATGAACGAGCCGAGACTGATCTACGATGCCTTTCCGCCGGCCATTGTGATTGACTCGTAGGAAAGCACTGGCGCTTCTGATGTTGTTAAAAACCAAATACCACGTACATTCAGGCCTTGCTTGTGTCTGAGGCCGCTTCACCGCTTCTTGAGACAAGAAGGCATGCTGCGGAACGTGCTGCAACCCAAGACCCACCTCTTTTATGCTTCAGCTCGCTGCTCGAGAGAATGAAATGTTTCCTCAAAGTGCACTGTGGCTGATAAAGGCTGTGATCTTGCTACTCAGAGCTCCGACTAACGGCCATCAACGTCCTTAGCACTTGTTTTCAGCATGCTTCTAGCCCGGACCAGACTCGATGGGGAGGAGAACGTGTGCGAAAATGTGAAGCGGGAAAACTAGGCAAGGGTTTAGCTAACGGCACAGTTGGGCACAGCATGAACTTGCGCCGCGACTGGAAGCCCAGGTTACCCACGTGCGGAAAATATACAGTTAGTGCTAAGAGACGCATTGTGACTGGCATTTGGCTGGATTCACCGTCCCGACACGCGTAGGGGGAGTGAATGATCACTCTGCACAGCGTTGTCGCGTACGTGGAAAGGCTTCAATCGAAAAGCACAGCAGGCAATGCTTCGAAGCAATGTGAATGCAAGGTGTAGCGCGAGACACCTGCACGTATGAGACAACCCACGAGCGATAATTGGTTCTTGTGACAGACCTGCGACGATGTCTTACAGCGTGGCATTTCGGTTGCGGCGCCGTTAGGCCATCAAATGGTTGCACAAAACAAGCTGAGGGCGTCTCGGCAAGGAATGAAGAGAAGACAGAGATACTATTCCGTTGCTCGATCGTCACACACACATGGCGGTGTTCATGGTATGTTCGCTGCTGGCCATGGTCAGGTGTTTTTGGTCCTGTTATGTTACTGTCTATTGTGCAAAGTACGCGTCGTTCGGGATGGCAACCGCTTCCCCCGCGCTGGCCCGAGCTCGGATTTGCAGTCGCATGTGTCAAAGAGTGTATAAGAATCGGTCAACCGTGGTGACGTTTGCTATGATGTGATGATGTGAGAGAATGAATGGAAGTCGATGTGGTAGTACTGGTGCGCCGCTAAAACGACGCCTGGACTGGTGCCGCCCCGACCCCGCCATACCCGCCTCCTTTGGGACATTAGATGGCGTCTAGTAAACACCAAAACGCTCCACACCACGTACGCCAAATAGAGCACTATAGCCTTTGCCAATTATCTCCGTCAGAATTTCAGTTCACCTCAGAAGCATCTCGCAGTATTTTCGTCGGCCGCCTTGTCAATAGCACTGCTTACACAATGCAGCTCCTGATTACTACGACGGCTAGTTTACTCATCAGCTGCAGCGGCCGACGCTAACGATCTTGTCAGAACTACCTCTTTATACCTAGCAATACCGTACTAAGCCGTGGGCAATCTCAGATCGAATGTTGCAAGCCATTGATGAGCATTGCAGAGCGCATTAATGAGATCATCCTGACTTCCCGCAAAACAAGATGAATAATACAGCTACCACTCCAGCCGGTCTACTTTCTGCAGCGCCCGATGCAGCCGCTTGCAACAGATGTTCTGGGTCCCCCCATCACCTGTGTATGAATAGTGGAATTAAGAAAAGGATAACACATGTCAGTAAGATACCGAAGTGTCGGGCGGCCGCTGCGACCGTATAAAGAGAAGGATGATGCTCGCTCGAAGCGACCATTATCCAGCATACTGAGCACGAACGACTTCCTTCAGCTACCCCAGCATTGACCAGCACCAGTATCATCGACTCAAATCAATAACTGAAGCCCATCAGATATTAAAGGACTTCGGATCAACTTGCTGAGAGGAAAGGTAGCACTACCGTCGCGTGGAATAACCTTCAATTCGATATAGACGTCAAGTCCCGCTCATTCACCATGTCTTCTGCCATCAAAAACGTCATTGTAGCAGGAGCAACGGGCTCAGTTGGCG
The DNA here is from genome assembly GCA_033682645.1 of Phoma sp. ATCC 74077. Classification (NCBI taxonomy): domain Eukaryota; kingdom Fungi; phylum Ascomycota; class Dothideomycetes; order Pleosporales; family Didymellaceae; genus Phoma; species Phoma sp. ATCC 74077. The sequence continues at coordinate 750,013 of JAWDJC010000003.1, forward strand.
GCCCGATTCTCAAGGCTCTCCTCGATGAACCTTCTCTCAACGTCAGCATTCTCTCTCGCGCGACCTCATCCGCCAAATTCTCTCCCAACATCCCTGTAACGAGAGTCTCAGACGATTACACTGTAGCCGAGCTTACTGTAGCATTCAAAGGCCAGGACGCTGTCGTTGTCGCGCTGTCCACCACTCCGGTCACGAAAGATGGCAAGGACGGCCTAGCATTTCGACTCATCGACGCTGCCCTCGCCGCTGGAGTCAGGCGATTTATCCCCTCGGAATTTGGTGCGAACAACCTCGACTCTCGCGCTCGTAACCTTGTACCCGTCTACAATCTTAAAGGCGAGATGCTCGAATATCTCATTGCCAAAGCTAAGGGCAGTAACGGCGCACTGACATGGTCGTCCATATCCTGTGGCTCCTGGCTCGATTGGGCTCTCAACCCCGCAAAGTCAGGAAACTTTCTCGGCATTGATGTCAAGGGACATAAAGCTACACTCTACGACTCGGGTCGCGCACGCTACGCAGTAACTACGTCTACGAACACTGGGCTCGCGGTGGCCAGGGCACTGCTTAACCCTGAGCTCTCGGCGAATAAGCAGATCTTCCTCTCGGACTTTACGACTACCTCACGGGAAGTTATCGAGAGTTTAGAAAGGCAAACGAACGAGAAGTTTGCTATAGAGTGGAAGGATAGTAAGCCGGTGATCGCGTCGTTGAGAGAGAAGTTTGATGCGGGCGATTTCAACGCAACGTACCCTTTGCTCGCGATTAGCTTTGCGGCTGATGTGGATGTTGGGTATGACTTTGAGAATGAGCAGGAAGTGTGGAATAGCAAGTTGAGCTTGCCAAAGGTCACGCTTGACGATGTTGTAAAGGAAGCAATTGAGCTCGCCAATGGGTCGTAGTATCATTGGGGAGGATAAGAAGCGAGTTTAATCGCTCTTTACAACCACTTCATTCTCGTGCGCGTAAATACTGTTCATTAGGAATTACGTTATTCAAGCTAAGAACTACACTGCAATTAGAGCCTTGACACGGTGAGAGAATGGACGCACTGGTGAGTCTGCCTATATGACGTGTCAATCTCCAAGGCAGTTTGCGCTATTCGAAGATATATCCCAGCAGGGCATGAGGGATAGGACAAATGAGCATGATGGCGAAGCCTAGGATGAGGACTGGAGGTTTATATTGAGCGAGAGTTGAGGAGTGAAGCGCAAAACGACCTTGTGCTTAGAAGTGTGAGTAAACACATGTATATCTCGACCTACCTTCGAGCAAGGATGGTCTTGAACGCTTTCGGCTCCACCCCTACCGCCTTTCCGTCTTTGTCCAGGTGGAACACAAACTCGTCCAATCCATACACCCCATACGTTGGCCGATCAAGTGCGACCCACGAGGGACACGCAGAAAACGGGCCCACATCATCTAGCGAAATGTAGCTTGAACGCCACGAATGCTGTTTTCCGTCTTTACTTTTGATGTTTGTAGGATACATCTGGAAATATTCCGGTGACCCGAATATGGCTGTTGGTATGTCAGTACCGTTGCTGATCCATTGGTCAATACGGAGGCCAGGTATGCCTGATGTGGTGGAGAGGACGAGTGTGGAATTAAGGCCATCAGAAGCCGTGTATGTCCCAGCAAAGGCGGCGTCTGCCTCCCTCCGCGCCGCCTCTTCTAGCGCCGGTAGTAGTTCATCCGTAATCACGCCTGAAATCGCAAATGGGACTCTACCTCTCAGACCAGCATGCAATACCACGAAGCCCACCTCATAGTCTGGTATCAACACGAAATTTGCACCATAGCCAGCGACATTTCCAGCCTTGGTGTACAAATCGATAACGCGATTGTTCTCCGATGGGCCCAATACGGCACGGAAGATTTCCCAAGGACGACCGACAGCGCCGATTAACGAGGAAGTGAAAGCGGTGGGCTGAAGCCATGCACGGGTGGTGTTGGCAGGGAGAAGAGACGAAGAAAGAATTGAACGGCCAAGAATCGAAAGATCGTTTGTGGTGGAGAACATTCCCCCCATGCCTATACCAGCACCATCGAGAATCAAATCCCAACCGACAGTCGTTTCATCGCCCACAATGACACCGCGTGAGGAGTTTAAGGGTGTTGCATCGGTAGTTCCGGTAAGGTGTAAAGGGTCAGCAAGTAAAGTGCGTAGACTCTCGGCGTATGTTTTGCCGGTGATGGACTCTAGAACGAGGCCAAGTGTCGCGAAAGCTGCATTGGTATATCCGGGCGTAGTGTTGGGCAAGAAGACCGGTCTTCGTTTTGCGAGCGCATCAAGGAAGATTTCTCGAGTGCAGCCCGACTGACTGTATACGCAGGGAGATATCTCGTCCGGATTAAGAGGAGGAAATGCTCCCGGAAATGCATCAGCAATGTTACCTCCAGTAAGCGTCTCGGTCCCGTACACTAAAGTGTCAGTCGAAAGCGCTGGTGCCCCTCGCGACGACTACTTACGTTCCGAAACGATGCCACCAACGTACCCTGCGAGTGCACCAACCGTTATATCGTCCCAATTTTGATTGCCAGCCAGTTCCTGGAGATGCTTAGGTACCGGATCATTGAAGATCTCATCTCCATTCTGTAGTAGGAGTAGATATACAGTGAAAAGCTTCGTCGTACTTGCAATGCGATACACAGAGTCTCCATCTACTGTTCGATTACCCACAACATCGATTCCCCGTCGATGGAAGTCGAAAAGTGGCTTTTCGGAAGACGTGGAAAAGATCTGGATCGAGTATGTGTCATTCGGATTCACAGGACCATGAGAGCTGTTGCCAGAAGAGAGGGCGTTCTGGATAGAGGTTTGCAGGGTTGTGAGAGTGGCTTCGAATGAGGTGGACGACGCAAGTGACTTGGGGGCGGGAAAGGCAGGGCCGAGGAATGGGCAGGTCCTCGCCTTAGCAGAAGAGAGGAACAATGCTGCGATCGTGATCACGAAGCGCATGGTGGTAGGCAAGTCTTAGAGTAGAGAGTCGTCTGGAAGGAAAGACTTTGATTCATTCGCGAAATAAGATGTTTATGTACCAAAGTCCAAGTTCCATTGTCATCAGTCTTGGTTGCTGACATATTTTATCGCAACTTCCATCGTAGGCTAGGAGGCCAAGATACATACGAGCGAACTGCATGGAACTTCTCGAAGCGAAAGCAGACCCATGCTGATTGAACGGAAACTACCCAAAATGACTTAGCTGAGCCGAGCCTAGATCGGATCGAGGGCTTATGGGGGCCAAGAGACGCCGATAGGATGATTTTTGTCAGAAGAACTTTGAGAAATCCAATAATGAGTCTGCGCTCCGGTCTGCCAAAGACGAAACTGATACCAAATTGGAGGTTTTCAAGGCTTTATGTCTACGTACCGTTCTGAGATGTTCGAAAGGTACAATCTCGCCATCAACTTATTATGTAGCGCTCTTATGTATCCAGAAATCCCTGGGGTGTGACGAAAGCGCTCGAGTGCTGGTGATGAGCATGTGGAGGTCGTGGACTTATGTGCACACCGTCCAACCTTTCCTGCAACAAGCATTTTTGGCCTCATAGTGAAATCGGAGACTGATCCGGCGTTCGCTGACGAAGTTACCAAGCACGTGTTTCAGACAAGCACCCACCAATGCGGAAGTGCCCCCAGTACAGTGTCACCATGACCGCAGACGTAACCCTATACATCCAGCAGCCAACTGATTGTGCATGGCTTATTGTCTTGATCGGAAATCATTAGCATTACAAATTTGGTCGCTTCCCGTTCTCGAATCCGCATGAGAAGTAGCGAGCTGAACGTCCCATGGTGTCGAGTGCACGGCCTGGGCCGGAGAGAAACAAGAACCGGGCAGAGGGCGGTTCAAGAGCAAGTGCCGAGATGCTATAGAAACCTTGAGTGTAGTCTTAAGTTTTCAATATGCTGCATTACGTTCATTCGCCAGGGGAGCTTCTACCATATTGGGTATTCGGCACAATGCACCCCTGCGGATCAGCTGCACCCCACATTCCCACTTCGGAGGCAACACCATAGTGCGTTCAGATTTGAATATCAAAGAGTGACTGTCCGTAAATCTCTTGTCAGTTTTTGTTTTTGTACGTCCGCAGGCTCCTACTTCCCACTGTCACCATGTACAGCTTCATTGTAGTGGCACTCTTGGCGACATTCGTGCATCCACTCACGCACCATCTCGCGGTCGGAACCACCGATGGGCAGGCTCTCTACTCGATAGAGGCAGATGCGGATGCCAGAGGGGTCTATATGATTCAAGCTAGAGATGCGGCTGGAGCTTCATCGTCACTGGCCCTGGATGTTTGTTACCAAAGATTCGTGATCGACCAAGTGTTGACCTCTAATATAGCGCTCAAAAGCTCATCTCTTCAGTAGTCGGCCATCAGATGGAACATTGACCAGGTATTCTATTACTCCCACCTACGAGTTCGTCAGTGAAGGGACCATGGACATACCTCCATCATGTCAGTTCACATCTGATCATCTTCTCGAAATATTAATTAGACGATTAACATCACAGGCAACACGACCAAGTTCACATCCCTCCATCTGACATCATCTGCTCAAAACCTTGGGATCTGGGGAACAGCTAGCACAGGGACATGCAGCGTGCTCTTTGGTCTTACATCCGACGGCTACACCACACTACGCTCCAAGGAAATTGCCGGGGACGTTCACTCGCTCGCTTGGAGCCCGACAGGTCGCAATTTGCATGCTCTCAACTCGCAATCATCCGCTTCTTCGACAACGTCTATAACCAATTTTCGCATTGCTGAGGACCCGAACTTGGAGGATATCGCCGGCACCAATATCCTTGCGAATGTCACAAGCGCATCACAGATCGTATCGCATCCCACTTCAGACATGGTTTATCTCGTGACTAAGGATACGAATGAACTTATCACTTTGTCACTGCCACAAAATATGCGCCTGCGCCACAGAGCGACCTTGTCGCCTTCTCGATACAAGCTACTACCGTCATCGCTCGACGTAACGCAGTTTCACACCTCGTCTCTTGCTATCACTTCTTCGAAGACCACTCTATGGACACTCTCACAATCCCCGAATCAAGCTGTAGTTACAGCCTTTAGTCTTGATGCTACCACTGGAGAGGTTCTCAGTGTTGCTGCCCGAGCCAGCTGGAATGGTGCTGGTGAAGGACAACTCGCTGCTGCTCCATTTGAAGCTGGCGATGTAGTCGCCATTACTAATTCTCCAATGGGTTATATCACGCTTCTCGGTCTCGATCAAAGCTCAGCCGGGATTGCTTCCGCGCTTGATCAGAGCAGTGAGCATGACTATCTGCAAGCAATGCCCGTGACAAATCTTAAACGAGACGGAGTGGAGGTAGCCGCAGCGAAGATTCAGAGCTATGGCCGAGCTATGTTGGATGATTATGTTGGATTAGGCGAGGGTGTCTGGATCGATTAAAATCACTACGAGTCACAAGGTGCGATTACTGCATTCTTACAATTTTTTTGTATTTAAATAAAGCCCCTTTATTGTCATCGTCAAGAAATTCAAATCAACCATGCTTGCTTCATTTTAATATGCACCAGCTTGTTTGATTCGAACTTATTGGTATCAGACTTAGAGACTTCGTATTACTAGCTACTTCACGACAAGATAATGAGTAGAAGCCTAAGCGCAATCAACTTGATCTCCTCTACAAACTATCGTGGATTCTATTATTATTATTTTGTCACTGTTAGGGAGCATCAAAGTAAGGAAACAAATTCTTGCTGGCGCGCTTCTATAACTGATAGTATTGCCTATCGAGTTATATTGCTTGCGTCGAACAATGTCCTTGAACATATTCCCCCGGACTCCGAGATGCTGAACCATACCATTCACTCCACTCATTTCGGAAGTTGGGGTCATGCAGGAAGTGACACTTGGTCCGCGAGACCAACAGGGGAGGTGGTGCATCATTCGAGATTGGGACTACAGGAAAGCTCGTCGCGCGAGCACGCTGCCGTTCGTACTTTGCATAGCATAGCATATTCTAACAAATCTTCCACTATTTTCAATACATTAGAGCTTCTAGAGCCTCGACCCTGAGATATCCAATTTTACACTACAGCTTTGCTGAGACTTTGTCTTGTGGTTGAGTATATTGTATTTCGAAGCTATACTTGGAGTGGTAGTGCATCCTCCAATATTCGTCCCAAATAACGGACGTAATTGGCCCAACTTTGCCATTTTTGACCGGACTACCATCCAGCTCAGTGATAGGCATGATGCCGCCAGCGGTTGTACACATAAATATCTCGTCAGCCTCGTAAGCCAGTTCCACTGGCACGACTTGCACGCAGACCTCAAACCCCTTCGATTTCGCAATGTCGAAAACAGTTTTGCGCGTTATTCCCTCCAGTACGCCACGGTCTGCGGTATACAGCGCGCTGTTCTTGATGAAGACTATATTGAAGCCGGAGCCCTCGGTGATGTTTGCATCACCATCTGTTAAGAAGGGGTACACAGCGCCTCGATCGGCAGCCTCGAATAGACCACGAGTAAAATCGCCCCATTGCAAGTTCTTGACGGTAGGATCCATAGATCCGGGTGGTGTGCGGCGCACAGTACGTGCAATGACGGCCTTGCCACCTACGAGTTGGATCTCGGGATCCATGACCCATACATAAGGCATGATGAACATGTACAGTTTATTGTCAAGGAGCTCATCAGGTCTGGCGCCTCGAACCTGTCTCATACCGCGTGTGACGATAAGCTCGACAAAAGCGTCGCGAATACCGCTACGAGCGATCATATCAACCAGAATGCTCTTGATTTCCTCGTGAGCAAGGGGAAGTCGCAATCTGATCTTCCTGCAGCTGGCCTCCAGACGAGTGAGATGGTCGTCGAGGCGGAAGAAGCGTCCATCCCATACAGCAGGGACATCATACGTCAGATCGCTGCGTAGGAAACCCTGGTCGAGGAGTGGGATCCGCGCTTCGTGAAGAGGGACGAGAGTACCTTCTATCCATGCGACTCCTTTGGCGAACGGGCTTCCACTGCGCAACAGAGTGCTGCGACGAGCCTCGTAGCCAGCGAAGATTTCGTGCATAGTAGCCATGATTCAAAATGAAGTAGTTGGTGTTTCTACGGGGTAGGCCTATGCAAGCAGAGAAAGATAGGTTCGATTCACTGCGACTGGGTCCTTATCTACGGTATGCAGCTTCCGAGGATCCCTTAGTAAGCAGACATGGATGATCCCGTCTGGAAATCTGCCAAATCGCATTTTCAACGTCTAGTTGACATCAATAGGTGTAATGTAATCGTCCATCTTAGATGTCGAGTGTAACCAATCGCGCCAAGCGGATCCATTCAGCTTGCTTATGCATGGGCCCGGTCCATACACCTTCGCCCCAACGCGACACCTTGTTCGCAATCAAACACACCACGCTTTCGTATTTCGAGCCCTTTCTGACGATGCGAATCCTTGAACCTCAGCTTGCGGCTGGTCTGGTAGGCGGTTAACACGGACACCGCGAATCTACCATGTATGATACAGTCAACACGCCGCTCGCATGGTTCTGCTCACAATCCCTTCCTTCAGTTCTGTGCTGCCTACACAGGTATCGTTCCCAACGGCTTTGAAGACACTCGGCTCAAGAACGCGTCGTTTATTTCCGCTCCTTTCCAGATCCATCGTTCTATTTCAGTTGCAGCACGAATACGGCAAAGATTGGCGGTATACGGGTCTAGTGGCTGAGCCGAGCGCTCCAGGAACCCAATGACATGCTGTAAACATGAGCCACGCGAGCTGCTACCCGGCGAATGTGCAGGGTACTCCAGCATAGCCTGCTCAAGATGAAGTACTGCGATCCTGCGGCTGTGCGCCTTGGGTTGTGTCTCCACTGCAGTCAGATTAATGATCCTCAGCCCGCCGCACCGAGAGGCTTGACAACTCCTTCACGATACTCTGTCTCTGGTTGCGACTCCTCAAGATGGGGTTTCTGACCAAGGGCGCCGTGGTAGCGCTCTCAGTAGGAATCGCTGGAGTAGGGGCCGGTCCTGCTCCAGCACCTCAGCCGATTATTACCCCCGCCGCGATTCTGCCTCGAGACAACTCGCAGACTTTAGGATGGTATTCAGATGGGCAGACCGCAGGGGAGACGATATGTACGCGCCTATATCTATCGCAGGAATGATCGCAGAAGCGCTAACGAGTTTAAAAGATGCGCCATGGGTCTTCAACGCGGATACAACGACGTACACCACCTCAGGCGACTATTTCCGAAGATGCGCGGTATCGACAAGTTGCGTCATGTATACGGGCTGCTCGAATGGGTACTTGATGGCGGCGGGCACTTCCACGTATTGGTACGCGAAACTCTGCCGAGCTTTACATGGAGTCTTGTACTGATTTTGCGCAGTGGTATCAGCGGCGCAACTGGAGGATTAACAACAAAATACTGCAGCAATCACGTACTACTTCCCACGTTAAGCGCGAACACAGGGGCAGTGAGTTGGTATTGGTGCGACGAAGCTCCTCTCACAGGACATACTTTCTACGCGACGGAACCCCCACAACCCAGTATGTATTGTGGCTTCCCATTGAGGTGGAAAGTAGTTGACATCACATAGCACTCACTCCAGACTCGAGCACTCCCCAAACCTCCGACACAAGCCCGACGAACTCAAACGAGCCAACATCTCCGACGATCAGTTCTTCGACAGGTACATCGACGGCGCCTCCAGTAGTTACAACCTCCCCATCCAATAACGACAATAGCAGCACACCTGTGGGCGCAATAGCAGGAGGTGTAGTTGGCGGCGTAGCGGTATTAGGAGCGATAGCCTTCGCCATCTTCTGGACCATACGCCGGGACAGAAGAAAGAAGGAAGCGGCTGCAGCATATCAACCCGCTCCCGTTGTTGGTTCGCACATGTCATATCAGCCAACCTCAGGTTATCCACCGCAAAACGATTATTACGGTGCAAGCGCATACCAGGGCAACGAACAGAAACCGCAAGGCTTCGTACAACAGAGCCAATATCCACAGGCGTATCCTCATGGACCGTACGATCCGCATGTCTCACAACAATATGCCGGGAGCCTACCGCCACAGGAATTGGGAGCGCCTACGGAAATGCCTCCACAGGAGCTGCCGGCACAACAAAGACTTCCGAAGTAGTTCTGGCCGATAACAACACGCGGCATAGGATGGAAAATGGATGGCGCAAGTCGAGTATTCAAGATCTATTGGGCGGGATACGTGAGGAATGAATATAGAGACAATCGACGTTCCGAATTTCGGTGGACATCTTTCTGCTTCACGTATGAATTAAGATTTATGAATACCCATATTGTACGTATATTCTCGATTGACTTTGATCTGTATATATAATCCATTATACATTGGCGTCTTAGCCATTCTGTAAGAATGATTTCAAGTACAATTCCCCACAGCAGAAGCTAGTGTAAGATGTGTTGCTCTCCATGAGCTTCGGCTACCTCCTACTCACTCTGTGGAATTCTGGTTTGACTCTCATTTGCTCGAGTCATGTCTCTCAAGCTCACCTCGCAGCTCCCCAGCTTGGCAACCTGTCCTCTCATGAAGCATCAAGAGCTATTGGGGCCGAAATGTGATCGGCATCTCTCGTGGACTCTTACTGGACCAATATGTATCAAGCGGTGAGGTTGAATACCCTCATTATCACACAGTACATGCAACGGAATTGAGATGGCGCTATTGAAACCAATTCTCTCCCACTCACCAACCAGAATTCTCGAGGCAAGGTCAAAGTTTTCCGTTGGCATATTGTTGCCTGTGGGGTGCCTTGTGCCCCCTCACCGGTGAGTCCTGCAACAGCGCGTTGCATGACTCTGTGCACTTCCCTTCCTAGGTTGGTGTTCTTGGCGAAGCATACGCAGGCTTATAAACAAGCCCGTGAGTTCGTGCCAATTTCGCGTTACGTATAATTCCTGTGGTGTATTCTTTCAAGCTCGTGGATTCTTCACTCTACCGCATCTGCGTGCCAATAGTATCCAACTACAGCCATGGCGTCCGAATCCAACTTCCTGTCGCAGACGCTCCAGTCTATCACGACCACCAAGATGCGTGAGCAGGACAAACGCCGCAAGACTTTCGAAGTGAGCAAGACCACGGTCCTGAGGACTGTTGCAGACGCATCCGACGATCGCGCTCGGCTCCAAGTGTTGCTCTCAGGTTTCAAGGATTTGTCTTCAAGTAACAAAGGTGTCTTCTACGTCGATGAAGACCGTACCAAACACGCTCGTAACGTGGCTCGATATCTTGAGCAATTCGTATCGCGATCCATCTGTCTCATCCTCTATTATCCAGGGCTTCGATCGTAATTTTCGTCAAAAATTAGACCAGGAAAGTCAGCGTTTTGAGTTCGCGGATCTCTACTATCGCCTGCTCGGCGAATGGACAGATGCGAAAAGTAAGCCGCTAGAACAGTCCGAGCGGAAGGAGAAGGAACTTGACGGCTCCTTCGAGCATGTCCAAAAGTACAATCTTCAGAAGCTCACAGACAAATTTGCGAGCGTTGTCTTCGCACCACTCGAGACAGATGAGGTCGAGATCGATAACTACCTAAGCAGCCTCTTCCAGGATGACCATTCTGCAAATCTTCTTGAGGAGATTCGGAAAGCAAACAAAGCATTTGCTCAGCAACTTAAGGAGCGAGCGACCCCATTCAACAGCAAGATCTTGAAACAATGCATCCAGGCGCTGCTGAGAAACAGCTTGCTAAACGATGACGCTAAGAACATTCTCTCCGAGTTCACCACCAATGAAGTCGTCTTAGACGAGATCGCGGACGTACTCAACCTTCGCTTCGCCGACCTAGACAACTGGTCTTGGCAGGCCGACGAAGGCATGTACTACGAGCCACGCCGTCAACTCAACGGTAAGTATCGAATTATGATGGACATGGATATCCTGCAGGCAATATTCCTTCACTATATCGCCGTGAGCTGGTGCAGTCATCTCAAGGTCAACTTCAGTCGCTTACCAAACCACAACAAATTCTGGCGGGGCCCCAAGAAGATGACTGAGGAAGAGAAGGGAAGGTACTCTTACTTCATGGGTTCTCATCCCACTTCTGGTGTTACCACGAAAGAGATGAATACATTCTGCGAGACGTTCTTCATGTCCGCTATGCCTTCTTCATTGCTCGATAGCGGTGATCCATACGGAGATGAGAAGGATGCTGAAGCGGCCGCCGATGAATCGAAGACAGGCCTTGGTATGCGACAAATGTTCCTACGACAACTTGCAACGGATGTGATTATTAGACGCTCGCTACACGGGGAAGTAGCAGTTGTACAATCAGATCTCCAATGGTACGCCACCGGCCTCCCGCATTCTACGCTGTTTGCTGTCCTACGCTTCTGGGGCGTGCCCGAAGATTGGTTATCGCTGTTCAGGAAATATGCCGAGGCACCCTTGAGGATGACAGAGACGCCCGGCGAGAACGTGCGTACCCGCAAGCGTGGTATTCCGATCACTGATGCCTTTGAGACGCTGTTCGGTGAATGCGTCCTCTTTTGTATGGACGTCGCGGTCAACCGCCTCTCAGACATGACTTTGATTCGGTTCCATGATGATCTCTTTCTGTCTGGTGAGCCTTCACAATGTGCAAATGCATGGGAAACCATCCAAAGCTTTGTAAAAGTGCTTGGGCTCGACATCAATACAAGAAAAACTGGCTCCGTTTATCTTTGCGATACCGGTAAGGATGATGCTCTACTCACCAAATTCCCCAAAGGCCCGGTGTGCATGGGCATGTTGCAGTTGACAGAAGAAGGCGAATGGACCATCGACCAGAAACAAGTCGCAGCGCATGTCAGGCAGCTTCAGAAACAACTGGGTCAGCGTAACAGCATTATATCCTGGATCCAAACATGGAATGCTTGTATGGGAGGATTCTTCCAAGACACCTTCGGCAAGCCAGCGAACTGCTTCGGCCAGGCCCATGTCGATGCTATCCTGGAAACGCACGCCAACATGCAGCGTCAACTCTTCGAGTCCCACGGTGGTAGCGTGACTAACTACCTCCGCGAGCAGATCTTCGAGCGATTTGGTGTGGATAACGTCCCAGACTCTTTTTTCTTCCTGCCAGAAGATTTTGGCGGGCTGGGTGTAAAGAATCCTTTCATTCCATTCTTTGTGCTCAAGGACCAAGTCCTCAAGAATCCTCTCGACCGCATCACCCAGTTTCGCAAAGATGAAAAACGTACATACAAGGAAGCATCCGAAATCTTTACTGCACTCTCTGACGCTGACAAGCATCGCCGCCTTTGCAAATTTCTCGGAGAGTCCTCAAAGTACACCCCAGTGCTCTCAGAGCCATTCTTTTCCTTCGAAGAATACACTGCCCATCGCGAGGCATACTCATATGACTTGCGGCGCGCATTTGATGAGCTCATGCTCAAGCCCAGTGTCAAAGATGTGCATCTCGCGAAAGAAGTAGGACCGTGGTTTGAGGAATTGTCGCACAGTCACGGAACAGGGGTACGATCTTAGTAGTGAGCACAAATGGATCATGCATTTATATGCTGAAGAGCTAAAGCAAAGGTTTGGCGCGTTGAGTATTGTGGACAGGAATTTACTGCCAAGCGGGATTATGAAGATGTTGAAGACGAAGAAAGTCACCTGGCAGCTGATAATCTGGGAGTGACACAATGATTTTCAATATGAGATGTGTAGATAGTCAGCACTACAGCCTCTATGAAGACTACTGTGTTAATATAAAGCGCCGTAACATCTATGAGTGATGTCATTGCTTAGCGTGTAGCAAAGCTCGGCTGTGGTAACCTCTTGCAGCGACAAACTGCGAGCCTCACCTACAACTACACGTACCCAACTCAACCCCAGACTCTTCAGCGCCAAAAGAGGGCGGCACATATACGTATTACCCTACAGCCTGAATAACGCAGCATGAAGTCGTGATCACACCCGGCATACTTTTCATTTTCCTGGCGAATGGACACGTAGCGGTACAACATCATGACATCCCATCCGCCTAGCAGCGAGACCACCTCTCTGCTTAACGCATACACCAACCCTACGCCAAGCGAACATGCAAATTCCAATGGACAAACAGCATCCACGCTCAATGAAAGCAACACTTCGCCGCCCTCCTTCACATCCTCCAAAATGGACGGACGCCTAACTTTCCAAATTATAGCGGCAATGTATTCCTTCGCCACACTCGGCCTTTTCAACTCTTCAATCGGCGCCGTACTGCCTCTACTATCGCACTACTACAATCTCACCGACCTACACGTTTCTCTCATCTTCCTCGTCGGACCAATCGGCTACGTGCTAGCAGCGCAATGTAGCGATACAATTCATGCGCGCTTCGGTCAACGGGGAGTAGCTATCGTGGGTCCACTTTTGCAGATCGTTGCTACAGGTCTTGTTGCTGCGCACTGGGGCTCTTTCGGAGTGGTGTTGTGCGCATTTGCGGTTCAGGGACTGGGCACCGGGTTGCTGGATGGAAGTTGGTGTGCGTGGGCGGGCAGTATGCAGCAAGCAAATACCATTTCGGGGCTTTTGCATGGGTCGTACTCTCTTGGTGGGGCGGCTGGTCCGTTCCTAGTTACGGTCATTACGACGCATCGGAAGAGTTGGTGGGTTTGGTACTATGTTTTGGTAAGGCGCGGTTGTCTCAAGCCACGGAATATGTGATCACGAGAGTTGTGCTGATGAGTCGATAGGCCGGCGCATCTATCTTGGAGTTCGCAGTCCTCGCCTCTGCATTTAGGAACGAGACCGCTGCAGTCTACCACCGGAGCAAACTGTCCAGATTAACACACAATAATGATATTAGCACCAAGGTTATTTTCAAATACCGCGCCACATGGCTCTGCGCGGCGTACTTTCTCACATATGTAGGCACTGAGACTGCTATCTCAGGCTGGATAGTTTCGTTCATGTTGCGAAACCGTGGCGCGACACCGTACCTGGCCAGTCTCTCATCATCTGGGTATTGGGTGGGTATGGCTGTTGGGCGGCTTGTTTTGGGGTTTGCGACAGATAGAATAGGTGTGCGGCGCGCGACTGGCTTGTATTTCATCTGCGCTTTAGGGATCGAAGTTCTGTTTGCGGTTTTATCATCGGCAGCTGTATCTGTGGCCTTGATGACACTTTTGGGCTTTGTCATGGGTCCATTCTTCCCTTCTGGCGTCGTTGTCTTAACGCGTCTGCTGCCAGGAGAGTTACATGTTTCAGCTGTGTCCTTTGTCGCGTCGCTAGGTCAAGTTGGAGGTGCCTGCCTCCCTTTCGCCATCGGAGCTGTTGTTCAGGGCCTGGGAATTGGTGTGTTCAGATATGCGATCCTCATACAGACGTTTCTGGCGCTCCTGGTATGGCTTGCCTTTGCGCGACTTCGTCAAACGATGCTGCCCTTACTCACCGCACGCAACGAAGACTAAGTCCTTGGCAAACAGATATAGACCCAAGCTAGATGATCAGAGGAGTACCTCTTCACGTGTATTGCAATTCGAACAAACGTTCATAGGGAAAGGCAAAGCATAGTAAACCCCAGAGACATTGCACAAATTCACATAACTAGTGTATAAAGAGCCCACCTTTGAGAAACGCCAAGTGGGATTTATATTTGTAACTCCTTCTATAATGAATTAACTTCGTGTAACCGTATAGTCAACGTGCTTCTCAATACCAGCAATAGGCCTCAACTCGGTCTCACTACCCCAGTCATTACTCCCATTCCTTCGTCTATCATTGCTAGGCAACCTTATAACAGATTGAGGAGTCCACCCAGTACCACTCAAGACACGTTTCGCTTTACTCTTAACACTCGAGCCACTCTGCTGCCCGGTTCCATACGCATGAGGACCTGTCGGCGAAGGTCTCGTTCGCCCCGCCTTACTACTGAGCAAGTATCTAAACGCAGGAAGTGTAGCCACGACGATGGAAACAGACGATTCTATGTGGCTCCACATGCTCAGTAGGACTGGTCCATCGGCGAGGGTAGTCGGGTCGGGATTCGAAGTGGCTTTTGTGACCTGGACAAGGCGCGCGAAGGCGAAGGCGATGATGATTGTACCGAGCGAGAAGATGACAGCGAGACCGAACTTTTGTTGCGGCGAGATTTGTAGTTTGCGGAGGAGGTTGAGCGGGAGCATCATGATGATTGCGTCGGCGACTACGTCGGCGCTGGTTGCAAATTTGATTGAGACGTCGGCTCTTCGGAGGTCGTTTGGGTCGCTGCACCCAGCTGGGAATGTTAGAATGACTGAATGCCCTGGCTGTTTTGGTCAGACTTACTTGCGCTCCAGTATTTGGACAGGGGTTGGCATGTTAAAAAGTTGGACGCCATTGATGCTAGGTAAAGTAAAAGGACTACGACAAAGCAACACCACCATGCTCTGATATACCCAGGTAACCCTATTACAAGGCGGCGGAAGAAGAAAAGGATGGAGAATTTAGCTATCATCATGTCAGTAATGGCGACACTCCCTATCTATCATTTAGGCATTGCTCACCAGCCCATAACGTCGTCCAGAACAATAGCATTTGACTGAACATGAGTTTTAACGAGGTCCGAGTCCTTTCGATGAACTCATCTTGTGGGAGTGGCAGAGGCGTAAGCGGGTTCCTCGCAGCAGCTTTGGAGTATTCTGAGGCGAGAAAGAATTGCGGGAGGAGACAAGTGATGACAGCGGATAATCCGGTCAAAGATACTAGTCCAAAGAACACAAAGTAGTCGTCGGCGTAAAGGCGATGCTGAGTATGCCACCTTGACCAACCTCTCAGGGCTGTCAAAGTAAACGATACGCCCCAAAGTGTCCATATAAGTACCTGAAAGTGATCAGATCTATCTTTTTCAGGTATGGTGATTAGTGTACCATGAGTTCTGTGTAGTTCAACGCCATAACGTCAAATTGTTGCTGAGAGTCTTCGAACGAGAAACATAGGATGCCATACGTTGTGATGTTGGACGTTCACATGGAATATACTGGAATCAAGTCAGATCTAGATTGTCACATCGCCCTGCTGTGCCGCAGCCGTGCCGTTGCGCATTAGTTTGACTGATCCTTCAATCTTGGTCGGCCCTGTTCTTCCACTGAATATTATCTGCAAGTTTCCCTGCAGCAGTCAAATCAGGAACCTATAGGTCAGGACTAAATGGCCCACACGATTGGTACACCTAGAGTGACAGATAATGTGGCGTCCAGGCAACCCCTTGCACAGCTTGTGATATCGCACTATTATCCACTTTGGAAGTTCGATGGGGACGGAATGGGTGCTGTTGATGGCAATATTCCCCTAAGTTTGCGCCGGACATACCGCACGTATTGCAGTGAAGCAGTGTCATCTACAGTGCAATCTATTGGCGACGGATTGTACGTCTTGCAGAGTCTCAGCCGTTGGATGTTCGCTGACGGTTTGTCGTCACTAGCCAAACTCACCCACAGGGATTTCCTGCTGGAGCAAATGGTGCCGTAGTATATGACCCGTGGAGCCGTGCTTACTGTTCGTAAGACAAGAAATAGGACGGGTTGCCCGGCCGTGCCGCTCCCCTGGGAAGACGCGGCTCGGACACGGCTCGCACACGGCTCATATGCACTCCTGCTTCCTTCGCGTCTAAACCCCCGATTGATATGAAGTTAATTTGACATCTACTTCCGAAGCCACTCCCGTAGTAAAACATTGAACTTGGAATCAGTTCAGTGATCGCAACGCATGCGTGAACTTCTGGACCCAGTGCAGGTCGTCGTGCTTCAGGAATTCGAAGGTGTATTTTGGCACTCAGAGGACGCGATTATATTAGTGCGCCAAAGTATGCTTAGGCAACTACGACTTCTTTTGGTATATTAGACCTGCCCGCTCATGCATTCGCCACCTTCCATCCTCCAACTAGCAGATTCGTAAAGATTTTGAGAGGATCGTACTTGAAACGAATCGCCTTCAATTTGATCAAGTTGGCAGCAGGATAGCTCTGAAAGATCGGCTGGCCCTTCCCCGCATCATTCATGTAGAGGTACTGAGCGTCAAAAGAACGCGCTTGGAGCAAGCGATTGATTGCTGCGGTAATCTCATCAGCTGCGGAGCGTACAGTTGTATCATCGCTAGCTTCGGTCCAGGTCCAGTTCTCAACTATCCAGAAGTACGGCGCTTTTGATACGTCAACGCCTTGTGGGTTACCTCCTGTCTTAATGCTGTGCGAGAGAAAGTCTTTGGTCACTGGCTGGAAAGTGATGGAAGCTTGGAGGTTTGCAACATTTGACAGCTTCGAAGTAACGCCTGAAATGAAGGTGTTATGGATGAGCTGAACAGCATCTCGGTCAACTATGGAGGACAGGGTTCGGAATTCTTGACGGAGACCGAGTGGTTGCAAGGCGTCTGTCGATGCGACATAGTCGGACAATGGCTGGAGAGCATAGGAGTCAGCAGCAGGGGCGAGCCTTGGGGCAGTGAAGTTCTCGAATGCACTTGCGCTGTCCGTTTCGGAGTCGTAGAATCTCGCAGCTGCGTAGATTGTCAAGTTCGAAGAAGGGAACGTGAGAATGGTCGGTATGATGGCGGCTTTTGGATCCGAAGGGGCGCCGTATTTCCCGAAGTTGTAGACACCGTCTAGATAACCTGCTGCTTGTAATTGACTGTACTGCGCAACGCCAACCCAGACTTTACTGGATGGTACGGTCTTCAAATCAAATCGAGTAACGATGCAAAACGAGTTTCCGCCGCCTCTCAAGGCCCAGAATAGATCAGAGTAAGCATTGGTCGCCGTCGCTTCTACAACGAGACCACTGGATAAGACACACTACGCACTTTAGCTTTTGATCATACTGAGACGCAAAAATGTAACTGACCTGGTATTTCACGACGTTGTCCGAGGCAAAGCCATACTGAGAGGAGTAGAATGATATGCCTCCACCAAGCAACAAGCCAGGCACACCCACATGACCCACGCGGCCTCCGACAGCTGTGAGTTGTGACGGTTTCAGATAACTATAGACGTCTCTCCACCGATTTCCTGGGCCGACGGAGACGGTAGATTTATCTGAGGAAAGTGACAAGGCGGTAAGGTTGGATGATGACAGAAGTACTCCGGAATTGTCGATTCCATTATATCCAGGAATTGGCATGTGCCCACCGCCTCGGACAGCGAATTTGGATAGCGTAAGGGTCAAGGTGCTGACCGCAAAGGAAACTTGCTGGGCATCTTGCGGGACGAAGACACACGCTGGTGTGCTGTACGTTGTCGCCGACCAGTAAGCTATAACACATTAGCAGAGGGCACCACCGATGTTCTTGAGACTTACGTGTCTGAGTTTCGTAGGCGTAGCCTGATGTACCAGGCAAGAATGTGTGCTGAGGATATCGAAGCTTCAAAGTCGAGCATGCAATATTTTCGCCCCCAAATAAGCTGGTGACGGCCGAATCTGCAGCTAAGGTTGGTGCGACAAGAAGCAGAGCCGCGATGCCGGCAGAAATCTCCATGTTGTGATGGGCGGAGGTACTCAATAGGCGGCGATGTGTTGGGTGCAGCTCGCGCTTATGAGGAACCATAAACATGCATGGCCTGGCCGCCTCCGCGGCTCATCTCCACCTCGAAGCATCCCTGTTCATGGTACCTAAGTCGTGCATGAACGGGAAGAAGACCCTTTCTCGGACATGATCCCAGTAAAAGACTGTTCCTGCTAGGATGCAGGTGTCCCGCAACGCAGCTACTTGGCGTAGCGTTAGATATGAGAATGCTGTTATTGAAGCTTGAATAGCTGTCATTGAGGGCTTGGTAACGAAATCCACTCTGACATGCGGCTACGACCGTATAAGCAAGATTATTGTTTGAAGGATTGTCAATGAAGTAGAGCGGCACGGGTCGCCCTAGTCGTTCGCACAGACCTAACACGCGGAAGGCGCGAGACTACAGGGGCCAGATGCGGATGAACCGGCTTGTAACCTGTTCAACACGCTTTACCCTTATAGAAAGTGCAGGAAGTGCAGACCAATTCTCACATTTGTCACACTGTGTCAGCGGCTCAAATACACTGGACACTTCTCAAACAGCCAAAGTAAACCAACAGCGGCTCCCAATATCTAGGGTCCAAGAGAAAAGAGAAGAAGCACACTATCCTCAGCCCTGGCCTTTTCCTTTGAAATAATGAAAGAGTTCCTGATTTTCACATTCGCCAGCTTTTTCACTGATAGGTGACTTCTCTCCGATAGTCGAATTTAAGACGGCAACTCGCTGCAAACAGGGGCAAGATCAGTGGACCTTGGCTTCAATTTCGAAGCCGAAGCCGAAGAGGAAGGCGAAGACTTACCTAGTACACCATCACATCATAGCCAACTATGCGAATCAGTAACAATCAGACATTTCCGTAAATCCTTTTCCAGTAAGCCACACTCGAGCAACATCAACGAGTATGTAAGACTAGTACTTTCAACCTTATTCCGCCTAAAAAGATTATATTGCGCACACCAACCCGACCATTGGGAAATAAAATAACTACGATTGCCGCATTACGAAGCAGTAACCAGCACGTAGCTAGTAATAGCATCCATCCTCTCCTTAGTCAACTTCAACCCCACCTTCAGCAACTCTCTCGCAGCCTCCGGATCATTCTTTTCTAGCTCCTTGAACTTTTCTCTTGTAAGTAACCACGCGACACTATCGTTCTCCACCGCTACGGTGCCTGTGCGATCAGTTTCGCTAAAGAATGGTAGCTCGCCGCACGTCGTGCCTGGTAGGATGACTTCGAAGAAGCTTCCCTGGTCGAGCTCGTATTCGGTACGGAAGCGACCTTTCTCGAGAATGTAGAAGCCGTCTGGGTCGTCGCCGCGTGAGTAGAGGACGGCGCCGGCAGCGTATTCTTTGCGCTCGAAGTAGGGTGCGAGAACGTGCCAGAAATCCTCGTTCTTAGAGGAGACGTCTTCGAAAGTTTGGAGGATGATCTTGAGGGGTTGGGCAAAGTTCTTCCATCTTGACGGTGATGATTGCAGAGAAGGTATATGATCTTGAGATGAACTGTCCGCTATTGAGAGCGTGTCTTCGCCGGTCTCTCGCATTGTGGAACGCGCAGCGACGAGGCGGGCGCCACGACGGGGAGACGCAAATACGGGGTTCAGGGAACTGGCGCCGTAGGAAGACGTAGGTGAGCCACCTGTTGCATTTTGCCCGTTCACGGACAAACTTTTCGAGGCAGTTATCGTCATTGGGGGTGTGGTCTGTTGACGCCTCGACATGTGCATGTTGCAATGTCTATGGAACACTTCCAAGAGCTCATTTTCGCAAGACTCAAGTGCCGTATTCAAGTCTTCGAAAACCTGAGGAGGCGGGCAATCCTCGTCGCCCTCTTCTTCGTCAAGTAATCCTACATTCTGAAGAGCTTGGCCAACCTCGTTTGCAAAGGATACCCCCGAGATGACCATCTTTACATTCTTGCGGTTCAGAATGCGGTTAATGCGCTGAAACCCTTCAGAGCTGGAGAAGTCGACAGCAGTGACATGCATGAAATCGACGATGATGAAGCCAATGGGATGCTTCTCATAGTTTTTGTCTTCGATCAAAGATCGCATGTACTCTTCCACGGATACGATTGTTCCAAAGAAGAGGAAACCACCAAGTTTGATGACGCGAACTTGGCCTCGTACCTTACTCAAGTAGCGGGTATCTGCTGGCGGACGTCGTACGGTCGACTCGGCAACCACGCCGCTGTAGGAAGCTCGAATAGCGGGATGACGGGAGCTCTGTACAACGTAGCTGACACAGGCCAGTACAATTCCGACGAAGATACCAACAACGAAGTCATGAACTCCCATGATAAGGACGATAGCAAGGATCGTTAGATACTCGAGATTGTGACACTTGCCCCAAGTATCCCACAAAGCTTCCTTCATGAGGTCGATACCAAGAAGGAAGATGAGGGCGCCGACTAGGCAGATTGGAATAAAGCCAATCATAGCGGGACCAGCTATCCAGACAGCAGTCGTTGCGACGGCAAGCAATACACCTGCGGCTCGACTATTACCGCCGTTATCGATGAACATGACGCTATTTGCGTAGACCAAGTAGTTCTAGTTTCAGGTTAGACAAACCGTTGCATGTTATAGCTGATCGCCTACCTGGATGCTACCCAAAAGTCCGGACAAGGTGTTCGAGACGCCATGAGCTATCAACTCTCGATTGACATTAAGATTGTCTTCCTTGACTGCAGCACCCAAAGCTGGAACGTTGATAGGCACGTGGATGATGCCAAAAAAGGATAGAGCAAACATCGTCGGTATGGTACTAGCCAAAGCTGCTCCGTCGATGCTGCCAAACTCTGAAAGGCTATTAGCACGTAAGCATTTTATAGATGAGGTGTGGGGCGCTCACTGAAATATGAATAGAATCGGTAGAACTGGACACCGGCCTCTGGTTGTTCGAATATCCATCCTGCATTTCGAACAGCCTCCAAATCCTTGTGCAAAATGCCTTTGACAACAATGTAAAAGGTAGCAAAAACAGTGATGAAGAAAGCTGGCAGAACATATGGACTCAGCGATGGATTCTTTATCAGTCGCTGTAGCAACATGATGATGATCGCTAGAGCAAGCGGGATGATCCAAAGGTACCAGGTATCCGAAGAGAAAAGTTTATGCAAGGTTGCGAGATCATAGTTGAGGTTGCCCTCGAGACGTGCTGATACTTCGATACCAGTAACGACAAGGAAAAAGCCTACGCCGCCAATGCACCCGATGAGGATGTGCCTGGGAAAAAAGCTGACCAGGTTGCCAAGTTTGAAGCCTCCAAGGGCCAGGAAGATAAGACCGGTGAGTATTGAGCTCAAACAATACGCCACAATCGTGGTAGCGATGACGGCCTCTGGAGGCTCATCTTCCATTTGGTCCATGATAGAATATGCCATTTTGTGAAAGAAGGGTACAACCTCAATCATTTCGGACCCAACACCGCCTTTGAAGACTGATAATCCAAGGGAATAACAGAGCTGCGAAACGATGCAGCTTACGAAAAAGATGGAGATGCCATCCGGACCAGTCTGGCTGAAGATGGGCGCTCCAAGGGGAAACAGGATGTAGCCGTACGATAGTGCATCCAGCAAGTTGAGTAACAGGCCAAGAAACACGGCAGACAAAATTTGTACGCTTGCGAGAGCGCTGGACACGAGAGCATCCTTGGTGTAATGCTTTGGATTTGCTAAGGATCTACCGAGGCCAAGTACATGTTCTCGACCGGAGGTGAAGGTCTCCTTTATGCGTAAAGGCAGACTTGAAGCAGTCGACGGGTGCGACGAATGGCTTATCGTGGGTTTCTGCTTCGGTTGTGAGTCTAGGCGTGACAGCCTAGGTACGGGCAGTAAAGGCGTTCGCTCGGTATCCTGGACTACTACATCAGGCACTTCTGAGCTTGGTACGCCCTTGTGCGACTCTCGCCGCCGTGCACTGTCTTCACTAGGCTTAGGGCTGAAGAAGCTCCTGTGTGCATGCTGTGGCCCAATGACCGTCTCAGGCGTCTCTCCTTCGCTATCCTCCGCTATGGTATCTGTCCAGCGGGCCGAGTCTGGTGAAGCTCGGCCTCCAGAGTATTCAGATAGGAGACCGGCATGTCTGCCCGACGCCGTATCCGTATCTGCAAAGCTGTGTCGTTGTGGTCGGTCTTGGTATTCTTCGGAATCTAGGGCGTAGGAAGCTAATTGGGAGCTCCTCTCGCGGACGCCCTGGGATGCGTACTGCGGGGTGTCTATGGGATAGTCAGCAGTTGCCAATGGATGGCTCCTTCCATAGTACGTACCGGCAAAGCCATGAGACGTCTGATGTGCGAAGGAGCGAACGGGGTTGCGCGTGTACGATCCAGCGAGGGTGCCGGAAGCAAGAGACTGGGCTCTTATCCGCCGCGGAAGGGTCTGCGCTCCATGTTCTGCCTGCGATTGATCCTGGGCGAAGTCGGCGTCGTTGACGTTGTCGCCTGTGAAGGGAAGTGGGTGCTCAGAGGAACTCGAATCGCGAGAAAACAGGCGCGGGGCCATGGCTAGCTACCCGGCTCTGATACTGTGGTTTTACTTGAGGTTCAATTGAAGCATTCTAAGACAGGTCAAGGGTGGAGTGGCGCGGAATGGAGCGCGTGCGACTTGGTAGATAGCGGCAGCGGGAGCTAGATAGCGGCAGATTTGGTGGTTCAGGGTGCAACCGACGACTGCAGGATATACGGGAGAGGGAGCAGCCTTCAAGATACAGGGACATGATAGTGCAATGGTCCGCGGGCCATGGGTATTGCGGCTAGTTGTGGAGCATGGGGCATGGAACTGGGAAAAGTTTTGCTGAGAAGCGTGCAATCGAGACTCTGATGGCTGCCAGCCTGTGCACGTCATGGCCCGCTAAGCCCTGGCAACCTTTTTGATCCTTCCCTTGCTGCACCACCTACACCGAGCCTCCCATTGTGCATTCAATTCACTGTCCTCCATCTATACCAGGCGTGCTGGTCTCTTTTAATCCTTCCTGATACCGAACTCCTCTCTGGACCCCTCTCCGCTCGCAATATGGCGTCACCTAGCTGCAGCGTGTGAACATGGCCCTTGCCCGTGGCTTCGCTTATGCACCCAAGCATCAACGCGTTCGCATGTCCAGGATTGGGCGTCAGAGAGTACCGCTGAAAAGACGTTTCCTCGCCTGGATCATCAATTCGCCTGGTCTCGGATGCCTGAACGTCCTTGATCAGGCCCAAGAAAGTTCGAAGACACCAGCAAAGCACATGGCAGGAGCAAACCCACAAACTGCCTCTGCACCTGCCCATATTGTTGGGATATGCAGACTTTGAGGAAAGAGCGAGGTGTGACCCCCACACAGTCCTTCCTTGTACAGAACAGCTCTCTCCACCTTGAGCAGAACTAGTGGCCCGCACTCAGATTGTCAATCGTTTTACGACTTCGAATTCGGACCCACTTTGTCCTTGTATGCTCACTGCTCATGGCATCGGATGCTATTCCAGCAAAATAGAAAGCAGCTACCGAGCAAAGCATTACATTTTTCATATACTTGTCTAAAACGTACATCGAATGTAACACCATAGTCCCAGGCATGCCAGCCCCGCTTCAATTCCATGCAATGCCCTGTCAATGCAAACATTCCCACTTCGACCCGTCCAATCGCAATCCCTTTACTTCGGAGGGGGCGGTGGAGCTGACTGTGCGAAGTTGCCCGAAGGAAGTTCACTTGGTGGCGCAGGAGGCAGCTCGCTAGGCGGCGAGTGATGTGCAAATCCTTGAGTGTGTTGGTTTTGTTGTGCGTACTTCTCCGATCCTGGTCCGACGTAGCCTTGATCTGGATACTGTGGAGGGTAGGGGTGTGCTGGTGCTTCAACATAGTTCGCTGTAGCCGCCTTCTTCTTATACATGGCTGCTCTCCGAGCGAAGAAGATGACAGCTACGAGCAAAGTCAGTCCGGCGATGGCACCAATTACAATCCCAGCAATCGCACCTCCAGACAGTCCAGACTTGTTACTTTGTCCGGCCGCCGCAGAGGTTCCTGTAGCAGCTGCCCCTGCTCCTGACGCTGAGCTTGCAATCGCTGAAGCCGACGATGCTGCCAATGATGCACTGGACGTCGCCCTCGAAGTCGCTGAGCTCACTATACTCGATGAAAGGGTTCCACCCATGACTTGTGCCAGCCTCACCACTCCAACATTGCTAGTGCAGCACGCATTGCTGTCACCACAACACCACCGCTCACTATCCGCTCGTCCCGTGCACGGCGTCAAGGGCGTGTTTCCGTATGCACCTCTTAGTTGGTCGCATACATTGAGGCAATTGCTGCTGGTGACATCACTGTCGGCGCAGAAATCTACCCAGTATCTAGCACAGCATATCAGCCCCTACCATACCAAGCAACATCGGCACGGCATTCACATACGATGTCTTCTCGACGCCATCTGTTGTAACGCGGTTCTGGCATAGACCATTGGGCAGACATTCGTCTACTGTAAACCCTTTCGAACCATCGCCTCCGGCTGGATTGGCCCGATTGATGCCACAACAGATTGTCGACGGACCTCCAGAAGTGCAAGGCTGATACTCGTTGTACCCTGGGTCATTGGGAAGCGCTGTGCCGTTTGCGAAGTAACATGTGCCGGACTGTGCAGATATCGTTCGTGCGAGGAAGATGACGGGGAGACTGAGAAGTGCCGACCGCATCGTGAAGGTTATTAAAGAAATACTTCGCGGGTACAACGACCTGTGAAACTCGCTGCTAACGCAAACACGAACTTCTAAATGTCACTGCACTACAGGACAGGAAAGAAGAGAGCTGACGAAAGTCACAGAAACCCCGGTCAAAGGGTACCCGTTGCCTATGAATCACCATCTTGACACGGCCCCCATGGGGCCGAGAGAATCTACAAGGCCATCAACTGGTGTACCCGCATTAGTCTCCCCTTCGCTACCAACCATTCGTTGCCAGGAAATGAAATCAAGCTTCCATCCGGCTAGCGTAGGTCGCCTTACAGCCCGGGTATGCGTGCTTCTCGCGACGTCTTACGCCTGAGCACTGTCTGCAATCGACGAACAGTCGCGGCAGGATATGAATGTGGACACTCAGCCTCACCAAAGCACCGAAATGCAGCCGTACCGTCCTACAAGCCTTTGACAATATTTTTCCGCGTCTAGGATCTCTTGCGATGGTGGCTGGAGGAGATGCCATCAAGATTCGATCCATGTTAAGTTGCCAGAGTTTTAGTCATCTTGGATTCCGCCGTACCACCAGTCTGCGACAAGTCTAAGAACGCCTGAAAGCTTAACCACGTCCAAGCATCAACTGGCATTGGTTTGATCGTCATGCACCCCAGCGGGGCTTGGACGACTTAAAATAATCCGATGCTACGCCGTGCGCTTAGCTCCACGACTGGATGTGCTTTCGTCGTCACATCGAGCTTTTGATCGTCGTTTCGACATAGGTCTCGACCCCGAGCCCATGATGCGTGTGGCTGTGATGTACTCTCAATCTGCAACTTCCGATTTATGTGGGTAAGTTTAGTCGAAGTGGCGCAACAAATGGCATCATCGTTTTCTTGATAGGTATGCACCGCCGATGTTCCGGCCACATGGCTTGCGACAGAAAAGCCCGAAATGAATGCCTTACTATTGCCCAGCGGCTAACCTTCATCGTTGATTCCGGACTTATGGATTTGCTTTTAGGTAGATTGAGGTGCGTAGACCAAGAAGACACTACTTCTTATCCAGCTAAATAAGATAAATTAATTACCAATACAAAAACTCAGTCTCAGTTCTTTAGCACATATCAACAAATCATCTACTCATATGTAATAACCTAATCCTTATAAAAGAGGGTATATATGTGTCAATGCAAAAAGCTCCAGTGAAATAACCTCCTTACATCAAAACTTGTATCCTTTAGCGCACCTAATTTGTTTCCATCAATCACATCTTATCATATTCCTTACAACAATAGTATAAGCTATTTCTAGTTATCGTACCTACTCCCTCCAGATCAGATCAGATCAGATCTATCAATCCCGATTTGCACCCGTAAGAATTTCCATGTTATCAAACCGCTGATATCGTACTTAAATCGGACTAATTTCGCATGGAACGTAGGCTCCCCACGTGCGTGTCGAATGGAGAACTGCTGGACGCGACTGGATCATTCGATTGTTCGGGGCGGATCAGATCAGACCATGGCTTGCGTTTCTTCCTTTCTTGCGTTTCCCGCGTGTTAGGCTGCGGGTCACTAGGTGCCGTTTCCTGGTAGGTGCCGTTTCATGAGTACTATACTCGGCACGTTTGTCTTCACTACTACCATAATGTCTTGACCTTGCCGCGTGTCTAATCTAGCAGTCTGGGTATCCGATGAGTCCAAATCAGCGTTAGTACCATTTTCAAGGTGGAATTGGAGGGAACATATCATGAGGTGTCCAAGCAGTGATAGCGGAATTGGTTACCAGATGCAGAAGTAGGCCGGAGGGCACCGACAACTTTGTTTAGTCATATCGTGACGAGCTTGGAAATGTAGTTGGAAGAGTACAAAAGCTACATTTTACAATATTGAAGCACGCACATGTCATGCAAGTGTAATTGTTATGCGTATTCATTGATGTACTTTTCCAATTGCGCTTGCATACTGAATCATGAGAAGAAGTGTAGGAAAATGATCTAGGTCTTCCCCGCCTGTTGTACCGCATGCCAGCCCGTCTTTAAAAGGGTATAATATATCATTTGCGCCATTGTATGAGCCCGTGCTAATATCCGTCACCATGCTATGCTCTTTTGAACGAAACGGAAAATCTGAGACAAAGACCAGAGCCGGCTGGTCTTGTCAGGCATATCATTGCCGGGATGTGCCAACTAGGACTTTGTCGACTGCGATAGATGCAAGGTTCTGGACTTCTTGTAGGGTTCCCTTGACGTCGATGACCTCGACATCCTTCAGTTGCTTACATTCGGCTTCGTCGGGCTCCTCGAGCGCAGCGAATTGGCTTTCTACCATGGCGTCCTTCATATAGTGGCCTTGTCTGGCGCGAACACGGGCTAGGAGCGTTTGCTTGTCGGCGCGAAGGTAAACGAAGTGAACGTTGGCGTTTGGGTCCTCATCGTAGAGTCTGGCGGTTCGAATGACATCCCGGTACTTCTTCTTGAGTGCACTACAAGTGACGACCACGCCCTTTGCCCCGTCCTTCAGATTAGCCAGTGCTTGATCCCGAAGGAGAATGAGCCAGTCCCATCGGTCTTCATCGTTAAGTGGGATGCCAGCAGCCATTTTGTCGATATTCGCTTTCGGATGAAACTACCAAGACAAGTTAGCAGGTAACAGAGCATGATGATATTAGCTGCTTACCTCATCGCCCTCGATGTAGTTAAACCCGTAACGATCAGCAAGATATTTGGCAACGGTACTCTTGCCACATCCTGCGGGACCAGTAACGATGAGGATATGATGATGGTTAGGAATCGACATTTCTGCAGCCTTCACAGCGCTGAGAGAAGAGGAGTTGGAGGGTGAGGCGGTGTTGGAAGTAGGAGGCGTGGGCGGTGGCGCATAGTGTATGGGCTTCAGTTGTGATTGCTCAACTGTTTGTAGCATCATGAAAGTGTTGGCCGGCACGAACGGAAGGACAAGACGGGTTTGTGTGGTAGTTGAGAGTCTGGCGAGGCACTAATATGTGAAGTTGGGCCTCCAGAAACAAAGAAACCAGGGTCGGATCCGAGTAATATATAGTGTTGGGAGGTGGATGTAACTACGACTATGTAGAGTAAATGGTAAGCAATAAAGGAAATGCCAATTCGAGCTGGGGCAGTGCGCACTTTAAGACGTGGGCACCTCGTCTGGATATTCCTCCCACGGCGCATGACGGCAAGGGTGGGACATAGTCTGGTACAGACTTCTAATAGCCAAGCTTTGATGTCACAGCAAAACGGCGAGCGAATGCGAATCAGCGCATTTCATGTGGGCTGTCTAGGCTAGACTCCGCCATGGGCTCAGCAGACGGGTGCAACAGCCGGCAAGCCGGAGGCAAGCCGGACCTGAAAGACCAAAAAAAAGCCTTTGACAGTGGTCGGCCTTTGAAAGTTGACCCGTAGTGCGTGGGATGATGCCAGTGGCGGATCAGGCAAGGCGTGACATCGGTGGTCTCCCCGCACTTTACAACCCCAGTTAACGTCAGGTACTGCTGCAGCCTGCATGCTTCGGGGTAGCCAAGTGCCAGCGCAGAACGCTCAATGCGGTGCCCCGAACTCACCGTCTGAGCGCATTCCGCGAGGCAGACGAGCGGTTGCTGGAACGTAGGACCGTGATGTTGAGACCAACGCTTACAGACAGGCGCGATCTGAAGCTGTTGGATAATGGCGCGTGGGGGTCACACGAGGCGATTGAATTTCTTCGGGCCGGCCAAGGTTGAGCCTGGAAGGAAGATGCTGGAGACTAGCCGAACGCCTTCTTCTGGAGCAATACGCCCCGAAGCAGCTGCAGATGCTCGTGTGCAGCTCACCGCTCGCTGAGCTGAGGAGATGCACAATCTGCATTCTGCATGTTCAATCTGCGAGCGTGCTCATCTCCGCTGCGCCTGCTGTCTGCCGTATGCAAACTGGCCGCGTGACCGGTGTGATGCGGTAAGAAGTGACGTGGACCCATGAATCGCAAGGACGCGGACGAAGACGCGCTGGGTGCCCGCTGAGGAGCGATGATGCAACGAGTCGTGGTGGATGACCATGATGCTTGGGGGTGGCAGAGGAGGCACGTGACTGTCCAAGCTGGGGCAAGCGCACAGGGCAGCACCTGCCACATCTGGGGCGCTGCAGCTGCGCCAGACGGCAGCTTCAGTCGAGCTCCGCCGACGCCCGACGTGACGACTGACTGCTGTATCGCATCCAGGAACGCGCCAGCAGTCCGGTAGCCCCCCCGCCCAACATGTCCTACTTCTTCTCCACCCCGGTCGACATCGACATCGTGCTCGAGGACCTCGATGACCGCTCTGCCGTCGACGTCAAGCTCGATAAGAACCGCAAAGAGAAGGTCCCGCTGTATCTCGACGGCGAGTCGGTCAAGGGACAGGTCACCGTCAGGCCCAAGGATGGCAAGCGCCTGGAGCACACGGGCATCAAGGTGCAATTCATTGGCACAATTGGTGGGTCAATCCATGGCCGCAGCCCGGCGCCAGAGAGCTTGCTATGGCGCACCGATACTAACATGCAACTCGCCAGAAATGTTCTTCGATCGCGGAAACCACTACGAGTTCCTATCCCTGGGCCAGGAGCTAGCAGCACCCGGCGAGCTGCAGCACCCGCAGACATTCGATTTCAACTTCAAGAACGTTGAGAAGCAATACGAGTCGTACAATGGCATCAACGTCAAGCTGCGCTACTTCGTGCGCGTAACCGTGTCGCGGAGAATGGCGGATGTAGTCAGGGAGAAGGATCTGTGGGTGTATTCCTACCGGATACCGCCTGAGACGAACAGCTCTATCAAGATGGACGTGGGCATCGAGGATTGCTTACACATCGAGTTTGAGTACTCAAAGTCGAAGTACCATCTCAAGGACGTCATTGTCGGCAGGATATACTTTTTGCTAGTGCGGTTAAAGATCAAGCATATGGAGCTTTCCATCATTCGCAGAGAGACAACAGGCGCGGCGCCTAATCAGTACAATGAAAGCGAGACGCTCGTTCGCTTCGAGATTATGGACGGCTCACCGTCGCGAGGTATGCTACATTCAATGCTGGCAGAGCCAGACTGACACTTTGTAGGCGAAACAATCCCTATCCGGTTGTTCCTTGGTGGCTTTGATCTTACGCCCACCTTCCGAGAGGTCAACAAAAAGTACTCGACTCGGTACTACCTCAGCTTAGTATTGATTGACGAAGGTATGACAGCTTGTGCATAGGTCTAGTCTGTCATGCAACTGACCAATGCCTTAGATGCGCGACGATACTTCAAACAGTCCGAGATCGTGCTGTTCCGACAAGCGCCAGAAGGGTTGACTTTGGCTCAAGAGCAAAACAAATTGATGGCAGTGTCATGAGATTAATTCATAAATGATGCAACGATACGTCTTCGGGCGGCCCAAGACTGAGTGCGACTTCTCCAGCATCCGCCAAGAACTCGGGCCCCCAGCTTTCACTCCAGCCTCTGGGATCTATATGAGCGTCAACCAAGCAATTCAGAGCGAGATCGCAGTCTCGGGACAGGGCCTGTTGCATTCCATAATACTCCCCACAACCCCAGGATGTGGGCGTGTATATACCAGTAGCAAATCCTAAAATAGTAATTCTTCGCGGCAAATGCTCGGCGAATATGGTAAAATCCTCCGGTGCCTCCACGCTAGATTCTCAATATTGTGGAGACCTGAATTTAACACAGTACGCTACATTATGCCGCATCGGCCTTATGCCTATTTCAATACGGGAAATTCGCTCGGCACTCTGAGGGCTAAGAGAACCTTCGCATGATGGCATGCGAAGCTAGATGCACGAGAACGCATTGCAGCATTGTTACTGTGCTCATGACTAAGATCTGCCGCGACGAGGATCCAGATGCTCATACTCCAATTTTCCAGCAATTCAACCAGTGACGACGAGTTACACTTCCGGTGCTAAATGTGTTGGGATACCTATCGATCAGATCGCGTGAACTTGCTGCCCAGTGTGCCACGATGACCGCCACTGCTGAAGGAGCAAAGAGCAAATAAAGGCTGCATCGTGATTTCTCAGTCAGGAATGCGGGTCCGCTAGACCTAGAGCATGAATCACCGCAGAGCTTGACTCACGAACGTAAGCGTTTTACAGGCATTTTGAACATTGAACAAAGCGATTGGTGCGTACCTGAAGGTTTGGTGAGTTGCTCCACCGACGACCTGGGCGAACTAGGCAAAAGTACCCTGGCCATGACATCACACATGCAATTCTTCACTTTCCCATGTCTAAACGTCAATAATGCATAATCGCTCTGCAACCTCCTTTTATATCTCAACACATAGTCGGCCCGTATTCTACTGGCTCTAATTGCTACGGACCTTGGGACCGAGAAAACACCATGTCTCAATCACAGCCAAATACACCAGGTTGTAAGTTTTTGCCGCCATGCGTGCACCCCAATCTATCTATCCACTGGCCAGTTCTCATATTTATCAATTCCGTCGGCATGAGAGTATCTATTGAAGTAGGGGGTTCTAACCCATCGCAGTAGAGCAACAACATGACATCAATCTACAGTTACCTAGCAACCCTATGCATGGGCGAAGACAACAAACTACGGCTGACTTCAGATCCCCGAGACTGCATCAAAGTCCTTCGACTGCATCAAGCATAGGACGTTACGCCACTGCGCGTCTAGCAGATTCGACGCAGTCACGACCTGATCCTGAACGTAATAATACCGCCCCAATGAGAATGCGTCGAAGGGAGTCCAATCGCACCAACTTGACAGCCCACACGAATGAAGACCCAAGTCAGCGAGCTGAGAAGAAGCAAGAACAAACTGTTGACATCGACAATGAATACTTTGCACTGAATCCTTGGTACAATCAACAGAAGGAGAAGCCTGTTTTTGGCTTAGCTGCGCCGCTCCCGAGAACTGTTCGCCGGGGCATGTTGTGGGGAAAGGGAGATTTGGCCAAATCCCTATACAAGGTCGAAGATAATGCCAATGTCGACGGCGTTGAGAGAAACGACGGCTTAGACTTTGACAAGAGAAAAGGTCAGTCCGAACCTTTCAAGTGCACTTCATGATCAAACTAACCATCTCGCTAGAGAAGACCTCGACGAAGATGCGGAGGATCTTCAGGTTCCGTTAGAGCACGAACAGCAATACCCTTCGCATGAAACGTCAACCCCAGACAACTTCCGGACTACGGTTCAGGGCCGCAACGTTAACGTACGACGGGTACCGACAAGTGAAGCAGACCACGTGCTCTACAATAGGGGCCTTGATCATGAAGGTCAAGAACGCGCACCAGTAAACGAGCACGGCCTGTCGTATTCCGACACCCAGGGACAGCCTCACCATTTTGGAATGCAGGATGGCCTTCCTCCGCTGAAAGAACTTGAGTCTCACGAAACCTCTCAAACCCAGAAGGAGAAGGAGGAAATACAACACCGCCAAAACGAGGCACAACAGGAATACTACAACCAGTACCGTAATCCCATCGCTCGGTTGCGTGCACAGTATCCCCAAGCGTCCGCGGAATTTCTGGCAGTACGTATCCCATTTCATCCTGATCAAGCTCTTCTAACAAGCACAGACTTTCGTCTACCTTTTCCTCGGAATATGCGTAAATCTTTCCGTGGCCACGTCTAAGTCGTCAACTGGCAGCTTCGAGACACAGGCCTGGGGATGGGGTTTCGCGGTCATGATCGGCATTTACTTGGGTGGTGGTGTCTCTGGTGCTCATCTCAGCCCTACCATCTCAATAGCGCTTTGCATCTATCGCGGATTTCCGTGGCGAATGGCCATTGTCTACATATGTATGCAAATGCTAGCAGGCTTATGCGCCGGAGCCTTAGCATTCGCGTAAGTTGCTCTTAAACATGTGCAGAACAGATCTTACTGACTCTTGATAGCCTATATCGCGATGCCATCTACTCGGTTGATCCAGGTCTAACATTGGGCATGACAGGAAGTGCTCTCTTCCCGAAAGGACCTTCTTTCACAACGTGTGGTGGATTCTTCAATGACTTTGTTTACATGGCGGTGTACGTTTGCATTGCGTTCGCACTAGGTGATGACCAAAACTCGCCACCTGGTCAAGGAATGACGGCCTTGATTTTTGGGTTCACGGGTTTCGTCACTATGGTGGCATTGGGATACAATACAGGTCTGGGAATTTCCCCGGCACGTGATCTTGGTCCACGGCTTATCGCTCTGTGGGTCGGCTATCAAGATGCGTTCAAAGGTGGCTACTGGGCGTATGGACCTTGGGGTGCATCGATCAGCGGTGCATTGTTTGGTGGACTCATCTATGATCTATTCATCTTCGTGGGTGGAGAGTCGCCAGTCAATTATAGATGGCCGCAGCCAGGGGATATCAAGTGGAAGGCAAAAGAGACGAAGAAGCAGGCAAAGGATATGGCTCAGCGCATGGTTTAGATATATTCAAAGATAGGAAGACATCTGAAAATAATCGGGATCACTGAGCCTTTAAATGCCATGATTTCATGCACAAGTTATGCACGTTGGTAAATCACGGTAAACGCCCGTTCCGGGAATAGTGCGAACGGGAATTAAACGACACGCTGTTTTGTCATCCCTTCCAACCTCAACGATTCTCAAATACCCACGATACTCAAGCCAAACAGAGAAGAGTTTGCCGTAAAGCTTCACCAAAGAACGGATGTAAAGTAATAGCGTCGGTGTTTTGTCCCACATCTTTCTTGCTTAACCCTCAATCTATGCTTCCATTCCCTCCCTCGTCGCGTAGCATCGTTCCTCCATATTATGTCGTGACAACACCCAGCCAGGGTACTGCACGGACACAATCTCCCTAGGTTCAAACATGAACGTCCATACTGATTTGTCGCGATCAAGTGTGGGTGAAGTAGGACCATCGCCCAACCTAGCCGACAGCGCCGACACCCAAAACGGTCAAGACAATGGAAACGGGAAAATCAGCGTACGCCAGAGACTGAAGCACTTCACGTGGGCGTGGTTCGTGTCGACTATGAGCACCGGAGGCCTCTCGATAGCAATTGGGGAGACGCCTCATAAATTCAATGGTATGTCGAGTGCGCAATACCCTCCAGGACGCTCACTCATTTATCAATCTTTAGGTCTCTACTACATCGGCTTGGTGGTCTTCGTCTTTGACATTACGCTCTTCCTCTTCCTATGCGCTTGCATGACGGCCCGCGCAGTGCTCTACCCCTCGCACTTCAGACGCTCTTTTTTGCATCCTCAAGAATCCTTCTTCTTCGGCGCCTTCTGGCTCAGCATCAGCGTTATCATTGGCGGCATTCAAGTCTATGGTATCACGCATGGCCCAGGGTACCCATGGCTTGTTGACGCTGTGTATGTGCTATATTGGATGTACGCAGCCTGCTCGCTGCTGAATTGTGTGTTTCAGTACTGGGTGCTAATTCAATGGAGTATTGTTCGCCCCATTCCTTATTTGCCGAGTATCTTTCTCGCTGGCTACTCGGCTATGCTGACAGGCACCATCGCATCGTTAATCGCTGGTTCGCAGCCGCCACATCGGGCGGTGCAGATTATTGTGTCGGGGTGCGCGTATCAGGGTTATGGGTGGTTGAAGTCGTCCATTGCTATTGTGGCATTTGTCAGGAACCTCCTGGATCATGGATTACCTCCTCCAGCGATGCGGCCTGGCATGTTCATTCCCGTTGGTTCGTGCGCATATACTATTGTGGCGCTCATAGGTCAAGCACAAGCTATCCCCGGTCCACCTTCATACGGATACTTTGCAGATCATCCTACAGCTGCGGAGACGCTTCGAGTCGTAGCGCTCTTCATCAGCATTTTCCTTTGGGTGTTCACTTTCTGGCTATTCGCGATCGCGTTTCTGGGCAATGTTAGTATGGTTGGGAAGATGCCTTTTTCTCTGACATGGTGGGCTTTTATCTTTCCAAATGTTGGGTATACGACTGCTACATCCATGATTGGCAGAGAGCTAGGGAGTGAGGGGATTTTGTGGGTTGCAAGTGTAATGACGATACTGTTAGTAGCTATATGGTTGTTGTCTGCGATTGGATGTATCAGAGCAGTCTGGCAAGGGAAGATAGTATGGCCTGGACAAGACGAGGACAAGAGTAGGTGATTGAAGCTTCGACGACGGCTAGGAAGCAGCTTCGATGGACAGCATCAACAGCATCAATAGTGGGGGAAGTGCTTCGATTGTCATGTGGTAAGCTAGGCCTAGAGCCAATGCCAGAGAACTTTTGAACTCTCTTCCTCCAAGACTTTGTCTCTCGCCAGACCGGCACTTACCGCAGAACAATCCTTTCGATGTTACCCAGAAACGCCATGTTGCGCTTCATTTGGGACCTCTGACTTTCTCCAAGAACGACATCACGATATGTAAATGCGAGACGTAACCTTTTCCCACGCTTGACAGCATAGAACCACACCTACGGGACAGTGCGACCGAGTACATTCACAGCTTGGCATCGACTACCCCGCTTTTATCCAGCTCTCCTGGACTTTAACCGGCGGGACGGGGCGAGCCAAGCTAAGGCTAGCTATCCCTGGAGCATATCTCCCATAGCTACCCCGCGCTAGTTGTCGCTTGTTACTTCTTATCACGAAATGGTCACCTCAGCTGCTGATGGATATGCAGAGCTGGAACGATCGGGCATCACGAGGAGTGTTGCAGTGATCGGCGGTGGAAGCTAGTGGTCCGTGTCGAGTTCGGAAAATTGACAAGTGCTAGACACGGTAAGGAGAGAAAGAAACGGATGTGGCTTTATTTACTGAGAATCGAACGAGTTACAAGTCATCGACAAGCTGCACCAAGCATCCTCCGACATTTGGTAGCCGGTTTTGTACGGCATGTCTCAATTGCCGGGTGAAGCGCATCCATGGCGTCGGGTAGGCAGAAGCAAGATGCCATTTGCTAACCCTCCCTCCCCGTTTGGTAACTCGAAAGGTTCTCGAGCTACACCGACCTGCAGCCCCATGTCCCAAGGACTCGGCAAGATCATACGTCCTCAGAACTATTCTCTCCAGACCACTCAGCATCCGAGCAGTTGGTGAATAGAAAAAGACCTTGTTGTCTGCTGAACCAAGGCCAGCCAGTAAGAGGGTAGCTATTGACGTGGGAAGCTTAAGCGATATGCATCTCCAGCTGCAATGGAGCCACTGGGGATTACGAGAACGGCACGATAGAGGATGGAGAAGAATCCTCCTGCTACTGTGGAGAAGAGGCGTACCTAATCCTCCAGCATGGAATATAGGGCATGCAATACACTCTGCCTGCCTATTCTTGCTCAGCTGGACGAGTCAGATCTGATGCACCCTCTCAGTTCAAACTCATACCTTAATCTTTCACATTGAATTCATTTAGACAAACGCGAATTCGTAGGAACAACAACCATGTTGAGCAAGGTCTTCCTCGCCACAGCAGCGCTTCAGGCTAGTGCCTTCGCTCAAAATTGCCCCTCTCTTACAGCAGAGTACCCAACTCCCTCCTTGGCAAGCGGGTACGAAGCAAGGCTTGTAGCTCAGAACTTAAACAAGCCGCGAGGTCTCATTTTCGATGCCAACAATAACTTGTTGGTTGTAGAAAGAGAGGTCGGCGTCACTGCGTTCAAGGTCGAGAGTGCTGGGTCTTGCGTGACACTAAAAGATAAAAAGACCGTTGTGGGTGATGGTACTGTAAGTTCACTCCATTGCGATCACTCTAGCTGGGAAACCAAGTACTAAATTCTCATGTTAGCTCAATCACGGCATTGAGCTCTCCGAGGACGGCAAGACACTCTTCGCCTCTAGCCATGAATCTGTTCTTAAGTACAACTACGACTCTGGCAAACTGTCCGTGAACGGCAATGGCCAAGTCATCGTCAAAGGCATGACGACAGATGGACAAGTCACTCGCACTCTCTTATTGTCTCGCAAGTCCAAGAATAAGCTCCTCGTTTCCCGTGGAAGTGACGAGAACATCGATCTCAGCACCGTCGATGTGAACGGCGGCCAATCTCAAATTCGAATCTTCGACCCGTCAAAGGATGATGTCGAATACACCGCCGGTACAACACTAGGCTGGGGTCTCCGCAATGCCGTTGGGCTGGCCGAGAATCCCACAGACGGCGGCGTATGGAGCGCGGAGAACAACGCCGACAACATCGAGCGCGACGGCTTCGAGATCCACGAGAACAACCCGGCTGAAGAGCTAAACTACCACGGCAAGCTCGACGATGCGGCGAACCCACTGCTTGGCGCAAACTACGGGTACCCTCTCTGCTACGGCGCATGGGACATTGATGAGCTCCCATCCGCGGGCGAACTCCAGATCGGCGACCAATTCGCCATTGCAGAGGAAAACGCAACGCGTCAAGACTCTTTCTGCAATGAGTCCAGACAGAAGCCAAGGCTTGTATTTCAACCGCACACGTCTCCCATTGACATGAAATTCGACACAAAGGGCGAGAACCTCTATGTCAGCTTAAGGGGAAGCTGGTACGTCCACAAATCATCCTTGCATTTACCAATTGCCAGTTGCATTGATAGATATGAGCCACCAACTAACCTAACATAATCTTTCAGGAACCGCGAAGACCCCGTCGGCTACTCCGTCTCGGTCATCAAATTCAATGCAAACGGCGAGCCCACAGAGCCACCATCTAGCACCACCGCACTGACACCTATTTTCTCCAACAGCAACACTACCGCGTGCCCGGGTAACTGCTTCCGCCCTGCTGGACTGGCATGGGATCGGAACGGCCGCTTGTATGTCACGAGCGATGCGACGGGCGAGATCTATGTTATTACGAAGTCTGGCGGGGATGCGCTTGATGCGACGAGGCCGAATGCAAGTGCAGCATCGAATGATCGGAAGGGTAGTGGTGTAGGTGTTGTTGTTGCGGCTGTGGCGATGGTGTTTGCGGGTTTCTTGTGAGAGTGGCGCAGTGTGAATGGTGGGAGATTCGCCTGAGGAAGATTGAGTGGTGGTTATGATTATACAGAGACGGTGTGGAGATGATGGTGGCGGGTGGACTGAGTGGGTGCTGCAAGTCTTTTGGTGCAGTACGGAATGTACAGAGGACTATGATTTACACACAGGACCACCTATGGTCAAGCTGGGTTGTAGGACATTAATCGATCCTAGACATTTTGTGTAGGGAAATTTTAACGAATCATGATGAATTCCGGCTCTGGTGAACGAACCTGATGAGTAGTCGATATGCTCGGGAATTGGTTTGCTCCAAACTATTCGTTCGATGGGTTCTTATCCGCACTTGATATGAATTTGAGCTTTTTAGCTCGTGGTGGAGTTACATGAACACGCCTTTCGTCTACCTTGCACCACTGATGCATACGTCTTCTTATTGGGCGACAAGACCTTACGACAGAGAATAAGGACAGAAGATGCTCGGTACGGATAGAGAACAGTCTGATGGGAGTGAAATATGTGGGGTAGGTGGTATACGAATGACACTGGCGTGGTACTCACTGAATGTGTCTAAGTAACTGCTATAATCTTACATGGGAAAGGGGACCTGAAATGTTGAAAATTGAAGGAGGGAACGGAGAGGGAACGGAGAGGGAGCAGAACAGGGGGAAGTAGTCAAGACGGAATGGAATAAATGAATGGACGCATATACAACAACGCGTGTGGATGGGTTACATCTATAGACGACAAGGAAAGTGGTATACCTATAAGCAAGAACGCCTTTTCTACAACCTGAAACAATACCTCCTCTTACAACAAGCGTGTTGGGTTCGCCATACAGTGCAAAACTCAAAACCTCTATGTTCTCTCCATGGTGGCAACACATGGCCACTAACAACACTTTATACCCCCTTGGCCTCGCACAACCTCCCACTCTTACTCAATACTGTCCCCAAACCCTTGTGCACCTCAACCTGAAACCCCTCAAATGGTACCCTCTCCCCATCGATACTGATATACCCATCCTTCTGCCCCTTCGGAATGATTCTGTACGCGCTCACCTTTTGATAATCTACATGATCCATGTCAAAGAATGTGTGATTCTCAATGGCTAACAGTGTTTTGATGGCAGTGTGCCTGGCGATATCGCCTCGGATACGGATGAGGTCGAGACAGCCGTCTGAAGGGAGGGAGGCGGGGAAGAAGTTTGCATCGGGGGACATGTAGGCGATGTTTCCGGCGTAAAAGTTTCCGAGCTTGTCATGAGGAATGAGTTGCCACTCGGAGGGTAGTGGGTCGTTTATGGTGCCGTACTTGAGGGTTGGTAGGCCGGCGTCAGTTGTTGGGAGTGAGCGGTCGTCGTTACTCCGCGGTGGCTTTGAGGACTCGGCACGATACGCTTCTCGCACAGCTGTCTTGTTGTCGTATTCGACTTTTACGGCGATGTCGGCAGGATAGACAGTTTTACCAATAAGTCGCACAAGGAAGCCCCAGGTAAAACGCGCGCTTCCCATCCAGCGCAGATTTTCAGTCGCAAGATCTGTTTCGGCGACTATACCGACAGACTGCGAAAGGAAGGAAAGGGTGCGACGGTCGCCTTGCGTTATGGATGCCAGGTCCAGAGGAGTCCTTAAGCCCTTGACGACTGCAAGAGCCGCCAAACTCGGACTATCCGTCCCATTGAAGTTTAAACTCAAGGCGTTTCCGGAGCCACAGGGTAACTGCGCAATAGCTATCTTTACCAACGCCCTCGCAGCGTCTGGTCTCTTCCCTAGCCCATTCCAAACCTCGTGCGGTATGCCATCTCCTGAGCAGCAAGCAACCATATCGTAGGCCTCGATATCCATATTCTGTGCAATCTCCACGCCATGGCCCTGATGTTGCGTCTTCTCGACATCTAGCTCGCACCTCGCAGCCGCGAAGATAGGCGCAATGGATTTGTGGTAGATCTTCACAGCAGCACCCTGTCCCCCGAAAGGGTTAATGAGCACCTTGATGCGTTTCCGCCTCTGTGATGCCCCATATGCGCGGTCCAGGAGCTTCTCTATCCAAGCCTCCGCTAACCGGCTATCCGGCTTATCCAGTGTGTAGCTAATGATGGCGGGCCGGACGACTTTCTTCGATACGGTATGCGCGTACTGGATGGTGACTTGGCCGTCTTCGGAGTGCTCAGCCCAAAGGATGTTGTAGAAGGGTATTGAACGAGTGGATTTGTTCTCTGCTGTTGTGAGTAGCTGACGAGCACAAAGGCGGGGGTGAGGGCTTACTGCCGGCAAGAGAGAGGCCGCAGCAGTGTGTGCTTTTGCTTTCCAACAGCGCTTCGTCTGTCACGTATGAGCGGATGCCTCTTTTGGGGCGGGAATGAGGCGAGTACCCAGGACTACCAAAGAGTCGGTTCCCAGCGTCAACGAGGCATTTCTCCCTACAGCGAGTGTGTCCGGGACAGTTGTATGCTCCCCCGTGTCATCCATCGAGCGCGGAGGGTGCGGCGGAGCGGTAGAGGCAAGCGAAGGGTCTCTAAATGGATCATCGTCGCCTACAGTCGAAGTCATGGTCATCGCAGGAAAGCGCAGAGCTGTGCCAGCATACTGAGTATCCAAGGAAGAGCAGGAAGCCACCAGAGCGAGCGACGAGGTCAGACGAGAGTAGTAAGCTGGCGCCGTTATGTTAGGGATACGTGAAGCGGGCGCTGACGGATTGGTTGCCGTGCTAAACAAAAGGGAAACAAGTCCGATTTGGACCCTGCAGACGAGCCGAGGCATCCGCGCTTCGGGAAGGAGGCTGGCCTGGGCTCTCACCACCTGCATACACTACTCCAGACTGTCACCAAGCATGGTTCGAAACGTGGGCGCGTGTCATAGTCAAGCTTCGTTTCTTTGGCAATATCCCAACGCTACAGTGCCATCCGCCGTGCCTTTTCCGACTTTTGATCACCAAACGGCGTCGCATGCTCAGATGTCCATGGACTGACGAATAAAGTTTGCAACCTTCCTCTTGCGTGCGCTCCCCTAGAATGGAATCGCTGCCTGCCGCTGTCGCCGCGGCCTGGTTGCAACCCTTCCTTTCAATATTCTACTCAAGCCATACCTACCTTGTTCAGACCTTTCAACGACCCTAAACTCAGCGCTAGTCCTTGTGACCGACTTCGAATACGAACAAATCCTGTAATGGGGCCGTTGTCTCCTTCTTTTTCTATGCTCAAATTGGCAAGAGCATCCTCGCCTATAGGGTCTTAGCGGAGCACGTATCAGACATGGCCAAGGGAAACATACCAAAGACACTTCGAGCGTACAAGTTTGCAGATAGGAATTGACAGTCGCCCTTCATCGATGCTTCTGGAGTTAGGCAGCTCATGTTGGTTGAGGCCATGAGCTGCTTCAGGAATTCGCGGAGAGTCTTGGCCTTGGAATTGATGTTGACCTTGTTTTCCCATTCGAACTCGGTCCACATCGTCCGGAATTGCGTTTCTGTGCATTGTGCTGGCTTGATGTAGTCCATAATGTCGACGTGGACGTCGTTGAGTATGACAACATTCGAGTCGACTCCCTTCTCACTGTTCTACAGTTAGTCACTGCTGCATGTTTGTTTGTCGAGATTCCGTACCCTTCGTATATTATGTTGCCAAAAATGACGCCAGTGTCGGTAGAGGAGACTATAAAGGTAAGCACATGTATTTGCAGCATTAGCATAAAGTGTAGTTTTACCCTTGATCGTCGCTTGAATATTGATAAAGTCATGTGGACCGACATTTTGAGTCGATGGGCGTTCGACAACCTTGAGGTCACCCAGAGTCGCGAATTCGATTGTGAGATTTTGTAGCGTCTCGGTCGTTTGATTGACGAGGAGCACATCAAGTACAATGTCGAATTGATGAACCTGACACGATTAGCGGGTAATTGCGAAAGACGGTATGATATCCTACCTTTACGTAGGCTTCTGCGTAAACTGAATCAGAGAACCCAGTGAGCTGAACAACACGGCTCAGTTTCGAACTGAGGTCTTCCGTTGCACTGTCACCTCCAGTTGCCCTCTCCAAATCTTGCTCAATCTCGTCGCTACCATCTGCGTCCTTCTTCTTGAGCTGGCGGATGCTAAACGCATCGTCAACATTGACCGCTGACTTCGCCCTGTCCGAAGCCTCCTTCGCAGCTCGCTTTTTCTCTTCTGTCTGTACCATAGCCTTGAACGACCT
Source organism: Phoma sp. ATCC 74077 (assembly GCA_033682645.1). Taxonomy (NCBI): domain Eukaryota; kingdom Fungi; phylum Ascomycota; class Dothideomycetes; order Pleosporales; family Didymellaceae; genus Phoma; species Phoma sp. ATCC 74077. The sequence goes on from JAWDJC010000003.1 coordinate 792,216, forward strand.
CCGAGTGTCCTCGAGGAAGACGGTCTCGAGCTCTTTTCTCTGAGCAAACTCTGATAATGACCGTACACATGACATGATACGGTCCACTGAGTCCTCATCTATGAAAGTTTTGACGAACTGAGACTGGCCGACGCGAATGATGGAGATCATGATGAGCATCGCCTCCGCACGTAGTGCGTTTGTTCGTGCTGCATCTTCGGATAATTCTGAGTGCCGCATAACAAGTTTCGTCAAAGTGCTAGAGAGCACGGTAGCTAGGTAGTAGTCGCCATCGAGGACAAGCTGGCGTAGCGGAGGTTTTTGGGAGTTCTTCACCGCTTCCAATTTTGCTTTCGCAGCCGCCGAAGATGTGAGCGCACTCTCCGTGGCATAAGTGCCATCGGCGAGGACCTTCCGTGACCCTGAAGGAGCTGCCGGCTTTGCGTGTCCGTTGACCTGCTCGGTGCTCTCTTTGCCTTCCGATGCCTCATCAAGCAATCTTTGCTCAGATGCAAGGATGGGAATCTCGCCAAGCGATGAACGGATTCCTTTCCACGCGTCCCGGATATCCTTTGCTTCCAGAGAGAACTCGCCGATAATCCACAGCACGCCACGGTAGACCTTGCCAGCGCGGACTTCCCCAAGAGTCGATACTAGACGCGAGATGATCGATGGCCGTAGGTCCGGGAATCGCTCGACAACTTCCTTTACAAAGGAAATGACGTCAACTGCGGAAGCGTTGCTGCTAACATCGGAAATGAAATCCATAAGTGACCCGACCACGCTCGCGGCAACCTCTGGAAACTTGATGGCGGCTGAGTGAATCGCTGAGATGAGGAGCGACCTATACTCGGAGTTCTTTTCGTATTGTTCGTCGACAGTCTTCATCAATTCTTTCTTCAGAAGGAGCACGACCTCCTCCACGTTCCTGCTGGATATCATCTCCATCGCAATGTTGAGTGACTTCTTTCGCACGTCTAGATCTGTGCTCGACAAGACACGGAGGACTTCCATTGTCAGATCATCCAGGACGCCTTCATGCTTGAACCGTAATTGTTCCACCCGCTCTAGAACGATCAACTTGACATTGTTGTCGGGCTCCTTAATTGCAAGCTCCACAAATTTTCCTGCAGCAGCCTTGACGGCGACCGGGTTACTCGTAAGGGTAGTCAACGCATGTGCGGCTTCGTAGATGACGGTGGACACCTGGGATTCGAGGAGGTCGAAGATCAGTCGAAGATATTTTGCCTTGTTACTTGGGTTCACAATGGCGTCCTTGCGAATGAATTCAAGCTCCGAAAGTAGCAAGAGCTCTTCATGGTTAGGAATAGCATCAAAGACAGTGCTGAGGTATTCCAAAGCCTTCTCATGACTAACCGACACAAGGGCAGCAAAGGCGTTGCGCTTGCATGTAGGGTCGTTCTCGTCGTCCAGAAACGTGGTTAAGAGATCAGGTGCATCTGGCATCAGCTCGGGGAGGTGGGTAAAGATCGAGGCGATGGCGAAGGTTGCATTCTTCCGAACATACGCATGCCGGTGCGTAAGGCATTGGCGCACCGGTTCTTCCACAAATGTTAGCAAGAAGCCGGAGTTTTAGATGTCTAATCAGGCTTACGTAGTAATGGCTCCACAAGTTCTGCATCCCGCAGCTTCGTTCTGTATGACGGGTTAACAATAGCCAGACAGCTTAGGCTGGGTGTCCTACACGAAGCGCAGCGTATTTCCGCGCACATACTCATTTGGTGCCTGCAAGTCGAAACGAATCGCATTGCTATGCCATTATTAGCTTCGCTCCTTTTGCTTCCCTCCCATAAGTTGACGTACCAGACCAATATCCACTCCTGCCGCAGCTTCCCCTGTGCGTCGTGCTTTGGGCAGACCTCGAAGAAAAAGTACATGAGCTTCTTCAGCGGTTTCGATTTGCTAGGCATGACGAATCGTATGATATGCATGAGGAGACCAGCTTGTGGATCGCCGTTGAGCATTATCGAGAGGATCTTCTTCTGCAACGTTGTCAGACCGTCAACTCCAGCATGGCGGGGCAGTCGCAATTGGAAGGGCGCACCATAGTCTCGATCTTCTGCTCATCGTTGCCCTTCTCTAGAGCTTGCTTGAGCTCATTTTGAGCCGGGACGTCGGCCGCATTGTCCTGGTGTACCTATTGCTCCTCAGTCAGCTCTCTGCAGTTTCCTGCTGCCAGACTGCCAGGTGTTCCGTACCAGACTATACGAATTCTCGAGAAAGGTCGCCATTTTGTCGATCTGACTTGTGTGTTCGATGGCCCCAAGGCAGAGTGTGTCCAGCTGCAATGGCTGTGGCTCCCGTGGCGGCCGTCAGCCCTCAATGCCCTTGCTCCCCAGAATAAGTGGGATGCTACGTGTATGGATCGAGGGCTCAGCGATGGGAGCGTTACGCGCTTCAGTAAAGCTGCGGCCTATGACGAGGTGGGTGAAAGGACACGATTGCCCCACGCAGATGGCGGACTGTTCAGATGGGAGGTGCAGCGCTTCACTGTGACGATGTTTACCGTCTAGGTGTCTGCTCGAGAAATGGTCGTCTACTTGCCAAGACTCGCTAAACAGGGGTCCGCGCGGAGGATCGTGAGAACTTCCCGGCGACAGACGGGCAACACCAGGCTGCAAAGCAACATCGAGATCTTAGCAATCTTACGTATCCTCTCCAGACCATTCCTTTTGAGAGATCACTATGAGTACGAGCGAGCCATTCTACCTCAGATACTAGTAGGCCAATTGCCTCCTTCAGCGCACGTGTTTGAAGCTCACAATTTGATAGCTCTGGTCACCAAGGTCGATTCGGCCATGAATTCTTAGGTTAGTAGTGCCTAGTTCAACTTGCGGATTCATAAGCTCACTCTGAAGCAGAGTTCGACTTTCGTGTCCTCGGCGATGGCCGGAGCGCGTCTGCACGTTATGCAAACAACTCCAACTACCGCAACGATTCCCTCATTCGAAAAGAGAGTACGCTTCACCATCTTCCTAATCTAGTCTTTCGCTGACCCCTTTAGTGTGCGTTAGTGATGCGCTGGTAGCCGAGATCAAGCGCATTGTCAAGGAGAGCGAAATCTTGAAGTATGTTCTAAGCCAGCACCTATCTGGTCTACTAGCTAAATCATGTATAGGGAAGATGATACCAAGTGGCCTCAAAAGAACAAGGATGGCCGTCAAGAGTTGGAGATCCGGTTAGGCAGCGAGCATATTTCCTTTGAGGTATGTTTCTCAGCCACCGAACATTCAGACATACTAATAACTTTAGACTGCCAAAATTGGCTCCCTCCAAGATGTGCAGGACTCTTCAGATCCAGAAGGCCTTCGTGTTTTCTACTACCTCGTCCAAGACCTGAAAGCTTTGGTTTTCTCGTTGATCTCGCTGCACTTCAAAGTGGGTCCAAAGCGTATGGTATCTCAGTGTTGTGCTAACAGAATGCTAGATCAAGCCAATCTAAGCTTCCTCTTTGCAACAGTGGGCGGCATCGTTACTCGCTTTTGCGGACGACGATATTACCACGATCGAATTATGAAGGCACTATGACCTGGACCAGTCTGCGGAGTATGGCGTATGGAGTCTGCTGTAGAGCCTTGCTAAGGGCTGTCGCTTCTTGCAAGGTCTATCGTTTATCGACCGAGTGTCAGAGAGCAAGTAATGCCAGTCTGGTAGTGCTCTTGAAGGGTCTGCAATGATGGTGCAGGGGAGCATTCGAGTGTATCACCATCCGTAAAAGCAACTCGTAAAGAATGTAACAAAGCCAATTATGCACTCTTCCCAGCGATTGGTTCTACGGCTGTCATAATCGGCGCCAGAGCATCGTTTGGTGGGACAAAGTCGCTGTGGACAGCGGCCCTTGTCATCCCACGTGAGGCTAGCGCGCTTCCTTCCCCGCGAACTGCAAGCCAGCAATCAGACCCACTCACCGTCCAGACACCTCCGAATCCAAGCCATCATGCGCGAACACTGCACCCATCGCCACGCCTTTTGATCCTGAGTGTCCTATATTGTAATCGTCTTCCCATCTTTGTTTCGTCTCATATGTAATCAATTCCTTCGTTGCTAGTGACTTCCCCCCATTCCACCCCACGGACGATGCCGACGCCCGATGATGCGATGGTCTCGGAGCACGAGAGCATCGCTGGCCGCGCAACTTGTCCACCAGAAGAGTCGCGCATCATCACCGCCCACGGATTGAATGAACAAGTCGACATCACTACGTCCAGCAATGTCGAGTCCGCGCCCGATGCCCCTATGCAACAGCCCACACCTCCGCCACAAGAGTCACCCATCCATGCGCAAACGGTTGGAGAAGCACACTCCAAGCCCGCCAGCACAGACATAGAAGCCCCAAGCAGAGACATCCCTACGCCCATGACTGCGACGGATGACGGTGGTGAAGAGCAGCGCACATCCCAAGCCTCACCGCTTTCTGCAAATGCGCCCGTGCCATTGTCGCTGCTCGCCAACCAACTATCATCGCCGTTTCCTGCCCACAGGGTCCGTCCTCCCAAGCCTAAACAACGGACAAGTTGTCGCCATTCGATTTATGCTGACGTGCGGTACAGTTTCTCCCCAATACGTCCTCCTCTCTCCTCCGCCCCGGGAGCCGCTTCAAGGGCAGCCAAACCTCCGACCGTCAGCAGTACGAAGTGGAAGTAGAGATAAAACATGTTGATATGCGCGAATCGTTCATGTGTGGTTATTTGCGCATCAAAGGTGTGCAACCTGGCGTTATGGCTGATGAACATTTGGACTGATGCACCTACAGGTTTAACCGAAGACCATCCAAGTTTGACTACATTTTTCGAAAGCGAAATCATTGGAAGCAAGTATACATTCATCACACAACACCCGGAGTGGGGTTCGAATGAGAAGGTGGACCGACAACACTGGGCTCGCTTCCCGGCTTACAAGCCTCTTGTGAAGTCTTCTGCGCGACCAGAGCTACTCACAAAGGACTGGATGCAGAAGGAGCATTTGTTCATGCGCTGGAAGGAGTACTTTCTGGTGCCGGACCATCGAGTCCGAACGATCAGCGGCGCAAGCTTTGAAGGTTTCTATTACATATGCTTTAACCAAGTCTTGGGCAGCATTGAGGGTATCTACTTCCATGCTAAGAGCGAGAAGTAAGTGCGCAACAACTCGGCACGACCATATTGTTACTAACGTACTCCAGGTTCCAGAAGCTGCAACTGGAACATGTAGAAGACTATGGGTGTCAAGGCGCAATGGAATTCCGATGATCACGAATGAACGAATTTGCATATAATTGGGATTAGCATTTGGCGCAATATCTGGGGCTTGACTTCCTGTATCCTACTTCACTCCTTCGGTCTTTATGCAGCGTGCAATAAAGACCGTAGGGTTTCTCTGCAATGTGTAGAATTGGTTGAAGGCAATGAGACGTTGTGTTACGTCATGCTTGTCTTGCAATTTGTGGATCGCTTTGCGACCGATACCTCCACACATCGTTGGTGATGAGCTAGCGGAAAAGCTTGGCCTCGCTTCGTGATACTCAACCAATCCACTTTCGCGTCACCTAGACTTCAAAGTCCTTTTTGCTCGATTATACCCAGTGCTACTCGGTAAAACATTCAGAAGTAGACAATGCCAGGTGAACCAGCCAAGCGCACAAGGCGCGAAGAGTACAAAAAGTCGCTCCAGACCGACGAGCAAAATGGAGCATTACCAAAGAAGAAATTCTACAGGCAACGCGCGCACGCCAACCCCTTTTCAGATCATTCCTTGACATAGTAAGGTACCTCGCCCTTCGAGTAGTGACTTTACTGAACGAATGTAGCCCCAAGAGCCCCGCAGACATGGATTGGGCGAGTTTGTATCCTACATATGGCGTCAAGAACCAAGAGCAGGAGATGAAGCAGGCAGAGATTGAGTCACATGACATAAAAGAAGGCGAACAACGAGCGTTCAAGGCGATATCGAGAAATGTTGAGATAGCGGACATTGGATGCGGCTTTGGTGGATTATTATTTGCGCTCGCGCCCAAATTCCCGGACACACTGATACTCGGTTCGTTCAAATGTTCTCACCACACTCGTTTACCATCCCTACTGCAACTCCAAGCATGATAGTCGCGTCCTTCTCACTAACGCTTTTTCTAGGTATGGAAATTCGTACCTCGGTCACGGAATATGTCCAAGAAAAGGTGCGCGCACTACGTGTTCAAAACGCCTCGACAAACGGCTATCAGAATGTTTCGTGTATCCGCGCCAACACGATGAAATTCCTACCCAACTTCTTCCAGAAGCACCAACTTTCCAAGATATTTCTTTGCTTCCCGGATCCCCATTTCAAGCAACGCAAACACAAGGCTCGCATTGTATCCTACACACTCAATTCGGAGTATGCATACGTTTTGCGGCCTGGCGGTGTAGTCTACACGATTACGGATGTGCAGGACTTGCATGAGTGGATGAAAGAGCATTTTGAGAAGCACCCGAGTTTCGAGAGAGTGGAAAGAGTGTTTGAAGAGGGTGAAGGAGAGGATGGGGCGGGTATGGATGAATGTGTAAGGGTGATGAGGAGTGAGACTGAAGAGGGAAAGAAGGTGGAGAGGAATAAGGGAATGAAGTTTGTGGCTTGTTTCAGGAGAATCGAAGATCCGCCATGGCCTTGACACGTAGCTGGTCAGTGATTAGGACCTTGATCGATTGTGTCTGACGGTAAGAAAAATACCATGCATTGCGAGGCGATAGGATGTTCATTATAAGTTTCGTCCAGAACTCGTCTATAATCTTTCGTCTATTTGTCTACTACTAAGAACGGTTCTCTATTTATGTCTCTCGCCATCGCTATCTACAGCTTTGGAAACCGGACCCTCAAAAACTGATTCGGCCATGCGACGTCGAGACCCAACTGCCAAGCCACTTTTAATACCCACTGTGGCTCGCGCATAAATTGTCTGGCGACCAGAACCACGTCAGCTAATGGCTCTTTCCCGTCCCTTGCTTCCGTGACTGTGACTGCAGCCTGTGCTTCTTTGGCGATTTCAGTCTCACCATTCTTCAGAATAGCGGCACCTCCTTCCTCGACGATATCCTTCGCCTGCTCGGCTTCCGTGATGAGTCCTACGGCGCCAATGAACAGACTCAGGTTCTCTTTTTTGAGCTCAGATCGAATACGAGCAGCGATGCGAACTTGGTAGTCCTTTGAATCGAACATGTTGATCTGCTGCGCTGGGAGGTTGCCTCCACTGCTTACGTCCAGCAGATCTACGCCCAAGCTTGGGAGCAACTTCGCGAGACGAATCGAGCTTTCGACGTCCCAGCTACCGTACTTCTTACCGATTTCGGTCTGTTCCAACCACTCTGTCGAGCTGATCCGCAGATATAGCGGCATTCCATCTGGAATGACCTTGCGAATGGCTTGGATAATCTCGATCAAGAGCCGCGTCCTGTTCTCGAAAGACCCACCATACTTGTCCGTCCGCTGATTCGTGACCGGGCTCAGAAACTGATGAATCAGATACCCATGCGCACCGTGAATCTCGATAACTTCGATTCCCGCCTTGACGGCCCTCTCCGCCGCACTCGCCCAGTCTTGCACCAACTCACCAATCTCTTTCTCACTCAGAGCCCGTGGCGCCCAATATCCACCGCTCTCATCATCGAGCTTCTTCTCATCCCAGGTCCACTCCTCTCCACCCATGGGACCCACGACGTTCTCCGGCCACCCACCAGCATCGAGGTCGGCCCTGACGCTCACTTTCCTCGTGCCCCCTTGCGTTCTCTGCGTTCCTGCAATCCAAGGAGCGCAGGTGCTTGCCTTTCGCCCTGCATGCGCCAATTGAATTCCACTCAAACTCCCCTGGCTCTTGATGAAATCACTGACTCTCCTCAAAGCTGGGATCTGCGCATCTGACCACAGACCAGGGCAGTTCGGAGAGATACGACCATTAGCTTGGACGCCGGTTGCTTCGACGAATACAAGGCCGGCGCCTTTGAGAGCGTAGTGGCCGAGAGTCGCAATATGGTAGTCTGTTAGTGCGCCAGTGGAGGGGCCGTGGGCCGCTGTACTGTATTGGCACATTGGCGCGACTATAATGCGGTTGCGGAGAGTGGTTGAGCGGATTGTCAGGGGAGTAAAAAGTGTCGGTGTGGGGAGGGTGGTTTTGCTAGAGGGAAAGGGGGTCCCAGGAGAGGTGAGATGTTTAGGCGTGAAGTATTCGAGGCCTGGGGCTCCGTGATTGAGATCTTGTGGTGCCATGTTGGGCGTTATGCGGATGATGAAACTGATAACTTGGAGTTTAAAAGTTGTTGGGGATGGAAAAAGATTGTCCTGAAGAAGTGAGTGGATGAGGTCGCAGACACTTGAGGATGTGACAAGCCTCAGGTCTTTGGATAACTGAGCGGGCGTACCAATTGGAGCTTTAAAGAGTGGCTCGTTATGGCACAATTGTAGTGTTGATTTGTAAGTTGCTAGTCCAACCCGGTTTATTACCGAGGTTCGTCGCGTACGCTTGGCCAAATCTGCTATTTTCCTATCAACACATTCATTAGTCACTAAGGATATGCTGATGTGGAAAATGATGATTCGTAGGTCGCTCTCTTTGCGAAGAATGCATTAGGTCCTAATACGATCATTGCTGAGTCTGCATTAGAAATCGACAACGTGACTCCGAAGGCTTTCGAAGAGTGTGGGGACGGCAAGCCTCCAGAAAGGACTCCCCAAATTCCAAGTCTGAAGAAGTAGGATGCAACAGCAGACAGCTATTCGACCCATATCAGAACGCGTTCAGAATCAGACTAGGGTCACGTAGTCACGCCTACATATAGGCGCGTCTTCATGTGATGTCTATGTGGTGACGTCACGTACTATAGCACATAAAGCACCTCAAGGTCGAAGTGCCACGACTCCAAAATCAATCCTGTACACTCAAGCCAGTGCTCAAATTGCAGGATCTAACAAGAACCAACCCCCAACCCCACAATCATCAATACATCGCCATGTCTGCCAACAACCAGAATCAGCCTGGTCTCGTCGCCAGCCATGCCCAATATGCCAGAGGCGCTGCTGAGGTGCATTCCCACAACCCTTTGATACTAGGTAATTTTCCTTGTTACAGTCACTAACGCTTTTCGTAGGAGACCATTGGCAATGTGACTGGCAACGAAGCATGGAAGGCTTCAGGCGCGCAAGACAAGGCGCAAGCCGTTGACGCGATGAAGTCCGCCTCACAAAACCGTGATCCGAGCCAGGGATACGGCGGCGTAGAGGAAAAGGCTGGTAACCTAGTTGGATGCGAGGGTATGCAGAAGGAGGGCGCGCAGAGCAAGAATCAATAAATCAGCTGTGTATGTGTACTCGATGGAGCAGATATTGATGATAAATGGCGTTGTTACGATATATAATGATATGACGAATCACAGTCTTCCCATTCACGCTTTGCACCCCATTATTAGTATATTAGAGAAATTGTTTCACTTGTAAAAACATAAACTTCGAGCAAGGTCGAACTCGTGTGAATGGTCACTTTGTGCTCCTTGGCATCAGGAACACCAGATGCCGCAACAATTCGTACATAGTGAATAGTCGAAGCGTCTACTAGACAAACACCCTTCTCGCAGCCCTAGATAGCGCTAGATTACTTGGTTAATATTGGCTGAGATCTTCCAGATACTCAAGGGTAGTTGGCCCACATTGTTCCTGGCAGCACCCGGTAGCAATAGCCCACTTTCGAAGCTCGAACACTGGAACGCTCATCCACCTTCGACGTTCCGCGATCGCGCGCATCGCTCAATTCGACCGCCAGACCTAGCCGGTAGAGTCTCGATATGGCGCCGCCGACACGGGCTCGGTCTCTTGCCAAATCCTCCTTCTCGCCCGCATTCTCCAAGCTCAAAACTTCCGTCTACGTTGACAGCGTCCGCCCTGGAGCTGTATCCTCCTCACATTACATCCGCACAATATCATGGAACGCTCCTGGTACCTTTATCGCAACTGGCGCCGCAGACAAGACGCTGCGAATATGGAACCCCGAAAAGACGAACGTCAAGAACTCGACGGAGCTTCGGACGCCTGGTGCGACGGCTCTGACTTCGCTCGAACGCGTCTCCTTCCACCCAATCAATGAGAACGAGCTCGCTAGCTGCAGTACAGATGGAATGGTCAGGTTCTGGGACATACGGTCGAAAGCTAGTGTCGGAGAGGTCAAAGTTGGCGAGCAGCCATTCACCCTGGCTTGGACACCAGATGGGACTGAGATTGTCGCCGGAAGAAAGGTAAGCCGGCTCACATTGTGCACTATTGCAATACACTGACTCAACTCAGGACAACGTCTTGGTATCGATTGACCGCGCAGCCCTCCGCGTCCTCTCTGAGCACCGCCAGCCTCTGCAGACAAACCAGTGTGTTTTCGACTGGTCAGGCACTCATCTTTACATGACTGGCGGCGACGGCTGCGTCAAGATTCACCGCTATCCCTCGTTCGAGCACACGCTCACGCTCAATGCCCACACTTCAGCATGCTACGCCATCTCAATGTCGCCAAGCGGCGAGTTTCTCGCTGCTGGCGGTGGCGACGCGCTGGTCTCGCTGTGGGATGCTCAAGAGTGGATATGCGTACGGACTCTCGAGCTTACAGGAGGCCTTGTCAAGACCGTTGACTTCTCCTTTGACGGGAGCTACATCACTGCTGGCTCAGACGACAAGGAAGAAAAGAAGATACAAATTGCACATGTTGAGACGGGGGAAATCGTACATACAATTAGTGTCGCGACTCCAGCGGCGCATGTTGCATGGCATCCGTGTCGATATATACTCGCATATTCGGCCGATCAACAGGGACTAAAGATTGTAGGAGGCATCAGTTAAGCGCGTGTTGTTGTCAAAAGATTGGAACGAGATGGCATTTCTACGGTTGCAATGGCTCGCACGATACCCTTCCGTATTTGATATCACACATCAGATCGTCAAAAGGGCGGTTCTTTGGTCGCTTTATCAAACCTCTTTCCGCGGCCTTTCCGCCCGTGACGCAACTCATTGGATCTAGCATCGGAACAGAAGGCCCCGATGTCGACATTTATTCCGCGGGTCGCGTATATTCTAAAGAACCCCAGTCCTTCGAGTTTCCTAACACACGCACCCATAAGCTCACAATGGATGTTCTCGCACCCTTGAAACCAGCAGAGCTTTTCTCAGCCAAAGGCTTGGTGGTGGTCATCACTGGAGGCGGTAGTGGTACGTTCTACAAGCTCAAGAGCTACCCCACCATGCCCCACGTTCCTTCACTTTATGATATGCAACACGCAAGGTTCGTCGATACATACTAACGTACTTAGGCATCGGTCTAGTGATTGCTTCAGCGCTATATCAGAACGGCGCAGCAAAGATTTACCTCCTCGGTCGCCGCCTAAATGTCCTCCAAGATGCTGTGCAGAAGCTCGAATCGTCGCCCTCAGCGCCTAAGTCCTCAACCTCTACGCTCTCTGCCATATCATGCGACGTCACAGACCTCGAATCGGTGAAGGCCGCTGTGTCACAAATCGAGAAGGAGACAGGCTACGTCGATGTGCTCGTAAATAACGCTGGGATCATTGGTCCCAAGAGCGGAGCAGCAATCTACAAAGCGGAATCAATTGATCAGCTGCGCGATGCTATGGTGACAGGATATGATGACTGGACGAGCACACTCGCAATTAATACGCAGTCTGTCGTCGGTGTATCTGCTTCTTTCCTACCGTTGCTCGAGGCAGCAAACATACGCCGCGGTTACGCTCCCGGCCGCGTCACAGGCACAGGCAACCCTCGCGCCCACGACAAATCCAAGCTCGAAAGTATAGATGCGGATCCGGACGACGACCGCCTGGCGCATATCATCACCGTCGCCAGCGTTGCCTCACACATGCGCTGGGTATCGGCCGGATTAGCTTACAATGCCAGCAAAGCCGCAGCATTACATCTAGGAAAGATGATGAGTACATTCCTGTCCGAGTGGGGCATTAGGAGCAATATTGTCTGCCCTGGCCCATACCCGAGTGAGATGACGGCGGGTATCGATCCAAAGTACGGTACCAACCAGGTGCCCCAAGGACGTATGGGCAGCGCCAATGATATTGCTGGGCTGTTCCTTTTCTTGGTCGGCAAGGGGGGCGCTTATGTTAATGGGACGACGCAGCTTACGGACGGTGGAAGGACGGGCGTGTTTCCTGCTACGTATTAGATTTACATGGACAATATAGATAGATGTCTTGATGCAATCAAGTCTTGAGAGTAAACCAGCACTTGTTCCCCACCGCGCCCATGACACTTTGTCTCTATTTGAATCGTTGACAAATGTAGCACAAGATCGCAAAGTTGAGGTTTAGTCACAAGAGGGGTCAATGTTCATTTCGACGCTGATGATATGCTTCAGCATAATTATTCACACCATTCCTGCCTACGTCAGAAACTAACGTAAGGGTATCAAGGCTGAGATGCCAGTAGCTAAACGCCGTAGATGCTTGCCTAGTAACCTTTTGTCATGATCATGTTCATCGTGTTAAAAATGGGGACCCTAGAATCCGCTTTCCAATAGACAGGCGATTGTGCCCGACCGAGCTTTTCAATGCCCTGTTCTCCTTTGCTCTTTCCCCAAGGAATGACAATCGTGAACGTAGCCGTGAACGTTTACAGGCGGCCCAGCACGCCCCTCACGCTACCGTCGAGAACCACGTTGCCTTTGACGCTGAGCTCACCAATACCCGTCTCACCACCCGATCCTTCATTCAGCCAGCGCTGCAGCAGAGCATTGCTCTCCATGGGCTTGATCTGCTGGCTCGCCGTACCAACAGTGACGTGCGCAACCGGATTCACCGACTCGAACACCAGCTCTTCGGTCGTGGTGCCCACGTCGCTGTCGACTTGGAGGGTGCTTGAACCGTTCAAACGTACTACGAAGCACATGATGCGGTCGTCCCAGATCAAACGCTCCATCTGCACGCTACACTTGCCGAGCTCGGGCTCCCAGGATCCAGTGTTGACGTTGGTCTTCTGCCCGGCTTCATGGAGCTTGATGAGCTTGTCCCAGTATGCCTGATTTTGTGGCGCGGAAGCCCGGTGTATAAGTGTGACGTGGAACTCGTTCTGGATGCGGCGCGACTGTTTGAGCTGCTTGTAAAAGCGCGCAGTAGAAGCATCTTTGTCATTAAACAAGGCGTCGAGAATGGAGCTGATGCGTGAGTTGTTTAGGCGGACGGAAAAGTACTCCATGCGTGGCGCCTTCTTCGGCTTGGTCTCCTGCTGGGACTGCTTTCGTCCGTTCTGACCCTCGCTTCGCTGCATGTTTTGAAGGATCTGGTTGTTGTTGAAATTCTGTGTACTCTTGTTGCCACCGCCGCCTTTAGACAGATCCATCTTGAAGTCCGGCTTATAGTCAGTCATAGCCCACTCAATCGCGGCATCCATATCGGTGTCAGTAGGCATTTCCTTGCCTTCAAACAAGGCAGGGTAGGTCTCGAACATTTTCCCAATGATGACTTCAAGATTCTCGCGTGAGTCGACCGTGGGATCGATGTTGATGACTAGGTCGAACAGATCATCAGGAGCTTCGGAAGGATCGACTGGTTGGAAGCGATGCATGAAACCTTCCATAATCTCAATAATCTCGCTTGAGCCTTTCGAGCCTGCCTGAATAGTCTGGTGGTTGTCGCCGCGGTCAAGGACGCGCTTTCGTGTCGCAGCACGAATATTGTCATAGTTTGATCGATCATGGACGTAGTGCAGTGCGACGAACCGAGCATCGGGGACGTTTCTAGAAATATCCGTAATGATTTGGTCTCGCTCACGCTTTTGATGGTTGTTTCGGTCTGCGATGACAACCGGATTGGTGACAAGAAGTGACGAGATTGTGTCCGCGAAGATCTGGCCTCTACCCTTCTTTGCCTTGACGTTATCATTCTGAAAGTGGCCCCATCCGAACAACTTCAGCAGAGCAAGCGCCAGTGTTGTCTTTCCACATCCGATGGTCGCAATAGGAACGAGAACGATATTTCGATCGGCCTTCTTGCTCTCCACCGGTCCGTTCTCCAGCTCCTGTCGGATAATGTCCGCTCCAGTAGTTCCACGGAATTGCAAGAATTCGTCGCGCAGCTTGATAATTCCATGATTCAGGTTATATGCCTTGGCGAGTCCAGGATTCTGGACGAACTTCCTCCGAGCAAAGTCGAGGTACTCCTTGGTAATGGCCTCATGCTTCTTGTATCGCGGAGGCTTGCCTCCTATCAAAGCTTTTGTGCACTCGCGCCACTGTCGATACATGAGATATGGCTCCTCGAATTTGTACTTGAAGAACCAGTCGACGTAGGGAGCGCCCTCGGTCTCGCGTGCCTGGCAGCGGATAACGAAGCCTTCCGTGTCCCGTCCGTCATAGTTGCCCGTCTCCGCCACCTTGTCCAAGAACTCCTTGACCTTAGTGATATCATCTTCCATCACGTACATGACCTTTTTCATGCCCCACTCGTCGGCAAACTTATCAACGAGGTGTCCTGGGTAGGTGGCGAAGTCGGGCAGGTTCAGATTGAGTCCGTGGACGTACAGGCCGGCCTGCTCAGGGGTGTATGCTAGGACATGCTCTTCGAACTCATCGTCACATAGCTCGGCTACAAGTGTCGCGTTCATCGAACGCAGTGTCCGCGCTAGGTCCTCCTTCGTCTTGCCCACAGTCGCAATATGCCTCTCGACCCACCGCTCGCCTGCGCAGGCATGACTGAGCTCTACATCGCCTCGTGCGCCTGTCGAATGTTTGCTGCAAACCAATAGAGTGCCGTCGTCGAGCCCAGATATGAAGATGATGCAGCCATTCTCCTTCACACTCAGCTCGTATGGTCCCCGCGTGTCGCGCTCGACATTCTTCCACTCCGTCTTCCTAACCTCACCGTGATTGAAAAACTTGTCGTAACCCCTGACAGCAATCTCGAAGTTACCGTCCAGGTTCTTGTACGTGAACAGCCCTCGTGCGTATGTGGGAAGGTTTGCCTTTTTATAATCCCAATCATTCATCTTCCATGAATCGACTGTCCGGCCATTGGGTAGCGGAAAAGTGTGTTTCTTGACGGAGAAGCCCCCCTTGCCCTTTTTGCCCTGATGTGCTTCCAACGACTGGATCAGAGCGGAGATCTCTTTCGGATCTTGCGGCGCATACGGTGCCGTGTCGCGGCTTGCCATGATGGCGATTGGCGAGACGGGTGTGTAGAGGTAAAAGGCAATCGGATTGGTCTTTTTCAAAGCCGGATAACCTATAGGAAAGTGCGAGGGTAAGTAAATGGTCGCGGGTCGTGGAAAGCAACTGTGGAGGAGTGGGAAGAATTGTTTTAAAGCTGCTCCCATGCAGGCAACAGCAAACGCAAAGCAAGCAAAATGGGCAGTAGCAATGACTCAAATATGCAAGGGCGGCTCCTTACCGGGTCTCAGTCCACAGGAGCAAACATGAATAGGGCGCAGTCGCGGTGAGGTGAGTTGGGAGTCATCTCATAATGTTTTCGGAAATTGGCGATGAGATCACAGCCCTGTGGCTGTACTTCGCGGGGTCCTCGACCATCCCACTTAGGCATTTCCCTGTGCGCCAGACAACGCCGACAAACTTCGAACATGCACATAGGAATCTGTGGCTTGAATGTATCTCGTAAATTAAACATACTTTGGGCAACTCTAAATTTATTGCTTCGCGTTTTAAAGAATGTATAGAGCATGCCGTATCAGTGCACATTTAGATGATATCGTGTAGGTTTCGACGAACCAACAATTAACGACGGTAGAGCCTAAAACATTGTATCAGAAGCTTAAGACAGTCGATTCACAGTCCATTATCAAATTTGCAAATTGCATGCCTTTAGACTGTTGTTTCACATGCAAGGACCATTCTCGACAACTTAGCGCCCGTTCAAGTTGAGCTTCTTCACGCCCTCGGCCAATATCTTCTCAACCTCCTCCTTGTGCTCTGAGAAGTTGTCGACAAGATTATCCCTGCAATCGTGTCAGTCAATTCGTACCGCTCTTTCCTACTTCCGGCCATGGCTGTGCAACTGTCTACTTACCACATCTTCGGATCGTGCTCGTGCTTCTTCTTACTATTCCATGCCCAGTCCGTGATCGTGAACATTCTCGAGCTCTCCATCATGAATGCGACCGCCCCCTTGGAGATCTGCATTTCCGGAGGCGGCTGTGCACTGGCGGCTTTGAACTGTAGCTATGTTAGCACCGGCCTTTTGAAACACTCAATTCAGGAGAAGTACCTCTTCGTAGGCAACACCATGTGGAACGAAGCCGCATTCGAAGCTCACACCACCAGGCTGGAACTCGTCCGAACGGCCCGCGTACTCGCCATAGATCAGACCCATGAGCTCAGATGCTCCGTTGCGATGATAGTAGGGTGGGCGATAGGCTAGATATCTATTAGCATTTTTCCTATTCGATCAACTTCAGAGGACGTACTGTGAGAAGCGACATCCCAGCGCGGACTAAAGATCAAGAAATCCGCGAGCGGCGAGGCCGGATCACGAGATGGCGCGGTCAGAACACAGAAGATAGACGGATCAATATGGTCGACCGAGATCGATCCGACGTTCACGAACTTTGTTAGATCGTACTTGTACGGGACATAGTTGCCATGCCATGCGACGACATCAAATGGGGAATGATTCTGCGTGCTTTTGAAAAACTTTCCGCCAAGCTTGTATACAATTTCCCATGGCTCTTTCTCGATTTCGTACTTGGCAATTGGGTGTAGGAAGTCTCGAGCATTAGCAAGTCCATTAGCTCCTAATGGGCCAAGTTCGGGAAGTTGGAAGTTCGAGCCCCAGATTTCTAGATCGTGTCAGTAATCGGCCTAGTACCAATCGAGGACATCCCATACCTAAGATGTAACCTCTAGTCGGTCCGTCAACGTTGACCTTGAACCGCTGTCCTCTTTGAATGACACAGATCTCACCAGGTTGAACATATAACGGTCCAAACTCGGTTTGAATATCTAATGCTCCTTGCTGAGGGACAATGAGGAAGTCGCCATCTGAGTTCACCGCCGCCCTCTTTTTCATGCTTGCATTTGCGAGAAAGGTATGGACGGCTAGTCCTTCCCGGAGCGTTGGATCTCCAGAGCCAGCGATACTCTTGAGCCCTGAGATGAAGTCAATTTCGCCATCTTTTGGTACATCGAAAGGAAGCCAAGCGAGCTGCGTGGGCGACACATGCACACGCTTATTGATCGGGAGGAAGTTTGACTCGGTATCTTCGTTATCCGGGAGATCGGTCTATTTAAGTGTACGCGTTAGCGCATGACGTTACCCGTCATCGATGGCGTTATTATAGTAATCCGACTTCAAGTGGCTGTGACAGTCTCGTCACTCCGTCTCCTGATTGGCCAATGGCGCTTGCATGGAAAGACTTCAAAAGTAATAGAAGATGGAAGCTCTTACGAATCCTTGATGGGCGACCGCAGGTCTTGCCCTATACAGCCAAGCCTGTGCGATACGTCAGCATCGTACTCCTTCATGACACGGCCTCATGGCTTACCTTCTTGTTCAAGTGTCTCGGTGCGACAAAAGCAGTAGCAGTCATCTGCTCTGCGTACAGCCCGAATCTTACACATCGCGGACTGTTTTGTCCTTTCGGGATGGTGCCTGGTTACCAACGCAACTTTGGTCAGATTCGAGAATGGACGTGCGATTTAGAGATTTGCTCACCCGGTACTGCCTCTGATTCGAAGCTGTTACCGAATCCGGGTTGATACTGCGAAAAGCAAACGTCAGCGGGATGCCTCGACATGCACGATATGGTCCAGGTCAGCCCACCTCATACGGATCATTCTTTCGCGTCCCAAAGGATGGTATAGTGCCATCTTTCTGCGTTTCCGCCCAATGGAAGATTTTTTGGTACTCCTTGGGGTCTTCGAGCTGGGTCGGCATATTGGATATGGACTTTGGCTGATTAAGTGCGGGCAATGGAAAGCGGAGCGGTGCTGATAAGATTGGTGGCGCCGGTGGACGACGAGTTCGTTGAAGCACCCTGGAAAATGTGCTGGTAAAAGTAGGAGAAGGTCTTCGTAAGATGAAATGCATCATTGTTGGTTGACCCCACACTCGTCGACCCCACAACTAAGTAGGAGCGCATCCTGTCCCTGCTTTATTCGCTTCAGGCCATCCGCTCTCTCCACCTGGTTTGCCATTGACCAATCGATGATGACACCGATCGAAGCCTTTGGTGGTCTGCCCAGCAGTTGCGCAACACACGAGGTTAGGAGAAGGTGAATCGTGCAACTGCCGAAGAGGTCCAAGGAGGGGTAGCTCCACGGGCCTTGCAGTATCGGGCAAGAGCGGACTTCATGCGATGCTTATTCGCTCTTTTTTCTCGGCTGAGGCAACGGACCGAGAACATATAGCGAGATGATGGAGATGAATGTCTTTGTCAGAGAGCAGTCAGCTATTATTATGAAGTCGAGATGTCGGCGCTATGGGTGTAGAAGGCCGACCTCAGGTTTGTTGCACCTTCATCGTGCAACCTTGAAATGTACGCAATGATATGTATATAATGTCCTCAACACCACGGGAAGATAACTCTGGCACTGTCAGAGGCCGCCTTTCCTGTTATTCATACTATACCACGCTCTCAGGCGTGCGCTCAATGAGCGTCTCACTTGGCTTCAATATCTTGGCTCAACACAAGATTGTCTCAATTCGAGACCATTGCTAACATTATTTCTCGGCCTTGACACGTCCTAAATTTCTACATCTGCCAATTCTATCATCTGCCTCGGTCATCCCTGTTCCTTTCAGCGTTCCTCCAAAAGCAGACCTACAAACTGCAGACAACCGCAAAATTCTTCGCTCGTTGAGTACTTTTGCATGCATATCAGTTGGTATGATAGTACTGTACTGTTTGTTCGTACCTTATTTGCTGTTTGAGTTATCTCTTTCCAAATTCATTGCTATTTTCAGTCAATCAAATTATTCGCACAATATTGCTTAATGTCACCGAAACCATGCCAAATAAGGATCTGATGCGAGGAACTGGTATCTGCAATCGAAGGATCATGAAAGGAAGGGCTGGTTTCATGAAGAAGAAACTGGGGAGAGCTGCGTTGTTTCATCATTGACGTGGTTGATAATTAGTGACTATGCCCTTCGCCATTAGAACGTACTGAGGCTTCTATACTGACCCATCCTACAACACATTTTACACAGTAGTCTTTCAGTAGGGCACGTCGCTTTCTTTCCACAGGTAGAACATACCATGTCGGCGACCGCTCCTCGACAAGACCCATATGCTTAGCTCTGGAACTGGCGCTCTTGCCAGAGCGACAAGGAGCGAAATACAGTGCTATAGGTTCACTCTATGTCTGAACTTATACTTGCCTAGACAGCTTCAATGAGACCTTTGCGCAAATGCAATCTTGGACCACAACGAGTATTATCGGATGTGAGGGAGGGGATCTTGCAGATGTATTATTAATAGAGAATCATGGACTAAGAAGAGTCGGTGCCACTCCACCCAAGGAGACTGAGATTCCCAGCGGTGATATCTGCCGTCTATACTTAAACATCAAAATCTTCTAGGGAAAGACTCACCACTTAATCTAATAGCTCAAGTACCAACGTCCCTACTCGTTGCCTACTGGGCGGCTACTGCGACCGAGACCCTTCGAAACCCGCCTTACCGGACTTATCATCTCTTCGTACATCACTGCCTAGAATTGCAAAGGCCTCCATAGCTGCTCTAAGCAAGGTTCCCAATGCACCGATCACACAACACCTGACATTCCGTTCTTGTCAACTCCCAACCCACACCAGTAACGCCACAATAACCTTCTTTCAGCCCTACACTCTCCGTCTCACGCACTGTGCAACATGAGCCCAAATTTCTGCTCGGACTTCGCCTACGTGCGACGCATACCTTGTCCAATTACGTCGCACACATCTCGCATAACATGCCTTTTCATGCGTGCCTGATATTGCGATACGGGTGGGAAATAAGATCTATGTTGCACAACCGTTATGAAGACATTACCTGTTTTGAGGAGGGGTAAGTTGAAAGACCAGATCAGTATCGCATAGTGCTGCGATGCTGAAAATAGACATGAATGTATCGAAATCCAGACTTGGCTTCTGACGTCTAAGGAATCCTGTTTCCACATCCAGTAGTCGTTCAGCCACACGAGAGAAGGAGCGGTCTGGGCGTCGAAATGCTAAGTTATTGCGTGCACCCCTTCGGAAACGCACGCGTAATGCTCGCGCTTTTCGCCCTCGCCCTCGCCTTCGCAAACTCAATATCAGGTCCACAAGATACAAGATGGCGAAAGGAAGGGCTGCGTTCGGATACAAAGGCCGACCCGCATGATGGATGGACTTTCAAATCAGGAAATCGTACACCTCCTTCGGCACCGTAGGCCGCAAGACACTCACTCATCGCCTCGCACGTCCTTGTCGTCGTATATCCACTAACCATCGTGTCGTCATCAACCGCCATCTTCAAACAGAGGTACGTACCCAAACAGCCGATATCTTTTCCCATCAAGCGCGCGTCCCGTCCAATAATACATCTCCGAGGACTTTTGAGAATGGTGTGGTCGCGACTATCTTGATCACACTGGTTTAGTTAGACCCTGATTCTTTCACCGCCTCTCAGAAACCAAATATCCTTCCCAACCCTAGCAAGAGTGAGGGTGCCGCTTGGAGAGGTTAGAGCGCCATGCACCCACACGTTGTGGCGTGCGTAAGCGCCCACCTTTCGCGAGAGTGCGGGGAAGATTGAATCTTGCTACGACGCATCATCCCTGCTCAGAACACCATCTTCAACTTTATCGACTTGTAGATCATGTGGCCTGGACGCCAATACATAGTGATGGGGGCTCTGGCCCTGGCTCTATCGCTGCTTGTAGTGCTCTTTGATGATTCAGGATTAGTCGTTTGGAGAAATGGTTAGATTAGATTATATCAGAGTCGAAAGCGCGTCTTGCGCGAAACGAGCTTTGCATGATGCTAGTAAACAAGGCGATAAGCCTGCTGTGCGATTGAGCCCGTTTGCAATAATGCTAGGCCGTTGCAAGCCGTTCGCAGACCGTTCTCGACGTTGCGTCAAGGTCCCTGCTTTGATCGTCGAGGCCTGCCTTAGAGTGTTGACCCTGCGCTGATCGGTGGCAGCTTCACACATTGCAGCTCGGAACACCAGTCGGAAGAGATACTCTGAGTAATCCAGAAGGTATATGGCCGGCTGGATAAGGTGATCTGAGCAGCCACGAGGTGAGAATGGGGCATGGATTAACACGAGGCTGGTCTGGGAGAGAGGATGCCAAGCTGATTGTAAGACATTCAGCCATGGACGCGACAGCCATCACGGATGCGACCGGAAGTTTGAAGGTGTCATCTAAACTTGACTTCGAGCAGCTTTGGTTCTCTAAAACCCAGCTGAGGGGGTAAATGGCCACGCTCAAGAATGATGAAATAGAGTGTGGAGAGGAAGTTGAGTAGTGCGGCGAACTAAATCGGAAGCTAAAAGCTGGACGGTTCTGGGTGCCACATCTCTAAGCGTTGCATGTGTGAGTGATACTGCCCACGGATCAATCAGGTGTCAGAGGTGAGCGGCGTGGAAGAGGTAGTGTGCGTGACGATGCGACGTGATTGCCATCCCGACCACCCTGGTAGTTGAGTATTTGCTTCAAAGAGCAGCATGTTGTAATGGACTTGATGCTATTGTTTGTCCGACGCGCGTCGCGTCTACCTATTCGAGTATACCTTACCCTATATGTACGAAATCTGCCGCAGCGATTGTATTGTTGCGTAGCCTGAGTTCAATCGTTCATCCAGGCTGCAACGCGGTTTCCTCCAAAACGTGCAGCAAACCGCAGTCCTGTTGAGCCCATTGGGAAATAGGACACGATGTACCAAAGAAGACAAATTAGCTGTGCAATGGCCGCGATAAAGGTGAGGATGGTGCTGTGCAGCTAGTCACGCGGACATTGTCAGCAAACACGAACTTGGTGACGACAATCGATAAGGACTGGCGTGGGGGAGGAGAGCAGGGGTTATTTGTGGGGTTAGCAGGGTTTAATGCTTTGCAAGAATCGGTGTGCTAGAGTACGGACATTGACTTACACCGAGTGAGAAGTAGAGGGTGAGCGCAATGCTACCAAAATAAGCAGCCGTGAACGGAAGTCTCGGACCAGAAATGAGATGCTGAACTAGACGAATTGTCAGCAAAGTGAGATCACAGTAAGTGTGTAGCTATCGTGAGAACGAGGCTTGCTTACAGTACTGAATGGGGCCCATCAAGACACCCCATGCACCCAAAAAGAGAACGCTGCCCATAGACCATCTATATCCAACCCATGTTGGTTAGCGCTAAGGTGATTCAGGCGTCGTGCATGACTCTCGGTAAAGGGTAAACAAGACTAGGTAGAGACTTTCTGCAGCCTGCAGCGCGCCGAACCTCGGGCCCGCATGATCGCTGCAGAGCGTCCAGCGCCGATCTTCGAGTGGCTAGAGAGGTCAAGTGGCACATCGACTCCATTCGTCCAAGCTGGTAGCCGTAGTCGGTGAGCGGAGGCATGTCAAATCCTTGAACGATTTGCATGAGTTCGCATAGCCGTGCTGGAGGACGAAGGTGGGATGTGTCACTGCCTATCTGCCTGAAACGACTTTACCTGGGAAGGTTGCCTGTAGGGCATACTTTGACTGGATCGGAAGGAATGCGCGCAGGATACTTACAAGATGGCAAACTTGCGCGGTTTAACGATGAAGATGGGAGTGAACATGAGCCCAATGCAGGTAGCAAACATCGCCAAGGCTGCGATCAACAGCCCACCAAAGACGAGAAGTCGGTCCCACCGACTCACTGCAGGTATTGGTTAGCAAAGATCAACATGGATGATAGTCGGACCAGAGATGCAAGTCTCCTGCAGCCGAGATAGTTCACGCAGGCACTCCCTTCTGTCACGTCGACTACTGTTGCGCGGCCGTGTGCAGTAATGCAGGACCAGATGACATGTCCTGGTTTCAGGACGCAAAAGTCCCACAACTTCATGGATGCTCTTTCCAAGATTACCATGTAGTGAGAGTCGCAAAGAGAAACAAAAGCCTTGGCTGTGCAGGTGAAACTAGCCTCACTGCGATGTCTTGGGTTGACATCACGAGGCGCAGAAGGAGCTCGCATTGAAGTCAAAGGGCATGATATTGAGGTCTTGCTCTGCGAGGAGGGGGCTGTGGAGCTTCGTAGAGCGAGAAAGGACGCGTAAAAGATTCGCATTTGCTTTGCCACCATAGGAGATATGCAAACTTACGCGCAAACCACCCTTCCTCCTCTTCTCTTCGTGAGGGTGCCGGCAGTGGGGCTCCTGGATTCGTCTCTGTTATCGGAAGCCTAACATAGCCTCCCTCTCCGAAAGGGTTCAGATTCTGAAGCCTGCCGAGCAATGAGGGCGAAGAGGTGTTCACGGGGGCATCTTGCTCTCTTCTGCTCCATCCCAGCGAGTTCATCGAGTCCCGGAACGAGGCGGAAGCCATATCTGGTGCTCGGACAAGTTGAAGTAGTCCAAGTTGCGCACGAGGTGCTAGCGTTCTTTGTTGCGAACAAGAAGCCTATTGTGCGGCGTCGAAATAGAGGGTGGGGATAGACTAGTTGCAACGAGCCTGGCGTTCACTCCGGTACCAAAAGAAGCTTTTGGAGCAGCCGCAGCAGGCGACACAGACTTGTGCGGGCCTTGGTACGCTAGGTAGCTACCGCAGAGGGCCGATGCTAGCTGTGAGTGGGCTCGCCTCTCAGCCTGGCTGATCCCAGTCCCGATGTGTGGCTTGTGCGTGTCGTGGGTGTGCAGGATGACTGTCCACCACGGCGGTTTGTTCGTTGCCGGTGGGACGCAGGACCAGTGCTCTAACGGAATCGGAGGATTTCGTGCAGATGATCTCCCTGCGGTGTAGAAAGCAGACGTCCAATGGCAGATGTCAGACAGCGTCTCAGACAGGACGACTGGTGCGCGAGGCTTGTGACGAGGCCGCAAAGGTGCAGTGCTGGAGTGCCTGCCCGTTTGGCGTCGAGCTGGAAGGAGCAGCCGCGGCGCGCGGAAGCTGCGATGGGCCCGAGGGAGGGAGGCGTGGCGAGGGTGATTGGCTGCGGGGCGCAGAGCAGCAGAGAGCGTCTCTGCGGAGGGGGTGCTGGGCTGGGCGATGTCGTGAGGGCTGCTGGAGGTGGTGGTTGTAGTGAGCTAGGCTAGCACCAAAGTATCCCATGTACAGTTGAGTGTCAGGATGGAGCTTCGGCGCATCCCTGGCCACTAGCGTGGGATCGCCTCCCGCAGCACCCAGCAGCAGAACCTAACCTAACCTAACCTCGACTGCGCAGCACACACACCCACCCTTCTCTGAGCAAGGCCAAGGCTGCCTTGGATCTGGTAGGAATGACAGATAGTTGGAGTATTGAGCGCGAGTTTGCTTGCGAGTGAGTCACATTGCGCGCCCTCTACACAGCACCTGGGTCCGGGGAAGCTGAGACATCGGCTTCGTTCCGCAAGTGACCATCTGAGGCCACCCTGCTCGCAAAGCAGCGTTGGCCGCAGGACCCGGGTGTGGTTGGCAGGCATCTGAGGCCGGCGGGAGTGGGTTATTGATCGGACGCGACGAGCAGAGCCACAGCGCAGGCAGGCTCGGGTGAGATAGATGTAGAGCCGCGCTGGGCAGCGAGAGTATATTATGCTGCGGGCGCCGCATCCATCTGGGTCCAATAATCATAATCCTCCTGTTCGCCCACTCGCTGTCGGTTCGTGCGTGCAGCAACGTCGCCCTACTATACTATACTATACTGCTGTGTGGAGAGGCAAGTAGTCGATATACATTGCTCCAGCACTGCGGACCACGACGGCCCGGCCTGCCTTTGCTGCCTCTGCTGTATGTATGACGGCGCTCCAGCATACGTCACTCCCCTCTCGTCTCGCTGTGCACCACAGCGGCTGCGCCATCGCCACACACACAACAGGACAGGCGCTTCCAACAGCTGCACGGCATCGTCCAGGTAGCGTTTCTTTTGCCGTTTCGTGCTCGGCTCCCGCGCCCCTCCAGGTTCGATTCGCGTCGAACAGCCTGATTCGCCGTCGCCGCTGGCCTCTTGGTAACCGAGCCTAGCGACACCATCTCCTCTGACCGCCTTCCGGCTTTGGGCCCTTCCACAGCTCGCCGCCCTCGCCCATTTCTCGCTTCACCTGCTCCTGTCCTTCTCCTGAGAGCCGCTGCTTGCAATCACGCACATCCTCTCGCCGTGCGCTGCACCCCAAAGCGCATTGTCTGCTGCACGCCGCCCACGGCGCATCCACGACGATTGGCACCAGGGGCCATCCCCACCCTTGAGCCTCCCCGCCATATACCGACGATCTCCTCCGCATCCCACATCCAGTATTTTACCCATCTGGTCGCACAGAATCCTCAAGGCGCACCCCTCCCGCTACTCGCGCTTCTGGACGACGCTTGCGCCGCATCTTCACCGACCTTGAATATCTCTCACTTGGCTTCTCGCGTCGACGTAAGAGAAGAATCCGGCCTACCCACTCCCGCTATAGAAGGCCCTCCCTCGACGAGTTTGCTGCTCTTGAACCGCAGCAAGTAGCCAAAACGCGAAAACCCCAATCGGATTCCCACATCAGGACATCTATCGAGTGCTGCAAGCCCGGTCGCGATTGCGCTGTCCGAAGTTGCGAGGTGAGTCAACGTCCGGGCGTTCCTTCCCTCCTACACCTCCACCACAACCACCACAACCATCGCTTCAGCCTGGGCCCCAAAAGAATATCCCGAAGGTTACCGCGGTACTGTGCGACTGTTTCGCTGCTTTGGTCCTCTGTACCACCCTCTCCATAGCGCCGGGGTGCTGCACGGCTGCTGTCCGGCGTCGCTCGCCTCGCTGGTTTACTTACCTGTGCGCCACACTCATGCAACCAACCTTCAACTGCTCAACACTTCACTTTTGTGGACCGTGTGCTGATATGCTTGCTTCAGGATCGATCTCGGAACTACAGCCACGAGCGCCCACCGCATCTTGCAACGAGCTTCTCCCAAAATAGGCCTCTTGCAACTCACCCCTCCCTTTCACATCTGTCAATAACCATCCCTTTGGATATTGTCTCTACACACAGCACGGACAAGCCAAAGGATCGTGCGAGCATAGCTGACTGCAAGAAGAGCCGTGTTCGGTGAGCAACATCTTCCAGACGGACCTCTTTTGCATATCAAGACGCGACCCTAATGCTCTTATGCAGACAAACACTAGCCTGCCTTTAACAACACAGGGGGGCTTACTAGCAAGTATTAGGCATCACAAGTGAAGCCGCTTAGCTTGCTCACAGTGTCCTTGTGCACACAAGATAGCAATCGTCTGCCAGGACCCTTATAGGGTCACAGATCGTCTCGTGCTGCAATCATACTGCAAGCCTGGGAGTGCATTCCTTAGTCACTTGCTTGGGTCGGAGACAAATCGTTTCAGATCCCAGAGTTCGGGGACCAGCATCGGCCCTCGGCCTCACACATCCACATTCCTGGGTCACTGCAACCTCTAGTGATGCCAAAGCCTAGTAAGTACGCCTCTTGTCACATCCCCCACCCTGCATTGTCATGAGAACACCCTTTAGTCCTCCCGCTTTTCTTATATCACAACCTTCTGTTCCTCATCTCCATCTTCCTACATTTTCTCCACTCGTCATTTCTCTCGTCATTTCGATCATGTACTACGAGACCATACTGACTGTCCCTCAAGCGGACTCTCTCTTCACTCCTCCTTCTTCCTACTCTCCCCAGAAGCCCTTCGCAAGGCTGGACCTCGGGTTGGATTCACCCTCTGACGACGTGCTAGACGCTGATATTTTCGGTATGACTGGAACTGGATCGCCACAGCCATTTATCAAAGAAGAGGTCGACGACATGACTTTCAACACCAATCGCTTCATGGGCCAGAACGGCTTCGACATGAACCAACAATACAACAACCCTCAGTTCAGCTCCGCTCACGACAACGTGAATGGCATTAACCCATCTGACCTCACTATGAATGGGAGCATGATGAACAACCAATTTGGATCGACTAGCTACATCCAGGGTGCCGCAGGTATCGCAGACGACGAGTTGGCTGATTCTCTGGGCAACTTCGATCAGCAGCAAGGCTTCAACGGCTTCCCTCAAGAGAACATGAATCAACAAGATCTCTACCATGGGCACACCACCAATCCCAATATGAACCAGATATATTCGAATACGCCAGATGACCTACCCATCCACAGCCCTTTTGTTCATCCGTCAAACTTCGACTTCAACCAATACCAGTCGGGTCCGCAAAGGGCCGGATTCCCTGGAAGCATACAGAACGGCTCTATGCGGCAGCGTATCACTATGAGCAGAACTGGCTCCGATAGCCGTGCGCCAATGTCGCCCAAGACCCCAGCTATGGCAGGGCTTCATCTTGGCACACCCGATTCGGGCAATTTCACAACTCAGCCTATCATGACGAACATGCACAGGCATCAGAAGAGTGTTTCAGGCCAGTGGGAAGGCACTCCTGGCAGCCAGCACTCCTGGATCGACTCGCCAACAGCGTCGCCCCACACTACTGCGATGCATCACCAACAGATTTCCGAGGTCTTGCACTCTGGCAAACACAATTCGTTGCCAACCAAGGTTGACATTGGACAAACTCAGGATGCTAAGAAGCGACGTCGTCGTGAGTCCCACAACCTGGTCGAGCGTCGCCGAAGGGACAATATCAATGAACGCATCCATGATCTGTCCCGTCTCGTACCTCAGCATCGTCTCGAAGACGAGAAGATCCGCAAGCACATCAATAATAATGGCCCCATGTCACCTACTATGGCCACTAGCGGCATGTCACCACCGCAAGCAACGTCACTTTTGGCTGGTGGAAGTGGAAGACGAGCTGCTGGTAACATTACACAAGGACTACCGATTGAGGATAAGGACAAAGGGCCAAACAAAGGCGACATTCTCAACGGTGCCGTCAGTTGGACGCGTGACCTCATGTGGATGTTGTACAAGAAGATTCAAGAGGTGGACGACTTGTCTGCACGACTTCAACAGGCAACCGGCGAAGAATGGACCACTGAGCAGACTGAAGACGAGAAGCGTATGAAGACTGAGATCATCGACGCCATCGAGAAGAACGGCACCGGTACTTTCCGCTATTCACGAGGACCGGGCTCAGGCTTGCGGGTACCCAAGCACACCAACCTTGCTGGCGAACCACTCAACGGCATCTCACCACAGAGTCTCAGCCCAGGTATGCAAAGCACTGGCAGCGGCTCCGGATCCAACCAACAGCAGTACTGGTCCAACCAGAGTCTGAAGGAGGAGGATGAGTATGGTATGGATATGGGCTGATGCCTGCCCTACCGTCTCGTCTTCTTGATTACCTGTTCTTCTCTTGCTCGTCGTCGTTTTCCTACTTATGATACCCCGCGATACCCCGCACCCGTTCTTGCATCCTGCTAATGCGTATGCTGGAGCGGGTTGTGAAGCTACCCAAGACAATTCATATCCCCGCCTCTCATCTACCTCTATTGGCCGATGATATCATCGCCCTTACGCCCGCTTGATGCGTACCGTCTCTGCTGGCCAAGGACGAACGAAGCTGCATCATCAACTACCCTTCTCTTTGCATACATGTTTCTACATCCCGTGGCATATCATCACCGGCGTCTCTATGGTCCCTATCAAGCATAGCCTGTACCACGAAGCGCGAAGGCACTCGATTGCTCATCGATGGTCAGGCTGGGAGTTCACATACCTCTCCCTTACATGTCGCTGTCTTCGTCTGCAGTCATTCTAGTAGACGCTGCAGCTGTCCCCCTTTCGTTGTCTTTATCTTTTTCGTATACACGAGGCATGTATGGTTGTTAATTTTCACACTGTTCCTCATCACCACTCTGTTTTTTAATTATAGGTATTTCGGATGGTGGGCAGTTGGCATGGTTCGGCGCGTTGAGTAGCGGCGTTAGAGGACTCAACGCTACGGTTGTCAGGAGAGAGAATGTTAGATGGTCTGGTGTTCGCTTGATATCACCGCAGATAGGATGGGTTTGAGGAACTTTCACTCTCTTTCACGTTCTGCTTTGCTGCTCATGGGATTACTTCGGGGTACTGCTCTAGCTTCAGTTTCTGTTTCAATCTAATTACTACTATCAAATTATTTTTCCCTTGAACTCTACGTGCCTTGACTGCCTTGTTGATTAAGTGTCGGTGCATCAAATCGTGCCCACCCACTTCGTCACCAAAGTGTAGGCAGCCGCGCTCCGACGCGAACAATTCAGCCACCACAGCCTTACAGCCACATAGTTATATTCCCGCAGCTCGTAACCGCTGATGCCTCTTCTTCTCGGTCATTATTACTCCATCTAGTCACCGCAGAAGCAAAGATTCAGGCCCTTCACCCTGACTCTCAGCCCACAGCCAGCCCAAACCTTTGAAACCCAGGTGCCTATGCCTCGTCGAGTCCGCCATTCTGCGCCCCAAACAGAATGGCTTCAAAACCCCCACTCCCTCCCCGCCACCACTATTACTAGCCCGACATCTTGTGCTACGCCCCTGGTGAAGCGAAGCAATCTAAATGTAACTGCCTAGTGGGAGGGAGGCGCAGTCGATGGCTTCAAAGGCCTGAGCTTGGTGCATTACTCATGGGGTTCAAGTGGCTGGGTGACTGGCTGGGTCTTAGCTGGTCTAGGGAGGAATGGAATGGGGGAGGGAGCGGAGCGAAGAGGCTTCAGCGAAAGCGACAGCGACAGCGACTATACCACCCTAATACTAGACGTGGCTCTAGCAGCAGCAGTAGTAGTAGCCGTTAGAAACTACTGCTATGTATTGCTTGTGCTGCTTTACTACCTCTTCTCTTTTACTTTCCTTCTTCCTCACTACTGTTCACAGCTCCAATCATGATCCGGCCCCTGTCCTTGCAAACACATACCCGAAATAGCCCAAGACGCTCGTCTCGCACACACCAACCATGAATGAATACAACCCAGCATCCAGCATTTAAACAGAGGTCATGCAGCGGAAGCAGGAGAAGGAAATGACAGCTGCTGTACTGAGCACTGTTACCTGGTTCACTTGAAAAATGGCCCCCGTGAAGCACCCTCATGGACGGCAAGGATGTCTCACGTCGTTTTCCAGAATGGAGAATGCGATTTGGGTTCGTGGGAAGTGGGTCTTGCTCTGCTGTGCTCGCTGTGGAAAGGGTGGTGTAATACAGTAGATCGATGGTATAAACGCGCAAGACCTATACTCTCATATAATATGAGTTGCTATATTATCACAATAGCTTGTGGTCTAGGAGAGCGATCAAGGTCTGCAGTATTTGGCGTTGTGGCTACCTACCGAAAGGTCCCAGGATCGAGGTCTCCGCTCTGACAAACCTAGTTGCGATAGCCGTTGAACTTGTAGTAGCCTTGTCATACTATGGCCCGCTATGCAGGTGTCCGAGACATGGCTGCTCGACGGGACCGGGTTCCCCTCGCTGGAGTACCAAGTCTGCATTCGTGGTGTTCATCGAGCACAATCATGAAGCCAATGGGTATCGCCAAAACGGTACTGACATCTGCGGCGTAACGCATTGCACCCGCACCGGTCTTCAACATATTGATCCTAATAGTATACCCTTATATCATATAGTGTTATGTCCTGCAGTCGCCCAGTTGTTTGCTCGTTGAGCGGTTACACCTTGCGTCCACACGCTCGCGATGCTCACCAAGGCAATCTTCAAACCTCGAACATGCGCGCTTGATTCTTACATGTCAACCGCGCAAACTCACTCAAGAATCACACGCCTCCCTCGCACAACTTCAACACCCGCCACGCCCGCTAGCAAAAGTATCTACTACCGACGTCGCCCTATACCGAACATCAGATGCCATCTGTTTCAAGATGCTCGTAACACTGAACGCAAAATGCCATTGCGCCATCGTCGAAGCTCAGACGTCCAGGGTTGAGGGGTCATCGGCAGTGTCAGCGAGCCGGCTGTGTGACGTTGCACCCATCCGTCCACGGATCGGCATAAAGCTCCTAGATCTGGTCCGTGGGGATGAAAAGTGTCTCAACTGGGATGGAGGCGGCAATGTCGAAGAGGGCAACAGGTGGTTCCTAGGTTAAGTTGTTTGATAGGGTGTATCAAGGTGGCTGTGGGGTATGGTGACGCTGAGTAATGTATATTTGTACCGCTATGGGTATGTGAAGTCCGTCGCAGAGTTGCTGTGGCTCAAGCAGATGCTGTGTCACCTACACTGCCTCTGACTCAGCTGCTGTGGCGTGACTAGGTACAACAAATCCGTCGTTTACAGCATCTGTCAAGCTGTCACTTCGGGATGTTTTGCCCTATTCCCTTCGCTGAAGCATCCCTTTCGTCAAGACGCCAGCCTCGTCAATTCCAATTCCTTGTCTAGTCCTTGTCTCGTCTCATTTTCACCAAGCGGGATGCAGGGCGTTGTGATGTAACCTGTCAAATCTGCAGCTCTCCTGAAAGGGTTGCAAGGTCGCCTCCGCAGATGATGACTACGTCGGCTGATATTAAGAGCGTGCTACGGACGAAGAGAAAGCGTAGGGCAAGTATGCGCTCGGTTATTCGGATGCTGCCGAACCGCTGACCAGGAGACCTAGTACCCTTCATTCCTGAGATACATCGGGCAGTTTAGGATTCGCGACGCTTATCTTGCGCTTGGGGTTGCGCTGGTTGTGTTGAGGTTGCAGTAGCAGCATCGGGGTTATCGCCATCGTTACCGAAGCCTAGATTCTTGAATGAGTCAGGGGCCATAAGGTTCCTAGACAACCGATGCGGTTAGCAAATCTTTATCGAAATTCTATTCTGGGCAATGATGCGCCCCGTTCGGTTGCTGCCGAGGCGGTGTGACGGGATAGGTGGGGAGATGGGTATGCTGTGGTAGACAAGCTCGGAGAAACGATGAGCGGAAGGGGCTGGAACTGGCTGGAACTATGCCGATTCGACAGCTCAGACGTTTCAGATCTTGACAAGGCCTGAAGAATGAGAGACGCAGCATCACTCCCTTGCCTCCACTCCAAGTATTCCGAATACCTGGTCCATATCACTTTGACAGGTCGGTGTCACAAAGAATCTTTCCTCCCTTGTTTACATAGGTTTGGACGAATATGGATCTTGGATAGGGCGTGTGGCTGGGCAACAAAGATGCATCGTAAGAAGAGCTGTGGTGTACCTACCGATCCATCCGGCATGATAGGTATGATTTGGAGAGGTTGCGGCACTCAGGATCGTTCGTCCCACGGTGGGATTTGATGCATCGTAGATACGAGAGCATGATGCTCTTGCATTCGCCTGGAATGCAAGGTCAGCCATCATAGATATGAAGCGGAGACAAATTGGGAAAACGGTAATCGTAGATAGACGATGCAGGCGGACGAGAAGGGGTGAGTCTACCGTCATGGTCAAGTGGAAAGGAGCCACGCTCGGGCCTAATAACCAGTCATAATTAGAACATATATTCTGCAGTATAGACTGACTCTCATCAAAGCTGGGCTATGGTTGCGACGCGTCTTGATGAAGAGTCGAGGGTTGAACTTACGGATTTGGCTTATGGACTTTTTGCCCTAGGCCTGCTCCTCCAAAGTTACTCATTACGGTTTGAGATGCGCGAAGATGCAGTAGGATTGCGTTCGGGAATTCGTTAAGGCGGGTCGAGGTGCAATGCGTGGTTGTAGAGCTGATGGTGCGCATCTGGTGGAGTGAGGATGACCTTGGCGTGATTTGCCATGGCCTGTGCGCTGCAGCTCTCCGGCCCCATCCTTGTCACCTGGGATGACGTGCATTGTGCAGCTCGGCCGCATCGAAGATCAACAACAATGTTGAACCAACGTTATATATTATATGAGTATGCATTTTCCAGCATCACCGCCACCTCTAATAACATATGATAACCACAACGTAACGTAGTAGATCCTATTCCAACGGTTCATACGCAGTATATATCTATCTACACTAACCTAACCGCGTAATCTCAATCACGGATCTCAACCGTACGCAAGCTCTACAGCGGAGATATGGAAAGTACTGAGTGCTCTAGGATGAACAAAAAAAGTGCATCTGTCCGCCATACATTCCCGACAGAGCGGAACAACTCAACACAGTCCCTAGCTTTACTCAAACAGTGACTAACGATCACAATTAGTCAGTTCACTAGTCCGCCGACGCAAGTCTTCCAGGGCTGATCGTGGCAATTTTATGCAGATTTCTCGCGCGTAGAAGCACGAGGTTTTCTAGTCTCGACTATATAGATAATCGAGTAAGTAAAGCGAATTATTTGCCCGATAAGGCTCTGTCTTCCTGCAAACCTCTCCACTTCTTACCAATGCTAAACTGCGTACCTACCATTTCACCTATCTTTCGCTAAGCCAATCCATAGAGCCCCTTTTGAACTGGTGGATGGATCGGCTGTGCCACCTTTTTGGGGATGTACTCCTCCAGTTCTTCTGCTTCGCCTTTAGTCCCACTCATCGCCTTCAACCTATATGTCGTACTTAGATTGCCCAACCACTCTTTGACTATACTGAAAAGACGCTTCTTGCTGATTTTCAGCACTGTCACCCAATAGACGATGTTGTGTTCACCGTCATCTGTTAGCCACTTGTACGCAATATAGATAGAGATAGCGACGAGCACATCATCACGCATGTCATGAAATAAACCATCACGTGCGACTTCATGGTAGCATGCGAGGCTGAGGCAAAAGAGCAGACATAAAAGCTGTGGGGACGATATAAGGGCTCAGAATCTCAGCGGAGCAATTCAGCATGCGAAGGAGGCGTTAGCACATTATTGACGTTAGTGCATCGGTTACAATATCCCACAATTAGATTAATGGTTCGAGACACAACGTCATGTGGCGGGTTGGCAATGGAGCTCACAGTGTCGCGTGGGATATGAACGGCTGAACATGCTAAGACGGGCAAGGAAGGTTGTTCTGTAGAGTTGGTGCATCAACTTCGGCACAGCGGTGCTTGAGGTCAGAAACGAGGGTGAGCCAGTTAGCTAGGGCGCTGTAGGTTGCGTTGGGGCGAGGCGGTTAGTATGTGAGATGTACGCGGATGAGGATGCGGGAAGAAAATGGAACAAGCTGTGTATAGGCAGTAGAGAGCAATGTGAAAGACGGAGCTCAAATCACGTGAAAGATTAGGCACATTGTGGATACACAATGTTATAACAGGGACGACGCTATACGAAGCCTGTGCAGCCATAGATGGGATGGTTTTGGTGAAATACCACGTTATCTGTGTACATGAGCGGACGAGCATGGAACAATAGCGTTGAGTAAACTAGCCACCTGACCAGGTCAATCTGGCAACAATGTATAATTTGGTTGGATGCCAAATCCTTGCCAATTGGCAAGCCCAGACGCGGGAAGAAGTCTGGTTCTACTCTTAGCAAGGGCTGGAACGTGGTGTGAGCAGTACCGAGCGAGACATGATAAAGGTATGTGTTCAGTTAGTTGAGGAAGCAAATCTCGACGGGATAGCCGGTATAAAGGAGAGCTACTGCAGCAACAAGAGTGAATAGGGTTGTGGCAGTTGCTGGGGAATCAAGTTGTGAAAAAAAAATAGTTACAGAACATTGTAGAAGAATCCAAAGACACGAACATCAAGTCGTAGCCTGTTCAAGCAACGGATGTTTGGAAGTCTAGACATTGTTCGTGGCTGAGCACGTTGCACCCCAAGTCCAGGAGCCATTCGTGTGTATGGTGCAGCAGATAAGTCAAGTCTTCCATTTCGATATTCTCTCCTAGCTTATCTTTTCATTAGTATAGTCACCAATGCTGATCGATCGTTCATGGAAATCGTGCACTCGGCCGTCTTTGCAAAGAGAGGTCAGTGAAGGACATCTGTGAATGCGCTCATCAATAGGAGCAAGATGTCGAATAAAGTAGACATGACGTGAGATGCAATTTTGATGAAATTCAAGACGGAGCTAGGTGCTAAATCCGGGCCGTTTGGAATTCACTGTGAAGTATACCGGGTGCAGGAGGTGGAGCTGCAATCTTGAGTGAAAGCCCCGGCTCTTTCGAGCTAGATCCTCCGTGCACTCCGCAGCTCGGTTCATTCCCCGCCAGGTGCTGCCGGCCCTACCCCATCCCTCCTCCACCTAATGGCCCTGCCACTACCGCCGGCGTCAAATCTCCACGCCATCCTTCTCGTCACCAAATCGCGGTCTCTGGGCCCCCGACTCGTGTTTCATTACCCACCGCTGTCGCCTTCGGCAGCAGCGCTTGCTGCTGCTAAGGATCCTGCCTGGTTCCGCAATCAAACATCGACAGCAAGCGTCGACTCACGCAGCTCAGACAGCGATTGGGATAGCAGCACAGATAGCGACGACGAAAATGATATCGAGATAGGCAGTCGCACGAGCGGGGGCCGCGGATCCGGCAGGACAGTGACGGGCTCAAATTACCGTGATCGGGACAGATCGAAGCTCGGCACTGGAGTATGGGGCAAGCAAGAGACGATTGATGAAGAGGATGCGGAGCATGGAAATAGTGATGATGAAACCGGTGGCCGCAGGCAGAAGGGAGGGGATCACGATTGGGAGACCGTACTCGGCTTCAAAACGGATGCACTGGAGAAGATGCTAAGCCCAAATAAGGAGTATAACAAGAGGAGGTTCGAGCTAGGTGTTGAGAGCATCGTTTTCGTGGGTGCGCCTATGTTCATAAGAGACGATGGGTTATGGAAGAAGCTAAAGCGAAAGAAGAAGAAACGGTCAGAGAAAGAGAAGATTGAGGATGGTGATCTAGTGAAGAACCTGACCATCGGAGAGGAAGCTGAGGATGCTAATTCACCCGAAGATCCTGTAAAACCCACTCCAGAGCCTTTTATATACCCTGAAGGGTTCGAGCCGGGCTATGGCCATGGGTCAATGTCTGGCGCACCATCTGGGGCTCCGTCAGAGGCGGGATCAGACACGCGCAGCAACTCAACCACTCAGGACAACAACCCAGATATGACCATGTTCAACGTCGTATTTGTGCTGAATCCACCTGTGTTAGAGTACCAGCAGCGCGTCAAAGAGATGTATGACAATGTCACACGTAAATACGCCAAAGCTTTAAAGTACGAAGAAGCACGCTTCCAGTACGTATGGAAAGAGTCCAAACGCATCATTGACATCAAGCAACGTGCCAAGGAAACCAATGAGTCTCTTACTGCGACCTGGCGCAAAATTGTCAGCGTATCGCCATTAGCGAAGTCGATTGCCATCATGTTCGATGCCATCTCTCACGACAAGATAGCACATATCCACTTCGATGCCACCTTCAACACCTCATTTCAGATACCGCAAGCTGACTCGACTCCATATCTACCTAGCTCATTAGAGCCCCAGATGCCTGGCCTGTGGCTCACAACCTCAAACGTTGTGCTTGAGGATGATGATGCACCCATGACACAGCACGCAGCATTGCTTTTACTCGAGGATACCGAAACCTTGATCAAGGACCTTGGCGGCGAGTCAACCGGTAATGCAGCCGCGATTGCATTCTACATACGCAACATCATTCCAACCAAATCACTTTTGAAGATATCAAAAAGACACAATGTTCTAGCACAGGATATGGAGTATATAGCAAGCCACCTAGTGTATTGGCGTCGTGCACGACTCATCGCTCCCTTATCGCCACGAGACACCTACGTCGTCAGCCCGAACGCGGACATGACCGTTCTGCCTGCTGCCATCACGGCGTACGCTCAGCGCTTTCCCACGCTCCCCACGTTGCCAAAAGTGCTCAGCATGTTGTCCGGTACACCTCGGCCGTACAGAAATTTCATACCTACTGCTGAGCACCGCGAAGCATACATGGAGATCTTAGCATGGCTCATGCGCGGAGGGTGGGTGACGCAATTACGAACATTTGCATGGGTGCGTGTTACGCCAGAAATCAAAGCACAAGTAGCTGCAGACATGGAACGGGAAGACCGCATCAAAAGAGCAGAGGAAGCACGGAAGGAACTTCTAAGCGAGAACGAGTCCATTGCTGAAAACCTGCTATCAGAGAAGCGGAACAGCTTGCTCTCCTTGGGCTCGGCGAGATCTTCGACGCCGCTCCGTCGTACACGTAGAGAGAGGGACACGAGCGCCGATGGGGAGGAAGATATGGAAAGTAGTAGGATCCTAAGTCCCAGACCCACCGCCACCACAACAGCCAGCTATCGCGGCTCCCCAGCTCGACCCGGATCTGACACAGGAAGCACAAGCAGCCAACTTACTACGATTGCGCTAAATTCCACGCAAAGAGCCGAGTCACCATCACATCTAGGCGTCAAAGACGCGAAGCCACATCGCCCTTCGCCACTGCACTTTAACCCTACATCCCCATCTCGAGGCTCAGGAGTCTCGCCCACATCACCAGCAGATGCAACTCCGCCTCCCAATCCAAAAGACTTCACGCACTCTACCATCCTCTCTCCCCAGAAAGCATCTGCACTGGAAACGCGGTGGCTCGACAAGATCGCAGAGACGTTTGAGGACACCAATATCATCTCTACGAACCCCAGCCCACCTAAAAACGGCGATGGTGGATTCGGAGTTACTGGCAAGGAATTGAGGGAGAATTGGTCGGTGTTACGAAGACACTTAGACGGCAAGCATGCCATCGAGGATGTATCTGCCAGAGAAGGTATAAAGAGAAAGAGAGTTGCACTACTGTTCAATGCGGTAAGAGAGAGGGGTTGGCTGGTTATTACGAGACACTGGTAGTCTGCTATCTCACTCGTGCAGAAGACACAGGTGGTTTAAGCATGATGAGGAGGCTGGAGGAGCAAACGCGTTTGCGCCTTTGCACTGTGCGCGGTAATACTGTTGGATACCCGATTGAAGATTTTGCGACTCGTTGTTTCTAGCTCTCTGTGCGCATCAACGCGCGACTTGTAATGTACAGATGACTCATTCACAATGTGTTTCCATTATATCGAAAATCCCGAACCACGATTACGCAACAAATCACTACAGTCTAAAAGCTGAGGCATCGTAGCTCATGGCAAAGACTTCCCCAAACCCAATTTGAATAGTGCCTCTTTTCCTCTCCCGCCTTTACAATGATGCAGAATTTCCGGCTTGGGCGGATGGGAGAGTGAGCCTATGGGTTCTTGAGGTGATTCACGGGTTACTACGGACACGCCTCACTCGGAAGTAGAAGTCACTGCTGCGACGGCAGCAGATTTGACTCGAGTCGACTCTGGAGTACTGTCATGCTCGATATATTGAACCTGATGCAGCGGATGAAAAGGCGTTTGTTTACTGGGTGGGGGGTGTTGGAGGGGCGTTAGCAAGACCATGTACCCCAACGCGCTATCACGTGACAGAGCTGTGCAGACGGGCATCTTCGACTCGCGTCGCCAGGCCGCAGGCGCAACTCTACTATGTAGTACGGAGCCATGGGCTAGGAGTGTCGGGTGCATAGGTGTTCGCATTGCACCACGGTACTCGGCGACCTGGACGAGAATGCGAGGGTAATGCGCGAGAACTGGAGGTTGGGGCCGATTGGACCTCTCTAAACATGAAACACAAGCAAGAATGTTCATGACGGAAGAGTGCAAACATGCCGGCCCTGGTTGGCCCACGGCGATCGGTCAAGATGCAAGCGCCACAGGCCATGCAGCGGCCTTGAACTCCTGCTCAGCTCATCTCCAGCCCTGCAAGGGCTGCTGGAATCATGGCCTTCCCGAGGCTGCTCCAGCCTCTGCCTCTCTACCACTGCCTCTCCTGATCCTGTCTGATGATGCTGTCGTCGGCTGCGCACCGCTTCTTGTTCGCGCAGCTCCTTGCACTGGGTGTGGCGGCGCATAGAGATTGGTGGCTGCAAGGACTTCCGGACTGCTGGCAGAGCTGTCTGCGCAGCACCGAAGACGGCTGCAAATCCACAAAATGTGAGTCGCGACCTCAACTCTGACCGTGAACGACGCTGACTCGCCGCGCTAAGGTATCTGCAAGACCACCCAAGATAGCGCGTCATATCTCCCGGACGTCGTCTCGTGCGCCGCGTCTCAGTGCGACGCAGATGAATGGGCACTCGAACTGGTCCTCGGCCCGCTCCAGCTCTACTGCTCTGCCATAGATTCGCCTATCCCTGATGAAGTCTTGGACAGCGCGTATGCGGCTACTACAGAGACCGAGGCGCCATCACCGACAACGCCTGCAGCCCAGCCTTCCACCAAGACGAAGGACAGTGAACCCCAAACCACAAAAGGGAGTGACGATGGGCATGACTTGACGAGTACAGTCAGAACAACAATCACAAAGACCACAACAGACGCTGATGGGAACACACTCCAACTGGTCGTTCCTATCGTCATGGGTCCCACGGGTATCAGCACGGGCAACATCGTCACCTCGACTGTGCATGGCAGGGCGAGCTCTACAGAGGCCGCGATATCTACACCAGCGTCACCCAGCCCTACTCCTGAGGCTTCTAGCATAGCATCTTCAACATCAGCAGGAGGCTCGAGCGAGACGCAGCGTCCAGCGAATGGGAATGGTAGTCCGTTCGAAAACATGCAGGCTGGAGCGAGCAGATGGACCGTTTCCGGAACTCTTGTTGGCTTGGGAGCTCTTGCTGTACTCTTCATGAGACTGTAATGATTAGGTATTTTGCAAAGAACGTTCATAATGAGGGCCCTAAGGACGGTATATATGACGGGGATGAGGAATGATACCACACTTTGCACGCTTGGCTATAGTATGACATGGGCGGGCATAGCCACAACCAGATGGCAGTAATTCAAGTAGTACACAACATAGCTCTATCACTGCATCTCGCGAACCGTTAACACCTAAAGCTGTAAGATGATTGGCAATTCAATAGCTGTACGATGTTCGCTTTACAGTTGTCGACATGGCTCAGCAAGTGCTCATACACTTTTCACGAAATTATGTGGGTGCATGTAAAAGGATAACAGTACCAAGCAAGGCTGATCGGATATGACGGCCTCAGCAACATACCTCGTTCCTGTGGTACAACATTGTATGGATCAGACCATTCCATCACAGCACCCTTCTTCATCACCTCTCGCAAGCTGTGCCGTTTCAGACACCGTCAACGCTTCTTGGATCGGAGCTCTCAGAGGCCAAATTGTTACGCCGCCCTCCGCACCTCGGCCGATGCAGTGACCCTCCGACGAGGGAGCCTCCGACGGCCGCCTTACCCGAAGCGGAGTCAGCAAATCACCGTTCGTGGGATTGGCATCAAGCACCGAGGCATCTTGCTTACGAGCATTAAGTGGTCCCAACAACGTCAAGGAAGCTGCATTCGGAGCACGCGAAGGGGTTGCACAAGTTTCAGTGCGTCATTCAGTTGACGTGTCAGATCAGCAATAAATGGACATCGCTGATAAGATATAGGTTGGGGTCGCTGCACTCTACGGATTCAACTAGTCAATCAACGTTTTCAACATTTCCGTCTCTTTGTCCTTAAGCAAGTTCTTTTATCATTCTACCTCGAATTTTGGAAAGCGACATGGCACTCGAAACAATTCCTGGCCCTCCTGGCCTACCGATTGTAGGCAATCTTTCAGACATTGATGCGCAAAACCCCATACAATCGATGTGCAACTTGACATCGAAATACGGACCCATATGGAAATTCCATCTCGGTGGTGCAGAACGTGTCGTCGTTGGGTCACAGGCCTTAATGGACGAAGTCTGCGATGAAGAACGCTTCTCGAAGATCATAGCAGCCGCGCTTGACCAAGTTCGCAATGGAGTCCACGATGGACTTTTCACAGCGAAAGGACCACAAGAAAAGAACTGGGGTATTGCTCATCGCGTCCTCCTTCCTCAGCTTGGCCCACTAGCCATCCGAAACATGTTCAACGAGATGCACGATATCGCCTCCCAGCTCGTCATGAAATGGGCAAGACACGGGTCGGATCACACTATACAAGTTACAGATGACTTCACACGGTTAACACTCGATACAATTGCACTGTGTGCAATGGACTACCGCTTTAATTCGTATTATTCTGAGCACATGCATCCATTCATAGACGCAATGGCGGACTTCCTTAAGATCAGTGGAGACCGAGCGAGAAGGGACATGATCACCCAGATGTTCTACCGCTCCGAAACGCAGAAGTACTGGGATGATATTGAATTGTTGCGGAAGACGAGTTTGCAAGTCATCCAGACAAGGAGAGAAAACCCGACCGACAAGAAGGATCTACTTAACGGTATGTTGAATGGGGTGGATCCAAAGACAGGGGAGAAGATGACTGTGAGTTTTATGTGCTAGCAACACTGAATGTCAATGCTGACCTCAACAGGATGAAAGTGTGATTGACAACATGATCACATTCCTTATTGCTGGGCACGAAACGACTTCAGGCCTCTTGTCCTTCACATTCTACTACCTTCTCAAGAACGCCTCTGCATACGATACCGCACAGCAGGAAGTAGATGATGTAATTGGAAAGGGGCCTATTACTGTCGATCATCTTACCAAACTTCCCTACTTGAATGCGGTACTTCGAGAGAGTCTCCGCCTTTCGCCGACCGCGCCATCAATAGGACTCACAGCCAAAGAAGATACCACCATTGGCGGAAAGTATGCCGTCAAAGCCGGTACACCTATTGTTGCACTCCTTTCAATGATCCATCGCGATCCAATCGCATATGGCGAAGACGCAGAGGAGTTTCGACCAGAGCGTATGCTTGATGAGGAGTTTGATCGCCGTAACAAAGAGTTCCCAAATTGCTGGAAGCCCTTTGGTAATGGCATGCGGGCTTGCATTGGAAGGCCGTTCGCATGGCAAGAAGCTCTCTTAGTACTGGCTATGCTCTTGCAGAACTTCAATTTCACAATGGAGGACGCATCATATCAGCTTCAGATCAAGCAAACGCTCACAATCAAGCCGAAGGGCTTCTACATGCGCGCACACCTAAGGAACCACGTTTCTGCTACAAGTCTTGAGCGGGCTCTGGCTTCCGCCACAATCGCTGAACCGTCTCCAAGTAACGGTGCTCCGGGAGTGAAGAAAGAGAGGGCAGCAAAAGGCAAGCCGATGGCAATTTACTATGGCTCGAATACCGGTACTTGCGAAGCCCTCGCTAGTAGACTCGCTAGTGATGCGGCGAACCATGGCTTCAGAGCTGATATTGTGGATACATTGGACGCTGCACGAGAGAACCTACCAACAGACAAGCCGATCGTGATTGTTACTGCATCCTACGAAGGGCAACCCGCTGATAACGCAGCGCATTTTGTCAACTGGGTGAGTAAATCTACATATAAATTTCATATAAGACACAGACTGATTTTGTGACTCTTTTAGGTCGGCACTCTCAAGGAAAAGGAGCTTCAAAATGTGAATTACTCTGTATTCGGTTGTGGCCACCGGGACTGGGCGAAGACGTTCCTCAAGATACCGAAGTACCTCAATAACACATTGGAGGAGCGCGGCGCTACGAAAATAGTGGAGATGGGCTCTACTGATGCAGCACAGGGTGACATTTTCACTGATTTTGAGACGTGGGAAGATCAGGTATTCTGGCCCGCCATGCGCGAGAAGTACGGTTCGACTGAGGCCGACGGTGAAGGTTCACTTGAGGCTACACTCGACGTTGAGATTTCCACGCCACGATCCTCAACCTTGCGTCAAGATGTTCGAGAGGCCCGAGTTGAGGAAGTTGAAGTTCTCTCGGGTTCGGGAGTCGCCGCAAAGCGGCACATCGAGATCAGCCTACCATCGGATATGACTTACTCTGCGGGTGATTACCTTGCCGTTCTTCCTCTCAACCCGAAAGAGAACATTCATCGTGCCATGAGATACTTCGGTCTGTCGTGGGACAGTATGCTCACCATGTCCTCGGCCGGGCCAACAACACTTCCTACAGATACACCCATCAGCGCGATCGATGTTTTCGGCGCTTATGTCGAGCTTGCTCAACCGGCTAGCAAACGAAATGTTCTTGCTCTTCTGGACGCAACGCACGACGAAAACACCAAGAAGGAACTGGCACGTCTTGCTGACGAAGCTTTCACCAATGAGATCACCGCAAAGCGTGTCTCTGTCCTCGATCTCCTCGAGCGATTCCCTTCTGTGCAGCTGCCACTTGGCGTATTTCTGAAGATGCAACCCCCCATGCGCGTTCGCCAGTACAGCATCTCATCGTCCCCGCTCTGGAATCCGAACAACGTAACTCTCACGTACTCAGTCGTCGACCAACCTGCATTGAGCGGTCAAGGGCGATATGTTGGCGTTGCTACTAATTACCTCTCCAATCTTGCTCCAGGTGATAAGTTGCATGTTAGCGTGCGTACGTCGCACCAAGCTTTCCATTTGCCAAAGGACTCGAAAGTGCCGGTCATTATGATTGCTGCTGGAACTGGTAAGTCATGTTCTAACACTGGATGAGCGTATGGAAGAATCTCGAAAGTATCCACGGTACTGACTTGATGCAGGTCTCGCACCGTTCCGCGGTTTCATCCAAGAACGCGCCGCTCAACTCGCAGCGGGTCGTTCCCTCGCGCCGGCGATCCTCTTCTACGGCTGCCATGCGCCCGACAGCGATCTGCTCTACGCTGACCTTCTCAAACGTTGGGAGCAACTCGGTGCAGTGTCGCTTCGCTACGCCTTTTCGCGCGCATCAGAACAGTCCGAAGGCTGCAAGCACGTTCAAGATCGACTTTACCATGACCGCGCCGATGTCGTTGATCTATTCGAAGCTGGGGCGAAGTTATTTGT
Source organism: Phoma sp. ATCC 74077 (assembly GCA_033682645.1). Classification (NCBI taxonomy): domain Eukaryota; kingdom Fungi; phylum Ascomycota; class Dothideomycetes; order Pleosporales; family Didymellaceae; genus Phoma; species Phoma sp. ATCC 74077. The sequence goes on from JAWDJC010000003.1 coordinate 835,907, forward strand.
TTGTGGCAGTAGGGAAGTGGGCGAGGGTGTTCAGGAGACGCTGATTAGAATGGCAAAGGAGATGAGTCAGCAGGTAAAAGGGAGAGAGGTGGACGATGCGAAGGCGAGGGAGTGGTTTGAGGGATTGCGGAATGAGAGGTACGTTGATACACTATGCATAGTGAGGATTGGGGCTAACGAAGACAGGTTCGCAACGGATGTGTTTGCATAAGCAAGCCAATCGGAGACGGAAACCACGACAGAAACGTACTTTCCAGGCTAGCTCCATCAAAAAAGGCTGTATCTTGTCAGCCTTGCACAAAATTCAACGAAAATCGAAGTCCCAGTACCTCGTCAAGAAGACTTCTTGAAATGAGATATGAAATTTAATTTTAGAGGTATCCAGTATATTGCACAATATTCAGGACATTGTCCATGTCAAGCAAATTCACACTTTTCCATGTGGAAACACTTCCTGAATTAACATTTATCCACATGTTCATCAACCCATTTTTCACACGCAGTTACAACACCAAGCCGTCCATATGAACACCTACACATTTGATATCCTGAACATAAGAAAGTCAACATGACAACCACACAGCCACCTTACAACGACGCGTCTAAGCCGACAAATGGCTTAGTACGTGTTGCAGTTGCCGTAACCCTTGTCGCATCCGACACCGCACGCCCACGGGTCGGTGGAGCACTTGCCGCTCGACTTGCAGCAGCACTCGACCTTCTCGCCGAAGGGGTTCTTGTAGCCGGCGCAGGTCTGTCCACCGTTTGCAGCTCCGCAGTTGCCGTCCTTGCTGACCTTGGGAGTAGGAGTAGGAGTGGCAGTGGAGGTCTTGCAGGGAGTGGAGCTGGGCTTCACGATGGTGGAGAAGGAGCTTGCGGGGTAGACTGGGACAGGAGTCGAGGTCTTGCAAGGGGTGGAGCTTGGCTTCACGGGCGAGGGGGAGCTAGCAGGATAGCCGACTGAGCTCTCGCTGGGCTTCACGGGGGAAGGTGAGCTGGCGGGGTAACCGACTGAGCTCTCGCTGGGCTTGACGGGAGAGGGAGAGCTGGCGGGGTAGCCAACCGTGCTGCCTGATGGGTAGCTGTCCTTGGAGACAGTGACAGGGGTGGAAGCAGGGTAGCCTCCGGTGGAAGAAGCATAGCTGGCGGAAACGGAAGTGGAGTCATGCTTGTCGGTCTCGGAGACGGAGCCTGATGGGTAGGCCGAAGAAGACTCGACAGTCGACGAAGGAGCAGCAGATGAGGTGGCATCATACTTGCTGGAGACGGAAGCAGACGAAGAGACCGAAGGGCAGTTACCATAGATTGGGTTGCACTTAGGGCCACAGTGGTCTGCGGTCGAGCCACACCATCCGTATTCAGAGCAGCATTCAGAGAGAACACCCTCAAGAGTCGAGAAGCCAACGCAAGTGTAGCCTTTCTCACCGCCGCAAGATCCGTCACGGGATTTCTCGCCGGAAGTGGTCGGGGTAGCAGATGGGGCAGAGGAGACGTGGCTGGCGGTGGAGCTGGCATCGACGGAAGAGCTAGAAACGACAGTGGAGCTGGCATGGACAGAAGACGAAGCGACCGAAGAGCTAACTTCGACCGAAGAGCTAACTTGTACCGAGGATGAAGCGGCAGCGCTGCTAGAAGAGGAAGCGCTCGAAACGACACTGCTAGAGACTGATCCAGCAGAACCGCACTTTCCAAAGCCCGGCTGGCATCCAGTCTGGCAGTGGTCTACTGAGTTTCCGCACCATCCGTATTGAGAGCAGCACTCGTTGGCGAGACCATCGATACCAATGAAGCCAATGCAAGACTGGCCGTTGCCAGAGGTACCGCAGCTGCCGTCAGTGGAGGTAGGGCCGGTAGGGGTAGGGACTGGTCCAGTAGAGGTCGCAGAGGCTGAAGGAGAAGCACTGGGTTGAGTTCCACACTTTCCGAAGCCCTGCTGGCAGCCGGTCTGGCAATGGTCGGCTGAGTTTCCGCACCAGCCGTACTGAGAACAGCACTCTCCAAAGAGTCCGTCGGGACCAACAAAGCCAATGCAAGATTGGCCATTGCCCGAAGAGCCGCAGCTACCATCAGTGGAGGTAGGGCCAGTAGGGGTGGCAGTGGGGCCGGTGGAAGTGCGGGTGGTGGAGCTGGGAGGAGCAGGAGTGGAATCACGGTACCAGTTGGCCTCGGGATCGTTCAAGCATTCACCCATGGTGACAGCGGTGAGGCCCTGGGAGTAGAGGTAATCGAGCATATAGGCGGTCAGGTTCACTGCGGTCAGCTCGTGGATATCGTGGGCAATCGAAAGCCTGTCACCGTCATAAGGAGGGACGTTGCGGGTATCGATACCATTCTTGAAGTTATCCTTTGCAACTTGGATCTTCTCGGGAGTGAGCTGATTGTAGTCTGTCCTCAATTAGCTCAGGTGTGACCTAATGGGTGCAAAGATCGTACCGTCGGTGTCCAAATCGAAGTAGGAGACAACATAACCAAGTTCTGAGAGAATGCTCTGGCAGTTGGCTTCGCAAGAAGAGTACGGTGGGCGCATGTAAGTAGGGTATTTGCCGAGGATGTTACGGATGGCCATTTCGTTCTTGACCATCTGGTCATAGACTTGCTCGGTAGAGATCGCGCTCAGATCCTGGTGAGACCAGGTGTGGGAGGCGACTTGATGACCCTCAGCGACCATTCGCTGGATTACACCAGACCAATTCTCATCAATGGCACCCTTGCCAATGTTGTTGCCAGTAATGAAGAAAGTTGCCTTAGCACCCTTGGCCTTGAAGAGATCGAGCACGCCCTCGGTATAGATGTATGGGCCATCATCGTAGGTAAGGGCAACAGTTCCAGGCCTGTTGCAGACATAAATGCCTTCACCACCATAAGGGATGTCGCCTAGCTGGGGACGAGGATCATTGCGAGTGGTTGCTCCAGCAGGTGTCTTGTTAGCGTCACAAGCTGGACCAAAGTCGATCAAGCAGTCGGGCGCCTGGCAATGCTCCTGGGTAGTACCACAGTATCCCTTAAATAAGATCAGCATGCTCCTTTCATGAAATCTCTAAACTAGATACTTACGGCAGGAGAGCAGCATTCGTCAGCCGGGCAGATCTGACCTGAACCGTCTGGACCACAGCGACCGTCAGTGCTCTGACGAGCATTGAGGCTCTTGTATGGCTGCGCATCACGAGCGGCCTCGTAAGCAGCAAAGGGGTTCCTAGCCCTCAATTGCCTTGGGAGACCGAAGACCTTTGGGGCTCCTTCAATTCCTCCATGAGCGGCGACGAGGGGCGCCACTAACGAGGCGGCAATAACGTCCGTGAAACGCATCTTTGGTGAATGTTGTATTATGCAGGGGTATTAATTAAATTCTTCTGTTCCGGAAACGAGGGTAGTGTTGATAGCGAGTGTGTGTATCGACGGAGTCGATTAATTAAGGTGTAATACGAATAAACGAATGACGGTCGCTTTGAACGTGCAAAGACGAGCAAGACGGGTGAAGGAGTGTTGAACTAAGGTAGTCGCTAATACTTATACCAACAATGCCATTGCAGGAGGATTGGGGCGAGACGTGGCGCACCTGTACGGAGTAATGGTGTCCCGCTAAGTTAGAGCAGTCATCACACTATTCTCAGCAGCCAAGAGCGCTGGTGTCGAGAAAGTTGCTGGAATACGAAGTGATAGTGGGGACAATACACGGCTACTGAGGAGGAATACGGCGCCTATCATGAGTCGTTCAAACATAACGCAGGCTTGCTTCCGGGGCCCCTAGTGTGACTTTGATGACCCGTTTGACCCGACAAACAGCGAAGGCTTGAACCATCAACGGCGCATGGGAATGTTATTCCACCATAGGCTTGGAAGGGGAGCAGGGCGGATCCCGTTTTGGTAAAGCCAAGTCGTTTTGGCTCTGGCGGACTAAAAATATCAACTGATAGCCCGGTTCCTGACAAGGTATCGTCGCGTAAGGACAAAGAGAGTGATGCCAAGCCCGCTTATGTAGGCTTGGCAGCGAGAAAACTGGGGTGTGGCCTGTCAGGGCTGAAAATGCCGGCGGGATGCCAATCACAAAGAGCGGCAGATAGTCAGCGCCAACGTCCGAGGATGGGAGAAGCGAATTGCTGTTCTGTGCCCCTGACGCCGTTTCCGATATCGAGACGGTGCTGATTGCCTTAAACTCAAACAAAAGGAGTCTGTGATCCGTATATGGTGTCGAGTCCGATGTCTCCCACTTGTTGTGGACGTGCTGCCAGGCATTGTCACGGCACATCGCTTCGCATCCTCGCATTCGCGACCAAGAACGTACATTCGCCAATCACATCCCACACCATCACACGTCGCGGGTAGAACACGAGGTCTGCCATACGAATCGCATCACTCCTGTCGATGCGTGTTTCCTGACTGCATGAGCGAGCTCCTTCCGTACAAAGGACATTCGATTGTAAGCGGAGCATCAACCCTCGGCCTCGGCCTAAAAATCTTCCATTGACGATGATTTGATGCTAATAGCCCCTTTTAGCCTTCATTTCCACATGGCTTCGCTTGGCACCCAGTGCCGAGTTCTCGCGAAAGTGGTGGCTTCCGCCGTCGATGTTTAGCCCGCCTTGAACAATAATGCCGAGGGCGGCAGCATCTTGCGAGACAAAGGTTGAGGTTGCAGATCGCAGTTCGTGCCGTGAAGACCGGCGTAACGCTTTTGAGGATCATCGCATGGTTAAATCAAACAGCAAACCTATCGTGGATCATGTCTTGACGATGCTGCGCAGGCTTGGCAAGATCGGGAAAAAAAAGTTCAAGGCGACCAAGCAGTAGTTGCTGGAGGGTGCTCGGATTTGAAGATGAATGTTTGGACAATTACATGTTCTAGTTCTACATCTGTCGATACGTGGGTCGGCTGACACTAGGCGTGCCTCTCGACAAGCTCTAGTTGATACGACGAAGTGGAAATTGAGGAAGGCAATAGAAAGTGGGTATCATTAAGAGTGCCGTTACATCGTTAAAAGAGAATGGTAGGTACGTCATAGCTCGCGTATCGCTCCCGACAGGAGTCCGTCCACATCTCGCTCTATTTCTTCAAGGTCCGCAGGAGAGGTGCTATCCTTGCCCGTTTGCTCAGCCCTACCCGGTATGATATCTTGCCCTTGTCGTTGGGTGAAAGATTGCCAGGTTTCGTCGATCTTTCTGGGGTTCGCGCGGCTATATTTGTGGGAGTCTTCTTCGGTGGTGACTTTACAATATGTGCTTGATCTTGACGGTTTTCAGACTCATGAATCTGCACTCCGTTCGATTGTACATCGAGCTGTAACTCTGCACATCCTCTTGGAGGAGGATCGAGGTTTGATTCGACTGACTGAACCTCATCATGCTCGTTCCTCTGTGTATTCACTACAGGAACTTCTGGTATTGTGCCGGCGGGAACAGCAGGATTCGCTACCTTCTTAGGCCGACCTCGACCTCTTTTCGTTTCTTGTTTGACCTGGGACACGATAAGACCTTCTAAGGGAGGTTCTGGTTCTGGCTGGTCTAAGGTAGTCTTTCTGCGCTTGGGCTTTTTACTTGAAGCCTCTCCTAAGCTAGCAATGTGTGTATTGCTAGTCCTGGGTGATTGCTTTGTTATTACCACCTGTACCTTTGTGCTCATATTCTGGACCGCATTGGGGGGCTCATCCGTTGTTGAGGATGTGGTGCCATCTTTCACAATATCTGTCTGGTTTTCGGTGGTTGTTGCCCTTGTCGCTTTGGCAACGTTCTGCACGCTTCCAGGATCGTGTCTGCAATACTCGCTCAGGCCATCCATAATCATTTTAATGGTGTCGCGGTCTATTGATGGGAGTTCGTGGCTTCCTTTCGACGCTGGCTTCTTTTTCGGTGTATCATGGGATGCGAGCTCATCTTCACCAATGCCATTTCTGACAAGCCATTCCACGGTCTGCGTGACGTCTCCGCTGTTCAGTTTGAGAGCTCCCTCTGTCGTGGAGGGTGTGAAGCCCATATCACAGATTTGTCGGATTTTCTCAGGTGTTGTGGTTGCAGTTGTACTACCAGTCGCGGATGTCGTCTTGCGCCTTTTGGATATCTTTTTGGCCTTCTCAGGCCTGACCGAGTAATCAACCGGCTGTTCAGTATTAATCTTGTGACATCTGGAGCGGCTAAGGCGTGGCTTGTACTCTTCCTTGGGAAGGCCAACGGCGACAAGATCATCGTCAGAGCTGGGAATCGAAATGACCTGGCTCTTCTTTGACCGAGGGGAGTTTCTGACCTCTTCTTCTTTGTTTTGATGCAACTTTGAGGATGCTGTTGGTGTCGCCTCTGAACGTCTAACATGTTTTCCTTCTTCATACGGCACAATGATTCCATCGGGACAGACGTTGTTGTAGTGTGATTCGATCTGCAGAGGGCTACCTTGTAGATGAATCAATGAGCCCGGCCTATCCCATTGCGAATTGACAGGCCCACGTTCCTTCTGGGGTGTTTCAAGAGGATCAGTTCTTGTAACATGCAAAGCAGCATGCTCCTGATTCTTTGATTCCTGCTGTTCACTAGTATTCGAGGGCGGAAATATCATATCTGATAGTGGTACTGAGGGCTCTTGTGGAAAACGATAATGTGGGATGTCAGTCCCAGAGTTTCCTAGCATCGTCGGAGCCGTGACCGCCTCCAGCACTCTTTGTTGAGTGAGGGTGGCATTCGGTACGGTGCTGGATGGCTCAGGGAACAGCATCATCGGATCGCGATGAATATAACTGTCGCGCATAGTGCCTTCCATGCTCAGAGCTGCTCGATTGGACGATGCACTCTCGCCTGTCGCAGCGTTGATAAAATGGTCGTCAACCGAACCGATGGACGCACCGCTGAAAGCAGATCGGGATCGCTTGCTGTAAGTGATAGGACCGTCCCTTTTCGAATCTACAGTATCTGGCGATTTGCGCGGATTGGCATCAGCTAACGTTTTCCTCCTCTTGCTTGGATGCTCAGGTAGCGACACTGACGATTGCGGCTCATTTTGACTCGCTTGAGATTGAAGATGGGCACGGTGTGCTTGCTCAATTGCTCTTTTCAACGATTCTGAGGTCACATAATTCAATTATCGAATGCAAGGAAGAGATTGGTGACTACACCTACCAGTTGAGCCCGTGTCACGTTGGGGGGTGCCGTTGGTGAGCGGCTGCTCAGGCGCGTCCGGTCGTCTCGTGGGTGAGACCTCGACCTCAAGGTCATCGTCGAACTCATCGTCGGAGTCCTGGATCACCCGCATCTTCGCACTTCATAGCGAGAAGGACAGTCGTCCTAGAAGCTCTGAGATGAAGTTGCTCCGCTGGGCGTGTTCTTTCCTTCAATTCGATGTCGCGTCGCGTAATCACGAGATCGCGGCTGCCTTACCGCTTTCGGCTGGCACGATCTACAACTTTCGCGCAGCCATTACGCTCCACCTCATCTCTCAACCACGAGCATTTTATGAACTATGGACAAATTTGCACCCAATACTCATGACCGGTCTAACGAGACGTCGTCGAACTCCCGCTTTACCTCGCAGGCATCGACCGCAGAAGATGTGCTTAAGGCGCACACTGTTGGTCTGGTAAACCTCAATGACTATCGCAAGCGACGCGCAGAAGCTCTCGATCGGAAGGAGCGAGGTGACTCTACCGTCAGCTCAGGCGCTAGCACACCACTAGACGGGTATGAATCACGGTACAACTGCATTCACATCGCAAGCTAATTTACCAAGTACAGGGCATCGACGCCCAAACTCGTCTTTAAGAAGAAGCGCAAGGTAGCCGGCAAAGGCAAGCTGTCCTTTGGCGTAGAGGAAGATGAAGAAACCAACTCGAATGTGTCGAAAGCTTCTACCCCACGCGAAAGCACTCCAGCCGATTCGTCCACCCTCAATTCAGAAGCAGGAGAGAAAGTCGTTAAGAAGAAGCTTGGCGCAAGCTCGAATATCGGTCTCAAGCCTCGTGTCATGACTAAGACTGCATTACAGCGGGAAGCGCAGCAGGCAGAGCTTGCGCGGCAGGATTTCCTAGTTATGCGCGAGGCTGTCAAGGCGACTGAGGTCGTGATACCATTCGTCTTCTACGATGGGACCAACGTTCCAGGCGGTCGTTGCAGAATAAAGAAGGGCGAACAGATATGGCTATTCCTCGATAAAGCCAGGAAAGTGGGTGCCGAGCTGGGTGTAGGCGGCGACAAGAGTCGAAGCGATTGGGCTCGGGTCAGTGTTGATGACCTCATGCTCGTCCGAGGAGAAGTCATCATACCGCATGTAAGGCGACGTGCGCAAATACTCTTCAGTGACTGACGTATATTGCAGCATTATGAAATCTATCACTTCCTCTTCAACAGGGTGACTGGGTTCAATGGCCCTCTATTCGACTATTCTGCGCAACCCACCAAGGCCACTCCAGCCCCAGCAGATGCTGAAGCGGATGAAGACCCCGCTAGCTACGATCCGCTGAATCAATCACGGAAGAACAAGAACAAGAACAAAGAATCATCGATACCGGATGACGAGCTTGAGGGATTCACAGACGACGCCGCTACAACTAAGGTCGTGGACAGACGGTGGTACGAGCGAAACAAGCACATATTTCCTGCAAGCGCTTGGGCGGAATATGCTCCCGATAAGGACTTGTCGAAGCTTCAGCGGAAGGACACTGAGGGCAATGCATTCTTCTTTGCCTAGGCTTTCAAGCCTTGATATGTTAAAATAGGGTTCTAGACTGGACGTTCAGATAGCGATATGGTGTTAAAGGCGTCGCCGAATCATGGCCTCAGCGAGCTGTACCTTCTTCGGGGAGCTCCCAGCGAGAGCTTCACCATAGAAGAGTAGCCTATGCAGCGTATTCTGCAGAGTAGAGCAAAACAGGAAATGAATGTCGTGGAGCTATCCGCGGGAGATGATCGCAGCCCGGTAGCCAATGTCAAGCTAACCCGACCATCCACACTAGAGTACTGCATGATATTCAGGGTCTGCAGCGGTGTGACCCTGGCTAAAGCCTCTATCGTCGGCCGTCCAACGGGTTACTGCCACTTCACAAGCGACATGTAGGAAGCCAGCCGTGGCAAGCTGTCGCGTGCACACCTGCCTTTGCTGGGCCACTGTCAACGGCGTCATGGGACGGGATGGCCACGCTTTGTGGGGCGCTATGAGCGCTGCGAGGCATCGCCTCTTACACCTGACTGACAGTTCTCCACGCCAAGGCTCCATAAAAAGCATGCTCTCTCGCTAAAAGACGCGCTGCAAAGCTGATGAGGGCGGATGCGTTGCGCCGCCGTGATCCGCCGGACAAGAGGTACGGTACGCACGATGCAGAGCACGATGCAAAAAAGTGTGCAAGGATTCGCCGACGGACCGAAGCTTCTCAAGCTTTGACAAAGCTTGAAAAAAGCTGGTATATAACCTGAAGCCTCTACCGGCGTTCGATGAACGGTCAAAGCGGCTCTGTCGTCATTAGCTTCTCGCGACGCACCAACCACCACCACCCCGTCCCTTGACATCGATAACTCCAGACCTCCATCAGCACTGACAAGCGACCACTCCGCTCCAGTGTGCTTCCCCCTTGCCTACAGCTGCAGCTTTCCCTCCATATGACAGACTGTTTAACCATGCTGCAGGCGCGCTTTATTCGGGCCCTGTCTCATCCAATGAGAATGGACGACTGGAGCACACGCTGAAAGAGTTGACCTCATCGCGTTGATTGGGCTGGTCGCATGGAATCTATGCTTTCACCCGTCAATCTCTCGCACGATATATCCCTTTGCTTTTTGCGCATACGTCCGTGCAAGGTGCATTGAGCAAACCGCCCTGGAGCTACTCTAGAAGCTCCCAGAAGCCTAGTATCCATCTTGCGTTCGGCGAAAGCATCTCCACCAACGGCTGTGCGACATGAAGTTTGGGCACAACTTACCGAGGAACCAAGTCCCAGAGTGGGCGTCGTCGTACATCAACTACAAAGGCCTGAAGAAGCTTATCAAGACCGCCGCTGAAGCTTCCAAAAATGGCTCAGATCTGGATCTAGCAGGTAAGCTTTAATGAACCTTGTACCCGTACGCTGGGCATGAAAGAACGCTCAAGCATGTCGAACTTGCTCATTCATGTTCTGCTATAAGCTTGCAGAGCTTGTATGCTCATGTCCAAGCGGAACTCGATATATACCATAGGCACATATCCTAATACGACCATTTAGAGTTCTTCTTCTCCCTCGATCGCAACCTCGAAGACGTCGATAGCTTCTACAACAAGAAATACTCAGAATGCGCTCGACGGCTAAGGCTCCTACATGGCCGCTATGGACGGGTTGCACAAGTACCAGAGGGCATCGATAAAGATGAGGCACAAGACTTGATGGGCGCGCTGCTCGAGCTGCGTAGTCAAATGCGGAAGCTGCAATGGTATGGAGAGGTCAATCGTCGAGGATTCATCAAAATCACGAAGAAACTCGACAAAAAGATACAGACGGTGTGCCTACAGGAGCGCTACTTGACCTCCAAAGTCAATCCAAAACCGTTCGCACACAATCTGCCTCTGAATCAGGACATGAAGGCAGTGAATGAGTGGCTTTCGGGCCTAGGTGACGTCAAAACCTTCGACGACAGTGGTTCTACACATTCTACAGCATCTCTAGGTAGAGTCCCGGGTCGTTCGCTGCATCTCCCTTCCGGTCTTCTAGACGCTGTGGATCTCGCAATACGCGGCGACAAGGTCGACGATCTCAGCCAACACCTTGATGAAGCTTCCGCAAGCAATGGACTAGCCAGCTCTTCGTACCAGCAGATACTCCTGAATTTTCTGCAACGCGCCATATCATGTCGAGCTAGGCTATGCATAGATAGGCTGTTGCAGGACATCGAAAGCCTTGATGAGGAGGACGACATCAACAAGCGTAACTGCATACATCGTTTGGTCATTAACATTGGCCGTTCGAAGAGCGGTGAAACGCTTGGAGCTGAAGGAGCACTGCTGCAAAGTTCTGGAGAAGCACGTAACTTCATAATCCCTGCTACCGATCCAAATCGCCAACCTCGACCATGCACGACGACAGAGGAAGAGTCAACAAAGCTGTTGAGTGCAAACGATGATTCAGTGCGTCTGCTCATATATCTACTGGATAAACTGCGGCCAAAACAACGTGCGGCGCTTCAATCCCGCGATTCCTACAAACGTTTACCATTGCATTACGCTGCCCAATACGGCTTTGTTGTCATTTGTCAGGTCGTCATCAAGCATATGCAAGACTGGGGCCAATTTGATGTCTCCCAGGGTATCGACTCATCAGATTGGCAAGATGACGAAGGCTATGCTCCCCTTCATCTGAGCGTAGTTGGAGGCCACCCACTCACAACAAAGGCTCTTTTGGAGGCGGAGAACTGGCGAGGTTCAAGCGAGGAGAAGCTTACATCGAGGAAGACCATCTCTCAGTCTGGAGCAGCACTGGCTCTTGCGACGCGGTCAAACTTCGTGTCTATCGTCAAGCTTTTAGTCGAGGCGGGCGTGAACGTTAATTATCAGGATGAAGGAGGTGAGACAGCTCTCCATATGGCCGCACGCTATGGCTACGACGAGTGCGCCAAAGTCTTACTGGAGAGCTCCCGCACCAACAGGACAGAAGTAGACATTCCCGAGAGCACATTCGCGTGGACTCCACTATTCATCGCATGTGTCGATAACCACCTCTCGATTGTCGAGATCCTGGCTGCAGCTGGAGCAGATCTGCAACGGTGCGACAACTCTGGTTGGACGGCTAAGGAGCATGCCGCACTTCGAGGACATATGAACATCGCAGCCAGGCTCGCTGAGCTAGCCCCCATAACAGGCTCGCCACGCGCAGCACCTACCGGCACGAGAATCGCTCGAGCTGGCTCCCCTCCACAATCGTCGCTTGACGAACGTAGATCCAAGAACCTGAACCGTGAGAACGTAAACACTTTGCAGAAAATCCCAGAGCCCGTTAAGACTTTTGGTCATCGCTATCTTCAGAGGGAAACGATGGTCTTGGTCAGCCTTGGGTCTATGGACATCAGAAAGGACATATCAGCTGTCAAACTCGATGATATTCCCCTTGCTGATGCGCATGCAACCCAGCTCGATACTGCTTTATCAGTAGTTGTGTCGGCTTCTGGTGCTAACGGTGAACCTACGGTCATTGACCTACCGGTGCAGGAAAACATCGCCACTGAGCCCATAACATTTATGACCACTGATGTCAGTAGAGTCAAACTTCTATTTGACATTGTCCCAACGTATGCAGGGTCGCATGATCGCGTTGTAGGGCGAGCTGTGGCCCTACTGTCCACTATCAAGACTAGCATTGGCTCCAAGCGCATCTCTCTCCAAGGCGATATGAAGGTGCCAATCGTGGCAGCTTCCACTTTGGACGTTATTGGTGCGGTCAATTTCAACTTCCTGATCATAACGCCTTTCGAGCATCCGAACATGTCCGTTACCGAGCAGCATACCTACTGGAAGAAGATGGCGTCAACTATGGTTATTGGACATCGCGGCCTCGGCAAGAACACGGCCTCTCGGACATCCTTACAATTGGGCGAAAACACTATCCAGTCCTTCATCTCCGCCGCCAATCTGGGAGCAGAGTATGTCGAGTTCGACGTACAGTTAACCAAAGATCTCGTGCCTGTTATCTACCACGACTTCCTAGTCAGCGAAACCGGCATCGACGCACCAGTACACACACTCACCTTGGACCAATTCCTGCATATCGGTGAAGGCCAGAAGCCGCGACAGTCTCGTGCGAGTTCTCCAGAGACCTTGCCTGCTGCCAACGGTACCAACGGCACGGATGACCGCCCAAATCCGAGAAGACTACGATCGTACTCCGTAGACAATTCCACGCAGCGCAACATTCACATGGATCGTCAGCTGGAGCTTACAGAGCGGATGAAGTACACTCGAGACTTCAAGAAAAAAGGATTCAAGGGCAACAACCGCGGCACTTCGATTCAATCGTCCTTCACCACGCTCGAGATGATGTTCAACCAACTACCAGATTCAGTAGGCTTCAACATCGAAATGAAATACCCCATGCTTCACGAGTCTGAAGAAGAAGAAATGGACCAGTACGCTGTCGAACTGAACTCCTTTGTCGACACCGTTCTACAGAAAGTGTACGACAAGATGGGAGGACGAAACGTCATCTTCTCGTCTTTTAATCCTGATGTCTGCCTTATGCTGTCATTCAAACAGCCCTCCATTCCAGTCCTATTCCTCACCGATGCGGGTACGTCACCCGTGGGAGACGTGCGCGCTTCGAGTCTCCAAGAGGCGATCCGTTTTGCAAGCCGCTGGAATCTGCTCGGTGTCGTGAGTGCCGCGGAGCCACTTGTCATGTGTCCGAGATTAGTCAAGGTGGTCAAGGAGAGCGGGTTAGTTTGTGTCAGTTACGGAACATTGAATAATGATCCTAAAAACGTCATGGTAAGCGGCATCCGCTACACTCTCCTTATTTATTTTTTCTTAAGAATCACCGCTGATCTATCGCATAGCTGCAACGAAACGAAGGCATCGACGCCGTCATCGTGGACAGCGTCCTCAAAGTCCGCCAAGGCCTTCAGGCTCCGAATCAAGATTTGCTCAATGGTCGCACGAATGGCGCGACACTCGTTGTACCCTCTACTTCCGTGCCCACAATCAATGAAGCGAGCGAGGTGATGCAGGGTAAACAGTCAAATGGACGCGTGAACGGCACATCAAAGCCGATGTCGACGGCATGATTTTACAGATGTGAGGATTTGGATGAGCAGCATATTGGAAGCTAAGGACTCGGCGTGCGGCGTAAAGGGTGGTATAAGCCCGCCTTCAACAGGCACGGTTGATTTAAAACTAGAATAGGCCTGCAAGAAGGATACATGATGGCGAAAAGTTAGCTTAGAGGCGAATCATACAGATGGTTATTACAAGTCGTGATGTGCATATTCATATAGCGATGAGCAAAGGCAAGCGCTTCTTTGGTCATACATTCATTCATTTACTCAAGCTGTCCCAACTAATGCGCTGCAAGCTGGTATGCAGGAAAATCAGGTCATGGCTCCTATTCTATATCTCCATCAAGGCATCGAAGGGAGACGATCATCCCACGTATCAATCCGGCCCATCTACACATACTCCCTCTCCGCACAGCTCTGAATCATGCCCTTCGCAGTCGCCTCATACTCAACCAACTCGACCTTCCCATCCTTCTCCACCGTATTCGCCTGCACAAAGACCTTCCTAGGCGTCTTCTTCTTCAGCACCGCCGGCCTCACGAGGTTCTCATAGAACGGCTCAACATCAGTAATCTCATCGTACATTTTCTTCGCAGCCTTGACATCCGCGGTAGCCTTGTAAATGTGCAGCTTCTGAAGGTAATCATCGACAGCAGGACGGCCCAGATCGAGGATACGATCGCGCTCAAGGCGGATGGTAAGGTCGGAGAGATCTTCTTTCTCCCACTCGAGTTGGCAGAACTCGACGCCTGCGTTGAGGAAAGTGCGGAGGATGGAGAAACGGGCTTGCATGTGCGCTTGGCCCCATTTTCTGCTCTTGGGGTCCCAGAATTCCAGCGCGGCAATGCCTGCGCGCGCCATTTGGAGGTAGGCTGTGAAGAGCACGTCGCCTGCCTCACTGTTTATGTCGACGGTGCCATCGCCGAAGCCGAAGAGTTGGAGGATAGGAAACTCGCAGGATAGGGCCATGGCTACGCATTCTGCGCGGCATTCCTCGTACGAGGCGGCGATGGTGCCGAACGTTGAGCCCCATGTCTGGCCAGGCTTGTACCAGGTCGTGATAGGCTTGCCGGACAGTGGCGAGATTGGCGGGTTCTCTTTGTCGAAGTTGAAGACGTTGGGTTCGGTTTCTTGGAGAAGTTTGCCACAGCCGTGGCCGAGGAGCTCGTGTAGACCAACCTGCACTTCGAAGGCGGGATCGCGGTACTTCTGATACGTGGCGAGGTCCTTGTCTTTGATGAAGGGAATAGCTTCGTTTGGTGCTTTGGCGGAGAGGATGTTGCCGAGGGAGACATTCTTGAAGCCAAAGTTTTGTCGAATGTCATCGTAGTTGGGGATGTTGATACCAGCAGGTATGCTGTTTGGTGTTATTAGAGGAGTATAGAAGAGGGAGACACATCAGACACTTACCCACTTCCAGCGAATGTGAGTACCTCCAGAGAGGTGAAGTCGGGGCTGAGAAACTTATCCTTTTCAAATGTCTTATCCCAGGGCAACAATGGAATGTACTTTGGCGCTGTTTCTACAAGCTTTCCGAAAGCTCTCGTCCGCTCCTTGTTCACCATGGCGACAAAGCCCTCCCACTCGCCGCGAATGCCGTGTGGATCGCGGTATGTCTCGATGAATCCGATATCTGACTCAACTTCCGGCCCCTTATCCTGAACCCAAGCCATTTGGCTCTTCTTGAAAGCCTGCAACGAGCCAGTCCTAAAGGATTTCGTATACTGTTCCATCATTTCGACTTCGTGGTCATTCGCAGCATACTTCTTCGCTTCCTCAATATGGCGGGAAATAGTGTCCATCTCTTTTGAGTAATCACCGAAAACGAGTTTGACCTTCTTGCCGTCGTCTAGTGTCCATTCGCTCTCCTTCAGGTCCCGCTGTTCCGATGATGGGTTGTCCAGAGCTGAAGCAATCAGAACCTCGTAGCCATCACTCGTCTTCCTGACTCTGGTGTTCTCTGGCAGTAGACCTTTACTTTCGAGGAAGTCGCTTACAATCGCAATCTCCTCCTTTGTGATATTTGGGCTGTCGGGGTAATACGTCGATACATGCCCTGAGCCCGGGTAGCCCAAGTGCAACTTCGCTACATCATTCCCAGCGTATATGGCATCTTTAAACTTGTCGTATAGGCCTAGGGCCTCTTTAGACACAGTTGCCAGGGCCTTCAGCTGGCGAGGCTCCAGCCGCGGTACGAACTTGGAGTCTCCGAACGACTTGTAGTTGCCATTATTGCCCAGGAACTGCGCGGCATAGTCGAGATATGCGTCGACCTCCTCCTGGGAAAGACCTGCTTCTTTGGCGAGCGCCGAATAGTCGCCATTGCTGTGTTTGTGAAGCGCTACTATGAAGTCGTAGATGTGTTCAGATTCAGGCGAGACCTGGCGTAGAATGATGCGAGTGCCCGCGAAGCAGGCTCTGGAGTAAGTGTTAGTAGGTGGGCAGCTAGAAGGAACAGAGACGGTTTTACATGGAGATGTGGTGGGCATAGAGCTTCTCCTTGTCTGTCAGCGCATCGAAGTGAGGCTTGATTGCGAGGGGGACGATGGTTGGGGGGCTGTCAGCCAAGTATTGCTTGAGCGTCTCGGAATCTATGCTCGCAGTCATGTTGGCTGTAGTTGGGGAATTAAGTTGCTATGGAGAAAGGGGAAGGATGATCAAGGCAGCTACTTGGTACAGCTAGAGCTGGAGCTTGCGGAGGACAGTACGCGCGGGGTAGCACTGCCCACCCCTGCCCCTCATCTCATCTCATGTGTGTGCGAGCGCAGCCTTGACGTACTTTACACCATTGAACTTTTCTTGATAGCACAACATTTCGGATCCACTACTTTGGATTCATACTTCGACTTTCTCACTTACTGGGAAGAATTACTGTATCTCTTTCTACTGACTAGATCAATTGCATGAATCTGAACGCCCTGAATGCATTAATTTGCACAGATCAAAGAAGCAAGAGGCAACGCAGGTTGACGGAGACCATGGGTATGGGTATCATATTTTGAACTAGAAACTCGCAGTCGTAAGCTGCAGCAGTAACATGACGGTCGCTTCAGATGCAATTTCGATATCATGGGTCTTCAAAACCCAACGGCCATTGACACAAATCCAACAAAGACCAACAACCCCCAGGATACACTCATATCAACAGCAGCGCTATTCGAGCTGACAACCTCGGGCGTACCCACTTGCTTGACACCATCAATCTTGCAGACAGTCTCGCAGCCCGTCGCGGCCCTCTTCCTTCCAAATAATGAACTTGCAATATCCCTCTTGTCCTCACTCTTGCCTCCATTGTACGGTCCGCTGGTGTTGAAAGTCATCTCGATCCACTGAATTTGGAACTCGGCAGAGTTGTCAACGTCCATATTTCCACTCCACTCGCCACCGTCGCTCCACATGTTGAGAACCAAGTAGCTGGGTTTGCGGGGAACAGAGTATGTGTTGGCGGCGACTTGCTTGTCGTTGAGGTACCAGTAGCTGTTCTTCGGGAGCCAGTCGATACGATGTGTTTGCCAGTCGTCCCAGCGGGGAAGATCAGTGGGTCCGACAGACGCGGCCTGGATTTCGTTGCCTTCCTTGTCAACGGCAGGCTGATTAGTGTACCTGATCTGATCGGTAGGGTCGTCGGTAAGAATCTCAATGTCGGACTCGTTGGTGTCGTCGTAGAATGTGAAGAAGCCAGCAACGGCGCCCTTGTCTCCCTTGACACGTCCGTACATCCTCATTGAGACATGCATGAGGTTCTTCTGCTGATTCTCGACTTCACCGGCCGTTTGATATTCCTCCTGACGCGAGGTGCGGAGCGTGAGGAACGAGACGTCGTCCTCTGATCCAAGGTAGATGTTGGCGAATGAGTTGTTCATGGGAACAGGGAAATCGTCCGTGGCTGGCTTGCTCCAGTTCTGGACGCCCCAATCTGTATTCCAAGCATCACTTTCGAATAGACTTGGCTGCCAAAAGGGCTCAAGACCAGCTGTTTCTGTATTGTTTACTAGCGGTGGAGCGTCGGTCATAGCATCTGGAAGGTTCCGAAAATCGTAGAAGCGATAGTATTGGAAGTATTCCGGTGTCTGGGAATCGGCACCGGACTGGACAACATAGCAGCTGCAGTCTGCATTGTTGTCCTTAGGGACCTCGCTATTTGTGGTGGTGTAGGCACTGGCAGCGAAAGCGGGTTGGAGAAGTGCCGTAAGAGGTAGGAGCAGGGCTCCAAGCGGCGGAAGGTACGACATGGTGGTATTCAAGCGCTTGCTCACTCGCTAGATATGGGGAAAACGTAGAGACGGACAAATTAAGTAATTAGACAACAAGAATTTGTAGAAGAAGTAGATGATCGACGGCTAGTAGTAAATGAAAACGAAAAGCGAGTGTCACCTAGCCATGAAGCAAAAGACAGAATGGGCAGACCAGCACTGTAGGACGGGGACTGAGAGGCTGTCCAAGACAGGAAAACGTGGGATGAGTAGACTCATATAGTGGTGCAGTAAGCCACAGCCCGCTTGTACGGCATCCAGACGTGCTGCGCGGAAGAGGCGTGCGCTTTTACAAACGGAATCTTCCTCTAGCTTGACGTCCACAAAGGCGCTGTTCGTGTTTCGTGTCTCTCCAGCGTAAGCCCAGCGCGCCAGCTCTCCAGCTTTTCGCGGGCATAGCCACAACGAGTCTGGACCTCGGGCTCCTACAGGGCTGGCGGGTGACGATCTACCCCCTGGCTTACCTGCATCGGGGCACTAGGGGGTATAGCGTGATTTGCGCGGGACCGTCGGCGTATCGCCAAGGTGGCTTTGCAAACCTCACCATTGAAATGCACGGCTAGCTGGCTGGGTTGAGGCCATTTGTCAACAAACTCTATTGAGCCCCGACCAAAGCAGATGCAATACGAGCGTCGAAGCATTCCGGTGAGCTTGGAGATGCTTGTGGTGAGGAGAAACACGTCGTCGTGGTGGAGATGAGGAGACGCAATGATGCAGGGGGTCGGCACCAGCCACAGCACATGCGGCGGACCAATGCAACTAAGGACCAAAATAGCCAGGCCAATATTCGTTAACTGCACGCCAGTGACAAAGGGTTGATGAGACGAGCACATTTCGTGATGGCTAGTAGACTGCAGTCCTCTGTTTCTCGTATTCTTTCGCTGCCTGCGGCTGAAGTTGCTGGCAATCGGAGGGTGTAGAGAGCGAGATGTAGGAGCGATGAACTGCCTTCATGCATGTCTGTCAATCTCTTAAGTCACAGGATGATGGACGACAGCTTGCAAATGTCATCACGTCCCTCAAATCCTTCATCGTCCTGCACGTTCACATATAATTGCCGATCTTACCGGCTTATGAGCATAAGTCATACCTGCGTGGTCGAAACGTGTACGCCACGACTTGGCAGCTGAGGGGAGTGCTACGCTGCGACGACGAACAATGTGGATGCCAATTAGCGTTGTCACGGGCTTTGGACCCTTGCTTGCGACATCTCTAGCAAACTCATCTTCGCTCACATACGTTTCCACTTGTATGAGTCCCAAAGACTTAGACGCCCTCATTTTACATGTAATGAGACTCACAATAACCAACCAGTGGCTAACATGCGAGCTAACGTATTCATACATTGGGCTACCTACAACGCGTCAATGTAATATCGTACAGCAGTCATCATGCAATCCTTATCCATTCCATCCCTGGGTATTCATTTCTCCTCTTCGTAAGAATGCTTGTGCTCCAGCATATACACGCCGACTCAACAGAATTGTCGCCTCTCCATCCACCGCCTATAGAACATGTAACTACCTGCCATACAACTCCTGACCGATTGTAGTGTTCTTCGTAATGCCTTTCATCTCAACCTCCTCTAGCTTGTCTACATGATAAACTTAACCAACCTTTCTATTTCATAGGAAGTACTCTCCTCGGCCACCTCGACCAGCCGGGACAGCGCGTCTGTGATCGGGAACAGCAGAGAAAATCTGGAACTCAGGCTTCAAGTCTTCGCCGAGGTTCATGATGGAAGCTACATTACCGCATCGATAACAGTAGTTTGGTGCAGACCAGACGGTGACCACGTCCTTGTCCTTGAAATGGTACTTGTAGCCTTCGTTGACCAATTGATGGGCTCGCGCAATAAGCTGTAGACCATTTACGTGGTTGAACTATGCGAGGATTAGCATATATGAATGAGACAAGGAAGTGCTAACATGTACCTCGGAAGACACCTTATCTCCGAACAACCAACCGGCACCTCGAGGCGAAACAGCCCATGTATCGACATCCTCAGGATCACTCCATACTAGATCGCAGAAGGCTCCTTCGTGCGGAATCTCCTGGGCTCGCGCAACGACGCGAATCTGGTCTAGCGTGCGAATCTCAGGACTTAAGCCACCATGTACACAGAGCACCTTTCCATCTACAATGGCGGCCAGGGCGAGGAAGTCGAAGACTTGACAACAAGCTTTCCACACTGATGCGTTGCCGTACTTTGTTTGGCACTCTTCGTAAAATCCATAAACTTGGGTGATTTGTCTCGATTCGTGATTTCCGCGTACTAGGGTAACGCGATCTGGGAATCTAGCTTGGTCAGTCTTACAGCGCCCTGGGCAATGAGTTAATGGGACTTACTTTGCCTTCAAACACATGAGTAGGGTGAAGGTCTCTAAGCTAAAGTAGCCTCGGTCTACAAAATCGCCCAAGAAGACAAAGTTTTGCTGCCCATTGCCACCCACAGTATTCTTAGTTGAGCCGGCGTCCGAGGCTGACCCAATACTCCGTCTATCTTGAACGCTTCTGCTGCGCCCGCGCTCTTCCTCCTCTTCGTCTCCCCCATCATCCTCACCATCACCCCCAGGAGGACTGACTGGCCCTGTGTAGT
Organism: Phoma sp. ATCC 74077; assembly: GCA_033682645.1. Lineage (NCBI taxonomy): Eukaryota > Fungi > Ascomycota > Dothideomycetes > Pleosporales > Didymellaceae > Phoma > Phoma sp. ATCC 74077. Next base: position 856,457 of record JAWDJC010000003.1, read on the forward strand.
TGGGGTCACGCTGGAATCTGCGCTTCATCTTGCGCTTGACCTTGGGATCTGTTATGCTTGAGGGAGGCTCGAGGTCTGCTGGGTTGATGGTGCTTGGTATTGTGACAGGCGGAGATAAAGGTGCAGTAGGGGCATCGCTGGGCATTCCTCCCGCGACACGGAAGAGCTCCAGAAGGTCGTAGAACTGGCCGTGGATGTCGCCACATACTGTGACAGGTGTTCGGACAGGTTGTATGTTGGATTCTGGTAGCACAATGTTAAAAGATAGCTCTCTTCACAGCACTTGAAGCTCCGCTTCGGATGATTGATAATCGTGCCTCCAGCATCATCCCACGCTCGACATGGCTAGCCCTCATATTCTTGGGAGAAAGAAACCCACCTTCCATTAGACACTCCTTCACAATCTCACAGAGGCGCTTCATATCAGCTTCGGGCAGGTACTTGCACTGCTTTGCTTGTTCCAACCATTCATCGGGCCCGGCACCTTTCGCGAGGCGTGCTGGCCCCGGCTGCGGGACATGATTTTCTTTCGCCATGGTTCCAGTGTGTGTCTATGGTCGCGGCGGTAAGGAAAGACTTGGATTCGGGGTGGGCAGCACTACAAGGGCAGCAATGGCCGAGAAAAGGCAGTCGGTCGTGTGACGGTGGGGGTGCTGAGGCGTGACGTTGCGGTACTCTTGGGTATCATGGGTCGCTGGCGCTGGTAGAGAAAGAACAATATGATCAGCGAGGGAGAAATGGCGCTGTAAGCAGCGCTGGCAAGCGAATATGCACGATGTGTTGGGATGGGAGAGGCGTAGAGTTGAGTAGTAGTGAGGTTCGTGTGGGGCGGCGGCGGCTGCATGGCCTCGGCGCTTGCCGGACAAGGGTTGTCCTTCACTCTTGCATCCCACCAGCGCGCCTTCCAGCTGCGTCATTGCCCGCTTCCGATAATCTCTTGGCTCCTGCTCCCTCGACGCGCTCTCGGAGAAGTCGCGCTGCTGGAGACTGCCCTTTGCACTGTTCCTGCCCTCCGACTGCAGCCAATGTGCATTCATACAAATCGCCCCTCTCCCCTCTTCCCTCTCCGACTCTCCCTCACCTCGATCCTCTAGACCTGGGTCCAAGATTCACAGGGACCTAGACGGCGATAGCGAACACCCTCAATCGCTCCTCTACTCGAAGACTGTGCCTCCAACAACCCAGCGTTCCCATCACCTCATCACACCGACACATACGCGGTAATGGCACCTCCCGCTGGCGTCAACGGAATCCTGCCCGTCACAGTCCTCCAGAAGAGTACCCCTACACAGGCGCCCCGCGGTCCCAAACCTGCCCAGCCACGCTTGAAGCTCATCTGCCGGCGACTGCCCCCCGGCTTGACTAAGGCAGAGTTTGAGGCTATCCTGGGAGACGAGTGGAAGCTTGGAGCTGGAAAGATCGACTGGATCAATTACAGGAAGGGCAACATCTCCACAGAGCATGTCCCTCCTTACACAAGACGCCGCCATACTCATGCTAACTCCGCCGTAGTGCAGCCAAACCCTCGCGGCCGGCTCGTGCATACCTACATGTTACCAAGCAGGAGCATGTGAAGGTCCTCGGCGACCTAGTCCGCGCCTCCACGTTCCACGACGCCGCAAAGTCATGGCAGGATGGCGCCCTTGTCGGTCCTCCTACGCTCGAGTACGCTCCTTACCCGAAGATGCCGGGTGGACGCCGCAGAAACGACAACCGACAGGGCACCATCGACCAGGACCAGGAGTTCAAGGACTTCCTCGAAAGCCTGACGAATCCCATCACGAAGCCTGCTGCCCCGGAGACTGAAGCAAACAAGGAGAAGGTTAAGACGACACCCCTGATCGAAGCGCTTCGGGAGAAGAAGGCGAACAGGGACAAGCCGAATACAAAGGGGAGCAGACATGCGCGTGGAGAGGGCAAAGAAGATGCCGCGGATCGCGCTGAGAAGAAGATAATGTCCAAGTCGGGTAAAGAGAATGCGCTCAACGCAGGAGACAAGAATCGTCGACTCACCAAGGCTGACAAGGCTCAAGCAACCAAAGAGGCGGTTAAAATCCTTAACAAGGAGGCGGCTTCTTCCAAGACAGCTGCTGCTAATGCTTCGACCGACAAGGCTTCGGCCAGCCCGGCTCCAGAGCGCAAGCGCGGTAACGTTGCCCTTGCCAAATCGATGCTCCAACGTGACCTCGGCGTGGGACCTGCTCCTAATCGTCGACGTGGAACGAAACGCGAAGTCGCTTCTGCGGTTCCAGATAGTGTGGCTCAGACCAAGGACGCTATCACTCCAGACCCAAAGGCGAAAGAAGCATCTGCCACCCAGACTGCCGCAGCATCCACCCCCGAACAAACGGCCCAGGCACACAAAAAGGAGCGCCCAACCCGCGCCGAACGACGCGCATTCAAGGCTGGTTTGACAGACAAGTCCGACAGCAAGACTGGCATCGAGAATGCAAAGGCGCAGACGCCAAATAAGACCCCGGCCCCTCAGATCCTCAAGAAGCCCCAGACAGCACCTGCTCCAACCGCACCTAAGGGCCCAGCTGCCTCGCGAGCTCCCCCCACCGAACCTGCCGCTGCTAGGAATACTCCAGGTTTAGTAACCCAGCAGACAAATCTAGTGAAATCAGAAACAACACCCACTGCGCCGGTCAACGCTGTTCCAAAGGCGGCACCAGCTCCGCCGGCTCCTGCACCTACGAGCAAGCAAGCGTTCCTTAAACATGCAAATCCTTCTCAAGGCATCACCGAGCCACTTATCGAGGAGGCATTGAAGGCTTTTGGAGGTATCGAGAAGGTTGAGATCGACAAGCGCAAGGGCTTTGCATACGTCGATTTTGCCGAACCAGAAGGTCTGCAGAAAGCCATGGCTGCTAGCCCTATCAAAATTGCCCAGGGCGCCGTCCAAGTTCTCGAACGCAAGGAAAAGATCGCCAGAAACCCGAACCCTCGCTTTAATGGACCCCCAACTGGACCAGCACGGGGCGGTCGGGGTGGATTCGCACCTCGCGGACGCGGCGGTCGTGGAGGCGCTCGGGGCGGGGGCCATATTGTCAGTGGTCCAGCTACGGGGACCACTGGCTCAACGCCAGCGTCACCAGCTTCTGCTCCTGCGGTTCCTACAGCAGCTGCCAGCGCCGATGTCGCAACATGAGGTTTACCTTGATGTCGTCACATGCTGGCGACTAGATGAATACGTTAACAGTTTGACTTGACTTGTCATTCGACCTTGTCTCGTTGCTTCACCGTCTGTAGCATATCCAACATCCTTGTCATCGGCTACGAAGTCATACGTACAATTCGGTCGATGTCTTGAATAGCTCGCAATCAGCCTATATGTGGATTGAGCATCATCAAAAAGTATGCTATAAATCTAGTATACTACCAGGACCGTATGCGAGACCCGGTATGATGAGTGGGAGTATTGATCTGAGAGTATGTGATATGAAGGATAACAGCTGGGCATTCTCATGGCGGGTCTAAGGTGATCTATATACTAGCTTAGTACGACAGACAGCGACTACCGTAGGCAGTGGATAGTGAGCAAAGATATGGATAGAAATCTTTATCCTTGTCACGCCTTGGTCTCTTCGTCAAATCATCAAGCCCTATTCCTATTTTGAACAATGCTTCACATGACGTGGCACTACTTCATAGAGAATGGATTGATTTCACTAGACTAAATACTAAGCTAAAGTATACCCTCATTCATTACCTTCAATCCATAGCACCAACGAATGACTCCTTCAACTAACATGTAAAGGAGCGTGGTGAAGAGAAGAGTAAGTAAGTAGTAAGGAGACGTGACTTTTTTGCCGTGAGGCGCTTGTCTTTGGTATAATATAGTAGATCCTTCCGTTGCTGATATCCCCGAATACCGACTGACACAATTTTTGAGGGAGCATAATGGTAATAGGCCGTGACGGTGTGTGGAGTAGGATCGAGAGTATTGTCGAACTGAGGGCGCTCTGGGTTTGATCGATCGCCAGGAGAGGTGGGTAGGGAGGGAGGGAAAAAGACGTCCAAAGGAGGAGTGGCAACAAACACGACGAAACAGCAGATTTGACAACTTCAGGGACCCTTCCGAACGATCGATAGTGAAAGAATTACGATCATGAAAAGGTGTACATTACGTAGAAGTGAAAAGGTCTCCCCGCTCTTTTGCCAGTCCATTCCGTCTCTATGAGAGACATCCCGACGACGTAGAAGTCGTCCTGGCGTCCGATCATAGTTCCTTCACAGTCCCCAAAAGCCGCTTTATGCAAATCCATCGTCCACCGAAATGCCGAAGGTCTGAAACCATCGCACAAAATAAAACAAAATGCAAATCCATAAATGCCAAAGAATGCCAAAGCTAATAACAAGAAAAGCTCATCCCACAATACATACCTTCACAGTGTTTCCCACTCACTGTGAAGCTAGAATAGAGGAGAGTCGATGAGAAGCGGAGATGAGAAGTGAGAAAGGGTATCGACATTTCCGCTGCGAAGCGCATGGAAGATGATTTTTCAGTCCGAGTTCTTGAAATGTGAAGAAGACGATGATAACCCGCTAATGATACTGACAAAACAACAAATGCTAATCGCTCGATGATAATGCCGATAGGATGGTTCGAAAGGATGTGAAGAGGGTATAAAGGACGGTGCTGAAGATGCAAAAGGGTCGTTATAGTCGTCTCGGTAGTGTGTAAATTGTGTATACGAAATGTTAAGGTTGCCTATATCATCGGCGTTTCGCCGGGCTGGTAGACGCCAGCTTGAAGCGTCTGGGGTGGCATATTAGCTCGGACCTCCTTGGGGTGCTTGTAGTATGGTTGATTGTCGCCAGGCGGGATGACCTGCTCCATAGGCATGGGTGGTGGTGGCGGTGGAGGCGGAATTTGATTGAAGTATGAGTCTTGGTTGCCGCTTTCCACAGGCGGAGAACGGGCGTTCGTATTCCGAGGGAATGAATATTCCGGTACACTTTCATAAGGCGCTACCTCTCTCATTGGCGGCGATTTAGCACGGCTAGGTCCACGACTGGTACTGCGCATGCGCTCAGTGACTCGCTTGAAAGTCATACCCAAGTTCTCGCTCACGCTGCCACGACCTCGACGATGAGCATGAGGAGAGCCAGTCGTGGAAGCATTGGGGGATACCTCTGCAGGCTTCTCGCCTGGACTGCCTTCGATGGCAATGTTGATCATGCCAATACCGCTTGGAGCACTGCTACCACCGAGGTTTAGAGGGGGAGGAGGCGGAGGCGGTGGGGTCGCCAAATGCTGGAGTTGGGACAGGATGGGAGGCGCACTATCATCTTGCTCAATGATCACAACTTGGCTCTCATGAATTGTTTCGGCAATACTGGCAGTGATGGGAGGTGGGCTGACGCGCTTGTAGTTGGTCGGGGGAAGAATCTCAGGCGAAGTATTCTGTCTCGTGTGGCCGCGCGTACCGCCTAGGGAAGGGCGCCTGCCCAGAGGATACGTAGGTGACTGTCGGAGGCCATTTGGTGGAAGAATATCCTGCGGAGGAGCTGACATCGAGCGAGGAGGCGCAATAGGCTGACCAAAAGTGGTTGCTGGAAGCAGAGGTCCAATGTTGTCGTCTTGCGTAACCGGGACTTCCTGCGTGTTCTGTAGATTATCGGGAATGGATGGCACTGCAGGAATGTCGTCTTCCTCGCTTGGATCGGCTGTCATATATCGGGGATGACGCATTGCCCGAGGATTTGCAGGTAGACCAATGGGAACAGAGCTGGTAGAAGTCGCGCCAACGCCAGCTCGGTTGGACGGCGAGTATCTCTTCGTCATTTCCGGATCTGCAGTTTGGCTTCGAGAGATAGGATCCCTGTACATTGATGGATCGGCTGTCTGGCTTCGCTGAATAGGATCCCGATACATTGAAATCGTATTCAACATGTCATCCGTGTGTGACCGCTCGTGAGACACAGGGCGAAAGGCGAGATCTCCTGGAAGTGGAATGACGGGAGCTGAAGGCCGTCTCGCCAATGATAGCCTACGTTGTTCTAACTCTCGAGCAGCCAGTGCCTTCCTGCTCAATGTAGTTGGGCGCAAACGAGACACACCAGAGCGACCAGAAGTCATCGAGTCTGGTGATACATCTCGCACGTTGACGCGTGTTCGGCTTGACTCTCGCACACCAGATGTTGCCTTTCGACTCATAGAACGATCCCGGGGCATACGACGTTCAGGTGATGACTCCCGACGAGCGCTATCTATTGGCCGGCGGCTGCTGCTTCGATGGCGAGGACGTACAGGTTCGTACTCAGCCCCTACATCAGATTCCTCACGATACATTGGCTGGGGGGACTGAGGCGATTGATCTCCGCGGGTGGCACTTCGACCGCGATCTTCGGCTGGGCGACGACTTGAGGCTCGGCTGGCACCCTTACTCCGGGCACGTGCGACTCCTTCAGGGGATTCGGCACGACGTGCTGCCTTAGACGAGGATCTAGTCTTACTCACACCATGTCGCGCCCGGCTGCGGGCGGTGCGAGTGCTTGCAACAGATTCTGTCGCGACTGGAGAGGTGATACTCATTTTGTAAAATCTCTCATCGTCAAAGTTCTCCGTGTTAGTGCTGGCCTCTTTCTTAGTAGACGCATAGATCCCTGCGTCCTCTGGAGACATGGGAACAGGAGACGAGGGAGAGCGTTTTGCAGGGCGAATGTAGCGAACACCGGATCGTCCACGACTTTGAGACTCATCCCGGGTGCGGCTGCGCGTCCTCGCCGTACGCGAAGCAGGCCTCTCTTCATTCCTGGAAGTGGCACGGTTTTGGGCGTAGTGGTTAGCCTCATCAAGGCTACTGATGTACTGATCGATACTACGCGCCTTTGCGCTTTTGAGGCTTGTGCCCGTCAGTGGCGGGCTCAGTCTGTTGCTGTAGCTTGTGTCTGGGCCTTGTTCTACGACTGTGTCATTCATTTCCAAGTGGAGTTCTTGCCGGTTTCGGCTACGAGAACTAGCACGAGACTCATTACTCTTCTCCTTCAGAATCTCAAAAACACCAACTGCTGGGGAAGGGAGGTGTTCACTTGACTTGTTGGGATCGAAGGTTGCGGCAGACAGAACGAATTCCTTAGACCCACTTGTCGTAGTCGCTCTGCGCGTGGAGAATGGAAGAGTTTCGGCTTCGCGGCCATCGTTGTCAATTGCAGTTCTTGGGTGGGCCTCCCCGCGTTGGCCTCGATCAGGAATCGCCAGCGATGCGAGATTTTCGTTGTTCGTTGTGGAACGTCCAGCATCTGATCGGGAAGGAAGGCGTTTCCTGGTATAAGCGCCAGGCGTGGCAGTTCGTGCAGATGATGGCTCTCTAGAAGGATCCCGGGCAGCTCGGCCACCGAGCCAAGGTTTGCTTCCAACAGCTGGGCTGAGAGCGGACTCCGCAATTGGCGTAACACCGGCATTCATCGGGGTTCTTTCATCGTCGTCTCGAAGGATTTGCTTGGGTTGAGGTCCACGAGTGAAGTCAGTGACAAGCTTGAGTGAGGCCATCCTAGCCGCAACTCGACTACTTCCAACACTAGGAGGCGATAATGGCGGACTGAGTTGCGAGCCAAGTAACGCTTGCTTCTGAGCAGAGAAAACAGCGTCTTGAGCCCGGGGTGAGAACCAAGGCTCAGTGGTTTCAAGACCCATGCAAGAGAAACACCGAACTGCTAATTCTGCCTGGCCGTGAGAGACAGCGTACTCTCCCCACTTCCTGACGAGGAATGATTGTCTTTGCCAATCAGTGGGAAAGGTTAAGCAGGTAAGCAGAATTGCTTCCATATAGTACTTTCGGGACACGTAAACTTCGATGGCATCGTTATGCTCACCAAGCCCGAGGAAGATTGCGACAGCGGGGTGGATGTCTCCTTTCTCAAGGAGTCGCTGGACGAAAGCTTCGCCCACCTTCTTTTGCGAGCCTTGTCCCATATTGCTCAAAGCCAACAACATCCAATCAGAAGATGTCATTGACTCGGAGCCAACCATGGACGCCATCAAATCAGCGCCTATGTCGCCGAGCCATTTAGATAGAAGGACTGCAGCAGAAGAACCAGGGATGTGGCGTGCAACTGTCTTTGTCAGCATATGATCACATAGGGGTGTGTAAATAACTTACGTTCGTCCCGGATGAGTTCGTCAATGTCATTGTCCCACCCAAAAATAACCTTTAACATATTGAGGCGAAGATCGTCAGGGGATCTTTCAGGTCCAAGATCTGTGGGGCGAAACGGGACATCGCTCAACCTGGCCTTTGTAAAAGGGAAGAGGTCCATGTGCTGGGTACGCTTTGACTCATCTGGGCTTCTCATAACTTCTTTGCGAAGAGCTGATGATCCGTAACGAGAAGATGCGGCGGATGATATTGATCGAATGGAGATGCTCTCACGCGAGGTGCCTACAAGTGAAGATGTTCCTGAGGAGAAGACAGTACCGGTTCCGCCTGAGCTCTTCGATGACCGTACTGAGCCATAAGACGGCCTGTCATACCGGTAGCGTGGGGCGCGGCCGCTGCCAGATGATCGTGAGCTCTGCGAGCCACGGCTTGATACGGGACTGAGAGGTCCTACGCGATCGCGACGTTCTTCTTCTAATTGATCCATCTCTTGTGCAATTTTCTGCAAAGGCGACATGACGGCACCTTCGTCAGCACTGTTCTCTGAGTCAGCAAGCAATTGTGGTGCTGCTTTGATAGGGTGCGCCGTTATAGGCGTCTCCATCTGCCTCTTTTGTTCATCCAAGGAACTGGGTGGCGACGGAGGAGTGTTAGCAGGCGCATGCTGAACGTTAGCAACCATGGTTGCCGGGCCGTTGCTAGGGTTCAGGTCGTATTGTTGAATGCTAAAGTTGCGTCCAATGGTGAAAAGAGTGGCAGTAGGACCATAATTGCAAATCGCGGCGACGCCATCGAGAGTCGGGACGACCTCGTAGGACACTCTCTTTGTGCGAACATCCCACGCGCAGGTTTGACTATTGGTGCAAAGAAGTGAGCATATGGTACTAGGATCAAGAGCATAGGAAGACAAATACGTACCCTTCCGTGTACTGGACGATACGCCCATTCTTCGACCAGGCAAACCAACAAGGGCCTGGCTCTCTCTGCTCCTTTTGATTTAGTACGCGGATGACACAGGGAGCGTCGCCGCCATGCGGAGCCTTTGGAACGCTCCACACTCTAAGATCTCCATCTGATGTCTGGGCTGCCAACATCTCAGACTTCTGCTTCGACGACGACCCATGCCAGGCGAGCCCCGCAAGAGGGGAAGGAGCTCTTGGAGTGGTGAGGGTGTGAAGAATGGTGAAAGATGGCTGGAGAGTGGCAATCAAGATGGAGCCATTGAGATAGCTGTGCTCGGTTAGCGTTCATTCGTTGTGGTCCCTAGGCATTGTTTCTGGGACGCTTACCCAATTGCAAATGTTCTGCAATCCGAAGCGGGTGCCAGTGCGGTGATGGGGTCGAAAATGGTTCTCGCAGAAAGGTGCTCGGATGTGGAAGGCTCGAACAGGATGATGTTGCCCTGCGCATTCCCTGTACGGAAGTCAGCATTGGAAATGGCAGGAGCGATTGTCAACTCACCGAAGGCAACATTGCCGTTCCTCATCCACGTCGCAACTCGGATCTGCTCATATGAAGCAAACCGCGCCACTTCGTCGCCGGTAAGAAGATCCCATACTATCGCAGTAGATCCTGCGTCGTACGATACAACCAGACGACCCGCTCCTCTTTCACTAGAAGTGTCTACCGAGATCCAGGATACGTCTTCTCGGTGCCGATTGAATCGCCTCTCCACAGCCAAGGTGTCATGATGTAGGCACAGGATCTCATTCCCTTGGGCGCAAAGTAGAAAGGCGCCGGTTGCTGCACATGGCTCGAATGCGAACTCGTCTTGTCCCGGCGTCGGCGGTTTGAATTTAACGTCGGATGATCGGATAGAGCTTCCTTTCGCCGATGAATTCGCGCGCTGCCTACCTAATCCAGTCGACATGGTCGCTGAATCTGCAAAGTGGTCGGTGGTCAGTGGGGTCGATTCCACAAAGGCCCACGAAGCGCATTACGAGGGGAGGTGGTGTCGATTAAGGACAACAGCACGGCAATCAGGAGCTTCCAGAAGAGCCAAGATGAAACTGCAAGACCTCAGGGGAATTGGAAACTCACTGCAGAGAGCGCGCTAAACGGCAGTGCGCTTCTTGACAGCTCCACGGCGTCTCGAGGACGGTATTCTCTCGCCCCGCCTGGCCAACGACTAGGATTAGAGTTGGCGGTTAAACAAGACCTGCAGTACCGCTTGGATGTTTTGCGGCGGTACAACAACGTGCAGCTGAAAAGACAGACTGGCAAAGCAAGACAGAGAGGAGGAAGAGAAAAGGCAGCAGAAGCGCGGACGAAGTGTGAGTTGATGCGCGTGGGCACTTCCCGCCTATCAAGGTCGGGCGCTTAGCTCTGGGAGACCGTCCATATTTGCTCAGAATAGGATGATGAGCACGGTCAGTGCCGTCTAGCCAGCGAGCAGCATGCTTGGAAGAAAGAGGCGTCAACGGGCTGGGGTTCGAGCATGCTCATTTGCTGGCTCTGTGAAAGCTCGACTTGGACTTCGGGGACTCGACGAACGAAGCAGACACTTGCTGCATGCTGGTCGCCAAGGTGGTTGCACGACACATTAATGGCTAGTTTCGCGCCGAAAATCAGCGGTGCCTGCGTTGGAGCAGAAAAGGCGGCCTCTAAAACGGCTGGAGGACACAGCAACGAAGATGCGGAAGACTGGGGTTGCTAAGTGCACATCATATCGCAGATCTGATTGGACAAAACCATGTGCTGCGGCACAAACAATCACACTATCACGCTCGCGACAACGTATCATGATGCGCAACAGCGGCGCCTTGGACGAGCCCGGAACAGGGATGATCGCTTCACCTTCATAGGATGCAGCCATCCCTCCGCAGCCGGATGTATATATCAAGTCTTCGCGCTCAATGCTCGCGATGGCTCCCGTCGATGTCTGGTGATGATTGCGCGATACGGTGCCCTCTCAGAATGCTAAAAGTCCATCCAACCAACCAATGCTGCGATTCGGTGCTGGCTGACTAGCGGGCACTTTGATACCTCTTTGTGCCCAAGCGTCTGCGCAACGCTCCCTTCCATCCCGCAGGGCGGACCTGCCCTTAGTGGCCCGACCCGAAAGATGCATCACAACCTCGCGCATGACGTGGAGATACCCGTCGAATGGATATCCCGACCTCATGCTGAACCCAACTACTTGAGTCGCGGTGTTTCTCAACGTATTGCAGCCCCTCTCCCGTACCGAATCTGTCGACACGCACATGTACCACCTTAGCTCCAGGAACCAGCTGCCAGACGAAGTACAGAGAGTAGCGTGCGTTGGGTTGCGCTGGAGGCATGTTGCTGGGCTCGAGATGGAATACAGCCGATTGTCCTCTCTGCACGCCTTCTTTCCCGCACGGCCAGCCTCAGCAGTCAAAGCTTCGTCGATCTGCCAGGCGAGCTCTCTTCCCCGGTCGTGATATATGCATGCTAGTCAATAACGACCGCAAACTGATGTTGAGTATCGAGTGCCCCTGGTTCAGCATGAAGAAACAATTTGGGGGAACTATCTCATTGTGCCAGTTTCCCCTCAACGAGTCTTCCGCTATTCGTCCTGATCCAACAGTATCGCAGAGACAGCTCTTAAGCCCAGCACACTGCGGCATCCTGTGTATTGTTCACATTCTTCATTCGAAGCGCCGGCACTAAAGCCTTATCCTTGCTTCGCTACACCGTCATCCAGCCACCCATTTCTGCCCCTCCTCTGTCCCCCACGATGCTCGCAAATAGATGCAGCGAGGGGTGAGACTTGACTGCGCAAATCGCGTGCTTGCAGACGCTGCTCGAACTCAACATGAGACAGATCACTCGCTGTCTGACCCAAGGACTGACCAACAGTGATACAGAACCTGCACCAATATCCGGACGTGTGCAAACTCGAGGATGCAGCAACGGGCGGAAGAAGCCCCGCTTCCTCGCTTACCGGACTCGTGTGCCAAAGCTTATTTTTGTCCTTCGCGATAACACGGAGTGGCTTTTCTTGGGAGATTTCTTTACGATGATTCGAAGAAATGAGTGTTGAAAATCTCGTATTTAGAGATGTAGCAGTGGGGAGGAGCATATCACAGCCTCATTTTGAAGGCTACCGCGGCTCTTTGGCCCAAAGCCAAGTATTGCAGTCGTTTTTTTTTTGGCCATGAATAGGTCTTTGCAGCGAGTAACCACCATATCTCGCGCAGTATGAAGCAAGAAGACCACAAGCACTACCCCGAAGGAGAGCGCCTCACAGCTCAACAATCAAGCAAAATTGCACTAAAAAGTCTGTCACATCTCATCACGGTCTTGGATACGACAATCACAAGGAACGGGACGAAGGAAGGAGTCTCAGGGTAAAATTATCGATATTCAGTGGGTATCTCAAGATGGGGTATCAATTAGGAAACGTGGTTCAGCCACGGGTAAGCCTCATAAGCCTCCCTCAATGCGAAAACAGTGCCATGCAGGATGCGTCCCGTTCCCAGCCAAATCCCGTCCGATTCGCGGAGCGGGGGGTATCGATGCCGAGTCCAAACGCCTGCAAATGCTCAAAAACCATCACAATGCTTCCTCCAATCCCACCCGATCACCGTCCCAGTTATTCGGTCCTTAGCTCAATCACACAAAATTGTGCGGCAGCGGGCCCGACTCCCCAAACCCCCATGGATCATCAAGTCTAGATGCGCACTGCAAGAGATGTGCAGTCCAGACGCAGTTGACCATGCTCGGCTGTTCGCGCAGCCTCAAGGTACGCCGCGAACCGTTGAGTAAGTGATTACAACAACGATGTCTTACTATTTGGCACCCACGCCGTTGACAGGTGGCGGGATGCAACAGTGACTGAGGCTGACTTGCGGCGAGCGTGCATGTGTAAGCTGGCCGCGTGCTGACTGTTGCATCTCGGAGAGAGTTCGGTATGCAAAGAGCATATACCATAATGCGCGCTATGGGCGGCAAAGCAAGTCAACACGACGACCGACTTGACATGAAAGGCGATGCACCTTCCACAATAGAGCGCGTGGAGGTTGTTGTGGGTGCCATCTCATGTGATCAGCCACACTCGGCAAATGACGATAGCGCGACAACAACGCGCGCGCTTCGACGTGACGTCGACGTCAAAATATGACTGGAGAAGCATGTTAACACTGCGACGCGATTCGGCGTGTTTGTGATCAACTTACATTAACGCGAAGAATATTCTTCAGCGGTCAAGAGGCTGCTCATTCGACCTGCTCTGGTGACTCTGAGATGGGAGTCATGGGCTTGGAAGTGCGACGCTGCTTGCGGCCACTGCTGCGACGGCGCTCGCTCTTGGGCTTCTTGGGCGCGTACAGTGGTGGCAAGACGGGGAATGCCTGCGCCATCGGTGGCACGCGTGGTGGTGCCGGAGCTTCTTGGAGGAATGGACAGGAGAACTCGTCGTCGAAGTCTTCACCGAAAAGGTCGGCATCGCTGATGTAGGACGAAGGCGTACTACGATATTCCAGCGATGGTCCGGTCGGCCATGATGGATAGGCGCAAGACGAGCCACGACTTGAGTTTGACTCGGAAGAGTAGTTGCTATAGAGGGATCCAGTGGGAGAAGCCATGTTTCTAGGCGAGATGCTAATAGGTATCGACTTGGAAGGCGAGGAGCCTGGCGAGGATTCGAAATGCATTGTTTATAGCGTACGGGGTGGGTCCGCTGTGTGTATATACACACAGGCGGGCGATTTCGGCCGTGAAGCGTTTGCTCGGATGGGCGTCGGGATAATCCACGCACTTAGCGGGTGGGTAAGTCTACCGAGGCGAATGCGCGCGATGATGTATGACGCCGACGCGGATGGATGAAAACAGGGTTGCGGGATCTAAAGCCGGTAGCGTCGTTTTCGTCTCGAAAAGGATCGGGGAATGTGTGCGATCTTTGGCCTCACGACTGCGAAGGGATGGGACAGTATTAAATAAAGCCACGGGGATTCCAATTCCGGTGGGTCAGGAGTCCGAGTCAGTCAGAAGCAATGTTGTGTCTCGAACAAGGAGATCAGATGAATAGTCTGGACGTGGGATGCGGAGCGTGGTCACAGCGCGCGTTATATCTTCCGTCGAGAAATCAATCTCTCCACGCCTCGCTCCGGTCCGCATGAAACGCTTTTATCTGGCGGATTCTGATTTGCCTTTTGGTGTGAGTCGGTGAGCGACCGCTCTTTGCAAGGGGCGTCATCTGGTTGGCGCAGCTCAGACCGCCAGTCTAAAGGCACCCATTTCTGGCCACCTTTACCGTCAGCCCCGTCTGCTCCGCTGCGCCTGGGGGTGCAATTACCCCGGCTGTCGGGCTCTCGACCGTGACATGGCAGCCGGCGCCTCGCCCTGTCAACTTGCGCACATGCGGATTGCTACGATGACTCGTCACAAGGCCATCAATCAGACGCTTCTTCATGCTCAGCAGCTGGTCGCCCTCGTAGCCACTGACACGCTGCAAGTTGCCTCGTCACCCTGAGCTGTCCCCCCTGACGACAGCAGTGACAAACTTGCTTTGGAATCCTGAAAAAGCACCTGGGCGAGGGATGTCACAGTGACAGCGGCTACGCCCCCCACGACTCATACGCGCCACGCCCGCATCCGCGAAAAGGGCTGGTCGGATGCGACTCATCGCGTTACCTGAAGCAGTAAGCTTAGTCTGGGACCATCATCTCGGGGACCATGGGAAGGAAACCCATTCCTCCCCCCATGCATTCATCCGGCGGATTCGTTTCCTTTTGCGGAGGTCAAATGCCGCCCGGATTTGCAGTCCGCTGCTCCGCCTGGCTTGTGAATATTGGTGACCATTTGCCCTTGGGTTGCCAAAGACGCCCGAAAATCAATAACGAGCCCTTACGCGCCATGGCTTCAGGTGAACCTGCTACTCAGTGTCCGCTTCCCTGATTTGCGCGTCGCAGAGTGGCAGCCTATTCTGCCTATCCACCGGCAGGACGAGCATTGCAGGACTCAAAACAACAGGATCGCCACGCGTGAAGCTGAAACGAAATAACCCGGAAACTTTCTTGAAGCCTAAAAGCCCCGCCGTCTCGAGAAAGCCTCGGAATTCTGCCGGTTCTGTTCCTCCTTGGACTTCGAGGTTTAGCCGGCGAGTAACCTGGGGTACATTAGTCCCTATCACATGCACCTCAAGGCGATCTCAGGGTCCAGTGCTTCAAACACCAAGACTCCTAGCCTCCGACACAAATTCTAGCCTCCGTGCTATCACGAGCCCACAACAGGTAGATATAACCACGGCCGACAAGCACTTTCCAGACCGTGGAGCAGCGTAGCATCGTTCCCTAGCTCTGCGGAGAGGTGGCTTCTTGCCCCGATACAAGTGCACAACCCAGGCGTCCGCCAAACTTACTTGACAGGACGACATGCTTGAGTCGGAATTACATCCGGTGCGGATCCGCGCTACGAACAGAGATATTCCAGTGACCTTGCACCTCATAGTCCAAATCCGACACATTCCATTTGTACAACTTGACAGCTTACAGCTTACCGCAGCGTCCGCAAGGCTGAGTAGAGATCGATAATTCCCGGGTGCAATGCAGTCAGCACACCCTCCCGTTCGCATCATGACCAATATTCCCTTGCATTTCCACTCCATGTACCGCAAACGGAACGGGAGTATCACTGCGGCATCTTGAAAGCGCTCTTATGGCTATATTCAGCCAAAGTAATGCACATGATCTATTTCCACGTTTTCGTGGCTTCCCAGGTTTCTTACAGCCGTTTTGCCTACATGCTGCGGTCCGAGAGTAAATCTGGGGTTGATAAGTTGTCCATGCTCAGTGATATTGAAGGCAAGCTTTGGCCGTGGAAGTTTCTCCCTTTCTTCCATACAGAACCGCCCCTTGGAAAACGCCCGTGCCCCCCTCGTATCGACGGCATGGAGATTGCTACTTGACTCAACTTGACTCTAACCAACAACGGCGTACCTACTTCCGGAGTAATTCTGCTGCCGAAGAAGTATCTTCTCCGCGACGGCAAATTGCGCTGTCTGGCTCTGCGGGTACGAGTACTACATGCATAACCACGTTCGCGCCGTTTCTGGAAAAAATATAACTTGCATTAGAGAAGGTGGCGGAGAAGGTTTCTTCCCGTACGGCACAGCAAGACTGTGCAGATTCGAATCTGGGAAGACAAAGGATGTGGTATTTTGAGATCATGGATGGTTTCCTATGCCGCATGCAGGGGCGGATTACTTTGCTCGATGGTGTCACAAAAAGTGCATTCCTGAACCTGCTCGACGAGCCGCAATGCGCCAAATATGCGTTCGCATCAACGGTGCAGCTTTTCAAAGCAACTTTGCCGCAAACGCAGGGCAACGCCACGATCGCAAACTTATTCTTTCCCTTGCTGCTACGGGGCAGAGCTGTGCTGCTGGTGATCGGATACACTCTTCCAGCCTACCGAGTTTACTCCATGTAGTGATCGGGATTCAGGGTCCGAGATTCTCCACATTCCCGGAAGGTTCACACGTGGGTTGGTCGGTAGTCGGTTGCGCTAGGACGGAAGGATGGAAGAAAGTGGAGCGGATGCCAATACTGCATGGGGCATCTTCGGCACAGCTTGTAGAGCTAGGCGGATGGGGCTCTGGAGATTCTTCGCCGAAACTCTCTTCCTCTCCACTTCTGATGGACCCTTCCAGCCGGGAGGTTGTGGGTACTTTGAACATCGCTTGGTGCATGCTACAAGATGTAGGAAGTGCAAAATCTGGCCTTTTGTTGATGCAGCAATAGCTTCCTCGCGCCCCAGAGAGGAAAAGCAACGAATCCTCTTTCCCGATCGGGGAATGCAACCGCACCGACCGCCTGGACTGCTACGCACATCAATCATGTACGTTGTGAAAATCCCTTCCAGGCCATCTGCTACATAGTACGCCTACCGCCGCGCTCCGTTTGGTGGGATCGCCAGGTAATGAGTACTTTGAGCAGGGGCGGAGTCCAGGCGCGATGATCCGTACTGTGTACCCGGTGGGCATTGTTCCGAGGGGAGATATTCCGTCTCAACTCCTGCTGGCAGAAAAAAGAGGCAAAGACCGCAGACGTGGAAGTCAATGGCTTGCGGGACTCACAGCGACATGAATAATGCCACGACACTTGGTGCGCTATTGACACTGAGCAACCGTTCTCCGGACTTCAGTGCCTGCAAGTTGAGCTGGCATTGAATATGCAACGGAGTCGGTCTGACAGGTGTCACTCAACACGACTCCGTTCTCTTCGCGCTCGCGCTGAAGCGGTAACTAAAATCCTCACGCATACAACCACTCTTTCCGTACACCCAACCACATTAGGCAGTTGGAAGCTACAAGACATGTTCACAATAGGACAGCCTTACCCACTCAGCTTCCCGCAGTCGTGATTGACAATCCTGTTTGCCATTCAATTGTAGGAGTCATATCCATCTGCACCCCACCGGCCCGTCTGCACAGCAATATTGTACTGTATACACCAGTTACACAGCAGAACTCCGCCCGTAGCGGTGAGTGCATCGCTGCGTTGTAGCTATCCTGAGCTGTCACTTTCCAACACTCTCGCCCACAGACAGCACGCCATCGCCAGCCGACAGCCCGACAGCGGGATCGCCGTCCGCTGTGCAACGAGACGCAGGCCTGCCGATCGCATACTCTAGACTATTATGCGCAATACTCGGGAGGAGACGTGAGTTGTCAAATGGCATATGTGTGTATCAAGCGACTGCTACATTATTACATTGGGACGAGTCATCAGACACCCACCCACCCACCATCCACTACTAACGGACCGACCTCGGTATATCGACCGTCGCATTCTCGTCGCCGAGCCAAGTGTGACCGCGACTCCAGCGGCTGCCGCGAAATAAAGCGTCGTCGGTATTTGATAGGCATGTGGTGTTGCGGCTTGTGAATGTGTCAGTTGCCCACGCGGGGCATTCGCAAGAGTCACAAGCAAGCCTAGCCAGCGAGCGGAGAACGGCGATCGGCTGCCAGCCGCCAGCCATCTCAAGGACTCCAGACCAGTCAGTCAACGCACATGCAGCACACATGCGAATTTGCCTTGAGGTGAGAGGTTATCGCGCGTGAAACGCCTTGTCCGCCTCATGTTATGTTAGCAAGGCTTTGGGCTGTGATTTGCTTGGTTGCCCACCACGCCCACTTTGACACCCCACACTGATTGTGAATTGATCCCACGACCTCCACTTTCCGCTTCCGTCTCACCCACGCAAGTCAGCGGGTGGGGATCGTCTGTTCTATTGAGTCCCTGCATTCATAGCGATATATTCCGAGATCGTCCATGGTGCAATATTCCGATGTGAGGCTTGCCTGTATTGGTTTCCAAGACGCATTAAAGAGGTTAGGATATCCTCACGTTATCACAAGAACGTGAGCATATCATAAGGTAATCTCTTCTGACTTGATATATTGGCAAAGGGGCAATGTCTGTACCCAAGCTGTTTTCTCAAGTACAAAATGCTTGCTCTATGGCCTCAGGTGCTTCGTATGGCCAACGTTTGTTCTGGTGGGCTCTTGGGTGTATCAGCTGCAGTCCAATACTTTTCCCAGTTGAACTTGAGCACCTCGTTACCCCAAGACGTCCACCCAGCCACGAGATATCGAGAGAAAACTTCAAGCGCATTATAGTCCTTCGGGTGTGGCATATATGACTCAAGTAGGCTCTTCAGACACGGTTTTCGTGAGTGATAGTCCGGTACAGCAGCAATGACTCTCCTCTTCACGGACGCCGAGTGTTGCATTTTTGTCCAGCTATTCGGAGCTGCCCGGCCCAGGAGCATGACTTCGTAAGGTTTTCGCATCGGGTCGTCAATGTCAAACATAGGCTCGCCTTTTGTCGTCGTCTTGATCCATATCCACTCCTCAATCAGACCCACGTTCCACGTTTCAAACAGCCCACCTGGCCCAAGCACGTGCTCTCTTAGAGACTCCTTGTTCGTGATCCAAATACCCACCAGAGCATTGTGCTCGAGGTAACTATCGATATCCATCTTTAGCAGCATTTTCTTCAGGTATGGCACCCCTCCAACCTGTTCGTAGACGCCCTTCCGCTTAGCAGAACGATTGGGCCAGGGAGGATCCAGTAAGACTAAGTCAAAGTGTCGTGGAAGGGTGTGCTCATCTGTCAGCTGACGAAACGAGGTACGGAAGGCATCCGAATGCGCGGAATCGCTGAGGAAGAAGGTGGATCGAGGTGGTATTGTGAAACGATACTCTTGACCCAGCTGAGCTTGTCGAGCAGTGATATCAGAAATGGCCAGCTCCAGGGAGAGCTCTTCCGGATTGTGAAAGGTACATGTCCATGGCTCAGTTGGCTCTGGGGAGACCGTTTCAGCGGCCTGTATACCGTTCGTGGCCTCACGTGCAGAGCGGTACGACACCATCCACATCTGTGTAACCGCATCTGCCGTCATGGCATCGTATTCGGATGTCGCACCGAGCGAAGCCATCATCTTCTGCAGATCAAACGCAGTATCATCTCCCTTGCTTTCATTCCATGCGGCCCACTCCCTCAGCCGGGACTCCAGCTCCTTTTCTAGATCATCACCTGTTCGGTCCTCACACCTAGGCTGTGGTACTTGGGACAGGAGCTTTCGCGGCGCACACCAGGGGCTTGAAACATGGGTGCGGATCTCGGTAAGTGCTTGCTCGATGAAAACCTTGTACTCTGCATGCTGTGCGGAGTCGGGAATCCCAGCTGCCTTGACTCTCTGGGACTTTGGTCGATGGTCCTCCTTTGGTTCAATAGGCGCTTGCAGTGGAGGGGTAGACAGAAGGATATCTGACCGTCCTTGAGCGGCTGCAATTGATGTGGGAATGTCGATGAGGATGATGTCGCGCTCTGCATTCTGATAAATAATAGGTGTCCGTGGCGTACTTCGTGCAGCCCAAGAACTCGCGCATGCCATAGTGACAGTAGAGGCTAGACGATATGGAGGAGAGGAGAACTAAGATGAATGGACATGAACAGTGAGAGATTTTTCGCCTACCGCGTCGCTATGTGGTGAATAGCCTCTACGTTATGCGCCTAGTCTTCGTGATGATGGCTTATGTATCTCGTCGAGAAGCACAGCCCAACACCTAAGGTCTCTTCGTATTGCACGACTCAACTTTGAAGCCTGCAGTGGAGATGGAGAATATCGAGCTTGCTGTTTGACAGTGCTGGTGGTTGTGGAAAAGTATCCGATGGGTAGCAGCGGCAGTCGTTTTTGCCTCGAATAACGTGCCGGCCGGAAACAGATTCAAAGCCGAGGCAACGTCATGGACCGCAGACTAGAATCTCGACCACACACATTTGCCGCTTTCTAATACTTCCCGACAACCAAACCCTCCAAAACAAAGCTACAGACTTCTTAACCGCCTCGCGAGTCATATATCTAATACAGAAAGCCTCATGTCGCGATAGGGTACGCCAGCGCAAAACTTGGGATGTCCACGCACATCATCCGCCATGACGATCCCAGAATCAACGCGAATATCATGACAACGACGGCTGCGCAAGCAAACAGCGCCGACAGTATAAACAAGAGTCCGCAGTCAGTGTTACGTTCCACAGACCATGACTCCGCGACGAAGGGCCGGCATGTGGGCATGGAGGACGGTAGGCCGAAGAAGTTGGATAAGAAGAGCCCAGAATATCTCATAAAGAGTGGACTTGCGGGTGGGTTTGCCGGGTGCGCTGTAAGTGTGGTTTATTGGCTCTTTGTAGTCCAGGCTACGAAGATGCTATCATATATCCATCACACGGGCCGCTGCTAATGTATGTTATGTGCAGGCGAAAACCGTAGTAGGCCCTCTCGACCGCGTTAAAATCCTCTTCCAGACCCACAACCCTCAATTCACGAAATATGCTGGTTCATGGTCTGGGTTTCCTACTGCAATTCGCGACATATACCTCAGCGCTGGCATTCCAGGCCTGTTCAAGGGCCACTCCGCTACACTCCTCCGCATCTTTCCCTACGCCGGTATCAAGTTCCTTGCATACGAACAAATACGCTCGCGAGTGATTAAGAACAAAGCACAAGAAACGCCGGTGAGGAGATTTATTAGCGGCAGTTTGGCGGGCATGATGAGTGTATTTCTCACTTATCCTTTGGAGGTCATAAGAGTTCGGCTGGCTTTCGAGACAAGAGTGGAGCACAAGAGCAGTCTGAGCTCGATAGTGAGGAAGATCTACTCAGAACAGCCACCACCGATATCACATCATCCTAAGAATGCCATCGCGGCAAGAGCGACCCATGTTGTCGAGCAGGTGACGCCGCGATCAGGTCTTCCAAACTTCTTCCGCGGCTTTACACCCACGCTTATCGGCATGATACCATATGCAGGCGCATCTTTTCTTGCACACGATTCCATGTCTGATTTGTTGCGGCTTCCACTTCTCGCTCCTTATACTACACTGCCACACACTTCTCGTGAAGAAAGCACGACTACAATCCATAAGCCCGCACAGCTGCGGTACTGGGCAGAGCTCACCGCGGGCGGCAGCGCCGGTTTTTTTTCGCAAACGGTCTCATACCCACTGGAGGTCATCAGGCGGCGAATGCAGGTGGGCGGCGTGGTGGGCGACGGACATCGTCTCGGCATCGCAGAGGTGGCGAAGAGGATATACTTTGAACAAGGGTACAGAGGGTTCTTCGTCGGATTGACGATTGGATATGTAAAAGTAGTGCCTATGGCTGCGGTAAGTTTCTATGCTTATGAGCGGGGCAAGTACTATCTTGGAATATAAGTGCATAGGGATGTTGGATACCAAAAAGGAAGCGGCGATTTTAGGTCCAAGTCTCAGGAATAGGATCGAACTGAACAGACCCCACCACGGCGTTTTGGAGCACATGGACAACTGCAACAGCGAGTTGCGACATGCATAGACACAGGGAGCTTTTTTTGGGGAAGGGAGCCATCCATCATACAGGCCCGTGGGGACTACATGTGCATATCAAATATCATCAATCTCATGCCTTCAATAAGCTCTCGCTGTAATTGTGCATGGTTAGCGTGAGCGCCTGCGCTAGCCCGTCATTGGTCGATAACAACCGTGACCTCTGACCTTGAGTGACTTCGCTCCATCCGCCTCAGACTCTTCATAGTCACACCTCCTCCAGTCATTGCGCCATCGCCTTTGTCACGACAACCTGCATTAGTGGCACATGACGGCATCAGTTCAACCCTGCTGCGGCCCGAGTGGTCACATGCGAAGACCGGCCTACATTCAATGCCTGATGTGTTGCTACTCTTGACAAGTGGATGCGAACGGTCCAACAAGGCCCATGCTTTTATACATCACGCTTCTATGAAGCGCACTGCAAACATCTACTTCAACCTTCACTCTCATACTCAATGAACGTGACTACTTTCCTTTGTAGTGACTGTTGACCCGCAATGTAGTTCAGCCATCACGGTACTCGATTGGTTAAGTCGTCATCCATCATGGTCTTCACACATCGAGTATATATCAATTCACAGAGTGCTCGAGCGCCAACATGCGCACTAAATATAACCTCACTCTAGCTCAGAATACGGAGTGCTGAAGCTGCACCTACCTCAGACCTATAAGTCGCGGCAACAACGCTCTCGCTAGTCAAGTTGCTATCCGGTTCCATCATATAATGACCTATCCTCGTCTCTCCTATCCCATATTCTCTGTCTGAATCACACAATACTTTCCTTACTTTCGACAACACATCATACGGAACATCATCAGTATGGCTACCCCAGACACGCTCTCACACAACCAATTTTTGGTCTCTCCGCACTTTCCCCCAGAGCTGGTACTTAAGACGATTCAACATCTCCCGTTCGGAAACGGCAAAATCATTGCCAGTCTACGAAGCACCCATTCGAGGCTCAAGAATCTTCTCGACAACTACGAGCACTCAATTACCAGAAGCTTTGTCGGCAAAGAACTTCGACATGCGCCAACGGATTTTCCGCGTGAGGAAGGCTTTGGTCTCAGCTGGCTTGCGCAATGTGTAAGGAGATATGACGTTGTAGATGACATTATGGATGCGCTCTTCTCGGACAAAAATTGCTTTGCGGTGGAACGTCACAACCTGTCTTTAGTCAACGCGGGATTACTGCTACTCTATCGACTGGCATCACTAAGCAAGTTTTTTACCCTTGTGTTATATCATTACACAGTACTAATACCTCCGCAGAGGATCACATGGCCAAACTCACATATATCAAGTCTTTACAATGCGACCCCTTGACAGCAATCTATCTCGCTCTCCACCATGCTACTTTATCAGCACGCTACCATGGCTCAGGGTGGATCCATCAGCGTACATATGGTCGCTTCATGGATGCCAATCAGTTATCTCTACGCAACGAGCTGGAATTTTGTTTCGCTGAAGCTGCACTCAGCGACGGTCCGGAGTTCATAAGTGATATGCTTCTCCACCACAACACGTCCGACGCTGAAACAACATTGCTGAACTGCTACCATGAACATGGGACGCATGACTGGGATTGGCCATGTTGGGGTACTGGTGCAGGAGAATTCGAGCCACCAAGGACTCAAGGGCCGCACAAAGAACCAGGTAGCAGTGGGAGAAGTCTATTCACAACTTTGCTAGAGAGGATGGCTGAGTTGATGGAATGTCCGTTGGAAGAGGTCAGATCGAAGATCGAGCAACACACTGATACGAAGGATCATTCGCTTGCGTATCTAGATTTGGCCGGGAAGGCGCGGTTATTGCAAGGACTTGATTTGGATTATGTGGAATGGGATGGGTAGTCTTACGGATCCACGTTCATTTCATTACTAGGAAGCGACAAGTAGGATATCAGCGTTGGGAGGAGCGGAGAGCGGAACTGGATAGCACGATGTAAAATATAGCCCGAACGTCATAGCTTACAAACTCATGGACGACCTGCTGCTGGTGGGTCACTCCGTGGTTCAAATTCAATCTCCATGTCGTCCGCAGACGTACAAATTCCTTGTGTTCTGACATTTTGAACAGCATACTTAATATACGCCACCCGCAATTGTCGTTGGAGCTTTTATGAGGAGACGTTGAGAACCAGCATATGCTTGTTGGAAAACCCATTCCCTCTCAGCATCATTTAATCTCAGGATACACATCCGTCCTCCTTATGAGCGGAACCTCCCTTCTAACCTTCTCCAAATACTCTAGATCAATCTCTGCCAGCGCAATTTCACCTTCATCCAATCCCCTACCTTTACAATCATCTTCCCCACCCAACTCGGCGATAATCTTCCCCCACGGATCCACGACCATACTGTGCCCATAACTCCTCCTCTTCCCCTCCTCGTCATGCACACCTACCTGCGCAGCCGCAATGACATAGCTCTGCGTTTCGATCGCGCGAGCTCGCACTAGGACCTCCCAGTGTCCTGCGTTTCCCGTTGGAACCGTGAATGCAGACGGATAGGTTAAGACCTGTGCACCTCTTGCGCGAAGGGCTAACGCGGGTTCAGGGAAGCGCAGGTCGAAGCAGATTTGCAGTCCAACTAGACCGATTGATGTGGGAAAGGGGTTCAAGATGTCATTTCCTCGCTCAACGCTATTCGACTCTTTAAGCTGCGGGCCATTCTTAATGTCCACGTCAAAGAGATGTATTTTCTGATAGCGCTGCGTGATAACACCCTCTTCATCGATCCAAAGCAATGTGTTTTTTACTTTGCCCTTTTCCGCTGGTTCGTGCACGCCGACGTTGATGGGGAGACAGTACTTTTTCGCTTCGACTTGGAGACCCAGGACGAATTCGGAGTCTGAGACGGATTTGCAGAGGGAATTTCCGTTTATGGCGATGTAGTCAGATGCTTCTGGGAGGAAGAGAGCTTTTGCGCCGGCTGAGTGGGCTTTTTGGACTAGCGATTGGCATTGGTGCAGGTTGTGGGTTAGGGAGGCTGTGGAGCGGATTTGTCCGATTGCCTGGAGGTGTTAGTATGTGATTGGCAATCTGGTGCTGAGGTAGCTGGAAAGTCTACATGTCTTCTAAGACTATGGAAAGCAAATTGATAAAGCGATACCATAAGAAGACTCGGTAGCATGAGGTACGTAGATAAGACGGATAGATGTAAGGAACGAATAACACGGATATTTATTTAAAAGGACTCAACTTACTGCTAATGGCATTCTGAGCACTTTCATGGGGTCCTAGCTAGTGTTGTAAAATACACATTCATTGAAGGTTATAAAACATCAGATCACGTCGTCACGGAAGGCAATTGCACTAGGACGACTAGACCAAGCTGGGTAAATATGGTGAGATTCGCCCCATATTGAGATAACAGTTGCTCAGTCAAACTGTGTGAGTTTGTTTTGCACTGTTAATGCCAATTGGCCTTGCAACACACGAGAAATACGAGGCCAATTCGTTTCCCCCGCTCCTCGAAGGGTTTTGATACGGGAACATGTTGCGTCAGCGTGGAGGATCCGAGTGGCACGGGCCTCGGCGCTGTTTGGCACTGCGCCGACATTCTCGAGGCTTGCGCGGCTGTCATGAGGCCACGACACTGATTACGAGACAGTTCTTTGGCTACTAAAGGTCTCGGGATCCATCCAAAACCTACGACTAATTGCGGAGGTCGGAATTGCACATATCGGCGCGCCTGTCAATCGTCTCACGCTGCGACTTGCCGCGAAAGCTTAGATTCGGCGTACCACCTGCAACACCTGCAACACCTCAATCTGGCCTTTAGCGTACCTGAGCCATGAACAAACACAGGCGGAGAACACGGTGACAGTAGCGAAATTCTCATACGAGAAAAGAATAATCAGAAGGAGTCTCGGGAACTTGGAAACTCAAGATGAGCGGAAAGGGCTGGTGGAACAGCGCCATATCAGGCCTGGAGTCACGGCTCGACACAATATTAGCTGAAGATGATCAGGCAGCCGCAAAGGCGCGGGCATCTGACGCCACGGCGAAGCAGGATTCTTCTGAGAAGGCAGCTGTAGACAAGAAGCTTGCCGCTGAGCCAGGTGGGTAGATTTGGGATACTATGAGGATTCCGGGCGCCTGGAAGCTGACATTACAGAAGCGTCACGTAACTCTTCTCGAAGCAGGCCGAATTCTCGATTACAGGACCGTCTCGCCAAGGCTGTGAATAAGGGAACAGAGAGGGCAGACTCAAGACCATCGTCAGACCTTGGGTCACGACCAGAGAGCCCAGCATTGCGGAGTCCAGCCATTGTCGCGGTCGCCGATATGGGACGGTCAAGCATAGACTCGAAGGCGTCGGAACCAAGTACAGAACTTGCTCCCGCTGCTAAAGTGGACGATGCCACAACGACGGAGGATACCAAGCTTGATACCTCCCCAAGACCCTCCACCGAGGCGCCTGCGCCGGTAGCATCTCCTTCGATAGCATCTCCGCCGATTACATCTGTGGTGGCACAACAGCCAGCATCGACGCCCATACCTACAATGTCGATTCCATCGATTGTCACCCCGCAGACATCCTCGCCACGCCAGTCGTTTGAGGGAAACCCCTCTCGGTCGTCGATGGACGTACCCGTACACGTGCAGTCTTGTAACAAAGCCGCCAGAGACCCGGAAGAGCTAGAAAGAGAACTGTCTCTACTCCAGGATACGTATGAGGAAACCCTCCGCGAAAACCGCGACGAGCTTAATACCCACCTCGAGCGCATAGATGCTTTGCAATCAAAGCTTACATACCTCACCCAACAACTTGCTGCATCTGCCAAAGCGGCGTCGTCAGATGCAGATGCGACCCCGGAGGACAAAAAGTTGGCGGAAAAGGATGTGCTCGTGGCCTCACTCATGGAAGAAGGGCAGAAGCTCTCCAAAAACGAACTGAAGCATCTGACAACCATAAAGCAGATACGAGCTAAGGCACAAGAGCAGAGCAGGGAAATTGCCACCCTCAAACAACGGCTTTCTAAGGCAGAAAGAGGCATCACAGAACAGTCAGAAAGGGCAAAGCGGGCAGAAGCTGCCGAGAAGTCTGCACAAGAAAAGTTGAAGATTGTGAGCAAGATTGAAAAGGACATCGAAGCCATCAGAGCGGAGCGTGAGGAGGCTGGGCTGACAATAACCGAGCTTCGGAGACAGTTGAACGATGCATTATCGCGGGCAGAAGATGCGGAAAAGAGGGTGCAGACCGGAGCATTGGAAGCGGAGAAAAGGGTCACTGCCTCACTGAAGGAGGACATTGAAAATGTTCGAATAGAGAAGAAGCTCGCTGAGGACCGAGCAAAGCGGGAGCTTCAGGCATCTCGAGATGAAATGAAGAATCAACAAGAGAAAGCAAAGGTGGCCGAGCTAGAGTTGCGCGGCGAGATTGCTGTAGTTCTCTCCCAAATGACCCTACAAACAACACGGGCTAATGTTCAATTTAGAATCTTGAATCCAAACTCGAACTTCTCCGTAGTCGGACTGAAGAAGTTACATCTTCCGCAACTGGTGATTCCCAAGCCAAGCTGCTTCGACAGATCGAGACTCTTCAAACCCAGTACTCGCTCGCCTCAGAGAATTGGCAAGGAATTGAGACCACCTTGACGTCCCGTGTCGCGGCGCTTGAGAAAGACCGTGACGAAACAGCGAAGCGAGAGTCTGATGTTAGACGCAAGGCCAGAGAGGTCAACTCCAAGGCACGCCGACTAGAAGATGAGCTCGAGAGCATCAACGAGCGAGCACGAAATCTTGAACATGACCTTACCGAACAGCGTGCTGCTGCCCAGAAACTGCAGGCTCGTCTTACGCAGGCAGAAGCAGCTGCGGAGGATGCACGAACTGACTTAGAGCGGGAGAAGAAGGTCTGGGAGGCTGAGACTCAGCAGCGGCTTGAGGACGAAAAGAATAAATGGAAGCACGAGTTGCAACCACAGAATATGCTTGGCGGCCCCAGTCATCTTCGTGCAGACTCGCCTTCGACATCACAGCGAAGACACTCACCCGATCCGCTCGGCATCTATAACAGAAGAGCAATGCCTCGCTCCATATCTGGTGGAATGGACATGCCTCTCTCGCCGATGGACCGTATGTTCGACGAAGCTGCAAGGCGACCATCTAGCTCTCGCCAGAAATCCAACCCCAAGGTCCGCACGCCTGAGATCGGCACGCCACAACGACAAGATTCGATAGCATCGAGCATGTCAAATTTGAATGGCGCAGCCGCATTTGATACACCTTCTATCCACACAATGGACCATGACGACCCCTTCGACAACGCCTCTTCCCCACACCGCACCATCAATGACATGATATCCGTATCCACCGTCGGCGCAGGCCCCTCTGTGCAACTCGTCGAGCGCATGAGCGCAACCGTGCGCCGCCTGGAATCCGAAAAAGCCACGCACAAAGAAGAACTCTCGCGCATCACGGCTCAGCGGGACGAGGCGCGCGAAGAGGTCGTTGCACTCATGCGCGAAGTAGAAGAAAAGCGCGCGCAGGACCAAAAAGTCGAAGGGTTGGAAACGCGGCTGACGGAGATGGAGGTGAGGTATCAGACTACGCTGGAGATGCTGGGCGAGAAGACGGAGAGGGTCGAGGAGTTGGAGAGCGATGTCAACGACTTGAAAAAGATTTATCGCGAGCTCGTGCAGACTATGAAGTAGAATAGACTGCTATCGTCTGGACTGGCTGTAGTAGACAGTGTATCCTGACCAGCACATATATACGTGGATATATTCGAAGATAACTTTCAGGCTCAAGTTGTTCCGTGTTCAAAGATGAAGACCTGAAGTGTACCTCTCTTCAACCGCTTCATGGCTGACCTTCGATACTTGAACTGTACGGAAACGACGGTTGACTTTGCGTCGAATCCCAAAACCCAGCTCTACGCTATCGACGAGCCCTCTCCTTGAATCAACAACGGAGATTCCACAGGAGGTGGAAGTGCAAAAAACGAGTGGGGCTCACATGACTATTGACATAGAACTCAAAATCAATTATTTTGTGCACTATTAAAGTTATTTATTGTACGATCCTATCTTCACATCTCCTATCCCTTACGGATAAGGAGAAACCTAAAGAAGATTCTTCGGATCCACAACACTAACCCAGATATTCTCCTTGTTCTCACTATACGACACAACCAATTTCCCGTTGACCAAAATAGCAGTAGGATAGCTGAACATGGGCCTCTTCAACTTCCGCGTATCAGGCGCGATGACTGTGCTAGCATTCGTCTTCAGTACGCCGATACCCCTGTACGCTCCATCGCGACCCCTTGACGTAGCGATCGTGAGCGGCTGACGAGTCTTCTCCGTGTTGTTGCGGGGATTGTGCACGAGGAAGCGGTCGCCATTAGCTAGAGTGCCCAAATGCTGCTTGCTGCCCACGTCGGGGATATTGGTTTTGAAGATCTTGTTACCATGTTGTTGCTCGATCTTCGGGTACCAATTCTTGCCTGTGCGTGAGTCGGTGCGCTCCACCCAGACGGCGTTGCTGATGATGTCGGAGCTTGAAATGTCGCGCCAGAAGCGCTCCCAGTAGCCGCCGTACTTGTTGCCGAACCAGACGGAGTGGGTGGGCTCTTGGACGTCGTGCTTGTCGTCTGCGGCATACATTTTCGTTTGGTATAACCACGTTCCCCAGGCGGGCACCTTTGCGGGCTCTTTCAGGTATGCTTCGATTTGTTTGGCGTGCTTGCAGTACTTCATGCCGTATTTTTTGCCGTAGATGGTTTCATTGAAGCGGACTACCTTTGTCCACTCGTTTTGCGACGTCCAGCAGGGGTCGCCTACAGGCCTTCCTTTCTTGTCAATAACGCGAGCGATTCTGCCTGCCGCCTTCGTTCCCTTTGCATCGTCGCCCCAGCAGTAGCGCAGTGTTGTCTGCGACACAGCGTACAAGTGATTCTTGTCGATCAAAACCCATGCTACCGGATGAAGCGCTCGTTGCCAGATGCGGTTGTCGCACCAGTAGGTGTAATTGGCCGCATGAGTTTGGTTTGGAAGACGAGCATCCGGAAGAATTGAGTAGCCTTTTGACCAAGTGAAGCCGCCATCAGTCGAAGTCGACAGCCATGAATCTTGACCGATAGAATCCTCGTCGATTGGTGACGTGGAGTACATCAAGAAGACACGCTTGCCATCATAGTAGAGTTCGGGATGATGAGCGTATGTCCGATTCTCTTCTGTGCCTTTGTACACGAGGACTTCGGCATCGACTTTGAGTTGGGGCCATCCTGCGTAGATAGGGTCCGAGTAGTTAATGGCTGGCGATACCTGCCAGTAGTTGTCTGGACTGGGTGGGTGGAAGCCAGAGGCCTGAACGACAGGCAGCGCAACAGCGGCCGCTGCAGCGAGAAGATTCCGATGCATAATATTCAGGCGATGGATATGCTTCTGGCTGGATATCCTGTTGACTGGAATGTTAAAGGACTTGAAAATTTATATCATTTTACCGTCTAACGGACACCGGAAGAAGCTATCCGGGCCGCGCTGTCAGACTCATGTTCTGCCATGACCGTGGAGCCCAAATTCTGCTTTGAGGATGACGTGCAATACAAGGCGGTCATGAGAGTTGGAGGATCCAGCAATCGGATTGATGCTAGGAGCCCGGTCGGACTTGTTAGACGACCGTAGAAGCCTTTCGTCGGCTGTCGCTTACGCTAGATCAGTATTCAGTAAACGGAAAGTTATCACAGATCAGGTCATGATAGGACGCCCCATGGAGGATCGCAACTAGGATGGAGCTAGGATTTCTGGGGTATTTGTGCGGGGTGCGAAGGGCATTTTAGCGACGTAAACAGGGGAAAGGGTCCTTGACGGAAAGGCCCCCCAAAAGGTGCACTTTTCCGGACTAGTAACACTAGTAACCAGCCGAGGAGTTGGTACAATGGTATAATCTTGAATTGCAAAGGACCATGTTCGTTCGGATGTAGAGTTGATGTGTAGTGGAGGCTCAGTCGGTGCCCAGATATGCATGCACGATTGCTTCATTAGACGCTAATCTCTCACCGCCCGGCAGTATCGGTACCTCGGCGACGGCGAATGTCCAACGCTGTGGTGTTTCGTAGAAACATCGAAGACGCCTCTATAAGCCACTCTAGAAAACCAGCAGCTCATAATCCTGGGATATACACCATGGAAGAGTACAAAGCCAAATATGCTATCCATGAAGCCTGCCGAGAAGGTCAAAGTAAGCTCCACTGGCTGCACCACTAGGCCACAGCAAAGCTAACGCCTCACCTTCAGCGTCCAGAGTCGAGTCCCTGCTGTCCGCGAATCCCAAGCTAGCGAATCTCCGCGATCCAGATGAACGCCTACCGCTGCACTGGGCTGTGTCCTTTAATCATCTGCCTATCGTACAAATCCTCGTACAAGCCAAAGGCTTCGATCCTGACGTGACCGATGGCTCAGGCTGGACACCATTGATGATGGCATGCAGTCGCAAAGAAGCGGAGCAAATCGTCGACTTACTACTCAGCAAAGACGCAGATGTAAATGCAAAGAACAACAACGGCCAAACCGCCCTCCACTTTTGCGCCTCCAAAGTCAACCTAGATATCGCGCGTACTCTCCTCAGTCAGAAACCACCAGCTTCGGCGCGGATAAAAGACAAGCGAGGACAGCTACCATTACATCGGGCGGCAGCAGTAGGTAGTGTGCCTATGATAAAGGCGCTGCTGGACGCCAAGAGCCCGCTCAATGCAACGGATATGGATGGCATGACAGCATTGCATCATGCGATGAGCGAAGGGCATGGAGATGCAGCACTGTTGCTATTGACTATGGGAGCCGAGTTTGATAAGAAAGACAACGACGACCACGTACCGCTAGATCTGGCACCCGATGCAAAGACGAGGAAATTCATTGTGCAGGCGGCAGAAAGGGAGGGCATAGATTTAGAGTAGCTCGACATGTGAACTCAAAGGCGGGATAGCGTATTGCATTGAAGGAGTTTATATGATACCCGGATTCAAGGCATAGTTTGAGGTTAGCGCGCAGCAATCGAGGTTGCATATCGTCGAATGCGCCGCATAACCATATGAGTGTAAAGGAAAGGGCTCAAATGCTAACAAGAGATTTGCTCAATATGCCGTCACAGTTACGATCGTGTTCTCCAAAGTCTCTGTGGGAACCCTTGCATCTTTTGACGATCCAATGTCTTGTGACTTGACAGTCTCTGTGCTCACGATAACTCGAAGTCGAAGAGTGATGGTTTCTGGACACTGGGTAATAGGAAGAAAGGCCATATGTGAATAAGCTTACGCTAGTACGCATCCTCAGCTCTCAAGCTACATAGCATATGGGCGAGTAAAGAACCTTCGTGGGAAGCTTCGTAAATATGATTGGTAGTTTATCTGCGAACATCTTGACCCAGATTGAGGCCTGCAGATATGCCGCTCGCCAGATGCTGAGCAGTCAAAATTGTGCCCCTACGATGTCTATTCGAATCGTCAGAGTTCCCTCTTCTCCCACGTATGCTCTTCTGGTATTCCCATCTGCCTTCTCTGAAAGTTCAATATGTGCTCAATGAAGAGCGGCTTGATACTGAGTACACCTGCCAGACTTAACACAATCATGAAAAATATCCCCAAGCCAACCCCAAATGCGACTGCATCCTGCTGTCTGCTTATTTTCCTGAACCACGCTTTCGTATCTTCAATCGCAATGTTTTCGTCATGGGAGCGCCGAGCGCTCATCATGCCTGGAAGCCCGTCGAGAGACCTATGGTTCATCTGTTTCTGGAAGTCGGCAAGCTCTTTCTTCTCAAGCTGCTTTCGCGCCCAGCTATCGAGCGTCTCCCGAGGTTTGAAGCCATGAGCTAAATCGGTATCGGGCTCATGGTCAGCAATGGTAACCGCATCTCCTGCACCCTCGCTGATTGCCTCGTTTCCGTTACCAACAAGAGGTACTGCGAAACCACAGCTCGTTTGAACTTTCTTCACCCGTAGCACAATAATCGCTCTTGCCCCGGTAATGTCGACTTCATCCCCATTCTCGGTCGCCATCTTCGCTCTCAGCTGTTGATAGTGCGGATCCCACTTCTCGACTACCCGTCCCTTGCAAAATAGCCTCAAGATCTGCGGGGATGGTCCAAAAGAGCAGAACATGACAGTGACCCGGCCATTCTCGTAGACGTGCGAGATGGTCTCACAACCGCTGCCGGTAGCATCCAGATAGGCGACAGTATTGGGGTTGAGGACGGAGAAAGTCCGAGATGGGTGACCTTTGGGAGAAACATTGATGTGGTCGCCTGCCCAAGGAGCGCTAGCGACGTAGAATAGTGGCTGGTTGGTAATGAACTCGACATGAGACTCGTTCAGGGAGGGGTAGAATTTGACCATTTTGTACAGCCAGTCAATTCAGTGAGTGTCCCGGCTTCGTATAGAGTCAGCCGTGTTCGTGAATCCTGCGACCCGAATATTGAAAGAAAAAATTTGCTGTAGGTATAATGAATCAAGAGTTCAGTAGATCAAGTCTTGAGTTGATTGTCGCTGTCTAGAACTTCGAATTGGGCTGATGTCGAATCAACCTCTCGAAGTCACGTCTCTGGCTGGGGAAATGCAGAATCGAACGTATAACCGGCTATCTCCCGCTGAGTAGAGCGCTAATAAAAGAAGGGACGAAATTATTAGGCGTTAATCGTAGGACAAAATATTCGAGTCCTTGTCCTCTGCTAAGTGTACGGGCATAATAATCGATTGTTGAATGCGTGCATACTTTGCTGAGATAGTTAGGACAAGGTCGGAACTGAGCTGACTCATGCATCTAGGCTTGCCGGATTAAGACTAGCTGTGCAAGACACAGAAGAGTGCGTTCATGGCATGTTGATGCTTGCGTATAAAGTCCAGGATGTAACGAGAAAACCGCCCCATCTTGCTTGCCGCTGCTATACATGTAGTAGTATGGGCCGTTGGTTTTCATACACTTACTATCCAAAGCGATCAAGTTACACCACCTATGCAGCGTTCGTGAGCTGTACGCGCTAAGGGCTCGCTTACCTAATGTAGCTCAGATTTGATCGAATGACAACCTTATGGCTGCGCGCGAAGCTCTCAATGCACCCAACACAAGCTTTTTGAAGGCCGACGAGCTTTTCGTCAGACGCTCGTAGCTCTTCCATTATCAATTGAACCGCATCGGCTGCAACCGTGTACTGCATCGCCCTTCAGCCCGCGGTTCGGTCCATCGCGGTCCCTCCACACTCCGCGCAGCATGCCCCGGTAGCGATGCTAGCAATCTGGTCCCGGGCAAGACAGAGACCGGGTACCTGTCGGTGCATATCATCTGTCTCCAATGCGACTGCCGTCGCCAGACGCCATGGGCAGTCCGGTCTGCGCGGCGCATGGGCATTCGGAACCCCGACTTCGACCTTCTGCTACACCACTATATTCGCGGCAGGCTTGACCATCGACGCAAACGCAAAAGCAGCTAGGAACAGGCAATGGGAGGAGGCCTTTGAACACTTGAGGGACGCGCTGGACCGTCCGCTATCCAGAGACAACATTATAGAAGAGGGTGTGGCAGAGGCAAGGGCTGAGCGAGTAAACCTACCCCACGGTTATCACGGGGTGCCACTCGAGGACTTGCCCAATGACCTTGACTGGGGCGTTATACAAAGGGCTGTAGGCATGGAGCTCGTGGATGATCCTGTATTACGACAACAGGAATCTCAGTCGCAAGTCCACGACCTTGTACAAGGATCTTGGGACGACCTACGCTTCGACTCCAGGCTGCCAGGAGCACAAACTCTAGAATGGCCAGCAAATACCGGCCGAGACCTGGTGCGGTATCATCTACCGCCTCAGTCACTGTGGGCGCCGGACACGTTACGATTAACAGCAATGCGAAGGCGACATACCTGGAAAAAATTGGCCATGCAAGAGCTGTCAACTGGTGTTCTGATTCACACATTGGTTAGCCGTATCAATCTTCCCCGATATTTCCAGTCTGCCAGCTCTAGTCTCGAAAAGATATCACCACAGCTCCTCGATATCGCTTCTTTGACAGAGCATCAAGCCAGCAAGGCGCGCCAAGAGATTCTAGACAACATAGAGAAACTCCATGAGACAGATGTGAAAAGTACAACAGACCTTGCCGGAGCTAGTATACAAGTAAACCAGCCTGGAATTCCAAGCTACTTTCAAGACGCTGATGGTGACTTCTACGACATTTGCCAGCAAATGAACAAGGGTATAAAGCAACTTCTTGATCACGTACCCAGAGGCAATGACCGAGAGGAGGCTCTTGCGATCGCGAAGATATGTCACAACCTCCTTGTATCTACGGCATCACCAGACCTTCAAACTTTCAATATCCTGTTATCCGGCTTCAAGCGTTTGCGCCGCCCAAAATTTGTCGACGATGTCATAGCTGCCTTGTACGTCCACAAAATCCGGCCAAATGAGATAACTTGTCGCGAGATCCTTGGGCACTACATCTCGGAGTTTCGAGCTGATGAATTCTCCCGGTTTGTGGCTCGAATGAGGGGAGTGGGCGATGCGCTCATGCTCGCTGATCCAAATATCACTCTCAATGAAGCTGGTCACGACAGACTCGTAAGAATCAGTGAAGACAAGGTCTACCAAAAAGTCCACCCAACACCCATGGTTTTCGGTGCTCTAATCGGTGGCGTGATGAAGTTTGCTGGCTTCGACCGTGCTCTCGACATTTACTACGAGATGAAAGCAGATGGCTGGGGGCTCGATATGCACGGCCTCACCAGGCTACTTGGAGACTGTATTCGGCGCGCTGACTGGGAAGGCGGGACCTACACCTGGGAAGAAATAAATGCGATCAAAGCAAAGGCTAAGCCGAAGGATATGGCCAAAGCGTACTACTATATGTTGAGCTTGTGTTCAGTGACGGGTAATACTGTGGCTTTCAACCGAGTCTTGAATGAAGTCGTAAAGAGAGGGTTCGATCGCAAAAGTATCATCAATGCTGCTACAAGGACAACGCACTGGGCGCAGAAGAATATTGATTCTTTGGCACCTGCCTGGGCGGCGGACAATGTGCTCATTGCTGTATCGGACTACGTCCGTGAAGCGAGGTTGTCCAAGTCCGAGTCGGACTTCAAGGAAGTTGTCAGCGATGACGACATGTTTGAACAGCACACTCCTTCATCTACGGATACCTTTGAGGAAGCGACTGGACAGGCCAAGCGAATTGGGCAAACCCCTGTTGATCCGAAAGAGGCATGGGCATCATGGGTCGAGCACGAGTTTGGAGAGAGGCCGAAGGATCCGGAGTCATGAGGCGATCAACGCCACTTGTACGTCACTTTCTCTTCAAGCTGTATATCATTGTACACGTCAAAGCATTAGACCGGCGTTTTTGGTGTTATGATGATGGACGGGTGGAATCTTGCCCATCAACGCGACCGAATAGAGAACTATTTAGCTTTGATACAACATATAATGATGCTTGGATAATAATCGACAGCGCTTCAATACTCGGTATTCTTACAGCTCGAGCAATCTTGGTCATGAATGTCTTGCGACTGATGAGTTGACTGACTCATCACGTGCTTCACACCACCAACAACCCCACTACTACATACGCCAGGCAGGCCCCGCAAGAGAACGTGGGACAAGGTCGATCGACGAGCGAAAGCAAGGTTATCGCACTCGATGCATCGAGTGTCACCCGACCGTGGGCATGCCAAGTGTTCCTTCGTTTTCCGTCGTCTATTTAGATTAATCGCACCGCACCACAATCTATGCTGTCGCTTCCGCGACCTCCTAATCTCGTCACCTTCCCAGCTTTTAGTCCTCAACGTTAATGAGAGCGGCCGGCACCAGAGCGACGCTGACGGTAATGGACTGTGACCCCCGATCGACGTTTGCACATCCGTATCTGCTAATGAGGCAGTTTGGGGTTGAATTGTCAATAGAGTCTGGCCATGACGTTCTCGTTTGGATGATTGGGCTTCATTTCAAAGGTTTGCCGATACATCGCTTCAAATCTGCTATTCAATTGCAGCTGTCGTACTTTCGGGTGGCTGCAGTGCGTTGCTATTTCTGTGGCCAAGGTCGCTCCTTCCAGATCCCATGTTGTACTACCTTGCTTGTTCTCGATTCTGCTTCTTGTTAAGGAGCCCTTGTCTCATAATCAATCACTCATCTTACCTCTAACGGCCGTGCAGCATTCTCAGCTTTCCGCTAGATAGAAAGAGTAACCTTCATCCGAAAACTCGCTGATGCTCCGAAAATAGGCCCACGCACTATGGAGATCATATCAACGGCGCCATAGGGACAGGGATGCTCGACGAGCACTCCAGTCCGTGCACTTGTACGTACAAGTACTTCCCCCAGATTTGCGTGCCGTCGGATCCCAACACCGCAATAGCTTCATTCGCCGAGCCTCCAACCCTTCGGCTCAGCGTTGACCAAAAAGCCAAGTAAAAATTCAACTACAAAACAGGGGGTTAGGATCTAGATCTAGGAAGGGTCCCTATACTCATCCGCCTGCTTGTTCGGTTCAACGTCTGGTGAGGGTCTTGAGATCGCGAAGCTGCTCACCCCAAGATGGGGTGACGCCAGACGACCTCTGTAGAATGGGTCTCCGGACACACAGTGGTACCTTCAAATACCACAGAGCGTGTCAAAGGCTTGCTACCTACATCATCAGTCCCATGCTCACTCGTGATGACCAGCACAAGGATTGGTCTGCTTAGAAGCCGTTAGATGCCGGATACGTATATTGGGGGTGCAGTTGGGCTAGAACGACGTTGGGAGCGAACGCATCTGTGTAGCGCCAGAAAGGATCTCCTGGAGCGCATGATGTCCTGTACGAGCTGGTCCATCTCGTGCTATCGGTCAATCCGGCGATCATCTCCGCCCTCCTGTTCCATGGACTTGAACAAAGCGCCGGAAATCTCGAGTGTTCATCTGTCGAGTGCAGTAGTTTGGCGATGGAAGCAGTGTTGTAGAGACCCGTCGAAGGTCTGGATCTTTGGAGAAGGGTTTCACAGGGTGAACAAGAGGCTGAAGACAAACGTCGGCGCAAGTGACAAGTCCTTCGTGCTGCATTGATCCATCGGCTGGGCGGTCTCAACTAGGTCAAGACGAGTTAAGACGATGTAGCATAACATACCAATGGCGTGGCCATTGCTCGACATCACCTATCGTATCCCTCAAATCACCCCACATAAAAAAAACTCCAGCGCGCCTGCTACCTACTATATACCTTCGTTCAGGGCTGGCCAGGCATTGTTGCGCTACTCCAGAAAAGGAACAGCGGTGCTTTACCCATATTGCGCGCCCGTATCTATGGCCTCGAACACCATCCACTACCTACCGAAATGGGCCAAATGAAAGGTGGCAAGGAAGCAATATTCTGGTTCAGAAACTATATGAAGCAAGCCGGTTCTTGCTTGTGTGTCGATCATCATCCTTCGCCTTTGATATATCTATCTACTCTTAGCTCGACCCTGAGTTTATCAAGCGAACTATACACTTCCACATCCATAGTACCCAAGAACATCAACACACATTGGAACGACCATGCAGTACAGACTAGTATCCGTCCTGGCAACAGGCGCCCTCATCGCCGTTAGCAACGGCCTGCCTATTGCTGACCCTGAGGTACGTACAGTGCTCTTCGTCGGAACTAGAAGCCTCTCTTTCTGGTGCTAACCATATGTAGGCACAAACATTCTCCATCGGCAAGCCAACAGATACTATTGGCCTAACACCCCCAACGACTGAGGTTACTTGGGGTA
Source organism: Phoma sp. ATCC 74077 (assembly GCA_033682645.1). Lineage (NCBI taxonomy): Eukaryota > Fungi > Ascomycota > Dothideomycetes > Pleosporales > Didymellaceae > Phoma > Phoma sp. ATCC 74077. The sequence goes on from JAWDJC010000003.1 coordinate 895,130, forward strand.
AGCGCGATATTGATTACGGAAAGCCAAAGGACACCATCCAGCTCGGCAAGCCAACCACAGAAGTTACCTGGGGCAAACGGGACGAGCCTCAGCCTGATACCATTGGACTTGCACCACCGACCACTGAAACAACCTGGGGGAAGCGCGGTATCGACTTTGGCAAGCCAAAAGACACGATTGAGCTCGGAAAGCCAACGACGGTGATCACCTGGGGCAAACGTGATGAGCCTCAGCCCGCCGACACTGTTGAAATTACGCCCCCCACTTCCGAGATCATCTGGAGCAAGAAGCGAGGTATCGTTTTTGGAAACCCAAAGGATACAATCACGTTAGGCAAGCCAACCACCGAGACAACATGGAGCAGACGCGAGGCGGAGGCCGGCAAGCCAAAAGATACTATTACGCTTGGAAAGCCAACTACTGTAGTTACATGGGGAAAAGAGAAGCGTGATATCGTATTCGACCAGCCAGAGGACACAATTGAACACGGCCAGCCAACCACAGAAGTAACCTGGGGAAAGCGTGACGTCGATTTTGGCAAGCCAAAAGATACCATTACGCTCGGCAAGCCCACAACTGAGACGACCTGGAGTAAACGCGACATTGACTTTGGAACGCCCAAGGACACAATTGAGCTTGGGAAGCCTTCTACTGAGATTACGTGGGGAAAGCGTGAGGCGGAGGCTGATAAGCCCAAGGATACAATCACTCTAGGCAAGCCGACTACTGTAGTTACCTGGGGTTAAACATAGAAGTCTTTCCAGCATATTTAATTTGGTAAGCTCCAGCCCACACATCAGAGAGAGGGAAGATTCGCTGACCAATCCCATATAGTCGTTGTTGGATTAGCTTAATGTTCTTGGATTGTGTAGGGTATTTTGGGAGGCTAGATCCACTGTCGCTACCCTTTGTGTAAATCTAGCTCAAAATTTTGATATCCGGAGGGCTTGAGTGGTTTCTTGCCTGTTTAGTGTGGTCAAATATATCGCTTCTTCGAATAATACTCTTTTCATAGCATTCATAGACTTGTAGGTGATGTCATGAACTTGGCGTGCTTTGAAGTCGATGCGACAAGGGCAGAGCGTTGGGGACGATGCTGACAAACGTCATTTCGAGAGAACCTTGCCGAGCGCAAGGATACTCCTTGTACAGCCGTGACTGATTATAAAGGCATGTATGATAGAAGGGAGTATGGGAGGAGGAAAGGTGGATCAGCGTCGAAGCTGCGGCCCACATCGACTACGCTCTTTTAGTCACATGGTAGCCCGGTCGATTGAGTGTAGTAAGACGAAACTTTGTGTGAAGCTCGTATTTTCGCCTACACGCTATTGAGATTGCTGAGCAGATATGTGTCGAATCTTCCACGGGCTGACCGTGCTCTTCCGTGCTTTCATACTCAGAGACAGGGCGACACTTCATTCGCTTAGTCTAGGCTCGTCGTATCTCCCACTGGACGCCCGTTATGCTGACTTCCTCGCCGGCTTTCTCGTCGTAGTCGAACCACTCGCCTTCGGACAATTCAATGCCAGAAAACTTGGTGCCGGACTCTGCTCCTGTGGCAAGGAACTCTCCCTGCCAAAAAAAAAAAGTCAAAATAACATTCCTGGTTGCTCTAGAAGGGTGTACCCACCTCAGCCTTGAACTCAGTAAATTCTAAACCCCTGCAGTCGAACTCAAGTATGTTCACCGTCTTGGGCGGGTCGGATTGTTCGTACGTGGCTGGCGCAGCTTTGATATTCGCCGAGTGCTCTCTCTATCTGCGAGTCAATCGCTGCAGACACGTGGAAGGACTGGGCAGAGAGACCTTACAATTCTTGCACTTCCAGACAAAGTTGGCTTCGCCTCTGCTGCCACTCATTTCATTCTGCTCGAAGCGGCTTACCGAGACGAAGTTGGGGTGTATCTCGCGACATGATGTACATTGAACTTTGAATGTGTAGTAGAAGGGCGCGTCTTGTGTGTCTTGAGGGCGGAGGTCTGTTACCCTGTGCTTTGTCAATTGCGCTGAATCCTTTTATAGGTAGCAGGTGGCAGTGAATGACGCACCCGTTCAGTTCTGCTTTCAAGGCTAGTGCGAGCACCATGTTGACTGTGAATTAGAGGGACGGCAGTAAGTGAGAGCTGCTAGAGCTATGAAGACGATGCTCGCCCCGCCCCCGCCGTGAACTGGAGAGCTCCAGCCAATCGGCGACACGGGGCTACCTTTCGCCGACTTCTTCTTTCTCGAGACAGGCGCAACCAAGAGCATTCCTACGCTGCTGCATCTTTATAACCTCCACGACTGTACGCTGCCAAGCCTCAACATATCGAGACACGGTCGCAAATATGGCTGTAAGTAGTATTCACGTTTTACGTATGCGCAACGCTAATAGGTCTTAGGCAGTCGCACCCTTCAATCCCCGTCCGCTGCTCCAGAGCTTGTACGTCGCACATGATAGATTTCTCTCTACACGTCCTCCCCAGCCAATTGCGTACTGATCTATACCAGGGTCGACAAAGACATCGTTGTGCGATTAAAGTGGGGCGAGACCGAATACAAGGGCAGACTTGTGTCCGTCGATCTATACATGAACATACAGCTCTCCAACACGGAAGAATTCGTTGGCGGTGTGAGCTCAGGCACACTCGGACAGGTCTTGATACGGTGTAATAACGTCTTGTGGATCGGAAAAGCGGAGGAGGTGGAACCAAAGGCTACCAAGGACACGACTATGAGCGGTTGAGGGCACCACGTACCGAGCCTAAACCTGAGCTTTTAGAATGCGATATTGAAGGGCTCCCATAAGGATCATGGCGCCTACTTTTGAAACAGACAGGAATCCGAGATGGCGTGCCTGGTATTTTGACGCGCGAGTTGGGAGCATCTCCTAACCGCCGCAATATTGAGTGAGATGCCACGAGGACATGAGGCGCAGATATGGATTTGGGTAAAAGTCTACGATACCATAGCTTCGAGAATGAAGCGATCATAAGCTACTCTATCTCTTCTACGACCATCTTTCTCTTTCCTGTCTTTTCTTCCAGATCGGGCTTTACATCCAGCCCTCTCAAACTACCCTCTAGTCCAAGGTCAGGTCCCACTCGCAATCCCTCATCTCTCACCTTGTACAGCTCCTTCAGTCCGAGCGTCTCCAGCCCTTCTACCACACTTGCTGCATGGTCCCTTACAAGAGCATCTACGTCCTCATCTCTAACCCATTTGACCACCCTTTCCACCTCGTTCCGTTGCTTAATGCTCAGCCCAACAGGAATATCTTTGCCATTTTCGAGCGCTGCGTCGAGACCGCGCAGCAAGCCCATGATAACAAGCACCGCGGCGCGCCGCAGTATTGCCTTTATCTCCAGTGTCTCCATGCTGAGGATCAACAGGACGATTTGCAGCACCGCATCAATGGTAGGCTGGCTTAGCAAACCTAAGTGGTTTTCAAGGACAGCGGAAAGCACGCTCAATGAAGAAGTGCGGATCCGCACGTCTTCCTCGATACCTGTGTTTTCCCATCCTTGCACAATCTCCGCCAGCGCATCTCGCTCCGCCTTCTCGTTGGGATCCTCACTTTCAGATTCGAAGAAGCTGGGTATTGGACCGCCCCATGCTGCCTCGCCCTCTTCTTGCAGTTTTTGCTCTGCTTCAGCGACTTGGGTGCGTGTCGATAGTGTTTTTGTGCGCTGGCCGCGACGACTTGCTAGCGATAGGCAGACCTCGATGATTTGTTTAAGACTTCTGTATCGAAGGGTAACATCGTTATGTGAATCCTTGAATCGGTGATCGAGGATGATGTCATTTAAAACTTGACCAACACGTAATCGGAAGTCTAGAGCGTTTTGTAGGTCTCTTTCTTTTTCTTCTGTCTGCCTGCCTCTAGCAAGCTTCAAGGATCGCTCGTCAATGTCGATGAAAGCGTCCGTTAGTATTCTGATCACAGGATTTGGAGCGCAGATGGCCAGTTCCACTAGTACGGGTATCGCCGCTGTGTGAACGTACGATTCTGGATCTGCAAGTGAAGCTGATAAAAGCATATGTGCTATTGACGGCACATCGATTACTGGGAAAGCGACCGGGTTTTGTAAGAGCTTGTGCAGTGCATTGAGTGCCCACGTGCGGTTTGGAGGCTCCGTGGATGTGAGATCTGATAGGATAGTCTTCAGTGTTGCACGATAATTGGAAAGTGGGTTGGTCTTGGTTGCTTCCGTTGACGTGGTCGATGCAGAATGGTCCAGGAGGTCGAGAAGGTTAGTCGCGGAATTGGTGACTAAAGGAGATACGGGAAGCTGATCTCGCTGCTGAGAAAGATATACGAGGGATGGAACAACCGAGTCTAACGTCGTCGTCGTAAGGGATGTCTTCTTGAAGTCGGGCGATGCAGCTAGCGTGGTGATGATACTCAGCGCAAAAGAAACGAGGTCTTCGTCCACTGAATGTTCCTCGTCGCTTTCTCGCCCCATAGCAATTTGGCCTCGATTTTTTACGATGCTGTCCAGCGACGTTCGACTTGGTAATCGGGACTTCGCTAACTTCTCAACTCTAACTTCGTGTTCTTTGACGAAATTCTGGATTAGCTGCCCCATAAGCTCAATGATATGCTGTGGACTCCGAGAAAATTGCTCTTTGAACTTTGTAGCCAACGCTTCAGACAATTTTGCATCTGCTAGGGCCGAAAGCGGGTCAGTTTCTGGTTTGCTGGTCAATGAGGATTCTAGATTTTGCTCTGATGTTAACCATCGCTTGGTCGCTTGCAAAAAGATCGATCCGGCGACGTCATCAGGGATCTTCGCGTCTGCCAGGAGAGATACAAAGAGATTTACACGAGAATCCAGATTCCCAATTCGAGATAGGATCCCGTCCATCTCTATCAGGCCGTGATTGTCTTCCCCTCTTCGACGTATCTCAATGCCACCTTGAGATCCAGGTCCAAATGTCCATGATACATCTCCATCCCAGAAGAGGCTCGAAGCAATACTGTCGACCTGTTTCACGTTGCAAGCAATTGTCATGTATCGGATTAAGATATCTTGCGGTAGCCTTGTCCACTCCTTGTCCAAGGACGGTCTCGTCTTAGCATGGTTCAGCAGCGCCCAAAGCGGAAGCAGAAGAGGGCCGACAAGTCTTCGCAAGATACCGGCATGCGAGTATGATGAAGCAATGGTAGACAGTCGTTTCAACGCCAAACAGAGATCATGTTCCTGCACAACGACCTGGTCCGCTATACCCTTTCGGGATGTTATGTTTTGGACGTTCTTAGGGTAAATCGACTGTAGCAATGGTAGAACAAACAATTCCCATCCCACAGTTCCCGGCGCACCGGTAGTCTTCTTACTGAGAATCCCGCCAGCAATAATCTGGCCCGCTGCCCTACTTAATTCCCTTCCCTCTTTACCGTCCAGCAGCCTCAATAGTTGGGGAGCAAGCCTACGCAGCCAATCATCCTGACTAATCCCAGTTGGTGGCAATACTAGCAAACGAGATGTCTGCGTAACCGCTTCTAGCGGGATCGGGATCTGCGACTGCGAGCCAGAGGCGTCTTCAGGCACTCGAGAGTTCTTGGACAGGTACGAGAGCGAGAGAAACTCGATGGTATGGCGAACTCCCTGTTGGCGAAGGGGAACTAATGCCAGTTCTTGGGAGATGGCTGGCTTCAGCCATGTTGGCAGAGACTGTTGAAGGAACGTGGCTAGAATTGGGAGAAGTCGAGAAGTCGGTATTTCGGCAACGGTCTTCTCGTAGATAGGATTAAATCTAGAACGTGTCTCTTGAGTTGATTCGGGAGAGATGGACAGCTCTGCGAGTGCTGAAAAGATATCTGGAAGGATTCGCTGAGAAAGAAGTGGCTGGACCCCAGAGCCTCGCTGCCCGAGGATGGGTATCAACGTTTGGACGACTCTTGAGAGCAACTGTTCATTCCTACTAGACGGGACAGTGATCAGTGCTGTGAGGACTGATCTCGGACGCTGACTAAAGGCTACACCAGGAGAGAGGTGAGGCAGAATGCCAAGCAAGGTAATGAGATCAAGAAGGCCATATGCAACGCCAGCGAGAGATGCATCGTACGGAGCATTGGGGTCCGCCGCCAGATCGGCGCTGTTAATGGCCTGAAGATGCCCAAGAGCTTGAGTTACGATCTGGTCGGCATCGATAGCACTGGGGCTATGTTTTCGGTCCTTGTCTACAAATGGGCCTATAAAATTCGCGGCCGCATCTACAGCATCTTCGACAGCTCCCATAGCGACAAGATGTGCCGTAAAAGTTATTGGATGAGAGATGGCAAGCTGCGAACATAAAGGCGTGGACTGGAAAAGGAATAAATCGTGCTTAGTAAAGATCTGCACGTGCCCGCGCGTCCTAAACGCGGAAGCGACGCGCTCACCCTCTCTTCCTCCAAACCCAACAACCACCCCAACGGCCCACCACCACACCTCGACTGTGTCCATACAAGCCACTACTGCCCTTCACCTACAGCTGAACCGGATTCCGGACCTCGCACCCTTCATTGACAATCTCTGACTACGTTTACAACGGCGGGACGGTCGTGCAACGCTCTCCTTGGACAACTGGTTCTTCTCTCGCTTTTTTACAAGCTCTGCCGCATGTCACTTTCCCCACAGTTGCCGATGTCTGTCTTCTTCGGAATGCGGTTCGTCCGCGCCTCCCGTACTTGCACGGTTGACACACACCCGAGCCTCTTAGCATGGTCTCAATGGGTTGTTTGTATGTCGACTCGGGCACCTCGATGGAAACATTGAGGTTGTGCGTGAGGAAGGCAGACTCGGATCTTAACCCTAATCATCTTCTGGTATTCATCTTGCCACATGCGCAAGGAACAGCTTCGCGGTCATGTCGCCGATCTTCCGATTAGCCCCGAATGCGTGCCGATCTGCTCTTAGTGGGTTGCCTCGCGGATGGTGTGCAAAAGGGAGACTCGAGGTACGGGAGCGAGAGCTCAAATTGAGGTGTCATGTGCCTGTCGGGGCGTTATAGTTCTCATGTGAGAACCACGTCGACATCCTCATCCGTGCAACAGACTCTGGTCATAATGGGTAGCTTCAAGATGATACTTTAGCGCGATACAAAGAGATCTGATGAGATATGCCGGTCGCCTCGATCGAGGAATGACTTTGGGATATTGCATTCCGCCGAAGCATCAGTCGCTCGTCTCTGGAACTCATACAGGAGTTGCAAAGCTGAGTGCCACCATCGATCGCGTCACCATCTGACGTCTTGAGTGCAACGAATAGGCAGAAGAAGAGCACGGTTTTGATCATGATCGAGCCACACACACAGACGTACCAGCCTGTTTGGCTTCGGCTGGCACGAGATCCACTCGTCAGAAAGGCGCAAGCCCAGCGAGGTCTTGATGTGTCTCAGGTTGGTATTGTCACTAATGGCGGACCGTCACGCTCCGGATCGGAATCCTTGAAGTTCACTCTTGATAGTCTATTGGCTTTTTCGCGCATGTTGGACCCGGTACGCAGCGTTAGTACTGTGCGATGACTAGTTCGAGCCGACTCGTCGCCTATAGCGAGGAAGATTCCCGTGCATTTCTCCTACAAGGACGAGAGTCCTGATCAGATCTCCAATCTTACCGCTGACTGCACCATCAACAAGCCTGTGTCATCTTTTTCTCCATAGACACTAGTCACATCTTTGTGATACCCGGCCAGTCGCATCAATCGTCAACATGTACGTTCAGTGTACATTTGTATTGGCGAGCGTCTACCCCTTCCGATCGAGCAGTTTATCTGGCTGTTACGACTGGCAATGCGGTTTTTGAGGATGTCCTTTGTCCGCATCAGAACGCCCTCCAACACCAAAATTGATTGGGGAGGAAACAAAGACAAGTCTCAAGAAGTCATGCTATCACACTCAGAGAGAAGCTTCTCGGCTTATCAATCCAAGATGAATGTGTCGCAGGGAGAACGTTGCACGACCGCTGTGCTGATATAACTAGGATTTTGTTAATAATGGGTCTTGGCACGCGAAGGCGATGGTCTTGCTGTAATGGAGAGCAACTCGTAGTGGTGGAGACGGAGGAACGGCCTCTACTAAAACATCTCTGCTTTCGCAAACCTCATATCTAGCTTCCTCGACCGGAGTTCTCGGCAAAGGCTACCTTTCGAGATCACTGAGCGAAAAGTGTAGTGGTCAACACAACAGGCTCGGTCAGATATCAGAAACCACCACGGGAAGCATGTTGCAAGAGACTTTGGAGATGGGACCTCTCAAGAGTGAGGCTCAAGGTCTAGACCTGTCCGTCAACATTGTCTGCATCGAGCTATTCGGGTTTCCTATTATGTGCTCCGTTCTGCTAATTGACCTTTACGCTACCTTTTCTGCAAAGTCTTCAAGGCCAGGCCCAGGGACTACCTTCAACGCAAGCTTTGATTTGAGTCTTTTGCAAGGTTGCTGATGTCGACGTGGGAGCTCGTGATGATTGACCTTTTGCGGGTGGTTGGTATTGCCGTCCTTCGGGATGGCCCGATCTTTTTCCATAAGTGCTCCGTACCTGAAAAGTAAATACTACGCTAATCAATGCAGGCAGGCGCCGTCTCTTTGGTTACACCCCTAACTGCTCGTATCCGTGCCTGCATTTGCAGCCGAAATGTCAGCAGACAGTCAAGCGAGCACTTCTGCATTCAGCCTATACAACAACATCGCAGACTGAGTCGTACAAGAATAAGCGAACTTCCACGCGAGCTCGATATTTTTGGGTTGGTCTACATTATCCTTCGCGGCCAGTGTTTGAATACGGAGGAGGCTGCCAGACACCAGGTTTATGAGGGTTGACTAATGCCGCGTTGATCTGTCCGAGCTCGGGTAAGAGTGAATTGCAGCTCCTCAGCCTTGGCACATGGGAAATGCGAGACGTTTCGGAGGATTCGAGCTTTGTGCTGGAAAATTATGTGCCGATACGGACGATGCCAACGCGGAATAAGTCAAATGCGTCACCTTCAGGAACGGATATGACGTACACCGCTCAACTCAATATTGGTCTTGCAAGGGCAAGGGATTTTAGAGCTCACAACCTTAAGCGAAAGGTAGAATATGGCGTGAGGTGAAAGTGTTATCCGGTCTTGGGGTGTTGCTGACAGCACAAATCTGGCATTGATCGTCAGTCGTACTATCAAGGGCTCTACCAGGTCAACATTCTTTCTGATATGGAGTACTTTTGCATGGTCCATTGTGCATTAATAGTTCGCCGGACATCCTAGGACCCTCGTATCACCACGTGGAGCATTCTTAAGCTGCTCAAACGAATGCACATCGACATCACTCGTACACACGTCGGGAGAGCGATGCGTATAAAGGGTCCTGAAGGTCACCATCTAGCCCTGAACTGAGCTTGACATTTTCATCTCAATCAACATGTTTTCCCTTTGCGTAGCCTTTTTCTTCGCACTTCTTCTTCCACATTCGGCCCTCGCTGACACCTGCTCGTCAGTCGAGGCCCTAGGTTATATCAATGTTACACATGTCCTAGATCTTGCATACATTGAAGAACAAACTCAATATTGGTCTACATCTTGCTCTGCACTTCTGCCTTCCTGCATCATTTTCCCTAAGACTGTGGAAGAAGTCTCGACCGTTGTTAAGATACTCGCGAATACCTCTGAACTCTTCGCTGTCAAATCTGGCGGCCACAACCCAAACAATGGATGGAGCAGTGTCGCCGGCGGGCCTCTCATTGCGATGGAGCATTTTGATCAGGCTGATCTAGACCGCACCACGGGCATTGTGGACGTCGGCCCTGGTAATCGTCTTGATGGTATCGCGGCAAAATTACAAGGTACTGGGTGGACGTTCGTGGGTGGGCGCATTGGCAACACCGGAGTCGGCGGCCTCGTGCTCGGAGGAGGGCTTAGTTACATGTCGACGCAATATGGATGGGCTGCTTCCTCGGTTCTGGAGTACGAGATTGTTTTCTCCAATGGCACCATCGGGCATATTAATGGCGATAACCATCCGGACATTTTTAAAGCGCTCAAAGGAGGTGGCAACAACTTCGGAGTCGTAACGAACTACCGACTACAGGCACATCGGCAGGGCAACATCTGGGGTGGAAACCTAGTGTTTCTGCGTACAGCTAAGAAAGACAAGGAACTACTACAAGCAGTCCGCGACTGGACTGAATACAACGAAGACGAGAAAGCCGCTGTAATTGTTACTGCCGAGCGTGCGAATGTCGACGTCGTTGACTCATGGATCATTTTCCTGTTTTACGATGGTCCTTCGCCTCCAGCTGGGCTCTTCAAGAACTTCACAGACGTTGACCCTCTACTAGACACCACGAGGACTCGGACATATGCCGACCTTATGGCTCTAAGCAATTGGGTTGTTATCAAGGGCTCCGTTGTGGATATCGCAACCGAAACTATACCACTACCATCCGCTGCAAACCAGGTCAAAGTCATGGAGGGGCTGCACGACCACTGGCGCAACATCTCTAGCACCACATTGCTCGTACCTGGCATTGTGGCATCCATCGCCTGGCAGCCCTTCCCCAAGAAGATTGCGGAGAAGGCGAGGGCGCTCAGTCCGGATCTAATAGATGCCGACGCTGATGTTGATCGCATCATTATCGAAATGAATTACGCTTTCATTCCGCAGACGCAGTACGAGCAAATGGCAGATACGATGGAAGCTACCTATTCAGGTGTGAAGAATAGAGTTACGGCGTGGCAGGCAGATGGCACACTTCCACAGGCATATTTGCCAATTTTTATGAACTATGGATTTTACCGCCAAGACTACTTCGGAAGGCTACGACCGGAGAGTCGGGCACTGGCGAAGCGGGTGTCCGAGCAGGTTGATCCGGCGGGGCTTTTCAGAACTCGTACTGGTGGTTGGAAGCCTTGAGAACACGGCAAACCGTGAAAGAAGTCAGTTGCATTACAATTTAGGGTCCGGCACAAGATATGAGTTGCGCTGATTAGCCCTTCATGAGGATTATCTAGTCTTTCTCTCTCGTCTGATCGTGTCTATCAAGTTTCTTATTTTGTTCAAATACCCTTTAAATCCAGTGTGAGCTTGGGTGACCCCTATCAAACCGTAATTTATCGTTTCAATCACAGTGTTTCTCGATATCGCAACAGATAGTCAAGCCTCTCCAGTATGACATTGTCTAGTACGCCATGCACTGGCAACGCATTTAGTGTCGTCTACCGTTGGAGTCTATCTGTATCTAGCTGGCAGCGGATCCCATTCCGCATTACGGTCGATGATAAAGTACAGGTATTTGCTAATGCGACTTAGGCATACAAGCTTTGGTTCCTGGGGTTGGAAAGACTATTCATATCAAAGATCTGTCGGAGGCTGCGTAATCTTTGTCAAATAATCGCCATTCAATTCCTTCATGATCTTGCCGAAACCGTCATGACTATAGTCTTTTTCATTCCACATATCCTGTCATTGAACGCATCAGCGCAAACTCCTTTATTGCAGTAAAGACTTTAAGAGAGTAGCAGCAGAGCGTGTATATTACTCTTTATTATGACTCACCTTATGATATCTCACTTTGCCCTCCTGGTCCAGCGTCAACGTGACCAAGCTATTGACCTTTTTTGCGATTGGCATCGGCTTGGGTGTGTACTCCTGCTGCAGTTTGAAGATGATTTCATCGGGCTTCGAAGACACAACTTCCGTCTTAATCGTCCTTGTCGACTTCATGATCTTAGGTATGCCTAATATATGTCAGCACTTGACAGACATTTCACGACAAGGGCAATGATGGACAATAATGGGGGATTGGTTAACCTACCATACCACTGCCCCGAAATTTTATATCTTGTATCGCAATAACTCCAGGGATCATCGTATATTGCCTCCTCCGCATAAACCATCATGTCCTCTTTACTCGCGCTACCTGAGTATAAGTTGCATATTGATTGCACAATATTCTCTCGTTCCGGTTCAAGCTTGATTGAATTTTCTGGGTGCGGCTCGTAGTCGACACCTGAGGAGCTGTTTTGTGAAGGGTCTGAGTTTTGGGTCAATGCGACGGGATCGGGTCGCTTCTCGAATTCGTCTTCGAGGCGTTGGGCGCGGGTATCTTTGCCTGACTTGCCAGTTACGGGAAGAGACATTTTGGAATTTTATTTGAGAAGGCAGATATTTTTGAGATGCTGGTGCAAATATTCGTACATATCATTGCCTTTGATGTCGAAATGTGGTGACGTCACTTCGACACGTCCATTTGCGTCGAGTACCCCGAACGCTGATTTGGCTTGTATTCCTATAGTTGGCCAATTTTGCATAGTGTTCAAGGACCATAGTTGACGCAGCATTTGTTTAGTTTCACAGACCGGACGCGCGAAATGTGTCACTAAGCATACACTTTGTACTTTGTGTTGATAAAATCATGCAAGTAACCATTACAATCTCTACTTAGGATATCATACTTTGTATTACCGACGCATACTTTCAAACTTGAGAACCGGCCTCCTCCATAGTCTTCTCCTGCATATCTCTATGCTGACCTTCATGATTCAGTGTCGCGGCAACCTTGTCTGTCATTAGCTCATCAGTATTCGGCGCCCACCAGGTCAAAATAACGGAAACGGCAGAGAAGGCGATTGTAGCAAGATACACAGTCCTGAACGCGTCCGCGTTTGCCTCCTGGTATGCCCTATATCCCAGGGCCATGATCTCCTGAGTAATGCCTGGCACAGCCGCGAGAGCGTCGGCACCAAGCTGTAGTGCTTGCAAATATAGGGGAACGCTAGATTCAGGAAGACCGGCGTTGAGGAGAACCGGAGGAACTTGAGCAGGAATCGTCTCTCCGAGACGGTTCGTCATGATGCTCGAATAGATCGCGATCAAGACAGCGCCAATCGCTGCGCGTACAGAGCCTGCTGTGCCACCTGCAATACCAATCTCGTTCTGATCTTTGACGAGAATGGTCGAGTTTGCCAAGCAGATAGACTCATTCCAGCCGATGAACGTGCAGCCAAGGAAGATCAGCGCCATCGTTGTCTTCTCGTTGTCGGGGTTCGCAACCGCAGCACAGCCGAGGAAGATGCCACCGAACACGAAGGCAGCCATGCACTGATATCGTGTCTTTCCAATTCGCTCAGCGAATATACCAGCGAGGACCTGGCCTGTAATGATGCTGATGCCGACGATGGTGCTCATGTACCCAACACGCATGGTGTCGCCATTGCCGTATAGCACAGCGGCTTGTGCGGGCCAGACAATGCTGAAGGCGTAATAGACGCCGGCTCCCGAGCCGAGCAGAATAACAGCAGCGACCCATCGTCCGTTCAAGAACAGATGCATAGGAATCAGGGGTTCTTTGATGGGCGCATATATCTCCCAAAGGACGAAGGCGACAAGGACTGCAAAGCCAATGATGATAGCGCTGATGACGGCGGCCGATTTCCACGGATAGACTGATCAGTTGTCAGACAAGGGAATACCGCGGAATCAAGGGGACGTACCTGTGCCGCCCCAGCTAAGGCCCATCAGGAAGACAATGAAACCACCCGCGAATAGGAAGGTGCCGATCCAGTCAAAGTGTTTGAGCCAATACATCTTACTGCGATTTGCGTCGTTCTTATGCTTGTCCTCGAAACTACATACTATTAGTCTCTAGCTAGGTATTAGCCCTATAAGAATGGTACTCACGTAGGCGGAAAATAGAAGGCCGTCCAAAGTACGAAAGCCGCTACATTCAGTGCAAGCAATAACCAGTACACACCGCGCCATCCCACGTTTGGATGGTGGGCGACGAAGCTCGCAGAGATTGCAGGGCCCATGCCGGAGCTACCGTAAGTGAAGATATAGATCAGACCAATAGCAAAATAGCGGTGTTTCATAGGCACAAGCTCGCCGATGACGAAGTGGAAGCTGAGCTGCGTAGCTGTAGCAGCGGCAAGAAGCACATTACCGCCAATCTGTGGTAAGTCAGCGCAACATCTTTGGTTCAGTTGCTCAAGACTGCTTACTAGGGTAGGAATGTCCTGCGCGGTAGCACAGACCACGCTTCCTACGATCGCCACAAGGGCACCTCCAACGAAGAAGTAGCGGCGACCGAAGATGTCGCTGAGACGGCCCACAGGCGAAAGGAACACAGCAAGAACGGCGTTGTAGACCAGAGAAATCCATGTGTACCTGGCATCAGGTCCGATATCCGCATTGATGACACCAAGCAGGGGAGCTGCGAAACCGAAAGCCGCTGTGCCACAGATGATAGCGAGACCTGTGGCAAGGAAGGTGCCTAAGAAGAAGCGACTGTGGTAGTAGCCTTTTGGAAGTGCGGCGAAATCAATCTCGAAGCCGTGGATGTCGTGGGTAAGGGTATGCTCGAGAGTGTTGTGGGTGCTTGCCGGAACCTCTTCGGTGCGGCTCACATTCTCCTTGGGCGTCTCCGGAGCTGCCATATTTGATCGTTTGGCTGCTGGTAGGATCAGTTTAGTAGATCACAGGTTGACAATCCTGTCAACATGGGACATTGGAGGTCTTTTGAAGAGCCCTGTCAAATGGTTTCGGAAATCTAGAACCATAGAATGATCTAAACGAGCTGAATGGCCTCATTTCTGACCAAACCATGTACATTCCGTTCCATCAAGCGATTCGGACGTGCGAAGCGAATTCGACAGGGCCTTTTCGGAAGTTCCGACCCATTGGGGATCATAACTGCGCGGCTACTCGGCAGCAGGCCAATGGTAAGCGTGATGGGCCTTGCGGGGTAGCTTTGTCTGGAAGGAAGTTGGTCTGGGGTACGGTTGGCATGGAGTCAGCTCCAGGAATCTGGGGTAGTGAGGTTCGGAGAAAGTTACCCGCGGGCATACTCGGACCTGGTCAACATCAGAATGAGCCAACCATCCAAACGCTTCGACATGGAGATTCGCATCTTAAGACATCATAATACGAAATGGCGTGTGTCCATGCCGGTGCGCTGGTCCGACGTTATCCGACCGCCCGGTTGACATGGATGTTCCAGCTGCAGAAGGCAGGCCTTGCATGAGAATCGCGCATAATGGGTGCCGTCGCATTTCCGTGCCTAGATGAATAACTTCATCACCCTATTTGATTGCTTCAATAGATGTGTCTCTTTGTCTGCATTAGTACTGAGGCGCATAGGCTGGGTAGAGCTCCGTCATCCGTACAGATCGTGTGCTAGCCATCGCTAAAACTACCACGAGACAGCTCGTCCTAAGAACTTACTGACGATCCAACTGGTCTCCTGATATGGTAGACTGTCTCGTCGTCTCATCAGCTCTAGCGCCATAGTGCTTAGCGGCGTGTCTGATTTGAGTCGTACCCGTCTAAGTTTAATGTCTTGCATTCACAGTAGAAATAAAATAACTTGGATGACAACAGGGCACTGTTAGTCGTATGACTGTCTCTGTGTTATGATTTGCGCTCTTGTTCGGTCTGTGCGACAGGACGTGCCGTACTAAGCGGCAGGTCCACGAGGCACGGAAGATTTCCCCTGAGTGTGCTGAAGGCTCCAGGCATCTTGCAAAGCACTAATAACGGCCTTCGTAGGCCAAGCGTGCTCTTCCTCGAGTATCCTCAGGAAGTTCACGATTGCGTTTTGCTCCTCAGCTTGATAGAAGTGCTCCCCGCCAATGCTTATCCCAATCGCAGCTGTTGTCATGCCTGCCTGGAAGTTTCTGTTTGCCAGGCCCAGGCCACAAAGACGCTTGATGGATTCACGTAACTGGTGTTCGATGGCTTGATTTATTGCACCAGATCCGATCCCTACTCGTTGGCGCCGCGGATTGTAGACGGTCAGCAACATACGACCGAGTTCTAGGTGCTGCATTGCCAAGATATGGGCGTCGTTCATCTGCCAGATCACCGGGAAATGGGCACCTTTTGCCTGGTCCGGAGCGGAGTAGTATAGCGGGCGGAACCAGCATGGTGGGTTTGCTATCCATCGATCGTCGAACACTTTCAATGCATCCCATTGTTCCAATGGGAAGCTATGCTCCCTTGGACCGGCAGTAGTTGCAGTATCGAGGCCAAAGCAGAACCGGAGGACATCGGCACACCATAGGATGATACGATTGGTCCAGGTGAAGTCGTCTGATGGACTTAGTTCCGAGTAGTCGATATGTGTTGCAAGGGGCAGCCTAAAAGGCCTACGATAGAGGAGAACAGACCAAATCTCCTGTCGCAGGGCGATCAAGCAAGCCGATGATCTAAGCCCCTCCGCTAATATTATGCGTCCTTTATCGTCCCGATGATTCTTGTCGATGTTCTCCATTGAGTATAGTGATTCTCCATGATGCGTATTCATGACTGTCTGGACAACGGTCTGATATACTTCCGCATCAAGACCGGTCAATGAAGCTACATACGAGGACGATGTCAGTCAATATGAATACAGTATTGTTTGATGAGCTTACTATCGAGCTGCTCATAGGTTCGTAAGATCGTCGTGGCAGCAAGTGCGTCGGCCCGGGTCTCAGCATTTGTTTCATCTGCTTGAGTGTTTGTGAAGTCCATCAGCAGCGCGAGGCAAGCGTTATGATAATGAATCGCCGAGTCGACGTCTAATTCAGGTAGAAGAATACCGTCAAAGTAAACTACTGAACCTAGAGCTTTACGGTACCACAGGCTTGTCAAGTGACGCGCTGAGAGAGTGCAAATGGCATATAGCAGCATAGGGCTGTGCGTCGCCCGTTGTGGCAGGGCTAGCGTGTAGTGAGCATCGCGATCCGTGGTATCAAACTGTGAGCGTCAGCGTCGGTTAACATGTGATATATATCGCGCAGCAAATAATCTTACCGCGTGAGCTAGGCTTTGAGTAAAATGCCGAATCAGACAAGCCTCCTGAAGCCCGATCGGCAGGGTGTTTGAGTGCTCCTCTGCTCAAAAGACGAAACGATCAGCTATATTCCTCAAAATCCAACAAGCAACTAGTCATCTCACCTAGAGTCAAGCTAGGCGACGAGGTAGCACTTATTATTGCTAGTGGTGACAGGCCAACAACGGCATGTGCATCGGTGAGACTAGTAGCGAGTGGTTCTGAAATTGATACTCGAACATCTTGCCATGGTCGGTGATGCAAACCTCTACGATCAGTGACTGATTCTGATCCGGTGGGGCTATCAGCTGAAGGTGACGGCGGTGAACGATCATAAGTCATGTTTGAGTTGGTGATGCTAGGTGATTCCATCTGCAATTGCGTCTCTGGTGTCCGTCCAGGCTGATCTGTCACCTTAGCTGGAGACGAAGTTTGTGCTGTTTTCGCAGTCTCATCTAGGAAAGACAGTTCGCCAGTTGATGGTTGTAGCCATGGCTGGTCGCCAGCAAATCTAGGTAATTTGCCTTGTTGCGTAGCAATTTTGAATCGAAACCCCTTCGCAGCCTTCACGCATCGGACGTTTGAGCGTCTGCAGTTAGAACAAGGATTGCTTTTACCGTCGCCATCGCCTGGTTTGGTAAGTGACGTCTAAAAATGGGTGTAAACATGAAATACACTTGAGATGACGGTCTCTGCAAGTCTCACAAGGTCGAGGCCGCCGGCGGAGTGTGGACATCGTAGATTTCAACCCAACCCGCATCAGCTCATACCCGGGGGAACCATTCCTCTCTTGAAATTGATATCGCCGCGAAAGAAACACAAGCAGGAAGGAGTTATGGTAGCACAGCAGTTGGACCAAATGGGAAGATTTTCCCCGCACCCACTAATATCTGGGCACTAGGCCGGACTAGTGGGCCTCTCTAGTCTTTCAAATTTGACCACACGTCGACGTGCTGTTATAGCAAGCAGTTGAGTAAAAAGGCCCTCATAGTAAAATCTCTTCTGACTTATCCCCAGACATCCTCACGCCATAACTTCGTTCTCTTCTTCTCCTTTCTCCACCGCTCCACCTCACTTGCGGCCTATCCGGTTCTTAAGGCTACTCCCTCCGTTAGCACGGACTTTGCTTTTTTGGCCATAGCTACGGAGCCACATACATAGTATGCCGCATTTTCTTCCAGCAGCAGCCGCATCACTTCCTCATTCTGTATCAGCAAAGCATGCTCCACGTACCTCTTCTCATCACCCACCCTTGAAAACGCAGTGAAGATATCTAGCCTACCCCTCAGTGGTCCATAGATAATATCAGATAGCTCATCGCGATAAAGGTAGTCGTGCTTGGATTACGGCACCCAAAAATAGTAACATAGGACCAATGTGTCTTCCAATCGATGCTTGACGTGATCGCTCTCGAATATATCCTCGAAAAGGAGCAATCCCTGTAGTCGTCTACAGACCTTGAGGGAAGGGCCAACCCAAAGAGGCAATTTCTCGCCGAAACTAGAATGCCGGCTCTTACGGACCGCTCGCGTGGACGCTCACTGTCGAGATCTTCCCCAACTCAAAATGTGCAAAGGGTATTGGTCTTACGACTGCTACCACTTGGCTGGCCAATTTATCATCGGAGTAGTCGTTCCTGGAATGGTGATCAAGCTAGGACGGGGCACATACTCGTTCTTTGGTTGCTCCTGTTTTGCGGCCGCTTTGTTTCTCATACTTCTTCGTGCCCGAGACTTCAAGGAAGTCATTGGACTAGATCGCCGGTAACTTTGGCGATGATTTGCATGAAGAAACATACGTATATAAACGGGTTGTTGAGAAGATTCTGGGCAAGGAGAAGTTAGACAAAAGGTGTAGTGTAGAGGGCCTCTTGATGTCCTGTCGGATGTATATGCTGTACTTCTACTATCTTTTGAAGGTAGAAGAATAAAGCTATTTTGATGACAAGACTTCCACTCTACATGTTGTTAAGCCACTCAAAGATGGCTGGCATTTCACAAATTGTCGTAGTTCGACTACTCTTCTTAATTCTCATCGTCTGAGGATGCATAATTTAATCCCAACGACAGCGTATTAGCTGGCCTTGCTGGAACTGAGGCTGATGGAGGCTTAGTCATTGCTGGTGGCGGTAGTGCAGAGTTACTTCTGGCAACCTCGTCCGTCACCTTAGCCGGGCTTTTGGTCGTACTGTTTGGTAATGAATCATACTCATCCCTGCCCTTATCAACTACTTTCCTCTCTTCGGTTGCCGAGCTCAACTTCCTCAGCTTAACGCCTTTAAGCAAGCCAGACTCGTGCCCTCTCTTTCTCTTCCGCCTAACCGCCGCCCACTGTCCACCATCTTCCTTTGGTGCCTCTGTACTTTCCTCTTCCACAGCTTTGCTCTCCACCTCTTCTTGCTGCCTGCGAAACAATTCCAATTGCTCCAAAGTCTCTTTCCTTACGCTAGCCTCTTCTTTTCGCTTCTTTTCAAGTACCGAGTCGAGATAGTCCGCTTCATCATCGTCGAGAGCATTGTGGAGCTTGAAGCGAGCCTTCTCCTCAAACTCGGCTTGCTTCTTGTCCTTGTTGGCTTGCAAGATTTCGTAAAGACTCTTCCCATCATGCTGCTTAGCTAGATCTTCTTTCGCCCGCCGCTGGTCCTCTAGCTCTTGCGCTGCGCGCTTCCATTCAGAGTCTCTTTCTGTTTCATTATCGGCCGTCCCGCCTAGAAAATCAGCTACAGTCTCTCCTTAGCTTGTCATGCACGAGTTTTCTTACCACTCACAAATCCACTACTCATCTCGACACAAATTCATGTGGCTAGCGTAGGAATGTTGATGGCCCGGTGGCTGTTTTGGTTGTACCACGTAGCGGAGGAATCGAAGGAGCTTGGACTGCGGCTGGTGCGGCTTCCTTTTCTAGCGCTAGCACGATGCGCTCATCCACAAGTCACGGTTATTAAAACAGGGGATATCCCTACGACCGCGGGCAAATCGGCCGGTAATTGGTGGATATACTGGCTATTTATCCAGGATCTGTCGGACCCACTCCGAGGAGGGGCAGAAAACAGTGTGCAATGCGATGATGATGTAGCCTCGTTCTTTAACGATTTGAAAAAGTTCTTCGAGTCCCTGCTCCAGCGTTCAAACACAATTTCAACCCACTTCTTCACATTTTATGCTTCGCACGTTAGCAAGAATGGCTCCCAAGAACTGGACTAAAGAGAGCTTCACGGTACGTACGAAGATGGCAGCAGCGTATCCGCATATAACATCACCTTGAGCATGGGCACTTGGTGGCGACTGGTAGAATGTGAGCCAGGTGTAGGAAACAAGAACCGTAGCTCAGCGGACCAGCCCTTATTGCTCGACAAACCATACTTTCGCTACACAACTAATTTATTTCAGCTCAACACCGGTGCAAAGATCCCAGCGATCGGACTCGGAACATGGCAGTCGAAGCCTGGTGAGGTCCGCGATGCTGTTAAAGCCGCTCTCCAGGCCGGCTACCGTCACATTGACACCGCTCTTGCTTACGGCAATGAGAAGGAGGTCGGTGACGGAATCAAGGACTCTGGCGTGCCTCGTGAGGAGATCTGGATCACCACCAAGCTGGACAACCCATGGCACAAGCGCGTCGAGGAGGGCATCAACAGTTCGCTAAAGAGCCTGGGTGTGGACTACGTTGATCTGTATCTCATGGTGGGTTTGCACAGAGGATAACGTTCTTTGCATCGGATCTAATTGAAGTTTAGCACTGGCCCTCTTCCACCGATCCTGATGACCTCAAGAAACACTACCCCGACTGGGACTTCAAAGACACGTGGGCTGAGATGCAGAAGCTCCCTGCGTCCGGACGCGTCAAGAACATCGGTGTATCCAACTTCGCCATCAAGAATCTCGAGAAGCTGTTAGCCGACTCGCGCTTGAAAATCGTGCCTGCCGTCAATCAGGTCGAACTTCACCCCAACAACCCTTCGTGCGTATCCCCAAACTAGTGGCATAATATTAAAAGCTGACAATATATAAGACCCAAGCTCCTCGCCTACTGCAAGGAGAAGGGCATCCACGCCACCGCCTACTCCTGTCTCGGCTCCACCGACTCTCCACTCTACAAGAACGAGAAGCTCAAGAAGCTTGCTGAGAGCAAGGGCAAGTCTGTACAGCAGGTTCTGCTGATGTGGGGAATACAGCGCGGCACTAGCGTTATCCCCAAGTCGGTCACAGCATCGCGTATACAGGGCAACTTCGAGCTTGATGGCTGGGAGCTGACGGATGAGGAAGTCAAGCAAATTGACTCTTTGCCTGAGCGGTTCAAGGTCTGCGGTGATGCTTGGTTGCCGATCAAAGTCTTCTTCGGTGACGACGAGTAGACTTGCGTAGATGAGCATCTGGATGAGATTATCCCATAGATACCTAGAGGAATAAGCACATCACCAAGCTAATAGGTTGTCCGTCTGAGCTCGGTTTGGTGATGCACCACCACAGCAAATGTGCCTTGTAGCAACACTCACAACACGACATCGCTGCCGTATTGACTTGTGGAACTTGCTCTAAGTTACTCCAGGGGTAGTTCAGAGTACAATAACAAACCCGAAGGATGATCCTATATAGCTCCAGGGTGTCTGTCGTCTCGCGCATCCTAAAATACGAGCACTTGTGTAGGACAGTGCGTTGACATGTATTCCCAGTGCAATGCAAGATGTTGGAAATTGACAATCACCACTTTACTAAGATCACATTTGCTGCGGAGATTCAATGCGTGGAGTATAATCGATAAGAGTGCCAGATATCGCCGGTTGGATTTGTCATGGTCATGTGAACGCGCGTTTTAGGGCGGGCGCGTCCACTGTACCTGCCCGATGCCTGATCGCCACTTTCCAGTCCCCTCACGTCTAGACTCACAATTCTCGCACAACAACAGGCCTTTTCACCCATAGTCAAAATGAGCACCGAAGAGGAGCAGCAGTACGATGGTGATGGCGCCCAAGGTCCTGGAGCTCCTACCCCAGTGACGGCACTAGAAGGCGTAAACGGTCTAACTGCGCGCGACATCAAGCTTGTCGTCGAGGGCGGCTTTAACACCGTAGAGTCGATTGCCTACACGTAAGGTTTTGCACAATGCAGTCGGATCTCACCGTTAATTCAGAGCAGACCGCGGCGAGCGCTCGAACAGATCAAGGGCATCTCAGAGCAGAAGGCGTCGAAGCTACTCGCTGAAGGTATGTGCTGCAGTTTATTCTGTATCACAGCTGTTGACACTAATAGCATCAAAACTTGTCCCCATGGGCTTTACGACAGCGACTGAAATGCACCAGCGCCGAAGCGAGCTGATCTCCATCACCACTGGATCAAAACAACTAGACACGCTGCTTGCCGGCGGTATCGAAACAGGCTCCATAACAGAAATCTTCGGCGAATTCAGGACAGGGAAGAGCCAGATATGCCATACACTGGCCGTGACGTGCCAGCTGCCGTTCGACATGGGCGGTGGTGAGGGCAAGTGCTTGTACATCGATACCGAGGGCACTTTCCGACCTGTGCGATGTTTGGCCGTTGCGAATCGATTTGGACTGTCAGGCGAGGAGGTTCTGGACAACGTCGCCTATGCACGAGCCTACAATTCCGACCACCAGCTTGAGCTTCTCAACCAAGCCGCTCAGATGATGACTGAGACGCGTTTTTCTCTGTTAGTTGTCGACTCAGCTACTTCGCTGTACAGAACCGATTTCTCAGGACGTGGAGAGCTCTCAAGCCGACAGACACATTTGGCTAAGTTCATGCGGACACTGCAACGGCTCGCTGACGAGTTCGGCATCGCTGTCGTCATCACCAATCAAGTAGTTGCGCAGGTGGATGGCGGGCCAAGCGCAATGTTCAATCCTGATCCAAAGAAACCTATCGGTGGTAACATTATTGCACACGCAAGTACAACACGTTTGAGCTTGCGGAAGGGGAGAGGCGAGACTCGTGTGTGCAAGATTTACGACAGCCCTTGTCTGCCAGAAAGCGACTGCCTGTTTGCTATCAACGAGGATGGTATCGGTGATCCTAAGGAGAAAGACCTAGAGGAGCGGAACAATCGGTGATGTACGTGATGAAGGGAATTCGGGTGGGCTGATTCTTTGTCTATTTGATTCGTCGGCGTCAAAGGGTCGCCAGCGGTGATGATATTGTAGAGGCCCTTTTGCACAGCTCCCACTATGATGTTATGCCATGATATCCATGAAAATACGTCGAGTCCTTGATCGAAGTGAATGAATAGCTTTCGGTGTGTGAAACGTCGTTGGTCTGTGCGGAAGCTTTCAAGCGCATCCCCATCGCGACTT
Organism: Phoma sp. ATCC 74077; assembly: GCA_033682645.1. Lineage (NCBI taxonomy): Eukaryota > Fungi > Ascomycota > Dothideomycetes > Pleosporales > Didymellaceae > Phoma > Phoma sp. ATCC 74077. The sequence continues at coordinate 918,188 of JAWDJC010000003.1, forward strand.
CTGTTTTTGTGAGCTCCACTTGGCGATCACGGCCACAACCTACTCTGCGCAACAGGATTCAATCCGCCTATCGCCATAATAGGACCATTCGAATGCGAGCAGGATGGTCAAGAATGGGGGCACCTGCCTCTATAAGGAGGCGCGGCTGAACGTCGAGACTGCCTTTCCAGGATCAACAATCGCTTTTACGCTCCCATCGAGCTCTCTTGGTACCTTCGCCAGCCGATCCAATGTGAAGCGCACTGTAGTCACAGAACAGTATGCGGACCAGGACGAAGATGCGTTCACGAGGCGCCATTTGGCGACGGACGGTTCGATTTTCTTTCGGCAACACCACGAATACCCACGAAGCGTTCTCTGGCGCGTACTGGACAACAGGAAGATGCTCGAGATACAGGCAATCGACCTAGACCACGACTACAACGACAAGTTCGAGGCAAATATAACGCTGCTCCTTCAATTTCCCTCGCCAATTCGACCTTTCTGCGTAGCTTTTGCTGAGCCGACCGACCGCGATGCGTTGACTGTCTTTGCGATTACTACAGCGAACGAGCTATATACCATTACCTTGCATCGAGACTTCTTCGCCAGCCCCGCCGCCTCCGAACAAGACATAGAGACCTGGTGCAAAAGATCAGAGCCGGCGTTGTTCAGTGGGCGCATTCCGTACCGGCTCGTTGCCCAAGACGTGGACGAGTTACTTGTGACACTTGACGATGGCGCAATTTGCCGCATGGTGTGGGATAAAACCAACAATTTTTGGGACGGTTCACGCTATCAAAATAGCAACTGGTCGGTTCGAGGCCTTTTGACGTGGAAAGCCCAGTCAACAGTTCGATACGAGAACGCCGATCTCGCCATATCTGCTGCTGCTGCTGTTGCAATATCACCGGATAGACTGCATATTCTCTCAGTATGTCTGGACCACACGTTAAGAGCTTGGAATGTTGCATCGGGAAAACCGGGCGCCCAGATGGATATCTTAGGCCGTGACGATCGCGCGCTAGAGAAGAGTCATAATTCCTATTTCATCGGTCCATCACAGTCACAGCTCATTGTCATCCTCGAGGTCCCCGGCGGCGTTGGAGGTGCTATATATCACGTCGTTACGTACTCGCCCAAGCAGCACCAATTCAAGTTCTGGGGTGTCAGAGACGCGGATGATCCGCAGTTTGGCCTCTACGATGCTGCTGCAGACGCCGAGCTTATTCCACCAATTGATGAGCTTATGAAGACAACTGTATGGACACTGGAAGAGTTTCACATTATTCCAGGTCCTGCTGGATGGCGGGGATCGGAGATTTGGATACGAGCAAGATCTGGACCGAGCAGCAGAGTCTATTCGCTAAAATTCGATCTTACCGATGATCCTGATACATTATCACAGACCTGGAAGAACGAGTGGGTGTCCGTCGATTCAGGACCACTGACCGTTGAAGGCTTGAAGAAAAATCCTGCAAATCCGAGCGAACAAGACCTGGATATAGAACATGGCGATCTCGATCTTACTGAGCAATGGCTTAACTTCTTGTTCTACCCGGGACGATTCACTACTGCGACACTGGAAACCGCGCTATTTATCTTTAAGAGAGGACTGGACCGGACACGGTCGAGCAGATCGTTGAGCCGGGGCTCATTGAAAGAGCGTATTTGTGCCGTGGTTACAACTCTTGCCATGAACAACCAACACGCCAACCAGGATGCAGAACAAATGGGCAATGCCGTAGCCTCGCAATGGCAGGCATACTATGGCCTCGTCAAAGATTTGCACAAGCGGAGAGGAGAGTCACTTTCTCTTGCATACGACAAAGCAACGGGCATGCCATGGCTTGTTCTAAGCGACCAAATCTCGGCGATACGAAGTTGTAGCGAGCTAGAAGTCACGGCTTTGAACACAGCAGCACTCTCGTCGCCACACAAACTGAGCAAGCCCCTTCGCAAAGTCCTAGATAAGCCGGATTCCCGCGATGTCGCACGGCTTCTCAATGCGGCCTCTTCATTTCGGCGACGATTGCCACGGTATGTCCAAAAAGATGTTGAACGGCATGTGGAGATGGATCTACTCCAAAGTCGTTCTCTTACCATCATAGATCGTATGGAATGGATCGAGGGCCACAGCGAGCTGTTACAGCATGTATCAGATGAGGACTTATCGCAACTCGTCGAGGAACTTGGCACTGAGGTGAAGGATCTCAGCACCGAGACGTTCCTTCGGGCTATTCAGACAATAGGTTACGAGGAGGAGGGCCGAGCTAACTCCAGAAAGCAAATAGCACGGTACGGCCTGAGTGCCCTGCTTAGGGTATCTCAGGAGACGCTGGAGGCAGATCACAACACTTTATTGGATCTCCTCGTGCTGGTTTTGTTCATGTTCGTCGAATTGGAAGGAGAGACACCTGAGGACTTTGATGCATCAGAAGTCTTCGTAGAACTTATTGTTCTGTATAAGGACCGTATGACAGTATCATGGCTGGCCAGCACGGTCTGGGGACACCAGACTTCGACTGGGCCGGCTTCAGAAGTGGTGTACCGAAACGTAAGCGAGTCTCTGAAGATGGGGAGTAAGCTTCCCATCACGCAAACCGTGCTGGAAGGAATATACGGTCACCGCGCATTCGATCTACCACTTCCTAAGGGGCTGAAAGCTGGTATACTTTCTCATTGGAGTCGCGCTTGGATAGCCTCAGTCTTCAAGGAGGAAAATTATGATACTATGGTAGAAGACATTATGGGTTACCTACTCGCTCAAAAGGAGTACTACCTAGCACTGGATTTCTCGAAGTTTCTTAATGAAAGCAACTGGAGCTCCTACCTGAAAGGTCGTTTACATGTCGCATTAGGCGAGAACGCGTTCGCATCCGTATGCTTCGAGAAGGCGGCATACAATCTTGGTAAGTATACCGAGCACATGAACTTGGGCAGCATATTGACAGTTACAGCTTTAGGACTGTTCAATATTGAGGATGCTGACTGCGCAAGCCTGGTATCGGAGGCTGAGCGAAATTCGTTCTCAGAAGGCCTTCCAAGGTACTACGGCCATGTTATCAGCTTGTTCGAGAAGGCTAAGGCATACTCTTACGTTGCGGACTTTGCTCGGTTAGGTTTGAGGTCATTGAAGGGCCGAGAAGACGACGAACTGAGGACCGATCTTCTGCAACGTTTGTTCACGGCTTCGATACAAACATCCAGGTTCTCAGAGGCATACTCTGCCATGACAAGGCACAACGATGCTGCCTTGTAAGTCCAGTCATTCCGGTCAGACATATATACACTAACTGGAATTACAGGAAACACTCGGATCTCCAAACCCTCATTACATCCATGATATCACAATCACAAGCGACAAAACTTCTTAAGCTTCCGCTTGTTGGCTTAATAGACGATGTAGACGCCATACTCTCGTCCCTATGCCAGAAGACGCTCAACCTGGCTTCTGGCCCTCCTTACCACCAAATCCTTTACTCCTTCCGCATATCCCGCAACAACTTCCGCGGCGCTGCGTCAATCCTCTACGAACGACTGCAACGTCTGAAGACAACATCCTCGAAAATACATGATCCAGCAGACGAATCGCTCACGCAGTGCTATTTGATGATGATCAATACGCTCTCATCCGTGAGACAAGAAGATGCGTATATCCTGGCTGAGCAGAAGATTGAAGGAGGCGGACCGCCGCAATGGGGTATTGGGCAGGGCAAGAAACTCCTTAAGCGGCAGATCGTCACACTGGAGACGCTGAGGAAGGAGTACCAGGCTGAACTTGACCGCGTAGCAACGATTGAGAGCGGACAGTTTCCATTCGTGGACCCGGCGGATGACATGGATATCTTGTAAAAGTAGGATGAATCTTTTCAGCGATGGCGTTTGATGCAGGTAGCATGGTGAGGGAAAGACAAATGAGGTTGAACGCGTCCAAGACTCTTTGCAATACTTGGATGAGCTTCACGGTACTGTGGAGCCAGTTAGACTACATTACCCGAAACAAATAATGTCAATGTCATGTCATATTGATTTGCACGTGCGTGTGTGTGCTGCGCAGAAACACCAAACTCACGCGCTAAAATGGTTAGCGCAAACGCTGGGGTGGGGCGTCGCGACCCGCATCTGTTGCATGTCGTGAAGGAACAGCGACTCGGGATTCTAGTGCTTTAGCAACACAACTCAGGACTTACTCCTCAGCCCTTTTCTAATGCAGCGTACATAACCATGGTAAGCGCTGCATGGCATTGACGCGCTCACATGTATCCACAAGTACTGATTGAGATATCTCAGAACACCAAATCGCTGCGCCGGCTGGCGGCCGACCATGGCTCTCTGCATACAGCTGGCCTGCCTCCGAATTACCTCTTCCCGCCCTCCTCAGACGGTTCCGCAGACCTGACATCTCTCGATATCCTACTTGCTGGGCCGGTCGGCACACCATGTACGTAAGCTCCGAGTACATGCCGCGAGACTGTCTTGGGCGCTCCCAGAGCGATTCAAGGCGCTCTGTGGTTCTGCTTAGCAATTGCAGAACGTCGCGAATCATTCTTGAATTGTCCAAGACACCGCGCAAGCTTTTTGGTTCTACTGTGTCTGGATTCTGGACTTACTAACAGCACCGCCTTCTAGACGCGAGCGGCGTTTGGCGATTACACCTCGATATTCCCCCTACGTATCCCGTTGCTCCACCTACAGCACAGTTTCGCACACGACTATGGCACCCAAACATTGACGAAGCTACTGGCGCTGTATGCGTGGAGACCTTGAAGAGAGACTGGAGTAGTACGCTGAAGTTGAGAGACGTCCTCATTACGATATCATGTCTGTTGATTCAGCCAAATCCGGCGAGTGCGCTGAACGAGGCGGCGGGCAAGTTGGCAACCGAGGACTGGCAAGGGTATTGCAGGAGGGCCAAGTTGATGACAGAGATACACGCTGCCATTCCAAACGACATCGCGAACGAGGTCAGAGAAGCGCAGATGCGAGGCGAAGAGAATGCTGCAGAGCCCGAGCCGTCAGCCCCGAAACCTCAGACTAGAGGCAAGGGCAAGGATCGCGTCAAAGCCACACCGACAGCTTCCAAGGTGCAACGATTAGCCACAGAAGATGAGGAAAACACACGACGGCGAGGAGAGACCCAGGAACCGGAAAGCGACCCCGAGAGCGACTGGATACCTGGACCTGGCAGGACATCAAAGCCTGCGCCTCCAACAACCCGACCCGACAGCAACATATTCGGCATCAAAGGGCTAGAAGAAACCGTGCAACTTGATACACCACCCAAGCGCATTTTCGCCTCACATGACGCAGCAGCTGCTTTGGATGAGAAAGCCGACAACGATAACGCAAACCCTTTCATTACCGTGGCATCCAAGCGCACCACTCACGCTAACCATTCCTTCGGCCTACGACTCCCTCCGGCCTCCAGCCTCAGGCCTTCACCACTTACTGAACCATCCTCAACGGACACCCCCGAACTCCTCAAATTCTCCCACCAGAACCCCTTCTCCGCTATCCAGCCCAATAACCAAACAACCCTGTTGCTCAAGGAACTTTCTTACTCGTGGGAAGAATCAGAGATCGCGCACGAGACGGGCACCATCAAGGATGGTGCAAGTAGAATGGAGGTCAGGAAACGAATGGCGAGTGAAGATTTCGAGAAAAAGAGGAGCTGGGAGTTGAAGAGATTCAAGAAGGCAGGATATGATTTGGGACGCTACAACAGGGGAGATTGGGGCCCAAGGACGGGAATTGGTCGGCTTTGAGCAGTGGTACACGGTGGATATCTGGGGGATTTGGTTTCCTGGTCAGTGAGTGGTATATATTGCTTCCCTGCATAGCGTGGTTGGAGTTTTTTGGGCACATTGGTATGAATGATGCATTTTATGCTCTAGGATTCACGTTGGTGACCAAGACGTCATGATATTTTCTCAGCGTTTGAGCTAGATGAAGAAGTAGGCTAGGCTCCTTCCAGTACAATTCATTGAAAAGTCCGACGTCAATTGAACCTTGTACAGGATGGCGTGGACTGGCGAGAAGTCTAAGATGGTCTCGAAGTGATGGCCTCGGATTTCGGTCCCGGCGACAGAACAAACACCGGAAATACAGGGTCACCACAAGTCGGTTCGCATCCCTGTCTTAAGCAAGCAAATCGGAGCTTCACATGACAGTGTATCGGGAGCCATCATGGGCGAAACTTTGACAAGGATGCGAGCCGAAGTTTGGTAACCCTGGAGAGCCGCGTAAGTGCACGCGGAGCAACACCCCAAAACTTCATCCTAAGTATTAGCAGCGTTAGATAGTATCGCACAGCCTTGCATCACCTTCGCCAGCCGGTTAGAACATTGTCACCTGCATGAGTACTTCAGCACATTCGGCCCGACAATACTGTTCACCTTCAGGATGAGCCTTTATCCACGATGCCTTGTCAACACATTTATGCACATCGAAAGCGTAAGAGGAAATGATGTCGGGAGCACAAAGACGCGCGGGTCAGGTATTTCCCTGTTATTGTCTAATTCCATATTAATTTAAGGAACATGTGTAGAGAGACACATATATGTGTGCGTGTGGAAGTCTTCAAGTTATCCAGGTCTGTTGTCTTAGTACCCCTTCTCACTATCAGCGTCTCTCCAGTTTCGGATATGCGCTTTTTTCAATATTTGATCACTGGCTCAGCTTGCGTCATCGGCCTCAAAGCAGCAGCCCTCGCAGACGTTTGCACTGTCTCGCATGTACAAGCATCTCTACCAACCAATGGCACATTCCTCGGATTGAGCCTACACTCGGGCTCCGTCACAGCAAACCCAGTCTACAACGCCTCAACCACATCTGCCGACTTCTTTCCTGCTGCGACGTACGATTACTGCAATGTTACTTTGTCATATAGTCACGATGGACGCGATGATGTCGTTCATCTTCAGTACTGGTTTCCAGCTCCCGATAACTTTGAAAAGCGCTATTTGTCAACAGGCGGAGGCGGCTACGCCATCAACTCTGGCAGTCGAAGCCTACCTGGAGGAGTCATGTACGGCGCTGTTGCTGGCTCTACGGATGGCGGTTTTGGCAGTTTTAGCACACAATTTGATGCGGTTGTCCTCAAGGCAAATGGTACTCTCAATTGGGATGCCATATTCATGTTCGGATACCAGGCTATCGGCGAGATGACTCAGATTGGAAAGGGGATCACTCGGCTGTTTTACGGTATGGAAGATGGCGAGAAGATATATACCTACTACCAAGGATGCTCAGAGGGTGGACGAGAAGGATGGAGTCAGGTACAGCGGTACGGCGAAGAGTATGACGGCGTTATTCCTGGCGCGCCCGCAATGCGTTACGCACAGCAACAAGTGCAGCATCTGTACTCTAACGTTGTCGAGAAGACACTGGACTACTATCCCTCTAATTGCGAATTGGACCGCATTCTTAACGCAACCATCGCCTTCTGCGACTCCTTAGACGGCAAACCCGATGGCGTCGTCTCGCGAACAGATCTCTGCAAAATTCACTTCAACGTAAACTCCACAATCGGCCTTCCTTACACATGCGCTGCCAGCAACGCTGCAGGTGCAGGCTTCAAGCGAAAGCGCCAGATGGGACCAGGTGGAAGCAGTTCGCCCACTCCAGCTGTCAACGGCACTGTTTCAGCTCAAGGTGCAGCAGTCGCACAAATGATTTTGGACGGTCTACACACCACTGATGGGAAACGGGCCTACTTTTCTTACCAACCATCTGCAGGATTCGCTGATGCCCAAACGACCTACAACAACGAAACCGGGACCTTCGAGCTAAGCATCGTCAGCTTAGGAGGCGAATTCGTAACCAAGTTCATCCAAATGGTCGATGAAGACAACTTGTCATCACTGGACAACGTCACATACGACACTCTCGTCGACTGGATGCAACAAGCATGGACAAAATACGAAGATACCCTTCAAACCACACTCCCAGACCTAACAACATTCCACAACCACGGCGGAAAGATACTCACCTACCACGGCGAGTCAGACAACAGCATCCCCGCCGCCTCATCCGTTCACTACTACGAATCCGTCCGCAGCATAATGTATCCCTCCCTCTCCTTCAACGCAAGCAGCGCCGCCCTCGGAGACTGGTATAGATTATTCCTCATCCCTGGTGCAGCGCACTGCTCACCGAATACACTTCAGCCAAACGGGCCGTTCCCACAGACAAATCTTGAGGTGCTGATTGCGTGGGTTGAGAACGGTGTCGTGCCTATGACGCTGAATGCGACGCATCTTTCTGGCGAGTATGAGGGGCAGAAGGCGCAGATTTGCGCGTGGCCGCTTAGGCCGATTTGGAGGGAGGATGAGACGATGGAGTGCGAGTATGATCAGGCGAGCATTGATACATGGATGTATGAGTTTGATGCTTATAAGTTGCCGTTGTACTGAGTGTCTTTTAAGGCTGTTGAGTATATTGTCATGCTTCCGGCTGAGTAATAAAGATATACTACAATGCCTATGTTGTCTTGTGGCTTAGGGTCGCAGTGGTCAGGACCTTGGCATAGTAGCACGTCTGGAGGTAGTGGCACAGAGAGCTATGAGACACGAAGGCTGGCAGTTCAGTCAGACCAAGATACGAAGTGTCTCGTCGAAGAAGCATGCCTTACTTCCCACCTGGGTTCTGATTGAAATTCATACTATATCCTCCACTCTTCTCATCCTGTGTAAACTGAAAATTATCGGTACTCAGCCCAAAAGGCTTCAATATGCCATTTCCCAATTGTTTCAATTTGCCCATCATATCCGCCATCTCGGCAGTCTTCGCTTCCTCCAGCTCTCTTGGCAACTTCCGTAACGCTGCTTGAACAGCTTTCTGATCGAGCGTCGAGAGCTGGTGCGGTGGCAGGCAGAGCGCTTGGTAGTCTTCAAGCGAGCCTTGGAGGGATGCCCAACCACCTGTTTCGTGGCGTGCTTTTGCGCGGCGGAGGAGTGCTTTCGTGCGGAGCTTGTGGACGTCGTTTATTGTGCGGCCTGTGCGGATGAGGGCGTCGAGGAGGAGTTCTGTGCTATCGTCTACTTCGCCTACAACACCACCGCTGCTTCTTCCGTTGGCTTCTCCATACTTCTCGGCCTCTTTCACAAGGGGGGGATCGAGTCGGTCTAGGGCGTCTAGTGCCTGCGTTGCCGATTCCACAGCTTGCTTCCACTCCTCAAGCTTCAAGTGACAAGCCGCAATGTTCGAACGGAGAATCGCAATGTCGTACTCGAGATATGTCGGACAGACCGCGAGGGCTTTCTCGTAGCCCTGTATTGCGCCATTGTATTCTCCAGACGTAAATGTCTTGTTCGCGGAAGCTTTCTCAGTATTCGACTCCTCAAGAAGCGTTTTCTCTTCTTCTGGAGGGAATATCTCGGGGGTGTATTTTTCGGCATCGTCGATCTTGACAGCAGTCTCGCTCTGAGATGGCGTCATCGTGGGGATTCAAGTGGCTGTATATCGACGCGTGAGCATTCGGGTCTTATGTGCGCGCATGAGTGTTGATCCAGGGGCAGATCTGTTGTCGAAAGTGACGTCGGCGGGGAGTGGTCCGTGGATGCGGCTCCCGTCGGCCACACGTGGGGTAGCAATTCACCGAGCTTCACTTTTCTGCCGATCTTCAATTCCAGTTTCCTACACGAATTGCCCTCACGACAAGGCCAGGCTTTAACCCCATATATACTCCAAGATGGGTTCTAGGTACACTTCGTCTCTTGATTACCTACAAATATCTCCTACTTACATTCTCCAGTACCACGCCACCACCGCGCATTCGCGCCGCTCTCTTCGACATGGACGGCCTCCTCATTGATTCCGAGGACCTCTACACAATCGTCACAAACACCATTCTAGAACGCTACAACCGCCCTGCACTCCCCTGGTCCATAAAGGCGCAGCTACAAGGGCGTCCAGGACCTCAAGCAGGCCAAATCTTCCACTCCTGGGCGCAACTACCCATTTCGCACGAGCAGTTCTTGGAAGAGCAGAAAGAGCTACAGATGAGCATCTTCCCGAATACAAAACCCTTGCCGGGCGTCATGGATGTGCTTGAGGGGTTAAGGAAGAGGGGTGTACACATGGCGCTTGCGACGAGCAGTCATGCGGGAAATTTTAAACTAAAGAGCTCCCATCTAGGAGACTTGTTCGAGTACTTTGCACCAGAGCACCAGGTCCTTGGGGACGATCCGCGGATACCGCACGGTCGGGGTAAACCCGCACCAGACATCTATCTTCTCGCCCTTTCCACGCTGAATAAGACACTCGAAGCTCAGGGACAACCACCTATTCGGCCCGAAGAGTGTCTGGTTTTCGAAGACAGCGTGCCAGGGGTGGAGTCAGGACGACGGGCGGGTATGCAGACCGTCTGGTGTCCGCATCCAGAGTTGTTGGTAGAGTACAAGGGCAGAGAGAAAGAGGTGCTGGCAGGATTGACTGGGGAACATAAAGAGGATGAAGAGCAACAGTTGCAGAAGACGGAGGTCGAGGTCTTTCAGGGGAAGAGGAGGGTTGGCATGCCGGGTGAAATTGATGATGGGTGGGGACGGCTGCTACAGAGCCTAGTTGACTTCCCATATGAGAGTTTCGGGATGCAGGAGGCGCCCAAGATCTGAAGGGCATTCCAATGACGAGACTCACGAGAGCATGAGTTACGAGAAGCATGTGGCAAGCAGATGGCATGTTATAAACGCGTGCGCGTTTTAGACTTAGAACCTTGCAAACGCCAAGATAATAAAAGATCAAGATGGTGAACATGATGCGCCATATATGGAAGTATAATTCATATTCTTTTGTCATATACTAGAGGCATCACCAACAGAATATGATGACGTTGTGCGGAGGGGTGCACACAGCAACCTCAGCATTGTGACCGTTGATGCTCAGCCAAATCTAGACCAAACTGACTCCAGAGATGCCCCAGCCCTAGATAATCGTGCGCCTTGCCCTTTTGCGGAGTGTTCACTCGTAGCGAAGTAGTTGTCCGTTTATGCGACCTCCTCAATCTTCGGCTTATCGGCTGAAGCATCGGCTGCAGGCTCCTTGTCCTTGCTTTCCTCGTCGTTCTCCAGCTCAGGCATGTCATCATCATCGTCGTCGCTGCTCTCGCCGCCCTCCATACCGCTCAAGTCCATGCCGCCCATACCAGGAAGGCCGCCAGCGCCTTGAGCTGCACCGAGCTTGCTAAAGTCGATGCCGCCGAAGCCACCATCACCACCACCGTCACCCATTGGATTCATCTGGTTCATATAGTCCTCCTCGGGCGCCTCGTCCTGCTCGTCCTCGTCGACCCACTGATATCAATTAGCGACCGTTCCCTTACTCTTGGTCTGATTTTATGCAGATAGGAGTAGATGTACGCACCTTGTCGAAGTCGGTCTTCAAGAAGTGCACCTTCTTGCTGTCCTTGAGCAGTCGGGGCCAGTACTCCTCCTTGAGCTCCTTCTTGCGCAGCACCAATGAAACATCGCGACCGCTGTGGTTGATCTTAGACTCCTTAGGGTCGATCTCGGCATAGAATTCAAGGTCAATAGCGTATGTGACATGCTTGGATGTTGAGGTGCCCTTGAAGCTGAGCGAGTTATCTTTCAGATCGAGCTTCAGGTCTGACTCGGGGACATCGGCCGCGACAATGGTGAGGTAGATGTAGTTCTTCTCCGGGTCGCTGCTGGACGAGCGTTGCGCCCAGGTGACTGTTGTGTGTTAGCATATGTTTAGGGTGGCAGATAAGAAGACTCTGTCCAAGCTCCGAACCCGATGATAAGCAAGCAGCGCATACTTGTGCATGCTTGTGTTGTGTCTAAACACAACTATTTATGGGATGGCGAGGCCGCACAGAGGGTAGAACGAGGTAGGACGGGAGCTAGAGCTGGAGCTTGCGCAGTGGATAAGGCTGCAACATACCTTCTGGAACGACGGTAGACATTTCGAGGATAGTGAAGCTTGGTTTTGCTTGTGAAATCAATTCGGGTATATGTGTCGTCAAGAATGGGGGGAGCAAATGTGTAGGTACGATGTTTGTTGCAGGTCGAGGCAGGCAGATGGATTGAAGGTGGAAGAAATGTAGTCTTGTGGAGGGACTAGCGTGGAAAGCAATAGAAGCTCTCTCGAAACTTCAGCTTCACCGTCCCGGTTTGCTGTCGATCAAACACCCGATCGAGTTTGAAATCCGCGGCAGTGGTTTGGAGCCTCCCAGAAATGCTCGAGTTTCTCAGATCAAGGTGTTTGCTGTGTGCAAACGCGTCGAGATTCGTGCGGTGTGGCTAATAATGGGTTGCGGCTACTTCGCGGGGCAGCCAAACGTCACCAGGTCCAAGCGCCGGCCTGGGAGCTCAGCGGCTTCCAAGGCATCTCCGACCATTACACATGTACACTCAGCAACGCGACCTCACGGGACCACAACCATAACGCTCATCTTTTCTCTCTATATGCCCTATAACAGCTGCTTTCTGCGCTATTAGAGAAGGAACGATCCACCTTCCAGCGTGCTTATACCGACCTTGTTCCGCTCACACCCTTTGGCGCGGCCCCAATCTACCTTGACGCATCTGAGAAAGCGAAGCTTTATGGACACACCAGATACGTAGACACAAGTCAATTGCCCACGATGGAGACGATCAAGGGTCTCATATGGAAGCCTACACCAGAGGAGCAGGTACGCTACCCCACTACAATGCACACCACCCAAGTCATTAACAGGTAATAGAAGCGGAAATGCAACGCCCTCGTCCGCCAAAACGTGCGCAAACTCGACCGCGACATCCAACAATTGAAGTCTACCGAGCAGAAGACCAAAACCCTCATCATGCAATCCTCCAAACGCGCTCAGCGCAACCCCTCCATGGCTAAACAAGCAAACCAAGACGTTCGCATCTTTGCCCGCGAATTGATCCGCGTGCGGAAACAAAACTCGCGACTCCAAACAAGTAAGGCCCAGCTCCAATCCGTACAGATGCAGGTCAACGAGGCATTTTCGGTGCGGAAGATCGAGGGCAGCATCAGGGCGAGCACAGGCATTATGAAGGATGTGAACAGTCTGGTGCGATTACCGGAGCTGACAGGCACCATGAGGGAATTGAGTAGCGAACTGATGCGTGCGGGCATTATCGAGGAGATGGTGGATGATACACTCATGGACAATGAGATGTTGGAGGGTGAGACCGAGGAGGCGGATGAGGAGGTGGACAAGGTGCTGAGTGAGGTGCTCAAGGATCGGTTGCCGGCGAGCAAGGCAAAGGAAGAAGAGCTACCTGCAGCGCCGCAGGCCGAACAAGAGGAAGAGGAAGACCAGGCAGAACTATTGGCGCAGATGCGTGGAAGACTAGAGGCGTTGAAGAGCTGAGCAGCCTGAAATTCGAGTATTTTCTACTTCAAATCAATACCATTAGCGTATCCAGGGAACCCAGTCCGCAAGTTCCATTGAACTGCATGGAGCAAAGGCGTACGATATGTACAAGTCATAGCTCACGAAGTTGTGGGATGGCATCTCATAGTAAGGCAGGTGATACAATAACAACATACCCATTCCTATCTATTTGAGGGCTGGGAGACAGCTCTGCGTAAATCATAACTTTTTGGTATCAATCGCCTTGGCCCCTCTGAAATCAAAATATCCTCCCACGAACGTAACGCAGAGCAAACACTACGCCTAGGCGTCTCCACCATGATCAGCAACTCGTTCGCAGAGTAGATACCACTTGACCTGATCCCATCAATCGCCTCTGATAATCTTGCCAACATACTTCAACTCCCACTCCTTCGATTCCTCGCCCACGAATCGCGCATTCGCGCGATCATCAAGGGTTTGCGTCGTAACCGCGATGCCGTCATACCAATCTCTAACCTTCTCATCCGCATCATCGGCCCATATGACTAGCATCCCATCTGTGTTACGCGGTGCAGGTTTCGGAGGCACGCCGCGCATCTTGAGCAGCATGTTGAGTATATCGCTGAATCGTTCGCCTTGCTGCGAAAACGAAGCGGGAGATTTATCGAGTGGCCATCTGGGATTGCGGCGTGGTTGATATGGGGTCTCTTGTGCTGAGACAGTCGGTGATGAAGCGGATTGCAGAGCTGAAGCTAGATCGGCTTCCGTCGATGGGGTAACTTGGGTGTGGGTGTCTGTGTCTGTTGATGCAGTGATAGGTGGATGAGCTTCCCATGTTCGGAATAGCCAGCACATGCGCTCCACACATGCGAGGAGAATTACAGCGACAAGAAACGTCTCGAAAGGATTTGCTTGTTGGCGTTGGAGCAAGCGACGTTCTAGATCATTCATGACGATGCGTGCTAAACAGGCTGCACGCTTTTCGGTAGCACCCATGAGCTGCATTTTGATGAGATCATAAGATGCAGAATGGTTCAGAGCCGTGATTTGCGTTCTTGTAGCATCCTCCATGTCTGAAGGGGACAACGTAGAGGGCGCCATTGTGGGTGGAAGCGATGGATTAGAGAACAAATGCCACGTAAGGTTGCTAGATGTGAGTATTCTTGTGAGGTTCCAAAGCTCTAACGCCTTAGACAACAGTCCATCTTGGTTTGACGAGGTCATGCTCGATGCGGTGTTCAACGTCGTCTTCATGAAAGCGGAATCCTCGGTGTTGAAGAAGTGGGGGCCCATCTTCTTGATATACAAATCAAGCTTCCCGCCGACGTCATCGTCACTGTCTATCAGCTCGAGATCTGGTGAAGCTAGAGAAGCGAAGATGGCCGGATCAATGTCGCCATGTTGAGCTGCATGAGCCTGCTGGCACTTAAGCGGTGTGAAAGTCGCAAAGGTGCTGGAGTCTGGATAATGGGTAGCTTCTATGCGCCCTGGTGTCTGATCGAGCCGTATCTGACCTTTGGCCTGGTTCGTCGCATGGTACGACAGAACGCTGTGAAGACCTGCAGAGTAAAGACTAAACTCCTCTGCGATGCGAGTTCTTATACACGGCTGCTTCCATAACCGCGCGCTTTCGACGTTTTGGCAAGTATTGCACGGGTTTTCTCCTGAGCAAGGTTTCTTAAGCATGCGACACCGAATGCATGCTCCGCGCTTTCGCACCTCCTGTACTTCTTTGCGTCTAGAATCAGAGAATCTCCCTCGGACCTTAGGCTTCGATGGCTTCTGATTCATGCTGAAGTCAGTCGTGAAGTGCGACTGGGTGTTCGGATTCATCGCAATTGGCCGAGGATGGGGTATGCTCTTATTCGTGTGGTCATCCTTAGGCAACAAATGCTGATTGCTATGGTCCTGTAACAGCGGGTCCAGCGAGCTCGGCTGTAGATTTGGCCACTGTCCACGCCCCTGCGTATGGAAGAACTTGTCTGACATTCCCATGCCGTTACTAGACATATTCAGTTCGGGTTCCATGGTTAAGCCATTGGTAAGTGGCATGAGTTCGTTTGCTGCCGATGCTGCCATTACGAGCGAAGGGACCATCTGTGACATGGACGCGGAGCTCGAGAGAGGCATGTGGCCCATTTGGGGCGAATTTGTAGGCGAATGGTGCAGCGGCCCGTTGAACTGGTACATGGTCGGGAGAGCAGGCGTATTGGACATGTCCATGCCCTGACCCATTCCACCCATATCAGACCCCTCTGGCCTGTCATCTTGTATCAAGAATTCGTCCAGAAGCCCCGCGTGGCTCTGGCTGTTGTGACCGTGCAACGACTGCTTTTCCGGCATACGCTTGCCGGACAGATCCAGGTGTTGTCGCGACACCTCGGCCAGTGTCTCCAGCGCAGACAGCTGCTTCGAGGGCGCAAAGGGAAGGCTCATCTTCCGGCCACTCTGCATCTGGCTCGGTCCAGTCGTCCCCGTCGTCTGGGCCATGTGGTCGGGAAGGGGCATTTCATGGAACTGCAACAATGCGCGCTGGCGGTCGCGAAGGGGTAGGGCGGGACATTTCTTGACTAGATGATTCGTAAGGCTATCTATGCGCCCCTTGGGGAACTACAGTCTTGTCAATTTCCGTTCACTTGCCATTGGGACGGTTGACATGGCGGGGTTGTACCTACTTTTTCGCCGCATGATTTGCAGGTATGCTGATAGCGATTACTTGCATCTTCGAGCTTCGGACCACGTTCGAAGTATTCGAGGATAAGCTGATTGGGCCTCCGACCCATGATAGGCCCAGATTCTCGAATAGATGCGACTCACGGTGATGCGGGATGCGATGTTTTTGGACGGAAGTATCGGGCGGTGTGAGGGGCGGTCCACCACTCCATCTCAGGGCACGTGCTGCGTCATCCTGGCAGCTTGCCTGTCAGCAACCATCTGATTGGCCAGAAGGATTGAGCACTCAGCTCGGCATTGCCAGAGAGTACAATAAGGGAAGGATGCCTATCCGCCGGCCTGAGGATCTGCTAGGTCGGACGTAGCCACCTTGATCGTCTTTATATTCAAGTCACGCTCAACCTCACCAGCAGTTTGTGCATCTCTGACAGCTCGTGACCAACAAACCCACCTAAAGGCAGCTATTCGCACGCTGTAGGATCGCGTACATGGATGGTTCCAGTATCATGGCTCAATTCCAGCAAAAGCTAGGACCGCGGGCGACGTTGATTTTAGGTGTGCTCGGCGGCTACATTGCGCTCTGCAGAGGCTTGCGGTACCTGCAACGAGATAGGAAGCATGCCCAGCTTCCTTACAAAACCCGCGAGGACTTTCAGAAGATGACGGCCGAAGATGCTTGGCAAATCGTGAGATACGTCCAAAGCCTCGAGTTTCCATGGATGACTGGAAAGGCTCTGGCTTTTGCGCTCTTCAAGTAAGCAACATGAGTCTAGAGCTTGATAGAGTCTATATCGACAAATACCTAGGACATATGGGATACCTTCAATCTCTAAGCTCCTCTGCGAAACCCAGCAGCTGGGCCAAGTTGAGTATGCTGGGCGACGGTTCGCCGACACGAGCGTTCTGATCATCGAGTTTCTGGGCCACTCTCCAACTTCAGAACGTGCCAACTCTGCTATTGCTCGCATGAATTATCTTCACAGCAGGTACCAAAAGGCAGGCAAGATCAGTAACGATGACATGCTTTATACCCTGTCACTGTTCGTCTTGGAAGTCGAGAAATGGGCCCGGCTCTACGACTGGAGATCACTAACACCTATGGAGATATGTGCAATGTAAGCATTTCCAATTACACTCTATCGTGGAGTTTTCTACAGTTAGCTTTCAACTGAGCCGCTGCTTTCAATCTTACATATCAACAAACGTGATCTAACATATCGGCAGCGGCACACACTGGAAGGTCGTCGGCGATGCCATGGGTATCGACTACTCTGGCCTCCGCCACGGGCCTAGCAATTTCAAAGATGGTTATGAATTCTTTGAAGACATCAAAGAATGGGCCGACGAGTACGAACGTCGCTGCATGGTACCCAACAAGTTCAACCATCAGCTTGCCGAGGAGACCACGCGCATCCTTCTTGTCAACGTACCAGGCCCCATGAAACGTTTCGGCAAGGTCCTTGTCACGGCGCTGATGGACGAGAGACTGAGAAAGGCTATGTTATACGATAAACCGCCTGCGATCTATCTTAAGACGATCAAGTTCATATTTGGGGTGAGGAAGTTGTTCCTCAAGTATCTGATCCCACCGCGGCCATATGCACTGCGATATAATCCTGTATCGGAGCACCCAGATCCGAAAACGGGTCGTTACCACATGAACGAGTACGATAGTGAGCCTTGGTATGTGTTCGTATTACTTTGTCCTCTTTTTTCACATCTCGTCACCCTACTTGCGTATCGGTCTGGAGTTTTTCACATAGGGCTGGTTGTAGTCAGCGGCTGATCTACCGACCGATTGGATGTCCAATCATGTTCTCCTTCCCATATGTAATGCTAATTCTCTAAACAGGTATGTGAAATCGACATTCTTAGTACGCAACTCACCGCTCGCCTGGTTCCGCTGGGCTATCGGCGGTCCGTATCCGGACGGGAAGAGCTACAAGCCCGAAGGCTATAAGATCTTTGAGGTTGGGCCTAAGAAGCTGGAAAATCATGGTCAAGAAGAGTGCAAAGCGACGCGAGATCGCCTGATGGCAAGTAACAGGGGCGGGTGTCCATTTGCCTTCCAATGAGGAGGGTGAAGATGGAAGATGAAGATTAAAGCAACGAGGCACCATCATGAGAAGGCTTGCATTGCCAGTGAATTTATATAAGAGCGAATGGTTCCGAGATATCATTCTTGTACCTGTGAGTGAGTGCAGAGCGGACTCTCTATGCATCCGAAAACAAGCTCCTGACCTGCTAACTTCTTGGACACATCTCACTGAACGTTCTGATGACTAGGCCTGATGGTATTCGAAGATCTATAAGAGCAAAAGAACCCAGGTAATCCGATGGCGTAACTATCTTCCACGTTGTGACAGCCTAGGGTCTGTTCGGATTTTGGGACCGAGGACCGTCAGTCGAGGATGTTGTAATGACTAAAAACTTTTGGGTCGCCAGGTGTTCCAGGTTCGCCATCTCAGGCCTGTCAGCATGTGCCCACAGTTGAGGTTCATAATCTTTCCCACTTTCCCTTTCTAGTCTTCATGTGAAGGGATAGTGCCATCTATATCAGGTCAGCAAGATTCCAGCTGGACAAACACTCGGGATGCTCACAGCTACCTCGACCAGCACCATCGCCTTTCTTCTCCTCCCTATACCATCCTAGCAAATCCGGCCTCACAAACAGAACATATGACCTCCATATTAACAGAGGCACGAGAGAGCCGAGACCCCCCATAACCACCTTCTTACTAAACGCCGCATCTCGACCTCCGTCCTTCAACAGTTCCAACACCAAGATGGGAACTAGCAGCGCCTCGCCGACACCCAAGAGCAGATATGTCGATCGCCTGCTCTCCACACCGTTCCTGGTGTTGGGGAACCCGGTTAGCAAGGCAGTGGTCAGGCCGCCAATGAGGACACCGAAGCAGCGCGCGAAGAGAATTGAGGAGGGGTTGATGTCGGAGGGCCTGTTTAGTAGGAGAGAAAGGGTGAAGCGGGTATTTGTTATGAGAGGGATGGTGAACAGATTGGCGATGGCTTCGGCGAGGAAGGCCTTGCGAATGACTGAGCCAGAGTCGGTTGGATCTGGGATGATGTTGGGGTTGGTGGCGGCGGACTTGGATTGAGAAGTCATCGCGGGCCGTGGAAACGATGTTTCAGTGTGAGAATCGAAGGGCTTGTTGAAGGTTGAGAGCCAGTTTGTTGGGTTATGGTGTGCCTTTAACATTAACAGTTACGATGAGTCTAGTGATCACCCTGACGTCATTTAGGTAATATATCTTGTGTAGGCGGGCGCAAACGCCCGTAAATCGCGTTGTATATTACGACTTGACAATCGCTTTTAGAGTTCAAGGTTGCTAGCAGCATACTTGACACGCGAGTGTTAGTCGATCTTAGGCTAGTTAGGTCTAGACTGGCACATACTATGCACCCTTAGCACCCTTACATCGTCGTGTTTTCCTATTCGACGTCTGAATCAAAACATTTTCTACCTCCGCTAAGTGGTGATGCGGCCTCCCATAAACGCCTCGCTGGAAAGAATTTGTATGCGACTTCTTCAACATTTTTGACATCGATGCATGCTTTAGTCCTCGATGCCGCCCCACTCAGCCTCTTCGTCTTCCTCTCCGGCCTCACTCATCACTTCATCTTCTTGCCCTCTCCAAGCTCTTAATCGCTCATCTGCCAGGCACTCTTTCGCTGCGTCTCTCAGGACTTTTAGTTTGCCCTCTTTCGCCATCTTCTCCACCGGCTGTGCCAGCGTTTCTAACGTCTCTTTTCTCTCCTCCTTCTCTTCCCACTCACTGCCCCCAACTTTCTCCAGCTCATCAACATAGACATCTAGCACATGATATCTGAGCCCATTTGGAATTTTCATATCCTGACACTCTAACGGCACCTCTTCAACCACCGTATTCCACTTTCCTACTAATTCCTTCTTCCAATTATTTCGACTCAGATATTGGAAAGATACGTTTACGTATTGACGAATCAGATAGAGGTATTTGTCCAACCGGAGAGCTTCGATGTGACTCCATTCGCGGGCGATTGTGAGCCAGAATGCGCGGAGGAAAGGCATTACGACGGGTTCGCGGAGCGTAGAGACGAGGGAGGCGAGGTCGCGGGAGAGGCGTTGCTGGAGAGCAGGTTTATCTTGCATCCATAAGCCTATAATGCTTTTATTAGTACTTCATGTCATAGTGTGGCAGAGTGGAGCTAGGGGTATCGTGATTGAGAATCGAAAAGTGGCGGAGACGTGCAGTAGAAGAGGCCTTTCCATAGCTTCAGCAGATCAAGCTCTGCTATCTCTGATTGTGCGCCTAGGTATGTTCGTAGAGAACTGAATGCTTCATCGCGAACTTTCTTGTCTATCGCAATTGTTAGCTTCCTTTAGGGTCACAATGTATATAATGCACGTACCGCTCGATGCAAGATGCCTAATGAAGGGATTATTTTGCGCGTCTGAAGCCATGCTGACGAAGTGTTGCGAGGACCAAAGAGCAACAATCTCGTTACCTGCGTATAAGTCTTGAAAGGCGGGCGGGAAACTTTTCTGGCGCGGAAATGGGCTTATCGATAAGCATTTCCACGTGCGAACTAGCGTACCGTTGATCAACATTTCGACTTCAATCATGGCATGAAGCCCGCTAGTATATATTCATCTTTAATACATTTAAGAAAAGGGTGAGACTACATGGACCGCGCTGCAATAGAGCTCTCACAAACTTGTTTAATGTATAGTTTCTGATCACGCTTACTTCTTTAATGCGATAGGCTGCATACAGAATCTAGCAAGATCGTAACGCATAGAACTAGGAAAATATGTTTCCCGTGTGAATTCTAATAAACCTAGAATTCGATTTTCTCCCTTTTCCTTTACTATATAGGCAAATTAAGTAGTTCCTAGGGCAACGCACGGTTAGCCAGGTAGTCTGTGCGCTCTTACTAAGCATAAACTTAAGAGTACCTACAGATAATATCTTTCTATCCTCTAACCTTCTCTAGGTAGTATAATCACAAGTTTAGGACTTGTAAGTACATGTATTCTGCTAATGTTTAATATCTACTAATATGCTAAGTTTAGAAATTCTAAATTATTACCATACTCGTTTTAGGGTCTTCTCGCTCTTCCTAGCCCCTAGTAGGTTCGTTCACGTCCCGCCCTTTTGACATTCTAGATGCAACGGCAGCCCATAAACTGCTTTACCATACTGGACATTTTTTGAATACAACATACGCGGTAGAGTAGGAACAGATTTAACTGATATGGTGCAGAACAGGGATGCCAGCTATGGTTGTGATACCAAGCAACGGCTACAGCAAACGGCGCATTCTTGTCAACCAGGTGAGAATAACGTAGCTCTTCTTGTTATTGCACTAACATTAATTTACTTCTTTAGGTACACTCTGTTCTATCAAATCGCATTCTGAACCAGGTACTTAGCTCCCATTCCCATGTGGTCCGTGCTCAGCTGATCTGATATCCCTCCAGGAAGAGCAGTATCTCGTACGATGGAATACTATAAACCCTACCGCCACCCCTCCAATAAGTTGGCATTCGATTAGCGAGCTAGTGCGATGCCTGGAACATATTCAAGACTACCTAGAGACAAGGGAGAGGTAAGCCTCGTCATGACTTTGACGAAATGAAGGTGATACTAACTTAAAGCAAGGTCTATAAAGGCCTCGTCTGAAGCGCAAACCATCTCAAGAAAACGAAAAAGTCCAGAAAGTTCGATAGATATCGAGCGTCAGCCTTCACCGCTCGCCCGTCGTCTGCAACAGGATAGCCGGACGCCTTCCGCGTCACGCTCGTCCTCAGTATCATCAGCGGCTCTCTCAACATATCCCATTGTCGATGCTTACAACGGTGTTCTAGATGCAGACAAGAATGGGTTCATCTACTGTCGCCCTGTGTGTACAGCTAGATTTCCTCTAGAGACATCGCTAATGCGTGCTAGGAACAAGGTGTAGACGTGCGTCAAATCGATGTTCGTACGATTCCAACCCCGGAGATGAGCAGGGTAGCACATCGTGCAAGAGTAGATACAGCGCTCAAACTCATCCGCGATGCCTATGTGCGGCGACTTGCTCGGGTACCTGGAAAGCCTATTCACCTAATCAATTTGGTTGATGCGTCCACGCCATCGTTACGATTTCGCTACATTTCCGACTACGTCTTCGATGAGCAGCAAGGCGTCTATCCAGCTTCATCCGGAACGCAAATGGGCTGTTTACAATGCTCTCCGCACATGGGTCGCAACATTGGCTGTGAATACACGAAGAAATGCGATTGTCTTGAGTATGCCGCAGTCGACGAGTCTCGCATTACGGATCCGGGCATGAGACAAGAGTACGAACATGCCATTGCCACAGGAGGTTCGACGATGGGATTCCCAAAGAAGTTTCCCTACTTCGCTGAGGGCACGAAGAGGGAGAAAACTGGTTGTCTCGTCCCTTTCTACCTGAACTCTAGGCGTCCTATCTATGAGTGCAACGACAAGTGTCACTGTGGTCCGTACTGTCGAAACAAAAACGTCCAATTTGGACGTATGGTAGAAGTCGAGATCTTCAGGACAATCGGCGGACGTGGATGGGGCCTGCGTTGCAAGGAAGACCTGCATGAGGGACAGTTCATCGACACGTATCGGGGAGAAGTCATCACAGACGCTGAGGCTACACGCCGCGAGAACGCCTCAAGCAAAGCGAAAGCTTCATACCTCTATTCGCTCGACAAGTTCGCTGAGTCCGAGAACATTGATGCAGAGGACATCTACGTTGTCGATGGCGAATTCATGGGCGGTCCGACCAAATTCATGAATCACTCCTGTGAACCCAATTGCCGACAATACACCGTATCCTACAACAAGCACGATCCTAGAGTATACGACATTGCTTTCTTTGCCTGTCGATTCATTCCCGCTGGGGAGGAGCTGACGTTCGACTATCTCGATAAGGACGAAGGTGAGGAGATCGACGAGCCGGGTGAGGATGCGATTCCTTGCCTGTGTAATGCTTCGAGGTGCCGGAAATGGCTGTGGACATGAGTTAAACACTGACATTGGGTTTGGTGCGGAAAAGGATGACGTCGGTAATCACTTCTACAGGAGCATTGCTCGGAGTCTGGTTGTTATGACTGAAGCATGCATGATGGCCGATTCCCACACTGGTTACCAAATAGGCATAGCCTTGCAGAGAGCTCTTCGTGCTAACTCGGCTTTGGCGAACGGCGTCTTGTTTGTCTTTCTTTCTTTTTCTTGAGCTCCTCATCTGCTCATTCCATACGAGCAAGGTCGAAAGCGATCTGGTTGGCGAAGGGACGGGCGCGGCGTGGGCGCAAAGACTATTTAGGATATTCCAGGTGGAGTGATCAATTATACCATGACATTTGATTTCACTTTAATATCTCTAAGAGTTGATATTTTATACTCACTGTACTGCCATGAACATGCATAGCACTAAATCCTGCAGTACAATACAACAGCAACACCAGTCTGATATCACCATCAGCCATCGACCATCAGAACAAGCGCACGTCTTACGTCTCTATCAATGTATTACAATCTAAACCTACTACATCCACCTATATCACGAGTTCGCCCCAATCTTATGACTCTTCCACCTAAGAAAAGGGAAAAAGTGTGGTGTATACAATTTAGGGAGTCCAGAAATTATCCAATTGGTCTTTGGGGGTATATCCTATCCAACCATGACAAGGCTCAGCTAAGCAGCTAACAATGGCGCTAAAGACAGACAGGATACAAAGCAAAAAAGAAAGGGGAGCAAGCATTACGTACAGGAACGAAGGTGAATTGGTACAATGGAATGGGAAATGGCGTACAAGAAGAAAAGAGCGGACGCTGATATTGAGCTTGTTCAACAAAAAAAAGTAGGCAAACATGTACAAAGGAAATGGTGTAATTTATGTGGGTTTGAGAGAGTTTTCTACCGTGGTAGTTCCCTCCCAAAGTTTAGTGCAAGAGGCGTCAATTCGCCTCCATCGACTGTACTCTCATCATCGTAGAATCCACTCTCACTAAACCGCTCGACTTCCGCATCTTGATCGTAGCTCGCTTTCCTCATCAGCGGCGGAGTCCTTGGAGCAGCAATTGGCTTTGTCTGCTTGCCCAGGCTGGGGAACCCAGCCTCCGTTGAAGTACGTGAGCTATTCGAGTTGGTACGCAAGGGTTGCGGGCGGGAAGAAGACGATGGAAGATCGGGCGTGCGACGTAGATTCGATGTAGGAGGTGTCATGAGGCCTGAGAGAAAGGATTGCGCAGAGTGGGGTGCAGCGCGGGAAGGTGTTTGGTCACGCGAGGTGTTCCCTGAGCCTCCAGCGAGGGCGGATGCGGCGTCTCCACGGCCTTTACGCCAATTACCAAAGGCCGCGGCGAGTTGGACAGCCTTGGGCGACGCAAAGTTAGACAGTGTACTCAGCGTGGGAAAGGACTGTTGACCGCCTGATATGAGGCGCTCCTTCTCCGATTGCTCCATCTGTAAATTTGTGCGAATGCGGATCGCAGCGTCGCGGACTGTCTCACGGTCAAAGGTAGGCTGGGCAAGGGAGCTGATAAGGTCATTGAGATCGTCGATCCGTACACCGAGTAACTCGCGGAGCCAGTTGATCTCAGTGTCGCGTTCCTTTAGTTTAGCAGGAGCTTCGCTATCGACTTCTTCTAGTTGGCGCTCTAGGGACTCAATACGTCCTTCCCGTTCCTGAAGCTGCTCTTGCAGAACAGCAATGGACTCACGTAGCGCTTGAGGCGAGATCTTCTCCGGTCCACCATGGGTAAACGATGAGAACGATGTTGGAGACTTGGAGGCCGCTGCTGCGGCAGCACTAGCAGCCTCCTTGGCGACCTGAAGCTTCTCCTCAAGCAGAGTAATCTTGTCTTTGAGGTGATCGATCCTAGATTCACCAAGCGCAAGCTTATCGTTGTGGAAAGCTTCAGCCCGCTCCCTATCTTCACGGGCAAACTCAAGGGCACGGACATGCTCCTGCTTGATGTGCTCCAATTGACGTTCAAAATTCCGTTGCTGTTCTTGCAGACTGTGTCTCTTGCTTTCTAGAGCCTCTTGAAGCGCCTGCTTCTTCACATCTGATGCTGCCTCCAGGTCGAGTTCGTGCTTCTCTTTGGCTGTGTCGGCGTCTAAGCGAACCTGATCAAGTTCGGCGCGGACACGAGCGATTTCGCTTTCGAGGTCATGTCGGACGATGTTAACCTGGTTGTTGGCAGCATCGATGTCGGCCTCCATAAGCACACGGGTTCGTCGGATTTCAACATGGGCTGCCTCTCTGGCTTCCCGCATGTCACGCTCGTACCTCTCAGCATTTTTCTGGTGTTCCAAAGATTCCTTCCTTAGTTGGTCGATGGTTCCCTCTAGCCTGGCGTTGTGTTTCTGAGTCTGCTCTAGATGGATCCTTAGTTTCATGCCTTCCCGCTCTTGCGTCTCCAGGCGCTCTAGTTCCCTCTCCAGACGCTCGCGTGTGCGGCCTTCAGCCTCTATACGTGCGCTTAGAACCTCGTACTTCGTCAAGGAGGTCTCTTCATTCTTTTGCCATTGAGTACGTTCCG
The DNA here is from genome assembly GCA_033682645.1 of Phoma sp. ATCC 74077. Taxonomy (NCBI): domain Eukaryota; kingdom Fungi; phylum Ascomycota; class Dothideomycetes; order Pleosporales; family Didymellaceae; genus Phoma; species Phoma sp. ATCC 74077. The sequence continues at coordinate 943,733 of JAWDJC010000003.1, forward strand.
CAGCAACTTGCTGTGAGGCTACGATCATATCTTGCTGCAATCTTTCGAACTTGGTACGCATCGATTCGCGGACACGCGTGGCTTCTTCGGCCTGGAAGCGTGCTTGCTCAACAGCCTTACGCAACTTCTCGGTCTCCTCCTTAGCTTCTTGAATGTCATCACGCCACTTGTTGGCTGAAAGACGATGCTCCTCAAGGGTGAAGGTAAGTGCTTCGTTCTCGGCCGTGATGGCATCCAACTTCTTCTTGAGGTCCTCCTCTGAGCTCTCCAGCGCAATATTCTTGAGTTTCAGTTCTTCATGCTCAGCGTCAAGGGAAGAAAACCTATCTCGAAGCTCATCACTGTTGGTCTGGTAGGCTTCGAGACTGCGACGCGTAACATCACGGTCCTCCGTTAGGGCACGGATCTTGCTCTCATCTTCGCTAGCAGCTTGCTGAAGAAGAGTGAGTTCTTCCTCAGTGACCTTGAGCAGGCGTGCGGAATCCGCCTTGCGAGCTTCAAGAGCCCGACGGGCCTCTGCCTCAGCATCGAAACGCAATGTAGCTTCCTTGAGCATCTCCTCAAGGTCGACGATACGTGCGTCTCTCTCCTGAATGGCCTGAGCCTCCTCGCGTTTGGTAACCTCCATGCTCTGGCGCTTGAAGGCGTCATCAACTAGCTCACGGATATCTTCAGCCCGCAATTGGTGGTTGGTAGTCTGCGCAATTGATGCCTTGAGGCTACCGATAACTTGGTACACTTCAGACATGTCAATTTGAGGCTGAGGTATGTTGGCTGGAGCATCAAGAGCGACTGGCTTGTGCGATGCCAAAGCGTCAGCAACGATGGAGCGTATCATGTCTGGTTGTACAGGCTCGACGGTGGGAGCTACAGGAGCAGGAGGCTGGTGAGATGCCAATGCATCCGCGACAATCGAGCGAATTGTCTCTGGCTGAAGGTGTTCAGTGGCAGGGATCTGTTGTTGATGAGACTCGAGAGCCTCCGAGACAATTGCTTTGAGATCATCTGGCCAAATTTGCTCCGGAATTGCAGGTGGCGCAGGTTGAGGAGCATGTGTCGCAAATGCTTCCATTACGATGGAGCGAATGTCATCGGTCTTGACCGGCTCGACAGGCTGGGGAGCATGAGTTGCAAGCATTTCCGCAAGAATAGAGCGAATATCTTCGGGCTTGATAGCCTCAACAGATGGCTCTGGTGCTGACGACTTGTGGGATGAGATCGCATCCTCAACAATAGCTCGAATCTGATCAGCAGGAACATGCTCAACGGAGGCCGTTGGCTGGTGTGCCGCAAGTACGTCAGCGACGATCTCCCGGATCTTCTCAGGTAACACTGGCTCTGGAACAGGTACGGGAAGAGTGGTGACGTGTGATTGGTGCGACTCAAGCGCGTCCCTAACGATAGCGCGAATCTTCTCCAACCTCCTATCCTTTCTTGGAGATCGATTGCGATAGTGCGAATCAGTACCAATTTCATCATCTTCATCATCGGCATCGCTGTCTAAACGTTCGTTGGTAGACATGCTTCGACGACCGCGTCCAGGTCGTTGTGACAGGGTTGCAAGCGCCTCCTGGATACCCTGTAGGTTTTGCTCGAGTGGGCCAAGGCGACTCTGCAGAAGACGCCCCATGAGGTCATCGACATGCGTGTCGAAGAAACGACTGCGCGTCTGGATCTTGTCCTCGCCTTCCGTGAGAAGACCTTCATCCCAATCGCTCATTGGCACTTCATCAGCATTGTTGAGGCGGTGTACAGGAGACTCATATGCGAGAGCAGCGCGCTCATCATCAAATGGATCCTGAACCGATGTTGCGGAGCCCTGCATGTGCCGCGGAGCATAATATCTGCGGGGACTGGGACTAGGTGCATCACTACGTAATTTAAGATTCGGTTGCAAGTCGTTGCGTTCGAACTCATGGGGCCTCCTCTGAGGAGATGATTGCTCCCAAGAGTTTTCATCTCGTTCAACACCAAAGTCTGATCCTTCCTCGTTCATGTGCTTCATGACAGCGTCAATGTCGTTAAATGACGCTTCGCCGAGAACGTCAAAATCAACGCTTTCGCTCTCAGGGTAGGCCGCATGTCTGCGTGAATCCAAGGCTGTCTTATAAGAACCATCATCACTTGGTCGGAAGGTAGATGCTGGACTTCTGCTCGTGAGTCTTGGTGGGGAGGCGTGAGATTTTTGGGGGTCCTCGACCTGAGAAGGTTTCGTAACGTGGAAACCAAAGTCGTAACCGGCACTGCCAATCTGGGGTCGGAATTCGAACGGCTTCGCACTGGCTGAGAGTGTACTCTTGTGAGCGTGCTTCTTGACCGATGGCGCGGGTTCTTCGATCGTTGGTGTGGGAATATCACTCTGATCATCTGCAGCCAGGTCTGCGGACGGTTCATGCACATGGACTGGCATAGTCGATTCCTTGACCGAAACGTCGCGCTGCAGAGACAGGGGCTCTGGGCTCTTCGATTTCGATTTCGCCCTCTTGCCGTCAGGTGACAAGTTCTCCTTGTCCTCCGAAACGTTCTCTTGCTCAAGGTGGGGATCTTGCTTGTCGACCTGAGACTGCTTTGGTCCAGCAGTGGGTTGCGACGCTAGGATAGGCTGTAGAGCGAACTTTGGCACGTCGTCGCCATCAGCGCGGTCGCGTCGAGCACGCTTCTCACGGCCGTCAGCTTGCATAGGACGCCCAGATTCATCCTCTCGTTCTTCCTCTGCTTCCGGTGTCTTCTGTCTCGAACTGTCCGGCCGGACGATTGGAACTGCCTTCGAACGCGTAGCCGGCTTGACGATATCGCTGGCCGAGATATTCACGTTGCCGAATATCTTCGACGAAAAGCTCGTGGGCGCGGGCGTTGGCTTGTTAGGATCGAATGCTGACACTCCTGGATTGAACACTGGCGCATCTGGCTTGAATGATGGCGGACTGGAGAAATTGAAGCCGCTAGATTTAGGTGCAAAACTGGTCATACCAGAAGGCTTGAACTCTGGGGCATCCACTGCAGCTTTAAGGGTAGTGGCTGGCGCCACAGGCTTGAAAGCAGGAGCATCAGGCTTGAACGCTGGCGCATCTGGTTTGAATGCAGGCGCTGAGACATTGAAGCTCGACAGTCCATCGATACTCGGCTTGTTGCTGCGGGGTGCAACGGCGTCTGCGGGAGACTGGATCGCGGGTGAGAAAGCAAAGCCCGACGAGAACGATCCGGGGCTGAATGAAGCTGCAGGGTTGAACTTGAATTCCTTGGCTTCGACGTTGAGCTTCGAGACCGACGAATGCGAAGTGTGCTTGCTATGCACAGCAGATCCAGGCTTGCTAAAGGCAAACTTGTTGTCTCTCCATGTGTTGCTGACCTGAGAGGGCGCCTTTGAATGCTGCGCTGAACTTTGAGCTGTGTCGCGGACTTCCCCGTCCTCGAGACTAGGATTTGTGTTCTCTGAGACGTTCGTCTGGGCGCCATCGCTGTCGCCGCCAGGGTTTTGCTGGGCAGGGAATCCGAAGGACGCCTGTTGCTGAGATTTGGCAAGCGAATGAGCTCTGCTATGTGGCTGAGGTTGGTGCAGGACAGTACGAGAACCCTCCCATGTAGAGTTAGCCACAGAAACAGATGGTTTGAATTGCCTGCTGTTCTCAGGCTCCGTACTGAAGTCTCCTCCTTCTGCGAACTGCTTGTCAATGGCTTCCTCCAGGTGATATTCTTCGTTGGCTGCCTCGCGCTCAAGATTCTCGCTAATGTTGTGACGATGGCCGCGAGGAGTTGGTACAGCAATCTCCGGTGCAGTTTTAGCGGCATGCTTCATCGCTGGCACCTCATCTTCTTCGTCTTCATCCTCTGGGACTTCTGCAAGCGTGGACGATGGTCGCATTCCAAGGAGTTGTTGTTGCTGCTGGTGAAGAAGTTGAGCCTGCAATTGCTGCTGTTGCACCTGCATCTGTGCCATGAAGTCGTCCTTCTGTGTGGGCGTAATAGGAAATTGCTGGTTGGGCCTTACGCCGAATGGCGAGTGAGGTGAAACGAGACCGGAAAGATCAGGTCTGCTCAATGGCAGAGCAGGTGATCCACTGCGACCATCTTGAGACCCAAAGTAACCGCCGGGCGACCATGTACCGGAAGGAGAAAAGGCATGATGGGCGAAATTGGCTGGTGATGCAAAAGTTGAGTGTCGATGCATGTGCATGCTTCCACGCGGGTTTGCAAATGCCGCGGGCGATGCAATCGATTGCCGAGACATATGCCCGGGCGATGGTCCAAGGGGGAAGGAACCAGAAACGATGCTTCCTTGCCTGGCCATGCGATGACTCCCCGCTGACGAAGTGGGCAGCGGCGGAGAAAAGATTTGGCCAGGTTGTGAAGACGCTTGCCGTGACAAAGGAAGTGGTATATCTTCTTCGCCTCCTTGACTGACACCAAGTGCTGCCAGTTTTGCCTCTAGTAGGGAATTGACATAATCGTCCCACTCAGCCTTTTTTGCTACACGAACTGGGAACCGAGCGCCAGCGTTGGCGCGCTCCGCTCGCACATCGGCTTCTGTTGGCCAAATAGCTCGATTATGCGGCTGCAGCCCTCCTGCGCTGAACCCTCGGGTATCGTACCCCTGACGCTCCAATTGCTGCAATTTCGCATCCACTGCCTCTGCGCTCATTGGTCTTGGCGGGTACCCGGGGCTGCCTCTAGGGATATCTCGTGGGATAGAAATGACGCATCCCTTGCCATTGACGATGACCTTCTTGCGTACACGAGGAGTTTGCGCTCGCACTGGCTCAGGGGGAGCCAAGTATGACTTGCTCAGAGAATCTACAGCTGGTCTATTTTGTGATTCTTGGGCCGGCTTAACCGCAAATGTTTCCGTTTGCTTGCTTGGAGTCTTGTCCACTGGCCGGGGTAGCTCCGAGTTTGTCGATGTCTGTGGCGAGACGGGCGATTTCTCCGTTGGTGCATTGCGTTCGTTGACCACCTGTGGAGCAGAACGACCAGGTCCTGAGACTTGCCTCGAGTGCGAAACCGCCTCAGGATCTGCGTACTTTGAGGCCATCATCTTGCTAAGAGCTCGCTTTTGATCCTTGCTGAAATGGCGCCAAAAGTCCTGCTGATTCAGTGTCTTGTTGGTATTCCTAGCCTTGTGGCCTCTTTTCGGTGGAGGATCAAGCACTAATCCCTGGTCCTTGGTTGATCCCTCGTCTGTGTCACTACCAGCGCTCCGCCAGTCGTTCGTTTCGTGATCCCAACGCTCCTCCAAAAACTGGCGAACCCACTCTTCCGATGTCGGTTGCGAATCGGCTGCTCGTGGCGTAGTGCCGGACTGATGGAACTCTCTTGCTGGTGTTTCTAAATTTGGTAAACGAGATCGGATGAGGTGTTCCAGAGTAAACTGGTTTGGAGAGGCGTTCTGTTCCAACCGCGGAATTAGATGCTCAAGATTGAACCGATTGGGCGACTCTTCTCCAATCTCTAGCCGCGATGGAAGCAAGTGTTCAAGGCCGAACTGCAACGCAGATGATTCCTCGTCAAAATCGTCACTACCGAAGTCTGTCGAGACGTGGCGAGGAGGATTGAAGGCGGGTGGTGGGTGCCTGTACGGACTGCCCCAGCTAGCTGTATAGTATGAAGTGTCGGTCTTGTCGTTCCTCGCGACAGTAGATGGCGTACGCGGATTGTTCCCGAGTAGGGAAAAGGACGAAAGAGTTGGAAGCTCCGGGCTTGAGTGGCCAAGCGTTCGAGTTGGCGATGGGGCAGTCCAAGTTGGGGAGGCTACACCACGCGCCTCAGAGGGGCTTTGAGCTTCACTGAGCCGCTGGGCAGCAAGTGGAGGCGACGATGGCGGCGGCGAGGACCAGGAAGGCCGTCGAGCTTGCATTCAAGGTTTGACTACTCTTGCACAACTCGAATGAGCTGTAACACGCTCTTTGCGGGCTCTGTACGCGTCCAGGAGGGAGCGGGACGGTCGTTGAGACGAGGTTCGAGGTTCAGAGGCCTAGGAACGCGTGCGTTGACGGACTTGAAGGCGGAGCGCAGACGGTGACGCAGTGCAATTATGTATATAGAAAGGAAAGGCTATAACGGGCAGCTAAAAGAGCGACATGAGGTTGGATAGCACTGATCTAGAGACAACAGGACGAGCGAACATCCCGCAGCAGAAGCAGCAACGGATACAAAAATGGCGTTGAAGAGGTGGCCGCCGAGCAAACGTCGTGGAGAATTGTAGGTAAAGGAGCGGGCTAAGGTAAGCCATGCCGCTAAATTGGCTGCAGGCCAGCGTGGTGTGCCAGCACTCGACAGTCAGGGGCCGGGCCAATCGAGTCGCATGCAGGGATCAGCTCGTGAACACGCCGAGGCCACATGGAAATGTCGCACACAGGGTCCTGCACGTCGACGGGCGGCATGTGTTGTTGCACTGCATGGAGCATTCCTCGAAGGGCCGTTGACGCGTTGTTTGGCCTGTCACCGCGCCCGAGGTTGTGACTTTGTAACGGTCCCTGGAAGAATAGGCCAACGACCAGAGCAGAACGCGATGGCCCCTGGCACATTCATGCGTCTAAATTGAATAGCCAGCAGTAATTACTGCAACCTCAGGCGGCTTCATTGGCCACTCATTGTCGAAACAAACAGTTGGCAGCCAATCCTCGCTGGCACGACGCGTTCGAAACCTGTTAATGGGCTACGATCAAGCCCCCAGTATCGCTCAACCACAGCCCTGGACAACACCGTAGCTCCTTGAGGCACTGAACATCTGTGCATGTACGCGTTCGCAATAATCTGTCTTCTTCGATTTGACGAGGCTGATCGATGAAGAAGAAAATAGGGGTCCTGACTAAATCCTAGGGGACGGGAGCTAACGCTGCGAAGCATGGGTTCCGGGACTAAACCAAAAGTCAGACAAAGGTTAGGTGGGTTTTTATTGGGCGCCTTGCAAGCAGTACAGCAGGTTGTCACATACGAGGCAAGTTAACATGGGTAGTGAAAACACGACGAACGAGTTATGTAGTAGCCTGGCTGATCTTTAGCTATCGTGATTCGGTCCATGTCAATCTCACCCCGTAGATGACAACCTGCTGTAGGTAACACGAATACTGCGCGTCCCCATTGTCACTAAGAAAAGGTACGTCCTGTGGGAAGGAATATTGCTACGAGCACACTCACGTCGATTAGTCTTATTTATTGTTTGATCCTCGACATTAAGTCAAAGATTCACGATGCTATATGATACATGCAAATGCCCACCCAAACACCAAAGATGCGATGAGTTTTTTTCCGTCTAAAGACTTTCCCCTCACACCTTCTGCCACATGAACATCCTCTTCACAAAAGGACTCCTCTGGAAGTTCTCAAGTGCCATACCTTCGGGCGCAGTCGGTCTATCAGCCAACGGATCGATCTCTCGCTCCTCCTTTCCAGCAATAGCAGCCTCCCATTCCATCTCACCAATCTTCCACGCTCTAACAAGCCACAGGCACACAGCACCACCGATATACATCCAGCCGGTAAAGAGGATTGCGCCGGTATAACTTCCGCCGTTGAAGGCCACGATTTCAAGACCAATGGGCTCAGAGACTGCAACTATGTTAGCAGTTGATTCTAATTCGTACAAGGAGGAAATGAAACTTACAAGTCGTAGGCAGCACCAACACCAGCCAAGTTATACTCAATGCACTCGGCAAGTGCTTAAGACCCATTACTTCTGTCGTCACAGGCGCCACAACGGCCCAATACGTCCCTGCAACCATTCCCCCGATCAAACTAAAGAAAATAAGGACCCCGAAACTCTTAGCAAACATCCAGATCACCAGACTGAATAATCCGACCAAGAATGTCATGCTGCTCGCCATGTTCAGCCGTCCAATGTTGTCACTGAAATATCCTATCGGCGGACGACCCAACGCCTGGCCTAGATTGAGAACAGCTCCAACGATCGATCCTTGCTGCGCCGTGAGCCCAATCGTGCGCGCATAATTCGGGAGTGAGAAAAGCAGGACAACATATCCAAGCATACTCAAAAACCCAAAGCCCATCAATCCCAGAAACTCCATCTTCTTGAACAGCGTGTAATCGAAACTCAACATCGAGGACCCAATTTGCTTATTCCGGTCTCTAATCAACAAGGCACAAGATGCGTTGACGACGAAAGCAATGATAGCCAGAATACGAAATGCCCATGGCAGGCCGATATTCTTGATCATCGCTTGTGCTGCGAGCGAGTAGACGAGGCCGCCTAGGCCAGACCCAGCAGCTGCAATACCATTTGCAAGGGAGCGGTGCGTCGTAAACCACTGTGCTGAAATTCCTACGCTGCCGACGAAAAGGAAGCCCATTCCCCATCCAAAACAAATACCCTGGCTGAGGAAAAGGTGCCAGATCTGCGTGGCGAAGCTCGCGCCTATGAAACTTACGGCCTCGAGAATGACGCCGATGAGGAGCGTAGTTCGGGTGCCGAAGAGACGTGTGACTAGTGTGCAAATAGGGGCCACGAATAGAGCCTGGGAAATGGACAAGCCGCCGATGAATGCGTAGTGAAGCGGTGTGGCACCAGGAAAGACGTTGTTGGCGAGGTAGTAGGCTAGGAAGACAGCGTAGGCGGAGTTGAGGCCCCATGTATGGCCGTTGATGGTAGCACAAGCAGCTACACAAACCCATCCATAGCCTCCGTTTGGCGGGACATCAGGTATCTTCTCTGTAATGGCGGTATTCTCCTCCTCAACACCTTTCTCTTCACCACCTGTGCCAGCATTTCCTTGCTGCGTACCAACAGCTCCCTTCAAGACACCATCGGAGACCTCCAAGCTACTCCTGCTCTTTTCCGACGACCGTGCAATGCCCTGCTCTTCACCCAAACCCTCATCTTTGCCATGTCGTGGTGGTAGAGTCGTCATAGCCGGGAATAACTCGGCTCACGGTCTCGATCGAAAAGCAAAGCCCAATCTTCGCAGTACTCAAAAGTCTTGACAGTCCTGCACTTTAACATTTATATTTGACATCAAACCATGATTTGCAACAAGCAATGGCCAGCTCGGAGGGCGTACATGTCTCCGAGAATTAGCTAAAGAGCGAGAGAGGAGGTTTTCTTTGGCGTCTTTGCGCCGGAAATAATACAAACTTTTACGTGACGCCTTTGACGCTCGTCCTTCTTTCAGCTAGGCCCCAGAGCTGTGATTGGACGGTGCGGCTACGGCTCGGCTCTGGGTACATGTGGACTGTGGTGCGGAGATGATTGTTCAACTCCGATGGCCGCGCCGAGCATTCTCAGTGAGTAGTGACGAACAATGAGGGAATCGCATGCACATGTAAATAGTTTAATCGCTCATACAGGATGATGCCTGAATATCATGTCTTGTGATCAGCCTTAGAATGAGCGGATGTGTCGGAGCAATTCGTGCAATATCACCATGTCAGTGCAGAAGATTCTATGCGGAGACTCCGTAGCAAGTCACATTGGGTCATCACAACGAGACTAAGTCAATGATTCATACGTTCGTCTGTTGCTACATAGGAGATGAATGAGTGTCCAAATATCCATACAACGCCTCTGGCAATCTAAGCCAAATGGTATCTCCATCATGAAACGCCTGCCCATCTGCCCTGCCGTTTCTCTACCGTACACTCGACTCGCACTGTGCCATGAACCTATACATGCCTTCGATACCTTGATATTCAAGAGGAGTGTGCATGTCCATATCATCAGCTTCACTTGTGTGCAAACTCTCGTACCCTGACGGCGAGGAAGAAGACAACCATGGATTGGGTTCTTCGGTCAGATCCTCGAGTTCATCAAAGCTATGTTCCGAGTGTGTGGAATACGCATCAGAGCCGGCAGATGACGGTGCGAGCATATGCTGCCAGTCGATGATTGGTTGAACATGTTGACGGCCGACGACAGGTTTATCGAAGAAATCGCACTCTGATGGTGTCCTGCTTGGAGCAAAGGGAAAGAGCAGGGCGATCTCAGTGCCAACAAAGGAGTCGAATTCCTCATCTTGGTGTACAACGCCTCGTTGTACTTCCAGCTCGTTGCAAATCGTCTCAACGGTTTCTGCGTCACAGCCGGGGAAGTGGACTTTCAAGGTCGAATGTTCGTACGTTATCGGTAGATCTCCAAGCCCAGACAGCCGTTGAAGGTCTTTCAAGACCGCGGCGAGCTCTTTAATTGCTCGCGAAAAATCCACTGACAGAACATCGAGAAGACCGTCCTTGTTCAAAGAGTCCTTCTCTTGCGTGAAGGAAGTGAAGCCTTTGACAGCCTTCAAGGGTGTAAGAGCGGTGACAGTGGGATTGATGTTGAAGCTAATGTGGGAGCCAGGAGTGGCCTTCGGCACCTTGTTAAGTGTGCGATTGACCTGGTCTTGCAGTGCGGAGACTGATTTGAAGCGCTTCTCGCCAGTGTGAGGGTTAACGCCATCGAACTGTGCCTTGTTGCCTCCCACGAGGAATGCGCGTACGGCTTGAGATACATTGTTAATAACCTGTGCAGGTGCCGCAGGGCCGTGTGAGAAGTAGCGAGCACCGCCAGCCCTGCCAGAGCCCCAGCCGTACCCTCCCGCAGTCCGGCCCAGTGTTCCACCAGTCAAATTGGGGCGAAGTGTAGATGCGAAAGGTGCGCGGCCCGCCTGGGTGTTTACGATGGTACCAATGCGCGACTTAGGGAAGGAAGACTTGTCGAACTTCACGCCCGATGATCGAGAGGCGGAGGTGGTGAACTTTCGAACAGCGGAGGTGATAGTGCTATGAGTGGTGTACCATCGGCCTTTGCTTTGCTTTAACAACGCAATGCGGTGAAGAGGGTGCTTCGGAGCATTTCGAGCGAGGATAGGTTGTAGCTGAGCTTGTGTAGGTCGTGCGGCCGCGGGCAACTGATTCTGTATAAGCTGTGCAGCGTGTCGCCAGGCAGCCCTTGATTCACACGTCAGCTGGGAGCACTTTTCTTGTCATATTTAACGACTTACTTGAACACTTTCGCGTTCTTGGCCACCAGCTTATGCAGATGCACCACACCAGGTGCCATGATGAACCTGTGTTACCAGAGGGAGGAGGGTTGAGTGCAGGATGTGGGGAAGAGGGCATAATGAGGCGCAGGAGCAAGTTCGCCACCACGAGTCGTTTGGGTCGGAGTCTAGACACCCCGACCCATGACATCAGTCACATGGTTTCTGCCTCTACCGTGAAGTTCCGTCTCCAGCGCCCTCTACCACTCCATTAGTCATTATGCCATGAAATAATGAGATGAGGGTAAGGTTCAAGATGCCAGCCGCGAAGGTACCCCTCACTTCATGTTGCTCTCGGATGGCCAGCTATGTATACCGAACGATCCAGTTAACTCGTTTTTGTTCTTTGTAGTTCAATGGCAACAGCATAATAGGGAATTCACTCAGACGACCAGACAATGTTCGTTGAGAATAAAAGCTACTCATTTCGTACTTTTACAAAACAAAATCCGCATGCATAAAGCTTGCCAGCTGCTTTTTATATACCGTGGGAACATGCTGCACTGACATCGAATCCAAGCACCTGCGCATCGAAAGGGCATGAATGCCGCTATGCTGAGGGGAGAAACTGCGTGGGCATCTGTGATTGGGAACGAAATGCAAAACAAACAAGAAGACGCCAGTTTTAATGCTAATACCCCACAAAGCCCGAGATCCGGGAAAGAACTGGAGCCCGATTCTTTGACGGGCAATTCGTATTGGGGTGTTTTGATTCGTGTGAACATTAATGAAAACCGAAATGTATGCGAAATGTCTATCAGCAAAGTGATCGGTCGCCGTCCATGAACAAACGCCTGAACACAAACTTTTGTTGATGTGTGAAACGCCCGAATGGTCGCCTAGGATAGAATTAGAGGCAACAAGACCGGAAGGTCGAAAGAAGATCCGTAAGAACACCAACTGATCCACAATCATGACTGCAATAAAGCCAAAAGATCGGCATCCAGCAAGTCATCCATACGCTTCCGACTGAGAGAATCGATGGTGCCGTTACGGAAGGCCGACTGCAGCTGGCTGAAAGCTGGGCGATGATGCTCATCCTCCGCCTTCACCAGGTCCACGTAGTCGGAAGCCACATTCTCTCGTATTACGCTATGCGGCGATAACAAAGACTCGCCATAAAATTTGATCAGATTTGAAAGCCCAACGTCTGTCCTCCTGTGGGCGGCGTCTTCGAAAGCAAAATGGCGGAATTCGTCATACATTCGGGTATTGAAATTTCGAATCAGGAAATGCGACCAAAACTGATAGAGAACGTCCATATCGTAGGGAGTGGTGCCAAGGGAGGAAGTTTGACGCTGCTGGAGCGCTTTCGATCGAAGATGGTAGTATGACTCATGCGAAGAATCGGAGGGTATCGAGTGGACAGGGCGGTCCTGATCTTTGACCCAATACAGACGAACAGGAGCGGGAGAAGTTGATCTGAAAGGATGTGTGACACTTTGCGGGTGCTCTTCGAAATCGTTATGAGCGCTACTTTTATGACACTTAGCGCGCGTTCATCAGATATGCTGTGGGCAGATTGACGTCTTCGGACTAAGTGGATCAGTGTATGAAGACTTACTCATTCGAAGAGCTAGCGCCGGTAGGCCCGAGTTGGCGATTGACCAACTTCACCGGCTCATCTAGCACGCCATGTTTACTATCGATGGAGCCATTAGAAAAAGTTCGTGAAGCGGAGGGAGGCAAAGCTGGTGATAGCGATTGATCTTGCTTGCGGACAATGACAGTCAAGCTTTCCACTTGCGCATCAGAAAATGAATCTCCACTCACAACTGTCGAACTTTCGGTTGGGTGACCATTTGTAACAGCATCACCATTTGGTCCCTCCGTAGCCGTGCCATTCGGTAGGTTCTCGGGCACGGCCAAGCCGGCATCTTGGGGAATTCCATGGTAGCCATTCATCTGTGCATATGAGCCGTCATTCCCGTGCATGCCTGTCGGCATCCCTGTAGACATAGCTTGCCACTGAGGAGGATTAGACTGATCGAAGCCTGCAGGATGTGGAACAGGTGGGCGATGAAGCTCCTTTGGACCCTCATTTTGCGCCGACTTATCGCGATCAGCCATATCGAGAACCCACTGATCCCAACCCTCTCTACGGCGTAATCGGTCCTGACCATCTTCGCTAGTGCGGTATTCAATGACATTCGACTGTTGGCAGACGAGTCTGATCAGCTCCAAGTCAGTAGACAGGTGCTTGATGCGATTGAAACCTGTGATGAACTCGAGTGACACGAAGCCCTGCGAGTCCATATGGCGGCGAAGGTACATATCCTTGAGTAAATTATCGACGGAGAAATAATACTCCCTAGGCGAGCGTCAGTATAGTATTGTAATCGTGAATCCGTATACATACACTTGTGTAGTGATCATGGAGAATAGCGCAAATTGGTCCACATAGGGAGTGTATGGAACAGCACTCATAGACTGCATCCCATAGTCATACATGTTGTACGTTTGTAGAGGGGGAACCTGAGGTCCTCCTTGATATGGTGTGAATCGGTAAGGATCATTAGCCACAGACTGTGACCGATGGCCGTTACGACCGTACTTGCCCTGAGGCACGGGGAAATAGCTGCTGTTCTCGGGATTGAATGACGTTGGCGATCGAGGCCCGATTGTGAAAGTTGAAGACTGCATTGGCGGAGCATGTCCGTTGGAGAACTGATGACCGTTCGAGTAGCTTGCTCGAGCACCACGGCCGCCTCCACGGCCCCGCTCACGACCACCGGTAAATGAGCTATAACGACCTTGCTTGGAGTGATGACCATTGGGACCATCTTGAAAACTAGGACTCCGTCGTTCGTCTCCTAGCGCATCTGTCTGCGTTGATGCAGGTACGCGGCGGTCATCCAAAGTGTTATCCTTGGTTGGCGAGACCGCACCATCTCGTCTCCGTTCTCCGGGGCCAGAAAAGTCGCCCCGGCGACCCTTGTTGGGCCTGTTAGGATATTGGCGAGGGTAGGCATTGGCGTTACCTTGTGCCTGCGACGACATCGAAGATCTCCTCGGTTGCGTTTCACCGTCAGATGCCACAGGACCAGCGCTCTTGATGGCTGCTTCTCCATTTACTGCTGGCGCCTGATCTTCCAAGGCTGGTGATGCTGTGCTGCCCGTGCGTTTCGATTTGGGAGATGAGTCTCGTGGCGCGGATCCTTCAGGTCGCTCTCGCCTTGTCTGCTCACCATTAGGTACGGCGTCTGACACTGATCCGTCCTTTTCAGACTTCTCATTGCCATTGCTACCAAACCCAGTGGGCCTGCCACTAGCCTGTGCTCCTCCTCGTCCTCCAGGTCTGCCACCCCTCCGAGCGTTCGCAGCATTCGGTAAAGGCGTGTTGAAAACGACGGATGGGGTGTATGGGACTTTCACCCACTCATGCTTCCCAGCAGGGGCACCATCTTTGCGCTCTTTCTCAACCTTCTCGCCCTTCCCTTGAGCCTTCTTGCGATCCTCGTCAATCACTGTTTCTGGAGTCGGCCATGATTCCTGATCTCGGTTTGGCGGGAGAGGTAGGGTGGCGGTGGTTGGCTTCACTTCCTTTTCAGAAGACCTGCCCTTTAGGCCTTTCTTAGCGTCGACGTCTCCTTTGATGTCTTTTCGACTTTGAGAAATTTCCTCACGGCTCTTGTTCTTACTGTCACTAGCCGTAGGCTTCTCTTGAGCTCTTGAGTCGCTCTTCTTGAGTGAAGTCCCTGTTTGTCCTTGGGGCACGCCATTCGTGACCGGTGATGGTGCCGCTTTATGCGCCTTCGCCTTGAGCTCATCCGCTCGCTGCTTCCAGATGTTCACAGCGGGTAGTGGTGCATCTTGGAGAGGTTTGACTACTGCGTTTTTGCCCTTCTTGACCTTGTCAGACGTCTTCTCGACAGGCTCAACTGACTTGTCAACGGATGTAGATGCCTGCGACTTGTTATCCCACGTCGACTCTGACGACGTATTTGGTATCGAGGAGACATCGTCATCCTTGGTCACTGTTGATGAGGACGAGGCCCCAAGATCCGGCGACGATACGCTGGCGGTATCTACAGAGTGGGAAACTCTGCTCGCTGCTTTTGAAGAAGACCTTTGTGGTCGGGACTCGCGGGTAGTCGCAGGATGCTCGGGCAGTGACTCAGTTTCAGCGTCTTCCGCCCAGCTTCTTACTGAAGCAATGGATGCTGGAGCAGGCGCGGTGGCGGCCTCTTTGGCCGGAACGACAGAGCCAGATACTGGCTTGCTCGTGGTAGTTGGTGTTGAAATGCCTTTTGCGGCTTGCGCATAGGAAAATGTGGATGCCATGGCGATGGTGGTGTACGCGTTCGGTCGAGTTCCGATTGATAGAGCGAGATTTTGCGCTCGTTAGCCCCGGTGGGAGCGCTACAAGGAGCTGGCCACCACAGGTGCTGGTACTGATGTGTCCGGAGAGGTGACTGGTAACCTCCCCGCACGCAATGCCCTAAGCTGCCAACAAGCCTGGCGGTTGGAGACCGGCGGAATTTCTTTGCGATAGTTCTGCTACGTGCAGAGCGCTTGAGAATGGAAACGAGACCGTAGACGGTGTTAAGGAAAGGTAAATGCTTTCAGGAACAGATTCTGGAAACCGGGACGTCTTTGCGCGAACTGGACAGAGCGGCGTTAGCAGAGGTAAACTGCGTAGAAGAGCGAGGACTAGTGCAAGTTTGATGCAAACAATGTCCAAGGCGTAATGCTGGGGCCCGAGGGCGAGGCAGAGGGGCGGAAATGCTGAGAGCACACAAAGTCGAGCCGACCAACTGTGTGGGCTGACACGAGCCCGGGAAGGAGCACGGAGAGGACCCGAAGCTCTGCTCGGACCAGCACAGAAGTGGAAGGCGAGAAGAGAGATTGCTTGGAGCTCCAGTTGGGCTCGAGGCGCGGCGTAGGCAGGTTGCAAGTATGCGGTCGGCGTGGGCGGTAATATGTGCAGGACTAACCTCTGGGACGAGCGTGAGCTGACTGTCTGGCTGAGTCGTGCGGCGAGCAAGCAGCAGGCACGCAGGCGGCGTAGGCAAGAGCTTCGTGGGCGGTTTGCTTGGAGCACGAGGGTGGAGGGTGCTGGTGCAGCGAGGTACGGCGGGCTCCAGGCACACGAACGCGGACGTTACGGGCAGGTCTGGCGTGCAAGCAAACGACGACGGGAGAGGCTGAGGCGGCGTCTCGAGGGTCGTGGACGACGTTCTCAAGGCAGACCGAGGGCCGGTTGACAATATTGACTGTCGTGTGTGCGAAGAGGACAAGCGCAGGTGGAGGGGAGAGGGTCACTGTCAAGCGCGAATTTTTCTTTAGTTAAGGTGGTGCTCCGACAGCCCGCTTCGGCTCCATTTCACACACAGGCGCGCTCAAGACCCGAGGAACGTGCTGGGCAAGTGTCTAGTAGAAAGACCTGCCGGCTTGTGGGCTGGCCTGTCAGCTGGCTGCCCTCACTCTGACCCTGCTCTGCTTGCCATGGCCCAATATCAACGCTTCGACGCCCAGCAAACATGCCGATGACGTCTCGCGCACCCCTCGCTCGAATTGTTGCCTGCACCATTCCAGCGCCGTGTTTGGCAACTCAAGTACGCAGAGTGCCCATACAGCAGCCCCCGTCTGCCCTGCTAAACACGCACACAGTACAGTACATGGGCTTCTCGGAAGGCTCTCGTTGGCACTCCCGGCGACATGTCGGAGCTTGCACGCGTGAGAAATCCCCTGTGCCCACGGGACAACGGCAGCGCGGCCATTGACCACCCGAATCTTGCCGAGCATAGGGCAGCATATCGACTGCCTGAAATAGCCACCGTCACGGCTCGTTGTATTGCCATGAGACTTTCCAATGCCTGTTCTTGAGCATGGTGCTGCCTGGAGTCTCTACCATGCTCCTCCTGAACCACT
Organism: Phoma sp. ATCC 74077; assembly: GCA_033682645.1. Classification (NCBI taxonomy): domain Eukaryota; kingdom Fungi; phylum Ascomycota; class Dothideomycetes; order Pleosporales; family Didymellaceae; genus Phoma; species Phoma sp. ATCC 74077. Next base: position 960,574 of record JAWDJC010000003.1, read on the forward strand.
TCTAAGCTTCCAAAAGAGTACCATCATGTCTTGCCTCACACCCTACAAAAGTACTCGTGGCGGCCAATGGACCGTGAGCAAATGATAAGCTGTCGACCCCAATTTCGTCAATTTGCTCTAGCCCATTTGTAGTAGAGCCATTTACCGTGCAGTCAACAGCAAACGCCGACCTCGATTCGCTGCTGCTTGGCATGCTTGCTCATGAAATCACTCATCTCTGCAGCATCAACACCACCACTCGTGTCAAGACGCCTCAACAAGTCGTCTGTTCTCTGCTGAGAGTGCCATGCGACGACTTGTGTTGTGTTCGCTTCTCCATCTGCTCCTAACACTGCTGCATCTGTTCCTTGTCCTTTCTCTTACCAGTTCAGCCTCACCTACCAAGGCTGAGGGATGCAGATCGCTCTACCATTTCTTCGCACTGGACAATGTAAGCAGGGAGCTAGACCCCCACTGAGAAGCAACCAGCTACGGCGTCAGCCGTCCTCACCAAAGCAATAATCCGAAACGATCTTCCGGCAAAATAAACGTCTTCGTCCCACGTTACCTCGTCCCGACCCGTAATGTCTCAGACGGGCCACATGCCAAAAATAAACGTTTCTGGAACTATTCTACTGACAAAGGACGTTTAGAACCCCAGAAGCCGAGTTCCCGATATTGGAGGCTCACGTACTTGTATAATTGGAGTCGCCCTCAAAACCCACTGTAGCGGATGCTATTTAGCCAGGATTGCAATATCAGAGATTGCTGCTGGATATTCAGGTACGTGTACTGGGAGCGTGTGATCACTCACAAGACTTATGTATATTCTGTAAACATCGTCGACCCCAGACCCTCCGGAGGAATTTCTGCGAATGTCCATAGGACACCCTTCTCCGCTTCATTTCTTAACCTTACTGGCGACTCTGGTTACGTCCTACCATGCATCGTCATTATCTTGGGTGCCAACACTTCATCAACAATTCATCAAAATAAGCTCTAAACCCACCGACTGCGTTTGTGAAGTCGAATTTCCCTGGAGAAGGCAATCGCACTTATCGAAAACCCTGTCACCACGCGGCAATGGACCTAGCCATTCAAATGAGAATCCTCTTTTCGCCACTCGACGCTTGCCTTGGATGACAAGCCTCGGGCTACGCGGCCACTTTGTATTCACTCTATAAACATAATTCTAGGCTTGCTGTCTCATTAGACATACTATCAACCGTCCCCCTGCAAGTCTTCGTATCAACCCGTGATATTTTCAGACTAGAAGAGTGGTATACGACTTAGTGTCAGGCGTCCTTGAATCCCGCGCAGAAATATCCCGAGCTCAAAATATCTATGCACACCCATTGAGAACTAGGAAAGAGTGCACGAGTTGGTTCGCGTGAGAAGCTTCGTCTACTGAACACTTCACCTTTTGTGGCCTGCCTCTCCAGTCACAACCCTTCCAAAGAATGTATCCATTGATACCAAGCCTAGATCCCATGTACCACCTCATCAAATAAGCAACCCAAACATGAGCTAGAGTCGTATGCATTTGGCACGCTTCCCAGAGCGAGCGTGCTTTTCCCAGTCTGCGAGCGTGTGTCCAAGTGGTTCCGTCTGGGTGGCTGGAGGCTGGTCACTGTGCTGTCTGAAATGATGCTCAATCTTCTTGTGGAGGTCGGACACTGTTTCCGTGCGCTGTCCTGCCAGAGGTGCTGTAGTCATACGGGCTCATGTTCGAACCCTTCTTTCGACCCTACTAGGAGGCATCGTGGAGAGAGACAGTGGTGGTCGACGGCGAGACCGAAGTGTTACCTCCAGCCTCGGGCCGAGCTTTCTACAGAAATGAGAATCGCATCGATGTTGTAGCGATTGTCGTATTCCGAAACGCATGATCTGAATGTAACCCTTCTGCCGGCAAATGACATGGTGGATCTTCATATGTAAACTCGGTCAAGATGACGGAAAGCGTTAACACTGCTAAGGGTATAATAGGTGTGTTCTAAGGTTGAAGGGAAGGACGCCCAACACTATCCTGGTAAGCCTTGCTGTCAACTCATGTTCAATAGTAACCGCACAATTATCGATCAGAGGTGGTTTGTACATGAGAGAGCTGAATGCATGTGTGACCATCAATTCGAAAAATGCGTCATGAGTGTCTTCGTGTCAGTGAGCAAGAACGCAATGTACTGATTATGATAACGTAGACCGTTGATTTGACGAAGTGAAGATGCCATGTTCTTGAACACTGTTGATGAAACTCGTTTCTATGTAGTCAGAATACACCCTCTAGCGATTACTAGGCTCAGGCTCAACCTTCTGCTTTGATACGGCGCTGCCGGCTTTGGCTCTTTAAACGCATCCAGATGGAGACGCAGCACTAGTACGTTAGCGGTCATCTTAGGTGCAAAAATGGCTGCTCAAGTCGTACAGTGATCAATCATCGAGAAACCAAAGAAAACATATGTGACGTGCCGGTGAGAATCGCCCAGAACGGAAAGCTCGATGTTGAGGGTGAGCTGCGATCACTCCGATTGGCTGCTCACCCCTTCCGCATCTGATAGCTTGGCAGTCGCCATTCACAGACTCCCGCACTTGTCTCCGCAACGCTCAAACAACCCCACACTGCATCGCTCATAACACGCACACCTCACACCTCACCGCAACAATGTCCGACAGTACTACTCAACCGCCCGATGCCAGCATGGAGGCAAATGAAGAGCTGGACCCTACCGTTGAGGATGAGATCAACCCGGACGCGACACAAGCCGATGCGATGAACCTTGACGGCGCAAACGACGCAGAGCCCGCAACAGTAAATGGAGTGCAAGACGCAACTACCACGTTTGAAGCACGGATACCTGCGAAGAAGGATGCAACATTACGGGAGTTTCTGGGAAAGATGGACGAGTATGCGCCGATCGTAAGGTTGACCCGTCTGTAAAGTGAGACGATGATATTAACAGCTATATCAGATACCAGATGCAGTTACCAACTACTACCTGACACGCGCTGGTCTGCCACCACCACCCCAGACCTCGCCTCACCTTGCCCGCCTCCTCGCTCTTGCGACACAGAAGTTCATCGCAGACATCGCAGCCGATGCATACCAGTTCTCCCGTATCCGGTCATCCAACAGTACGAGTAACAATCCTATGGGCGGACTAGGCGGCGCAGGAGGACCCCCAGGAGCAGCAGCGCCAGGTGGAGCGCCGGGCGGAAAGGACAGTGGCGCAAAAGCGAAGGACTACAACCTTGGTATCCAGCGACCAGGATACGGTGGTGGTGGTCAAGGTGGTAGTCAAGGACGTACTGTTCTGACTATGGAGGATCTGGGTATGGCTGTGGGAGAATATGGCGTCAACATCAAGCGCGGTGAGTTCTATCGGTAAAGGGCTATTATTCAACGTGTTCTTGGCGCACAACATGAGTGTGCGAAGGGATGGCCAAAGGAGAAAACTGGCGTAACTTAAGAGTATTGCATTATAGGCGTTGGGGTTAGTTGGTGTCACAGGCGCAGAGGGTTTATGCGGACATTGGGATATACCGCCTCACAAGGGCTGGTCGTATTTGTACAGTAGTAGTACAGACTGATCTTCTAAATAGTAGCCAATATTTCCCAAACTCCCACTGAATGCATATGCGACGTAAACCTTATTTGTTCCTCGTCTGCTTATATGTGAACTGCTTCCGTGTTCTGCAAAAATACTTGTTAGTCTGCATTGTTCACCTTACATGGCCGAATACTGCGCGTAGAATGGAAGGTGATACGTACGGCGCGAATTCTCCAAGCTTGTGTCCAACCATGTCCTCCGTGATGGTGATGTCTAGGTAATTCTTCCCATTGTGTATCTGGAACTTCAGTCCAACGAAATTTGGGAGAATTGTCGCAGAGCGTGCTTGTGTCTTGATTGGGGGTACTTTCGCGCCCGGTGTCGCCCGTACAATTGGAAGACTTCGAGCGATTAGACGATGTCTGGGATGGCGTGCCGGATATCAACTTACGGTACAATATTGGGGCCTATACGACAGGGTCAGCTCAATTCAGCCACAATATCTGCCTCCAGCTAGAGCGACCTGATGTCACTTACCTTTCCAGACCGATCGAGCGCAGAGCGCCCTTGTGGGAAACATTGCAGTGGACAGCGTTGAAAGATGAGGTCGGCGAACGTTTTCAGATTCTCCGTCCATGTCGCGACCACGTGATGACGCGGCCGCAGCTAATGGCTTGGCCTAGGCGGAAGCGCGTCGCGGGCCGGTGAATGATTGCTTGTCAGTGGCTCACCTGTAGTGGGATGCTCGATGCATAAAGAGGGCACAGTGCCTATTAATCTCCATTCTACTTACCACCCCACCTCCACCAGCGGCGTACATCAACAGTATTCACCTCTTGGAGCCGACTAGATTGCGCATCATGCCGCACCGAGCACGCGGTTCGCAGCGAGGTATGCTACAAAGACGCACAGAGCGGTGCATGTGCTAATGAGCCGCAAAGTAGGTGCGGATACCATTCGGATACTCGTTGCCACAGACAGCCATGTCGGATATAACGAGCGCGATGCTGAACGCAAAGATGACAGTTGGAAAACCTTCCACGAGGTGATGTGCCTGGCGAAAGAGCATGATGTGGATATGGTATTGCATGCTGGAGATCTCTTCCACGAGAATAAGCCATCGAGGAAGTCAATGTACCAGGTTATGCGATCGCTGCGCATGAATTGTCTCGGAGAGAAGCCATGTGAATTGGAAATGCTGAGCGACGCAAGCGAGAACTTTGGCGGAATCTTCGATCACGTCAACTACGAAGATGAGGACATCAACATTGCGATACCGGTATTTGCCATCCATGGAAATCATGACGACCCATCTGGCGAAGGCTCGTACTCTCCGCTTGATTTGTTGCAGGCGTCCGGTTTCGTCAATTACTTCGGGCGGACTCCAGAAGTAGACAAGATTGCGATCAAGCCAGTGCTCTTACAGAAAGGCCGAACTAAGCTGGCTCTATACGGCCTTAGCAATGTTCGGGATGAGCGTCTTTTCCACACATGGCGGGACGGCAATGTGAAGTTCTTCCAACCAGGGACACAGAAGGACGAATGGTTCAACCTGATGAGCGTCCATCAGAACCACCATGCACATACGCCGACCAGCTACCTTCCTGAGAACTTTCTTCCTGATTTCATGGATCTAGTCGTATGGGGTCATGAGCACGAGTGCCTGATTGAGCCTCGGTACAATCCTGAAATGGGATTCCACGTAATGCAACCGGGCTCTTCAGTTGCGACATCTCTGATGCCCGGAGAAGCGGTACCAAAGCATGTTGCCATCTTGAGCGTTACTGGCAAAGAATTCACATGCGAGAGTATTCGCTTGAAGACGGTGCGGCCTTTCATTATGAAGGAGATCGTGCTGGCGGAAGAGCAGGAGATCAAAGACAAGGAAATTTGGCGAATTTCTGATAACCGAGCAAAGATTACCCAGTATCTGAATCAAGTTATTGAAGATTTGATAGAAGAAGCCAAGAGCTCCTGGCTCGACCTGCAGGTTGACCGAGAAGAAGGTGATGACATCGAGGTTCCAAAGCCTCTTGTTCGGCTCCGCGTTGAATATACAGCACCTCAGCCGGGTGAGTTTCATTGCGAGAATCCACAACGTATCTCAAATCGCTTCATGGGCAAGGTTGCCAATGTCAATGACGTGGTACAATTCCACCGGAAGAAGAAGCCAGTAAATCGTAAGGACTTTCTCTTTGGATGGACGTTAATATAGTTCTAATCTCGTCATAGGAGCCTTGAAGAACAACGCCGATATGCCGGACGAGCAGGTGCTAGCCGAATTGTCTATTGATTCTGTGAAGGTAGACAAGCTAGTTAAGGAATTCCTCACTGCACAGACCCTGACAATTCTGCCACAAAACTCATTCGGAGACGCTGTAACCCAGTTCGTAGACAAGGATGACAAACACGCCATGGAGACGTTCGTCAGTGAAAGTCTGGTCAGCCAGCTGAAGCATTTGATGGATGCCAACGACGTTGATGAGGCTAAGATTCTTGATGAGATGGATCAATACCGATCACAACTAGAGGACTTGTTCGCTTCTGGCCAGCTCAAGAAGACACGGAAAGCGAAACTCAAGCCTAAACCAGATGGTTGGGACAGCGAGTTCGATGGCCCTTGGGCTGAGCAGCCCGCTGCGCTGATTCGTTCCGACAATGAAGGAGAGAAGGACGATGATGAAAGCCTCGTATCCGTACCAGCAAAAAAACCTGCTGCACGCGGCCGAGGCAAAGCAGCAGTCACCAGCCGTCAAACAGCTGCAGTCACTAAGAAGGCCGCCCCAACTGCCAAAGGCGCTCGCGGAAAGAGAAAGGTTGTTGAGGAAGAGGAGGATGGCGAGGATGATGATGGCGACATAGTCATGATCAGCGATGACGATGATGAGAGTGCAGAAGATCTTTTCGTCAAGCCGACCAAGAAAGCTCCCGCGAAGAAGCCTGCTGCGCGAGCACCAGCACGAGCAAAGTCGCCAGCGAAGAAGACAGCTACTACGCGAGCAAAGGCGCCAGCTGCAGCCAAACAGTCGACCCTGAACTTCTCGCAGACAACTTCACAGCGCAGTCAGCCCACGCGAGCCGCCCCGGCGCGCGGAAGGAAAGCTGTTGAGCCTGTAAGTGGCAATTGGCTATCGAAGCATAACAGTGTTCACTGATGATTTCTACAGAGTGACGATGAGATATCCGATGACGACGAGGCTGCATTCGACCCGCCGACCACTCGAAGCACCCGCAGGAAATAGACAATACCAGCCATCTCAATCAGTATTGTGACTACGATCTGCTTTAACGTCCATAGGAGAAGCATAAAAGAGTATTTATGACAGAGCAAGTATGGAGTCATGAAGGAAAATATGTATGCATAGCGAAGGCGTCCACATGGTATCCAACTTGATTTATGGCCTGGATTGTCCGTCGAAGAGCGATATCACAGTACAGGGGTTGAAGACTCGCTGCCGAAAAGTATAGTAGGTATTCATGTCGTATAATAGAGTGCACAACTGTGCTGCTCTCAGCACTGTGTCAAATTCACGGGCTCTTCTCTTTATATCTGCTTATGTCAAAGTAAGGCCATCACCGCTCTTTCCTCGTGCTGAACATCGAGTGCAATCACGACTCACCACGTCTCCACTACTTTGGATCCCGCGACGTGTTTCGTCTATCCTTCTCTTCTTCGGTGTACGCACGTGTTTCCGCTTCCTCCATCTTAGATTCTGCATCACTCTTAGGGAGGCGCGCCGAGGATGCAGGCTATAACTATCTACCGAAGAGCTTCTCCCATCCTTCTCCTCAACACACTCATTTGTCTCCATCTTCTTGATTCGTCCTGTCTTCTTTCGCATTGCTGCTCTTCGGCTTTTTGGATAACTGTCGCTCGCTCGTTGCTCACTTTGCACCCCCCATCGATCAGCTTTGAGGTATGTTGCTATCTCTGTTGCCCTAGCATCCACGACAAGCCCTGCTTTACAGTTTACCGGACGTGCAACTCCACGGAGACTGCTAACAACGATAGGATATTCGCATCACACCATCTCAACTCTTGCTGCTTGTTCGGATCCCTTTCTCATTGGCCTTCGACCCCGACGCTTATTCAGAAGGACGGCTCGGTGCCCACGGTACCCACCTGGGGTGACGGACCACCCACGATGTCTCTCGCATACAAGGTGGAGGAGCTGCTCGCACTCCGTGATTCGGTTTCGGAATCAGCCGTGTCGATAGACAAGTTTGCCGATGAGGATGTAATTAAAGGTCAGTGATCTGCGCATTTACATTCACCTTTCACCTCACCTCACCTGCCCTGCATCTGTCGCTAGTCCGTTTCCCATGGCGGCGGATCGAGCTAACTCGCCACACATACCAACCTACTTACTCACCTGTCTCTCCTACTATCTTCCTCATCTTTACGACGTCGGCCGCTTATCTTTGTTCATTCCTTCAAGCAGTGACGACAAGACTGACCAATTTCCCTCACAGAGCACGTTTTACGCCCTTCCGCATCCGCATCCGCAAACTTGGCTAGCAGATCGTCGAATAGAAGCCTGCGACCTTCCGACGTGCCGCCAACTGCTTCCGCCGCATCCCAAAAGAAGCCTTCGCCTTCGCCTTCAGTCAAGCGCGGCAAGGCCGAGAAGCTTCTCAAAGAACACGGCAGCCCACCGGGCATACGAGTCACTGCAGGTGGTCGAATCGTTCCCAGTGATCTCCTGCCACTAGGTACGTCCCGCTTTGGCGACAACACATTCAAGCCACAAGGTTTGCGTGTCACTCCGGGCAACATAATGACCGATCAACCCAACACCAACGCCAACGGCACTGCTCGCATTGAGGTCGTTGGCGGTCAACCAGTTGTCTTCGTCGGCGACCGAATGTTTGCGCTGCCAGCCGTCAATACAACCAATCCAAGCATGGCCTTGGGCGGTGCGTCCGCAATGGAGTCGATGATTAAACAAGTTCCGGACCCAGCTATACTAGCAACTCATGGCGCTCTATCCGGTGCACCATTTGGCCCACCACGTGCCAACACTCAGACACCATTCGCAGGCTTGGATCTTTCATCGCTCAAGGCCCAGCAAGCACTCAAGAAGCAAGAGCTGCGGACTGTAGAACAGACAGAGGTGCTACAGGCCAGTCACCAGAGCGAGGCATGGCGAGCAAGCATGATTGAAAAGAAGCGATGCTTAATCGTTGAACTCGATGCTCTCCGAAAGCAAATCTCGGCTCTCGAAAACGACAGTACTAACTCAGTTCAGCCCACCTTACTCGGTCCAATTGGTACAGTCGCTAGTTCAGCATCAGTGTCGCCGCTCCTGCCCCAGTTCCCAGAACCGCTTCCTCAGGCCATGTATGCCTTCCCTGCTACAAATCCATACGCACCTATGACCATGTATCAGTCCCCGTTTGGCTCTTACCCAGGATTTCCCACAACTGAGCCTTCCCCTTTTGTTCCAGCACCGACGAAGGCTCCCCATTCTCCAGGATCGGGCAGCCGTCGCTCTCATGCTGTCGAGATCAAGCCACCTCACGCTGAGACAAAGAAGCAGGCTACCTCTGCTTTGGACCCCAAGAGTCCCACTTACGAACCAGCTTTCAAGTCAAACTCCGTTCAAAACGTTGTTCCACCCATACCTTCACCGCCAGGACAGTCACCATGGCGTGAGCAGGAGAAGGCACAGCCAGATACGCGCAAACATCGAGCTTCTTCACAGAAGCATAGCTTATCGAGCATCGACACAACAGATTTCTTCCCTATGAATACTCATGAACACTCATCTACCCGAGTCGCGCCGCGGACCAACGAAGCCAGGCACTCCTCAAACGAGAACACGGCTGTCCCATCTACACCGGAGAAGTACTGGCCTGCCAGTCCGTGGAACGAGGACCATTCAGGACGCTCGAGGAACAACGAGTCTAAACTCACTTCATGGCCAGAGGCTTTTGGTAAACAGCCGTCGCTTTCATCTACGCGGCAAGGTGCTACGAGCCAACCGTTTGCTACCATGGTGGAACGAGCTCCTCTCATGGGCGCGAGCGCCTCGAAGTCTGCCTCCAGCAACAACGGCTTTTTGCGAACTCACTCGGATCCGCGCACTGGCACGGAAGAGAATTGGCCCTTCTCCGGCAAAGCCGTGACACATGTCCCCTCTACGTATCAAGAGGGGTATCAGGCTGGCTACGACCATGTTGGTATTCCTGACAGTCCAGAAGTCCTCCAGGGTTACATACAAGGCCTTCTACACTTCCTGTCGGATGAATCTAAGAAGCGTCAAGCTGAGTCTAGTGCCCGCGATCTGTACGCAAGGGGCATTGACTCCCGTACTCCTTCACTCCGGGGGCTTGTTGCTAGGTCCACACCTCAGGACTCTGCGGTCAGTATGACCTTTGGTCGCAATGAAGTCCAAGCTGGGACCCAAGAAAATGTCCGGTCGGCAAACGGCAACCCAATGGCCAACGATCGTCGAGTCTCTGCGTACAGTCCGCGTGGAGGTGTCAAAGATGTTCCGGTTCCTTATGCGTTCTGCAACGAAGCTATACATGATCCACGCCAGCGCAACGCCTCAAGCATGGAATTTCTCACACCCGCTGGATTTTTTCCAGATAGACTCGCGTATGGCTCTCGAAACGGTGCAAATACACGCACCGAGGATGACACGGGCAAGAGGATACAGGAGAAAGGTATCGCGTCCCGCGTGGACTCGTTCTCGAACGGTGGAGCATCCCGACACACCTTTGGAAACCAGCTCCAGAACCGTGGCTATGCCACTCCCTTGTCCATGCAGCGCTTCTACCCAAGTCCCAAAGAAATGAGCCCTAGCAATTTTCGGGGAGAGGACACATTCGCTATTCGGTCCATTCCTCATCATCGGTTGTCAGGCCTGGATGGTGCTATGGATGATCTAGCAGAAATGATCAATGACACACATGTCGAAGATGGTCGTCCTTCTACTTACCAACAGTCCGCGGAGGCTCCCATTCCGGTGGAACTTGAGGAAGTCACCGCTTCTTGCTTCAAATCATCCAGCGGTAAAGGCAAGCAAAAGGTCACCTCTTCACCCGCGAAGTCTGCTAGCATTGCCAAAGAGAAGTCATTCTCTTCACCTGCCAACCCGCCGAGCTCGCCAAAGAAGTCTGGAGAACACTCGCCTACCAAAGCAAAGCTCGAACAGGTGACCAACAAGTTTAGACGTGTCAAGAAGGACGATCCTCGGGCTATGTCCCCCGAGGATAGGATGAAGCGTTCGGAGAAGTGGCGACAGCGCTTCCAGCAACTCAAGCAGACAGAGATCAAAGAGATCGAAGCGCATCGTAAGAACAGCGGAACTTGACGCTGGACATGGTTTGGTTTACCTGGCAGTTTTCCACCCGCCATGTCGGGAGTACTCATTGGATACACTCGTCGATGTTTCAATTTCGCTTATCTCGATATCCTCTTTCAATCTCTTACACTGTCTCGCGGGCTTTGCCGGCTGGAATGTGCCGAAGAGGACGCTTCAGCAGCTATGTGATTACACGGACATGGTTCTTGACAATTTTTTTTTACTCCAGGGCTACCAATATATCGCTTTGTGGCATAACGGCACATGGGACAAGAGATGAGCGTGGTTTGTGCGACCCAACCACTAATAGTACCTCTTTACTTGCCCCTCTTTTTCACGATATCTCTTTGAGTAGGCATGGGTGCGTGGGGAAACAAGGAGGGTGGGTTGTCGTTGAGAAGGCATGGGTTACTATCACGTTTCCCTCGGCATGTTATTTATGTCTTCAGCAAGTGTATGATTAGGTAGTCGAGAGCACGAACAGACTTTTGCATAGCAACAAGAGGGCAAGTTTTTTCTCCATGGGTGTCAGTTGTGTTGTCATTCGCGATAAGCTGATCTGATATGCACGAGCCGAGTTCTCGGGGCCGGGATGGAACGGGGAGGCTCCGAGACGCGCCTTCCCTAAATGGAGATTGATCCAGAACCGGTTGGCGTTGATGGAGAAGGTGCGATGATGCTCTGCTGGAACAGGACCGCTTGGAGAGCACAGCGGATGCGCAGATGCAACATGTCTGAGCTAGATTTGAAGCCTCGAGACGAAGCTGGACGCTCTTCACCGACAGGGAATTGCGTGCGATGACGTCCGGCGTGTTTTGTCTTGCTGATAAATCGAGCCTGGTGTCATCGTGGGGAAAGGGCCAGGACGGTAGCATTTGGCGAGGCGCAGGGCAGGCCCGAGAGGCGGAGGCAGAGGCAGAGAGGCACAATTCCAGCGGCGCAGTTGTGCACTCAGCATGCAATGCACATCAGCAGTGCATTGCGTGTTGCTTGGAAATACGCCGCCAGGGGCAGAGGCAAAGTGATTTCTTGGTGATAATTAGTTTGCCTATGCCTTGTCTCTGCACGTCTCTGCACGTTTCCGCTCACTGGCTGGCAGATGGGACGGTAGACAGTAGGTAGCTTCGCACGCGGCTTCCCTAGACAGGGATTCTAGAGCAGTCCCCACTCTAGCCTTCGCCCACGGCTCTGGCTTCTTGTCTGCGAGTCGACTACCTCTCTCTCTCTCTCTCTCTCTCTCCTCTTTCTTCGCCTCCAGCTCTGCAGTCAAGAGACTCACTGCTAGCATCATCAGGCCGCATTCCTCCCGCACCGCCTGCGCCGCCTGCCTAAGGCGACATTCTTTCGCCTCGGAGCAACCACCCGCCGCCCGCTGCTCGAGCCACACTGGACAAAGTACCCTGAACATCGACCGCAAGAACGACATCAACTAGGCCGGCCATGGTCCACTGACCCACCACCACATAAACGTGCCTGCCTGCTCCATCTCCTCGGACGAGGACCGTGACGCTGCGCTGCTCTGCTCTGCTCAACCGCCGATACCTAACTCGTGCAACCGCAATGACGCAGCTCTTCAGCTCCTCGACATCGAGCCACTCCACCATGACCGAGAAACGGACTTTCTCGGGCATTCCGCTGTCTACCAACAAGGCCGTCAATGGAAAGGATAGCCAGGTCTCGCAGCGTATCAAGAATTTCTTCCGCATAAACAGCAATGGTGATACTCGCAAGCACTCAGACGAGGGCAACGCTACCGCTGCACCCAAGAACGAAAAGTCCAGTTTCCGCCAGTCGAGATTCCTTCCCCATATCTCCCGCAATCGCTCCCACACTGTCGCCAGCGAAGGCAACCCCTTAGATGACACCGTCTCACCTACCGCCAACGCTAATCCATACTTTGTCCACCAAGGACCCCCGGCCCTGCGCCATCACAATGAGGGTAGCGTTCCTCCCTCCCCTCCCGATACTCCCTCAATACCAACGATCAAGACAGATGCCACAAGTGGTGCGAACGACCAGGCCACAGCGGCCGGGAAGGAGGAATTGGCGAGGAAACTGCGAAGGGTAGCTTCTGCGCCCAATGCCCAGGGACTGTTCGCTTCAGGAAAGTCCGCTGAACGACCGCAGACCGCCGAACTTGGAAAGCAGCCTGTGTTACATCACCCGAATTCGTCGACATTGAGTATGGTAGAGACCCACACCCCTGATCCGACCCATCTCGTACCTGTCGAGACCGGCAAGGCAATTCCTTCGCCAGGCCAGATCCGTCAGTCTGTTGCTTTCCGGAGGACGTATAGTTCCAACTCCATCAAGGTCCGCAATGTCGAGGTTGGACCAAGCAGCTTTGACAAGATCAAGTTGATTGGCAAGGGCGACGTTGGCAAGGTTTACTTGGTGCGAGAGAAGAAATCGAGCAGGCTATATGCTATGAAGGGTACAACTACTCATCCTCTTTTCCAGAATTATACTAACGGCTCCCAGTGTTGAGCAAGAAGGAGATGATCAAACGAAACAAGATCAAACGCGCCTTGGCCGAGCAAGAGATCCTTGCCACCAGCAACCACCCTTTTATTGTTACTCTGTATCACTCATTTCAATCGGAAGATCACCTCTACCTCTGCATGGAGTACTGCAGCGGTGGTGAGTTCTTCCGAGCGCTACAAACCCGACCGAACAAGTGCGTAGATGAGGATGCAGCGCGCTTCTATGCGGCTGAAGTAACGGCAGCGTTGGAGTATCTGCATCTGATGGGCTTCATATACCGAGATTTGAAGCCAGAGAGTATGTCATCATCTACGCTCGCAGATAGAGATGCTAATTTCTGCAGACATTCTACTACATCAGTCTGGTCATATCATGTTGTCAGACTTCGATTTGTCAAAGCAGTCTGACCCCGGCGGTCGCCCAACGATGATCATAAGCGGTCGCAACGGTACCTCCTCAAGCAATCTACCAACAATCGACACCAAGTCATGCATAAATAACTTCAGGACGAATTCGTTCGTGGGAACAGAAGAGTACATTGCGCCAGAAGTCATCAAAGGCTGCGGGCATACTAGTGCGGTCGATTGGTGGACTCTTGGTATCTTGATCTACGAGATGCTTTACGGAACAACGCCATTCAAGGGCAAGAATCGTAATGCGACTTTTGCCAATATCCTGCGGGATGAGGTACCGTTCCCGGAAGGCTCTGGTGCGCCAGCTGTGTCCAAGTACGTTATAGCCATTACGTTGCGCTTACGTGAGTACTAACAAATTCGTAGCCTCTGTAAGTCTCTAGTCCGCAAGCTCCTAATCAAGGATGAAACCCGTCGCCTTGGCTCACGTGCCGGTGCCTCGGACATCAAGACCGCTCCCTTCTTCCGCACCACCCAATGGGCGTTGCTACGTCATATGAAGCCACCCATCGTCCCACACCAGGGTCACGGTGTAGAAACGCCCAACTTCCGGAACGTGAAGGAGAGCCAGAGTGTAGACATCGGAGCCGCCAAGGTCAAGGGTGTGCCTCTAGACTCTGGCCTCGCTACGCCAATGGGTGAAATTGCAGACCCGTTTGAGGAATTCAACAGTGTCACTCTCCACCATGACGGTGACGACCACCACCATAACCACACCGATCAGGAGCACCTTGCACTCTCCCAATCGAATTCGCCTCGATAGGACCCCGTGCTGTCAGTATCTCATAGGGCTCAAGGTTGCTGAAGAAGCGTGGGTCATGAGCAGTCTTATCTTTACATCATGGGAGGCGTTCAAATGCGTTTCCCTACCTCCACTCATTTGCTGCGGTCTATAGATTTAGGAAATTTCCTTAGGGCGGCGGCGTTCATGGGCATCATACTTCATTTTTTCGAGTCCGCCTAGTCACAAGAGGCATTGAAGTCATTGTAAAATCCTTTTGGCGTTGATGACGTGCTTTAGTTGCATTTTGGAGCGTTGAGTCGAGGAACTGTGGTCCGAGGGCGGCAGCAGCTTGGGCAATGAAGCAGGGTGGGATGTTGAAGGATGGAGAAATCTTATTAGGCGGTGAGATAGACACTATGCGAATACATGATAGTGCAAGACAAATGCGCATTGCTAGGATGTGGTCTTCAACAAATAAATCGTTCCCATAGTAGATGCACGGGCCAACTAGAGTCGCGTCTCCCCGCGAACCCTCAATTCGCAGACGCTCGATTCGATCGATAATACATCAGAACCATCAACAATTACGATTAAGTTCGCAATCCACGAGCCGACACTCCTTACCTACCATCCACCCCTCAAAAAAGCTCGCCTACTGTCCCAACTCCTCCGCATCCACGCTTAAGCCGCGCAGTAAACATACACCCCACCACAATACCACGAATCAATCTCCACAAATATCCTAGCACCTACGGATATCCACGACACGCGATTCCACCAGAGCATACTTGACGATCAAGAAAGAATGGCGGCATCAGAAGCACCCGACCAACAACACCTTTCCACGTCACAAATATCGGGCGCAGCAGAGCAAGGCGAAGAAAGTCTAACACCGCTTGAACAAGAAGTTCTGGACGAATACGCAAGGTTATTGGGGAACTTGAATAATGTACGTGTCTCTCAAAAACCACAATTCCCATTCTCATCCATCCAGCCGTCCATCCATCCATCTAACCAGCTACACACAGATGTCCACTCTCCTCCTCGACCTCTCGAACAAACCCAGCGCCGCCATCCTCGACGGCCTGCGCGGCCTTGAACGCAAGACGAGTTTGGTTTTCACACTGTTGAAGGCTAGTGTGTATAGTATTGTGCTCAATCAGCAGATTACGGATGGCAATGGGGGTGGTGGAGAGGCGAGTCAGGGTCTTGAGGAGGCTGAGAGGAGGACGAGGGAAATGGAGGGATGAGGGGCTGGAGGGATGATGAGCTAGCGAGGAGTTAGGAAGGATATATGATGGTTAGACAGTTGGATGGTTAGATGGATATGGCTGGATATGATACCCCGAGGCTAACGTACGAGATGACGGTGATAGAGTAGTTGAGACAGATAAATGTCGAGTCGTTTTGTATGTGTGAAGGTAGTTGTATGATACAAATTCTACAATTCTACAATGCCACACACTCCGCCCAATGCCTTGCATATAGTAGTACAACATACACATTTCAAAGACTCTTTCATCTATCCTTCACAATATTTATCATACACTACTTTCCACGTCCTCGCGCCCTTCTTATCTCTCACATACCATGGCTCCATCCTTCTCCCACAAATTTGGCCTAATGTATAGACCCCCCATAATACACCTTCCGTACGTCAACCAACTTCTTGCCTCTTGCTCGCGCGATCTCATCCGGCAGCTTTTGGTTCGTAAGCGCCTCCCAAGTCGCCTTGATGACGTTCATTTTGTTTCTTGAGCGGGGAGTTTTGGCGGACAGGTCTTGTAGGCCAGCGGCGCGCGCGAGTTCGAAGATGAGGTGTTGGACGCGGAGACCGAAACCTATATCAAAAAGTTTAGCGAACGAATTGCTTGGAAAGCTAGGATGCGAAGGGCAAGAAAGTGGGAAGGAAGAAGTGTGTGAGTATATGGAGGGGCGAATCTTACCTGGCGGTCTTGAGAATAGTTGCACCTTGGTAGCCCCAACCTTCCTCTCTAAATCTCCAAAAGTAGTCCTGTTCTCGTAGCGTGGGACGGGTCGCATGTTTCTAATAGCCGACATGACGCTCTGTTTTCGCCCTTCATCCGGTTCCACACTCTTGCCCTCTCCCACACCAAGTAACCCGTCCTGATTCCCCGCGATCGTCAAATAGTACAGACTCCTGATCTTGCCCATTCTTGTCTGATTCGTCACGCCATGTACAACCAGCGTCTTAACGCGGATGCTACGCAGCTTCTGCTTGTCCCAGCCTAGGTATTGAAGGAGCCGTTTTTGACGCGGGTCTTCTTCCTCTTCGGTGGAGAGGCGGCGTGTTTGGCGTGCCATGCGGTTCTCGATACGGGGGAGGTCGGGTGCAACGACGGAGTGGCGCGGATCAGCCATTGCTTCCACGGCCGCGGGATTTTTGGAGGTGTATGTTGCACGCGGGTCGAGAGCGGCTTGAGACAGCGCTGCTTCCATGGCGTCTTGCAGTTTCTGCTCCTCTATAGGGTCCAATTGCCCCTCTGGTAAGCCTTCGGGATACATTTTGGCGAGGTTCTCAGTTGCGATGCGGGAGATTGCTTCGTCGCGCTCTACGTCGTTTGCGAGGCGGTAGGTCTTTTTGCCGGGAACGTCGTCTGGGCCTAATCTCTCGCGTTTATCGGTTACCGGGTCGACTTCTGCGAGGTCATCTTCGTAAGGGAGACGCCATGGATCTGTTCGTCGCTGGCCTTGTGTGAAGACATCCCGTGTATCGATTGTGGACTCAGCGGCTTTAATTGCAGCTATTTGCGAGGGTGTGTATTTTTTCTCGAGGAGGGTCGTCTCGGACGTGTCGAACTTCGGGTATTCTGCCTCTGCAGCTTGATTGAGAAGCTTAAGGTCATCCGCCTTTATTGATGGGTAGTGCGGTCTCCTTTTGCGAGCTTCTCTTGGTGCAGATGCGTGGAAGGAGCGTTGCGGACATGGCTTAGGGAGTGTGGTTGATGTGGCCTTCGAGAAGAGACATCGTGCGGGGCGACAAACGCTCATTGTGCCTTCGCTCCGTCCGATGAAGGCCAATTGGGCGTAAAGAAGGGCTGATAACCAACGCTCTGCGCGCCTTGCACCGCTCAATCACAAGTGAAGTTCGGAAGATCTCAAAAGTTGTGAATGACTAAGCTGCATATCCGTGCAGCAACCAATCGCCACCTTTCCTAACTGAGTGACTAACATAACTTTTTCGACGAATTTCTGCATGTTCTCGCGCTCCTTTTCTCGACCGCTCCGGACGCTGTTGATCAGCCGTCAAAATTTCAGAATTGCCAGGTTTAGCATGGCCTCCTCAGCGGACAACGTTGCGCCTATCGAGATCAATGGTGCAAAAAGATATGCTGAGACCCCATTACGAACCGAGGAAGGGTCACGCGGAAGCTACAGGTTCAAAAATAAGAGAATGAAGAATGGCCATGCCGAGAGTAGCAAGATATTGAAAACGAATGGGACCAATGAGGAGATCTTACTTGAGGATGTCACTGCTCTCATCAAGAAACTCAATCTAGAAAGAGACGCGAAAGAGACCTTATCTGTGCTGCCTGAACGACTGTCCGAAATTGAGGTCACTATCAAGGAAATCTCGTCCACCGGAGATGGTCTAGGATTTCAAGAAGGATCCGACTCAGATCAGGTCTATGTCATCCCATTCACAGCGCCTGGCGACACCGTAACCGCAAAGATCTTCAAGCACTTCGATAAGGAAAAATACTCCATGGCCGACTTTGTCAAAGTCACTACGCCTTCGCCACACCGCGATGCATCACTGATAAGATGTCCTTATTTTTCTACCTGCTCAGGCTGCCAGTTTCAGATGCTACCATACGACTACCAATTACAGCATAAAAAATCCATTGTTGAGAAGGCGTACAAGAACTTCTCCAACCTACCACCAGAGCTCATTCCCATCATTGGGGATACCATCGGTTCGCCGCTGCAATATGGGTATAGGACGAAGCTCACGCCGCATTTTGATGGCCCACCAGATGCGAGGAGAAGCGACGGTCGCAACGGCATCAAACGTACCTTCAAGGAAGTACCTCCAATCGGCTTTATGAAGAAGGGGACACGCATAACCATAGACATAGAAGATTGTCCAATTGGCACAGACGCTGTGCGAAATGGCAATAAACGCGAACGGAAACGTGTTGCTGACAACATTGCCAAATACAACAAGGGCGCCACTTTACTCTTACGGGAAAGCACCGAACGCATTTCAAAAGAGCAGTACGACGCCTCAGCAGAGAAAGACCCAGATGCGGTTATCGAAGACAGAGGTACACATCTACACAGGAAAATATGCGTAACAGATCCAAATGCGAAGACGACAGAGTACATCGGTGACTTCCAGTTCGTCAATCCCGCAGGCTCGTTCTTCCAAAACAACAACTCTATCCTTCCCGACTTCACACAATACATCCGGGAGCACATACTCCCCTCCACCGCGGATCATAAAATCACCCACCTCATCGACGCATACTCCGGCTCCGGCCTCTTCACCATAACTCTATCCTCACTGTTCAAAAGCTCATTGGGAATCGACATAAGTTCAAGCAGTATCCAGTCCGCGACCACAAACGCCGCACTCAACGACCTCCCAGAATCATCAACACGTTTCATCGCCGCAGACGCTTCACGACTTTTCGCATCCATAACGTCTCCTGCGGATGAAACGGTCGTCATGATTGATCCACCCCGAAAAGGGTGTGATGAGTCCTTCCTCCGACAACTCGTACAATACGGGCCAGCACGAGTGGTATATGTGAGTTGTAACGTACACACACAGGCGCGTGATATCGGCGTACTGGTTGGTGGTATGATGGGCGTCGATGGTGGGTTCGGTAAGGGAGAGGGGTGTTATGAGATTGAGAGTTTGAGGGGGTTCGACTTCTTCCCGCAGACGGGGCATGTTGAGGGTGTAGCGGTGCTTAAGCGGAAAAGTGCTACAGTCAACGGTGTGAAGGAGGAACAGCAGGGTGCTACGGAGGTTCAGCAGAATGGGAATGCCTGAGTTGTCTCTATTGAGGGTCATTGAACCCTGCTGTGTATGAAATATATCAACGTGCGCATAATTGAAGTGATTGATTGTCATTTCATTCTCAATAGATTTTGTGCAACACTTTCATGCCCGCTCAATAGACCATCCCACCGACTAAACGGCTTTCCACGCGTGTTCCCCATTTACGTGCTTCCTGGACCGCCCAGCAGTGCGAACCGTCGAACAATGCTGGGACCAATCTCGTCGTACTCTGCCTTGGTGTGGCAGTAGCTCTTGAACTCTGGAGTTTGACCAAGCAAACTGCCTCCGAACCACGGTCCGTGTCTTTGTCTCTTGTGCGATATGACCTGAACATCCAAACCGCCGCTCTTTGCACCTCCACTCCTGGCTTCTGAGGCCTTGATCCGGGCATCTACCAGATGTCTGATATCGCGCTGCAGGCGTCGACCGAAGTCCTTATACAGCGTTGAGCCACCCGATAGCACAATGTTCTTGTACAATCCTCTGCGCACATCGATGGGCGATGTTTGAATAACGTTGTCGACGATAGTAGGAAGCGGGGTAAGGAAATCTGAAGAGTAGATCTCTGGGTTGAAGAAGATCTCGGGTGCGAGGAAGCGTTCATAACCGACGTCGACCGTTGTCGTCTTGCCGTTTGCGTAGTTGACGGTATGCTTCTTGAACCGATCGTCTGCTTCTCGATCGAAACGTGCAAACTCCTTCACGATATCCGGACACACATAACAATACTCCTCCTTGATGCGCTCGGCAGTCTGCAAAGATGAATCGGGCTCGCCGCGCTCTCGGAGAAGCGATTGTACAAAGTTGGTGATATCGCGACCTGCGATTGGAACGCTCTTGATCGAGGAGCCAATAACGTAACCTTCGGCAACGGGGATGACGTGGGTAACACCAGCCCCAGAGTCGATAACAGTACCAGTGAGAGACCTGTCTTGGACTTTGGAGCTTGTCCATGATGCAGCCAGAGCGAGGACAGCTTGTACGGCAATGTAGAGACCAGCGACGTTGAAGGATTCGAACATGATCTCGGCGGTGGCTTCACGATTTTCAGGAGGGTTCAGTGGCTGGGTTTCCATTAGCCACGTTTGTCAGCGTCTGACCAGCTTAGGGCCTACCGGTTCTGTGAGAAGGAAATGATGGTCCTCAGGTTCCACTCTCAGGTACTTGAATATCGAGTTGGACCAAAAGCGTTCCATGAGATCCTGGGAAGCATCAGCACTCCAAGTCTTCCCCTAATTTGAGACTTTCATACCCAGTTGTCTATTTGGCCGTGCCTGATTGGGTAGTTGATGCCGTATCCCGTACCTGCCGCGGCGGCCAGGGCCTCGTCGCCGATGAAGAAGTCCAAGTCTTCGGTACCTCGCTTTCCAGATAGATGACCGCTCGGTCCAGCACCGCCTGTTAAGAAGGAGGGTTTGTTCGCGACTGCTGGACGGCCAGAGCCAGAGCCGCCGCTACCGCCTGTTGGGCCTTTCGTAGCTATAGCGGTGGGGAAGACGAAGGAGGGGGAGTCGTTGCCGGCGAAGCCTAGGCGTCCATTGTCAGAATAGTGAGCCTTATTGGCGCCTGTTGCTATACATACCAAGCTTCGAGTATCCCGTACCGCTGCATGCCAGCGTTAGTGCTCAATCGCAATGGGGATGCCCGCAGGCAGCTGGGTAGCTTACTTGTCCATGACAACGGCGGGGGTTTGGGACGCCATGTCTGCTACTGCTGGCGAACCTAGTCGAGTGCAAGAAGCAGTGCAGGTGTACCCGGGGGTAGATGTACGTGGGCGCGAACTGAGCGTGGTAGGGGTAGTCGTCAGTGTAGTGGGATGGCGGAGGTTGGTGGATGTGGGCTGCTGTCGAATCAGGCACCGCCCCGCTCCGCCCTTGGCAGCGGAAGCAAGAGAAAATGGCGGGGGAAGCTTGCGATGCTCCAGCACACCGCTGGCTTCCAAACAGCGCAGATGTGAGCCGGGTTGCTCTTTCCTATGAGTGCTAGTGTGTCTGCCATACTTGGACGACCTGATGTCATGTGTTATAATTCGTTCGTCGACCACACGGCTCAGTGAGGTATAAGGAAGGAGCATCCGACACTTGAAGTCTGCTCTTACTAGCTCATCGTTCTCTCACTTACTGACACCAACCCTATAGCGCTCCCCGAGCCCGTCACCCACTCTCATTGCTCACATCCTGCCGTAGGACATAGGTCCGCTTCAACACCGCCCGGTGATTCCCATTCATTTGTCATTCTTTTCCTCTTGTCCTCTTTTCCTGAATCCACCTCAGCTTTCCTTAGTCTCCACCTGCTTCCTCGATTCCACTTCGACTATTCAATCGCGTATGGCCTCTTGAACACGCCCTTGAAGCTCCGTGTGCTCGACTCCCTCTACCGCCACTTTCAACGTCATTGAAGTTTTACCTCTCCCGGCTGGACGCTACTCGTACTAGAAACACAGCATCTTGCTCGCTGAAGCGAAGCTTTCAATTCACGACGGACTCCTCCACCTACTAGTGTCTATAACAGAAAGGACATCTGGTGCTAAGCTGGAGCAACTCGGTCCGCGACTCCGCACCCTTCGCCGACGCTTCTCCATATCCAAAGGCATGTCGGCTTTTCATCGCCACTACCCGACGACAGATGGCGCATATCCAATCGAGTCACACATACGCAAGGCAACACGTAGCCCACCCAATGATGATTTGTGTTGTATATTTGTCCATGCCGGTGCTGGCTATCACAGTCATCAGAATGAGAAGATTCATCTCGCTGCCTGCAATGAGTAAGTTTTTCAGTGATGAAGCTGGTAATTTGCTGATAAGTCAACAGCGCCGCACAATTGGCCATGTTGATCTTAAAGAACGGCGGAACAGCGTTAGACGCCGTAGAGGCTGCCATCAAAACGCTCGAAGACAGAGAAATCACCAACGCCGGTTACGGAAGCAATTTGGCTATGGACGGCGTTGTCGAATGTGATGCCTCCGTTGTTGACCATCACGGGCGCAGCGGGGCTGTTGGTGCCGTAGCTCGTATGTTCTGTCAGGATCGTTGACATATGGTCACTAATTAGCTTTCTTAGAAATCAAAAATCCGATCTCGTTGGCACGGATGGTTCATGATCACTCAATGAATTCGCTCACGTTACGCCGTGTCCCGCCGAATCTTCTGGTGGCTCAAGGTGCGACTGAATTTGCGGCAGAGATGGGCATGCCAATTCTACCACACGATGCGCTTATATCGCCAGCTGCGAAGGAGCGCTGGGTCCGATGGCGCGCTGATCTGAGGTCTGCTGAGCGCAAGGCTAGGAAGGCTGGCGGCCATCCTTCGTGCTGGAAGATAAGAAACGACATCGCACCAGAGGATGAAGTGGTACAGCAGAGGATGCGCGAACAGCATACACAAAATTTGTTGCGAGGCTACACCTCTCTATTCCCGCCATCATCGCCCATGTCTGAAGATGAGCAAATCTACTACCCAACGAATATTACCTCGAACAATCCTTCTGGCCTCTCACAGCCCCTGTTTGAGCAGTCTTCGGGCTCTTGGCTCAGCGACGATCGGATGGCCACATCAGATACATCCAATCAATCCCCATTACCTGAAGATATTCGCCCCCAAACGGTTGCGGAGTCTTCTCGCAATGCTTTTATCAACAGCACGCAGAAGGTGCCAACCATGAGTCAATATCAAGACTTTAAAGCCCAACCGAATTTCACATCCCATCCCATCGAAGAAGTTATCCAAATGGAACACGCACACCGCGGCCCAGTACATCAAACATCTGTGCGCAAGTCTTGGGGTGATGGTTCTGGAGAAATGTTAGACTCGTCTTCTAGCGCCAATACGATAAAACTAGGATCCGTCGAGCCATCGTCCTCTGCTGCGGTCGAGACTCCGCTGGCGCCAAAACCTGGTGGTCCATATCTACTCCAAGTCGAGGAGGACCACATCACAGACACTGTTGGCGCAATTGCGGTGGACAGCTGGGGAAACATCGCCTGTGGAGCGTCATCGGGAGGCATTGGAATGAAATATCGAGGGCGGGTTGGTCCAGCAGCTCTTGTCGGCGTTGGTGCTGCAGTTATCCCTGTCGACCCTGATGATCCCGAGCAGACGTGTGTTGCGACTGTTACAAGCGGAACTGGCGAGCACATGGCAACCACGATGGCCGCCACTGTATGCGCCGAGCGA
This sequence comes from Phoma sp. ATCC 74077, assembly GCA_033682645.1. Lineage (NCBI taxonomy): Eukaryota > Fungi > Ascomycota > Dothideomycetes > Pleosporales > Didymellaceae > Phoma > Phoma sp. ATCC 74077. Next base: position 984,240 of record JAWDJC010000003.1, read on the forward strand.
CTCTACCAGAGCGTGAAGAAGAGCAGAGGCGGAGAGTACGTCGAAGTGACGGAAGACGAAGCGCTTAGAGCGATGATTGAGACTGAGTTCATGGGTTAGTACAGGTCTATCTTCGAAACACGGTATGCCTAACGTTAATCCAGGCCATCCGAGCGTCAAGCACAGCAACTCGGCCGGCGCCATCGGTATCCTAGGTCTCAAAAAAATGCGTGCTGGTATGCTGCTCTACTATGGACACAACACAGATTCTTTTGCTATGGCTTCCATGTCTTCGGATGAAGAGATGCCTGCATGCTCGATGTCTCGCAGTAACGGCAATGGCCAGATCGCACAGGGTGGCCGCATGATGACCATGAGACGTCACAAGAAGACGAAATCAGCCCCGCGTCGGTGAGCCTTCGTAACTGTTTTAGGATGCCGCTCCTTCTATGCCTTAAGAGTTACCGCTCTGGGCGGTACCCTCGTGCGACCTATATCTCACCTATATTCGCCTTGATACCTTCATCGACCCCTCAATCAGTTCTTTTCGATTCGACTTTTTGAAACCTCTTTCTGCCATTTCCCCTCTTCATGTACACCTAGGTACAAAGCGAGCATGTCCAGTAGTTTTATACCCTTTGCATCATGGCGGTTCGGCTTCAAGCGTTCAACAATTTCGTTGCTTTCCTGATCCAGCGAGCTAGCGGCACTCTATCTTTGTTCTATACAATTAGGCACAAAATGAAGGTGGAAAGGCACCAAGGAGCGAGCAGGAGCGGTGATGGGGAGACTATTGATTCTTTCCGGACCGACGTCTTCCGAGCATTTTTCATGCTTTCGCATTTGTGAACCCGAATTCTTGCAGCGTGCCTTCCCAACTGTCTATCATAATCGCATGACCTCAGCATTTCTCAACCCCTCTCCCTACTTCCTTACCCTTACTTCCCATCATATCCTTTCACACCAGTATCCGCACCACCTGCCGCCTTCCCGCTAGCTACAGCAAGCGTGTGCGAAAAAGCCGCCGTAACCGCCATTTGATCCGTCAAGATACTAATCATATCAAACCCCCTCTCCGCATACGCTTTCGCCTGCTCACCACTTGCACAATAAATGCCTACTTTCTTTCCCTCCGCATGCGCCGCATCTTTGATCTTCTCAATAGCGTCCTTCAAGTCCTGGTGCATTTCGCTACTAAGAATAGGTCGTCCAATGTTATTTCCAAGGTCAAAGGGCCCAATGAGCAAGCAGTCGACGCCAGGTATCGCAGCGATCTCGCGGACATGTTCCAGGGCGGAGGCGGTCTCGATTTGTACTATGGTTAGGATGGTGGAGTTTGCGTTTTGGAGGTAGTAGGTTAGAGGTTCGTCGTTGAAGCATTGGACTGCGAAGGGTGAGCCGAAGCCGCGATGGCCTTCGGGTGGGAATTTCGCGGAGGATACGAGGCGTTTGGCGTCTTCGACGGTGTAGATTAGCGGGACTACTAGACCGTGGGCGCCGGCGTCGAGGGCCCCTAGGGAGGTGTTAGTTGTGTTGTATAACTCTAAGGAGTCGTGCTAGGGACAGGAGGATGGCTTACGCTTCACCATCCATGCTTCGTTTGCTGCGATACGGACGATTGGGCTGACTCCTTCTTTTGCTATGGCTACAACTGCTTCGTGCATCTCACCGTCTTTGCAATGTCAGCCAAGCACATTACACTCCTTGGGTAATTGAGTACCGTCAATGTTGCCATGTTCAGTATCTACACATATCCAGTCAACACCTGAGCGTGCAATTGCTCGAGCATGATTTGTTCCTGGGAGCATCTACAACCTGCGTCAGCGCATGAGACGAAAGTTATAGCTCGGTCTCATGTACCTGCCATCCTCCGAAACTCGGACCTCCCTTCTTGAAGGCCTTATATACTTTGCTTGCTTCTTGGAGAGTGTTCATATTTCTACACCATATAGATGGTCGACTGTGTTGCACAAAAGGCGTAAGGCAGGGATTTAGGGGAGATTGAAACGCTCTTATGGGTGTTCTTGAAGTTATGTGTCTGCGCGTGAGGAGGGCCATTGTCATCATTTAGGAAGCGTGTCGCGTACCCCTCTTTCCGAGGTCGTAGTCATGGAGCTACCCCACATCTGACGCGCTAGAAGGAGCTCTATTCGGGGAAAATGCCGTTCTGCTTCGGCTGCGACGCGACATTCGCGAAGAGTTATAATTCAGGCGATTTCTGGAAACGCCCAGATACAGTAGGGTGTGAGCGACTGGGGGCATGAAGAGAGCGCATGGGTTGAGCTGTACGCCAGGCTTTTTAAGCGCTCATGGCTTAGGATTGCTCTGCTTTGTCCATCAGCATCATTACATCTTGTTCTTTGAACCGGTGCATGAGCTTCAGCGATGAAGTGGTGGTGTCTGGCGCCTCCGCCCTGTCGATGTGGATCTACTTGATCACTCAGGTACTCGTTGCGGCTTATATATATTCGTGACCACTCACCACTGGAGTGTCGAACTCATACACATCTTTCCACTTTTCCTGGCCTGGCTCCATGACGTTTACCTCTCTATACTCGAGAGGCCTTTTCGCCTTGACTCCCTGGACCACGGCTTTTGCTGTATCACACAGCCCGCATGGACTTCGCGTGAAGAAAGTAATCCGACAACTCAGAAGGCGAGATGTACTGCGAAACATGATGAAGAATTACAAAGAGGGCGATATATTGTAAGTAGGAGAATAATCGGATGCATGAGGGCGTAATGAGTGCTATCGATTAAGCTTTCTGTGCTGCCGACGCTAGCGCCCAATGACATGGCCGGCATGCCCGCCTGCCTGCCCGCCGACTTCCAGAATATTCGGAGCTGGAGCAATAAATCTGGGGCCATACACGATTTCGAACAACGCGCATTTAGCCCACCACCAGTCGTTCAACCTCCCTATGTTCTAGTCATGGCGAAGAAGTGTGTACACAAGGGCTGCGGCAAGACTTACGACAACGAAGACGAGGAATGCGTGTACCATCCAGGCCCGCCCGTCTTCCATGAGGGGCAGAAAGGTGAGTGCCGGATAGTTTCGAGGTCCACACATCACCCTCACATTGCTAATACAGATATTCAGGATGGAAATGCTGCAAACCTCGCGTACTCACCTTCGACGAATTTCTCGCCATTGAGCCTTGTACCGCAGGCAAACACTCGGACGTAGACGACACGCCAGCACCGGAACCTGTTCAAGCTCCCGACGTCCCTAATGGCACACAAGTCAATCTTGGTTCGCTAGAGGAATCTCTACCTGCCCCAACTCCTCGCCTACCTACAGCACAAGCCGCACCTCGACCGACAGCTTCACCTGCCCCACCTCCAGAATCCGAGGATGATGATCCGAGCATTGCGCTCAAGGAAGGAACGACTTGCAGGAGAAAAGGCTGCGGACAGACATACAAAGGTGGCGATAGGGAAGGCGAGCAGTGCGTACATCATCCTGGCGCGCCCATCTTCCACGAAGGAAGCAAAGGCTGGAGTTGCTGCAAGCGAAGGGTACTAGAGTTTGATCAGTTCATGAACATCGAAGGTTGCAAGACGAAGACTAGGCATCTTTTTGTAGGGAGTGGTAAGAAGGAAGCTAGTCGAGAAGAGAAGCTAGAGACTGTCCGGTGAGTCCAAAGTCGCCAGCACTGTGTAACTTGGTGAAGCGACGCTGACGGTTTGATAGACATGACTTCTACCAGACAGCGACATCCGTAGTCGCCTCTTTGTACCTCAAGAAGATCGAAAAGTCTACCGCAGTCGTAGACTTCCAACCTACGCACGTCAACCTGGATTTGCAGACATCGGACAGCAAGCGCTACCAGACCGAGTTCCCACTATTCGCGACCATAAAGCCAGAGGAGAGCAAGTTCAGGATCTTGGGCACGAAACTGGAGATGACATTGGCGAAGGCTGACGGTGCTAGCTGGCCGGTGTTGAGAAGCGATGATAAGCCAACTGGTGAGATGATCCAAGTTGGTAGGGCAGGCAGGGCGTGAATGGTGTGATAAGGCATACATGATGAGAAATGAGCAGTGCATAGACACGGCGAATCCATCGACGAATTCAAGACATTAGTTTCATCCTTTCCCTCTCTGTGATTAATGTGCATCCACTTGATGCAGTTGTTAAAGAGGGGTGCTTATTAATCATGACGTGCCTCGCTCCTAGGTAACTCCGCGTGCTCGCAATTCCACCCCAGGATTACACCACAGATGGTTAGTAAACATACATCGAGTTACAGCTGAAAGAAGGTATAAGATATCAATCGATTTACCTGCTCCCCTCGACGCCGCTATCTAACGTTGTTCACCAAATTCCTCATCCATTAATTATCACCACAGTACTACCAAATCAATATAATGGCTTCCAAACTCATCGCTGTCGTTGCCGGAGTCGGCCCAGGTACAGGTGCATCAGTGGCTCGAAAGTTCGCCAAGGCGTATCCAGTCGTTCTGCTTGCTCGAAAGCCCGAGAACTATGAAGGCCTCGCGGAGGAGATCAACTCGAATGGAGGCAAGGCCATCGGCATTAGCACAGATGTGTCGGACTCGGCGAGCTTGAAGAACGCCGTTGAAACTATTAAGAAAGAGTTTGGAAACGACGTCGGCGCCGCAGCAGCAATCTTCAACGCATCTGGAGGCTTCCTCCGCAAGCCCTTTCTCGAGATTCCTCCAGAGGTCTTCCAACAGTCTCTGGCTGTCAGCGCTACCGGAGGCATCCTCTTCTCTCAGTCTTTCCTTCCTCTCTTGCTCAATGGCGTGAAACAGAACTCACAGCACCCACCTAGCCTGATCTTCACGGGCGCTACTGCCTCCGTCAAGAGCAATGCTCAGATGGCCAGTTTTGCGACAGGCAAGTGGGCCCTAAGAGCGCTGAGTCAATCTTTGGCGAGGGAGTTTGGGCCGCAGGGTGTGCATGTGGCGCATGCCATCATTGATGGAGTGATTGATATTCCAAGGACGAGGGAGTGGTTGAAGGATTTAGGTCCGGAGGCGAAGTTGAGTGCTGATGGAGTAAGTAAAATCTCTCAGATGTCTTTTGACATATGAACTAGTAGGTCCTAAGTATAATCGCAGATTGCAAACGACTACTGGTGGCTTCATACGCAGCCAAAGACCAACTTTACCTGGGAGATTGATCTCAGGCCCGCTGTCGAGAAATGGTAAAGTATGTTGTTGATACGGGGATGCGACTACGCTGAGAGCGCGAAGCAACAGCAATGACGACAGCCGTACTTCTACAAGAAACGTTCGAGAAGCCCGAATATAGCTTAACAACCTTGGTTGGGTGGTCCAATGTCGTACCAGATTATGGAATGCATCCTCATATCTGTTGCATTCCTTCCCCACATTCCGACCAAAGTTCCCTTGCACATACTCATCATGCAGTCATATCCACATCTTTCATTTCTGTTCAGTGTTTGCTTCCCGTATCAACTCCATCATGAGGCTCACGCTCGCCCTAACTACCCTTCTCGTCGCCCTATGCTCCGCTGACACGGAAGAGGATTGGGAGGAAAGCGAACACAAGCCGCACCATCCCTGGGACTACAAAGTGGAGTACATGAAAGCTAAGAATACTCTCCACTATCTCCAACTGTCACAAGTGCACAAACGCCATGTCTCCAAAGTACACAAACGCGACGCGCAGTTCGACACTCCTCCAACCCTCGATGTACAAGACGAGCCACCGACCTTCCTCCCTCCCCCATGGTCCCCATCCTCGGACCTCGACTCTCCATATCCCCTAAGCGGCGTCTCCCCATGGGACGACAGCGGCCGTTCACAAATTCTCGACAACGAACCCAGCGTGCAAATGTGGAGGACATGCCCGGAGCACTACCTAGACTGTCGAAAGTGTCCTCGCGACCCAAAATGCCGCCGACCAGGGTTCCCATGGTGGAGTCCAACAGACATATTCGATTTACCTGCAGCCCTTACCGGCCCGCAACTCGCTGCTGGACCGTCCGATGTACCGACCAGCGGAGTCGATATCTGCCCACTGAGTACCTGCAGCGGCACAACTTCGCTTTCCTCATGCGGCAAGAACGCGCGCTGTATCCGGAATCACTGCGTGTGTACTTTGGGGTTCAAGGGCGCAACGGAAAATGGCCCTGTGCTACGTGGCTTTGACGATCTCCAGGCTGTTACGGTGTGGGTTAGTACTGGTATGGCGTGCGATGTTCCATGCGATAGTCCGGCGTGCGCGGAGGTGCAACAGGTGAAAGCCTGCTTTGATAATGCGCCTAAAGCGAAGGACATGGAGTACTCGGGACATGAAGAACCGGAAACAGATGATGTTAGTAGTGGTGCTATTAATTTGCCTGGTGCGGTGTTGGATGAGGGGACGGATTATGTCGAGGGTGTTGCTGCGGGTGGGAGTTATGGGGAGGTGAACTGAGTATGCGATTTGGTGAGGGTTCATGGGATGTGTGTTATTCGATTGCAAATTACTGTCATGAACATAGCTTATATAATTATAATTTTTGTTGTCGATGAAGATGGGGTTCTTCTTTCTTTACACTTTGCCCCTGCTAGCACAGCATTGGGCCACTTTTGCCGTTTACGTCTAATTCTCTCACTCACCGCAAGGATTCCTGTCTGCAATATCGAGTATACTGCTACATGGATGCTTGAAGGCGATTGACCAACTAATTGGTAGTCATCGGGGACCAAATTAACCGCAAAGTCTTGAATAGAGCTAAGATGACAGGTATACATTCACTCTATTCTAGCTTTCGCTCGAGACAAACCGTTGCTATGGGCACCTTCAATACATCGTGGCCCGAGCAACATCCAGTCCCAGTTCTTACATCGCACGTGCGTCACCAAAGCATTTCATTGGGTCCTTCTCTATGACCCCTTAGCATAACATCTGGTCCAACTCTTCAACATTACTTTCTTTTCTACCCACCACCAGACCTGCAATCCCGCCCTGGCTTCAACCTAGAATCACTCTTCAATTTACACCATCATGGCCTCCGTTTCTCCTTTCGAACGACTCCCACCCAAAATTCGCCATATGATCTATGCCAACTTGGGATTTCCAGTGGCCGGGCACCAGTGGGTTTATTGTCCCAATGACACCATGGATTGCGAGTACAAGTCGCACATCAGGTTTGAGGATGATTAGTGGCCGATGACGTGGCACGCTCCTCGTTCAGAGTGCCGGGTCTGGCGGAAGATTGAGCAATTTATATTCAGATTCGATGAAGAAGCCGCTTTTAAGAAGCTGAAAGTAAAGTTTATGGGGAAGAACGGATATGTACGTTCAAGTGACTATATTAGCCCCATGAAAGGATTGAAAAGGTACAAGCCTAGGGACATCCTAGTGAGCTATCGCCAGTCTTTTGAGGATGAGAGGGGGGAGGAATATTGTGCTAACTGTGACATTAGATACACAGCAAGGCCAAAGTCGAGAACGCATTGCTAGGAGTCAACAAGGCTATCCGAGATGAGTTGCTCTATTTGCTCTTCGACCATATCGGTGTGCGATTCGAAGGTGCACTGTCAATTGACTCAGTGTTTCAGGGTCCGACAGCACTGTGAGTTGATTGTCCAAGCATAGTGAGTATTGAAGTTCGGTGCATACTGACTCTGACTGCAGGCAACCTCGGTCGATGAACCTCCTACCCTCGACAGTTACCTATATCACGTCCATTGAGTTCGCCGGTGACTACGTACGAGATATAGTCAGCCACACCTCAACCATCCTCTTCGTCATGGCCCACTGCCCTAACCTTGCTCGCCTGACTTACATTACCGACCTCAGCACCCTAAAATCAGGCACGACTGAAGAGATTCTCGACTTCATTTTGGCCTGTCGAGACCTTACAGTAGCTTGCCAGAAGCTCAGGGAGCTTCGATTCCTGCGGTCAAAGTCTAAATGGACCACGATTATAAATGGATATATGACAGAGAGCTTAAGAGAAGGCGAGTGGGACCGCGTGGTGGTGTGGGCTTGGGGGATTCTGATTAAGGTCATGCTTGAGGAAGATGTGGAGGAAGAGGAGGCTGGGCTATTACTGGCGCATGACTGGCCGTAGTGCGACGGGTATGAGACTTTCATGAGAAACTTCGCGTTTGGTATGCACTCATGTTGGAGACTGAGATGGATGTTGAGTCTTGATGGAGATACGAAACGCCATCGTGATAGATCCAACATCGCATATTCCATATGAGAGGATATAGCATCTAGAATCTTACAGGCACACACTTTGGTCCCAGAATCATAACTCTACGCCACCCTGTTGGTCACCTCAACGAACTGCTGCCACTGCTTATACGCCTCTCCGCTAGTGATGGCCCACTTCGCTCTCCTGACACCCTCTTTCCATCTCCCACCTCCCGGTCCGACCTCTGTAATTACATTGCCATCGTCACCGTGACCCATATCGCTCGAATCAGCATCACAAATGCCACTCACAACAAACAAAGCCGCTGTGTTGATGTACACAAAGTGCAGGATTGGATCATCTGGGGGTACTTCCCCGGTAAGAATCTTCATCAAAATCTCCGCATTCTTCTCCGGCGATTGTCCTGGGCTTACATCACTCAGCGGATGTTCTGGGAGCCCGAAATCAGCAGGTGTGACGGTAAAGTAATTGATATCAACTTCCCCGGTTGAAGTGTTTTCGACCAGGCGCCAGCAGTGCGTTGGTCCGGCGCAGGAGAGCTCGTCAAGTTCTTCGTCACCGCAGATGATCATGCCCTTCTTACATCCGGACTGTCTCAACGATTCCGCGAAATCTGGTCCAATCTCTTTCCGCGCTACACCTAGTACACGCGCCTCGATTAAATCGTGCAGTGGATTCGCCAGCGGACCTAGCAGGTTGAAAATCGTGCGCCAGCCTAGTTGCCGCCTAATACTCGCAGCATGCCTGGCACCCGGGTGGAAGATCGGAGCGAAGAGGAATGCATAGTTTGTTTCAGAGTAGATGTCGTAGATAGTGTTGGGGGCGATGGCAGTGATGACTGGTGGCTTTGGAGGTGCGCAGGAGAGTAGATCTGCAGAGCCAGACCGCGAGGTCGAGGCTTTGTTGCCATGTTTTGCGATCATGAGGAGAGAGCTGGCTAGGATGGAGGATGTAGTGCTAATATTGAATGTGTTATGGGAGTCGCCTCCTGTGCCGACTATGTCACACTGTGGTGACTGTTAGTTGATGTGACGCGGGAAGAAATGTGTTAACCATGTTGACGCAGAACAATCATACAGGATACAATTTTAACCTCATAAGAGAGAGTAGAGAAAAGAGACAATGAACGTACCAGACCCCCTTGATAGCCACCCTCTTTTCTCCCTCTCTTTTTCAGCAACTCTTCTAAGCCTTGAACATCGATTCCAGTAGCGAAGTCTCGCATTGCTTTCGAACATTTTGCGAGGACCTCTGCTTGTCTATCACGGTCCGTAAAATGAAGACATGTCAACAGAGCTCCAGTTTGGACCTCAGACAAGCTGTTGGTGAAGATCAAAGAAAGTGCAGCCGCAATTTCGTCGGCATCTGGCTTTGTTGCGGGCGACTCATGCCAGAGACGTTTGAGGAGTGGTGTTATTGAAGTCTTCGCATCCCCCTCGCTTGATGTTGTTGCCATTATGTATATCTCCTGTCCTCTTTCCGATGCTTTACCTAAGCATATGTAAAAGCTGGCGGGGTAAACTGGCGGGGTGCTTGATGTCGCGGTAACTAGTAATCGCGGGTACGAATTGACCTTTTAAAGTTTGGGCAAGCTTCAAGAGCAATCCGACTCCCTCGAAGAAAATGCCGATATTGACCAGTTGACTCACTGCACGGGCGCACGCGGAGGTCCGCAATATAGTCCGCAATGGTCGCTCAATTCCAAACCTCACTAGGCCGATCTCGGCTGGCCGCACGGACGCGCGGTGAATCGTTTACCCAGCACCGAAGGCTCAAATTTCGTTGACTCGGCTCAGCTAAAGTCGCCTCGACCAAGGTCATGACGGGTCAGAGTATTTCCTCTGACGGGCCTTGTAGATCCACCTCCCGCGACACCGACGAAATCAAATGGGGAAGAAGCGGACCCATGCCGAGACCAAGGATGGCTTTACGAAGCCGCCTCCGGATAAGAACCGGCTGAGCGTCAAGAACGACAGAAAGGACAAGCGCAAGAATGGAGACGTGCAGAGACCAGGGCCACAGCTGGTACGTGTTGATGTGCCATAGGAGGATGATGGCGATGCTAATGTTCGTGATAGCTCTTCAAGCCGCAGCCGGAATGGCACTCGGTCGAGCTGCCTGAGCTCCCCACCGTGGACAACCCCACGATACCGCCTCGTCACGTCATCGATGCGATTCGCGATTATGCCGACCAGCTTCTGGAAGCCGAGGCGACCGAGTACGCGTCGTCGCACATGGCAAAGGACTCGTCGCACAAGTTCATGTCGACAGTCATGAACTCAGGTACCATGGAAGACAAGGTTTCAGCACTGACGTTGTTGGTCCAAGAGTCGCCATTGCATACTCAGAAGGCTTTCGGGCAGTTGTTGGGTCTATCGCAAAAGAAGAGCAGAGGTGCTGCCATGATGGCTTTGGCTGCGCTCAAAGACCTCTTGGGACAAGGTGTGCTCCTTCCACCCGACCGAAAACTGAAGGCTTTTGCACGCCAACCGGGCTTGATCTCTTCGCTACAAGGAAAGGGTGCACACTGGAAGGCGGGGGAAAAGCTACCAGGCGACCTTCAGAAGGTCCATTTGGTCGTTTGGGCATACGAGGACTGGCTCAAGAAGCAGTACTTCGAGATGCTCAAAATCCTCGAGACCTGGTCCAATGACGAAGTCGAATATTCGCGCAACCGGGCGGTAACATTCGTCTGGGAGTTGTTGAAGGAAAAGCCAGAACAGGAAGAGAATCTTCTTCGTCTGCTCATCAACAAGCTTGGAGACAAGGAGAAGAAGGTCGCATCGAGGGCATCATATCTGCTACTTCAGCTCCAAATCACCCACCCATTGATGAAAAACGTTATCATCAGCTCGATCGAGTCCGATCTCCTCTTCAGGCCAAACCAGAGTGGAGTCGCCAAATACTACGCAGTCATCACCCTTAATCAGACCGTCCTCAGCGTCAAGGAGCCGGAAGTCGCCAACAAACTCTTGGAGATATACTTCAGCCTTTTCCTCGGTCTACTGAAGAAACAGAAGGAGCATGAGAAAGAAGAGAAGCGGATCAACAAGCATGGGCTCATACAGGGTGGAGGTGGGCAGCCTGGAAAGATGGCCAAAAAGAAAGCTGAAAAGGCGGCTACAATGGCATTCAAAGTCGAGGATGAGTCTAGAGAGAAGCTGATCTCTGCCATCTTGACGGGCGTCAACCGCGCTTTTCCATTTGCCAAAACAGACGATGCAAAGTTCGAGGAGCAGTTGAACATGATCTTCGAAGTTACGCATTCTTCCAACTTCAACACCAGCATACAGGCCATGACCCTCATCCAGCAGATTTCTGCTACAAAGCATTACTCGGCAGATCGTTTTTATCGGACACTCTACGAATCTCTTCTGGATCCTCGACTGGTTTCGACTTCCAAGCATATCATGTTTTTGAATCTGCTTTACAGGTCGCTTAAGGCAGATACCAGCATCAAACGCGTCAAAGCGTTTGTGAAGCGCTTACTGCAAATCATCCACATGCACGAGCCTCCATTCATATGCGGCGTCTTGTATCTCATCAACGAATTGATCGTTACATTTCCCACCATCAAATCCATGTTGTCGACACCAGAGGACCACGCGGAAGACAGTGGCGAGGAACACTACGAAGACGTCGCTGAGGATGGCGAAGGGAAGACGAACAATGAAGAGAAAAAGTCAGCGCATGCTGTCTACGACGCCCGCAAACGAGATCCAGAGCACGCACAAGCAGACCTATCCTGCCTGTGGGAACTCCTACCCCTTCAAGCACATTACCACCCCTCTGTCCACGTCCTCGCCTCTAGAATTGTCAACCAAGAACCCATCAAAGAGAAACCCGACCCAACAATCTACACCCTCATGAACTTCCTCGACAAATTCTCTTTCCGCAATGCAAAGACCAAGATTCAAGCTGTTCATGGTTCCTCCATTATGCAGCCCATGTCCGGCACCTCAAAAGCCGCATCGTACCTCATCACCGCCCGCGATGGCGACCGCACACATGATCCCCTCAACTCAGAGCAATTCTGGAGGAGGAAGGTGGATGATGTCAGGGTTGATGAGGTGTTCTTCCATACGTATTTCGAGAAGGCTGGCAAGGCGAAGCAGGCGGATAAGAAGTCGAAGAAGAAGGACAGGAGAAAGGATGACAGTGAAGATGAAAGTGGCGAGGACGAGATTTGGCAGGCACTTGTTAAGAGTCGCCCGGATGTTGAGGGTGATGGAGGTGATGATGAGGATCTGAGTGATTTCGACATGGACGACATGATGAGTGATGAGGATGCTGGTGGTATGGACGGAGGTGTCGAACTCAACCTTGGCAGTGATGACGACGCTGTTGAGGTTGATGGTCAACCAGCGGAAGATGACGATGAGGATGACTTTGAGAACTTCGATCTCGATGACGAGGATGCGTTCATGGACAGTGATGCTGACGTCCCAGTTGACATCGATATGAACGACGATACGGACGTTGATGAGGACAAAAAGGGCACAGACAAAGATGGCCGGAAGAGCAAGAAGAGAAAGCTCAAGAACTTGCCCACCTTTGCCTCGGTGGAGGATTACGCCAAGCTCATCGGCGACGATGATAGCGAGTAGATATTTTCCACCCTGCGTGGCTGGCTTATGCTGTAGCTTTAAGAAGACCATGATAGCTCTAGGCAGTGGAAGGGAATGGGCTCATACGTCGGATTTAGCTATTCCGAACTTCACTTGTAGATATCCCATACCTTTATAATTGCATTCATGAAAGACGTCAGCTGCTCACTCGTGGAGATAGTCCTTTCATAGTCACTTGTGTACAGCATTATCTTCTCTGCTTTCCATGTGGAGAATTGATGTCCACCTATCTTCGAGTCTATGGAACAGACCAAAGTATGTAAGATGGCTGGCCTTGAGGGGTTTTTCTTTCCGCATTAAAGAGTACTCTCTTTCCCTTCAACACAGCTATTCTATTACTGACCCTCAGTAAGCACCCGAGTCCAATCGAATTTGCGCCATGCTTTCCTCCATTTCTCCGTCCTACGATCTCCTTTGACCCACCGCCCTTGTCGCTTTACAACATCAACCTCAACATCCAACATACCCCCAAGGACTTCTCTAGCAAACAAATCGCCTCTTGGCCACCTCCTCTCATCCTCCACCACATGCCCCATCCCACCATCCAACTCGAACCACACATGGAAATACGGCATCTCCTTTGCCAAACTGCGTCGAAACGCCTGCTTGCCCTGCCCCGACCTACTTGCCTTGAGCGTATCGATAATAGGCTTATGCTGACTCCACTCATCGTCGCTTGTGAGAATCGCTTCACGGAAGAACGCTGGCGCCGTCTCGCCTAGCTCAAAGGGGATAGGGACAGCGGACATGGCGGCGTGTAGTTTGCGGCCCGGATTTGCTGCATTTTCGTAGAATATCACGTCGCGCCCTTGGTCGTGATACATGCGTGTTAGGCATTTCATGAAGTTGCGTATCTCCTCCCACTCGTCGTCGTCGCACTCGAGGAGATTTGTGCGGTGCTGAATGGGCACTATGACGGCGCCGCCTTCGCTGATCTCCGGCTCGGTAGGAAGCGTCAGGAAGGTGCGAGTACCGAGGGAGATGATAGGCGCGAGGGGTGGTTGTGGTGGTGATTTGTCTTCATGGTGGCACAGCGGGCATGAATCTAAGATGCGATTTGTGCGTTGGTAGTCTTGGATTGCTTGGTTTCGAAGGTTGACGGAGGATTTCGGGGCTCTGGTGGCTAGTTTTGTGGCATTCTCATCCAAGTAGTCGAGATCGTTCTATCTGTCGTTAGTACTCCAATGATGTAAAAGACGATATTGCAAACACTTACGTCGAACTTGGAGTCTTTGGCTATCTTCTCCGCCAACAGCATTCCTTCGCCACCAGCTTGACCCTTCGTTCGCCGCTCCTGACGGACCATGTCTTCAATACTCATGTCTTCATTCTCTTTCACTAGACCGCGTTCTGTTCCGCGCTTGTTTGTAATTGCTATGACTTCACCTTGACGGCCACCTGCCAGCATACGGTTGTCCATCGCATTCAGAACGACAACATCGCGATCCTTGTTGCCAGTGGAGTTGGCTAATGCCGCGTTATACTCTGCCTCAAGCTCAGCAGCGTTTGGGGCTTTCTTCATCTTCGCCTTCATCATCTGCGCCTTTAGCCTGTTCAACTCTGTTTGGCTGAGTATAACCGTATTCGCCGATGGTCGTGGATCTGAGACAACCTCGCCTTGTGGTAACTCTACCGCTTCATGATGTTCCCGCGATGCTCGATGTATGCCTGCCTTTAGTCTCCGCTCTTCGTATAGCTCACCTGAAGGCTTCTCTTTACCAACGTAGTCCTTGCCATACATGTTCCTGCGATCCAGCTCGACCTCTTCTTCCCGTGCTTCATCAAAGTCCCGTAGGTTACCATAACTTTCCATAGCCACATCCTCGACGCTTCGCCCTGACTCTTCAGCATTCCGGTAGATGCCTTTCAGCTTTGTCATGCGCCATTGTGCCCCTGAGTCGCCAAAGGTGTAGTCGACTTCCCTTTGCGCTGGCTCTTCGGCTATGGTGCCCTGGTCGTCCTTCAAATCCGCCAAGTGATGGTTCAACTCTGCTTGGTGCACCTTGAGCGCATGTTGTTGCACTGCCGATTCCCTCACGTATGTCGTCTTTTCCTCCCTCTTCTTTCGCTGGACGTAATCCACGTCCATAGATGACGGTGCCGTCATCCAGTCGTCGCGTTGTAGGTTTGCGTCTGCTGCCTCCTCGAGCTGTTGGTCCAAAATATCATCATCGGGCGGAGCATAGTCCTTCTCTTGCGGGATGTCGTCGCTAGAGGACTCGTCTTCCTCGTAGTGGCGGGACTTGCGCTTTCGCGTCAATCGCTCATCGTCGTCGCTCTCAGGTGACCGACTACGTCTCTCTTTGTGCTTCCGCCTCGCGCGCTCTTCTGAGGTTTCTCGGTGGTGTCGCGATCGCTTGTCTCTGTGTCGCTCTTCGCGATCATCATGCGAATAGTGATGGCGAGAGGAGTGGTGCTTGTGTCGATGATGGCGGTCCTTGTCCTAGTCACAGTTAGCTTTCGAATATTCTTTTCTGGCCGGTTCTTGAAGCTACAGCACTTACCTTGGAGCGGTGATGCCTGTCGCGACTTCGACTCCGATTGCGCTTCTTCTTGTCCTCGCTCCTCTTGCTTTCCGCCAGTTCCTTCTCAAAGTCTTCCAAGCCCATTGTTGTAGGTATTGACACCAGTGCGCAAACTATAAGGAATGACGTTATGGTAGAGCTGGGAGCACGGTGAAAGTTTACGGACAGGAGCTTTGACAATTGACATCACCCGCGCGGATCCCTAGCGCGACAGCCCCGCCGAATAATTTCTGGACCTCGAACGTCGCATTCCGTCGGCATCCCAATCGTCAACCTTTACGCTCCTTTGTCTCCAGCTCGAGATATACAGTTTGAACGCGTGGGATAGCTACATTTAATCCTTCCCTCTCTCTCCAGAGCTGTGTAGCACCAGCATCACAAAGCGCGCGTCTATCCTCCCTCCTATCCTCCCTCCTCACATCGCCCAGCATGTCCGCCTCAAAAGCTCCCAAGGGCCCGGCAGCCACGGCAAGCTCCTCGAATGCTCCCGTTGCGATAGTCTGCGTAGGCATGGCCGGCAGCGGCAAGACGACCTTCATGCAACGCCTAGTCTCACGCCTCTACACTCATCCCGACCCAACACAGAGTACACCCTCTGTATCTAAAACTCCACCGACTCCGCCGTATATCATCAACCTGGATCCTGCCGTCCACCATGTCCCTTTCACTCCGAACATCGACATTCGCGACAGTGTAAACTACAAAGAAGTAATGAAGCAGTTTAACCTCGGCCCCAACGGCGGTATCCTCACAAGTCTGAACCTGTTTAGCACAAAGATCGACCAAGTCATTGGGCTGCTGGAAAAGCGAACACAACCCCCAGCTCCAGTACCGGAAACAGAGCAAACCACAGTAGAGTTCATGACGAACAGCGGAAAGGAGAAGTCCGCTGCGCCCGCACAACAGCCCCAAGTCAAGCACATATTAGTCGACACACCCGGTCAGATTGAAGTCTTTGTCTGGTCAGCAAGTGGTGAGATCCTACTTTCGAGCCTAGCCAGTACCTTTCCGACGGTCATCGCATACGTTATCGACACACCGCGCACAACGAGCACAAGCACTTTCATGTCCAATATGCTGTATGCCTGCTCAATACTGTACAAGACGAAACTTCCCATGATCCTCGTCTTCAACAAGACCGATGCCCAAGACGCTACATTTGCCAAAGAATGGATGACGGATTTTGAGGCGTTCCAATCCGCGCTACGCAACGAAGAAGAGGGTGGTAGCTTCGGCGGCGACGGTGTTGGAGGGGGAAGTGGATACATGGGAAGCTTGCTGAATAGCATGTCACTTGTCCTGGATGAGTTTTACAAGCACCTCAGTGTAGTTGGCGTCAGCGCCATGACAGGTGATGGAATGGACGACTTCTTCCGCGGCGTGCAGGAGAAGAAAGAAGAGTTCGAGCGCGATTACAAACCTGAACTTGAGCGGCGGAGGGCAGAAAGGGAAAAGGAAAAGGAAGCTACACGTCAGCGCGAATTGGACAAGCTGATGAAGGATATGAAAGTCGGTGGTGCAGGCACGAAACCAAAGTCAAGACCTAAGAAGGAAGAACCAGAGACGGTCAGCGATGCAGAAGACACAGACGAAGAAGACGACGGGATAGATCACGAAGATCTTGACTACGAAGATGAAATGGATAGTGACGACCCAGAAAAGGGTCTCAAGCAGCGGTACCAGCAGGCGCTGCGAGACAGTGGAGGCGTGCAGGGCGAGGACATGAGTTTTGCCCGGTATACACAGATGGCGAAATTTTCCTGAGCACAACAGGGGAACGAGTGTTCAGATGCAAGGATACCCAACGTCGAAAACCATCTCTCGCCTCCGAACTCCTGGTCCATTCGGGAGCAATGCATTGCATATGCTACGCGACGAGGAGGACGCATGTTGAGCGGAGAAGGGATGGCGACGTGCAGACGGGCCGCAGCATCAAACGTGTTGTCAGTGTCAATGTTTCACTTCCCCTCAATGCACTCCCGCCAGGTTGATGTCGTTCCAGTCAAATACAGCGCACGACCGGATACGTGTTTAGCATTCAGTCCCTGTATTTCCGCCACCACAAGCCTTCAGTCTGCAACTTATCACATATGCGATGTCCTCTTGTCTTAAACACTGCAGCGGGAGAACGCACTCATGGTCAAGAACAGCCCCGCGGGCCGGAAGCGACCGTTGCACGAAACGAATGCAGGGCATATTCATTGAAGGGTAGCGACACGAAAACAACTTACAGAGTCTTATGTAGCTAGTCGCATGTCAGTGTCAGCCCGGTGAAACAAGATCCGTGGCCAGACTTCAAACTCTATTCCTCTTGTACTGCATGTGAATGCGTTGAACTTGTCGTCCATGGTTACCAGTCTCGCAATTTTCGTACATCACAAAGCTATTGCTGAAGTATAGTATGTTATTTTACACCAAGTCTTGAGAGCTGAAAAGAAGGCAGTGATTAGGTCCTTCTTCTGCTCTTCAGGAGCTGCTGATGGGCTGAAAGATACTTGACGGTGAGGACATGCCGTGGACGTACGAGTTCCCTCGCAACAATGCCCGATGCTCGCTTCGAACATGCACTGCACAGTTTGTATCAGCCACAGTGGCACTGGATATGTCGAGTCCTCTTCGCTCGTCAATTTTATGTGGGGGGTTCTGGGACCGTGGTGACACAAGGCACAGCAGGCTATGACAACGTTCAACCTTGCAGAGAGCAATGGGCGGATCGCGAAATGACAGGTCCTTACTCTTCCTTAGATACTTGTCAAGATGGGTACTGTATGCATGTTTACCAGTGAGGTGAGAAGATTTGGTAGAGTCTTACGGATTCTCGCTACTGTAGGTTGAGTCCGATGGAAGCAAGTGGTGTCTCACAGACTCAGGCACAAATTGCCGCTCTTCGCCCATCACCTAGGTGGTTACAAGGTATTCCGTGTGTTCTGACATGTAAAAGGCGCAAAAATATGTATCTAGCGAATGAATCTATCTGATTAGTAGGTGTTTTGACGTTGTTGACACATCTCAGTCCTGATAATGTCATACAGCTGTCATGAACTAATTTTGCGGGTCCTTGGAGAGTTTGTGTACCTATGGGGTTTCGTGGGAGCGAGATGGCGTTACAATGCACGGCTGGTACCCGAACTTGGTGCAAGGCAGGCACATGGCGTTCCTCTGTGTGACTTGTGAGGCCGGAGAAGAACTCTGACATGGTTGGCGGTGAAAAGACGAAGATGAGAGACGCGCAGTTACCGCCCGGTAACGAAGGAAACGAAAGTAACATGAAGTGGGCGAATAAGATAGTCCTGTTCCCTGTTACCTATCCCCCTAGCGTGGCTTGAGAAGCGGCCGCTCAAAGTAAGCATGTGTTCAAATGCAAAAGTGGTCCAACACTTCTCCCTGACCGACCACGAGCCGGGGATTCGGCAACTCTCGTGCTCGCTCGACAGGCTTGAAACAAAGAGCTGCCCAGTCCGTGCATTATGCGTAGCACTATTCTCCCGATCATTTCCCCGCAACTCGCGTCCAGCCATGCTGTCTTACCTATTTCGAGATCTGCAGGATAAACGATGTGCTACAACAGCAGCGCCAACCCGTTTTCCGCCACCTCACGGGATGTGCGGCATCCCTGAGGCCACAAGTGGATCGAAGGGAAACGAGGTACGTCCACAGGGCTGGTTCAGGGGCCTGTTGTATCGCGTGCGTGCCAAACCTGCGTACTTTGATTTTATGGTAGTGGCAGGAGTACGTTGCGGTTTGTGAATGCGTGGCCGCTCCATCACACAACGTGATACCGTTTGAGAGGGAAATGGCCTATCAACAGGTTTCGTAGACGATGGCAAACGGGAGTGGATCCGAAGTGATAGTCTGGTGGAGGCAAACTGATCCGACCACTGATCTTGCGGACCGATCTCCGAATTGGATTTGAGAGGACACGATATGGTGAACTAAGCAAGCCCCAAAACTATCAACAGACCTGTTGAATGGAGAGAATGACATGGTGCTGGGTTAACCCATGCGTGGTGAGAGTCCTATCCTCGTGACTCTGGCAGCGAGAGCTCGCGTCAAGAAGCATCTCAGGGAAGACGTCCCGGAGCCGCGGCAGGGATTACACAGTAGCGAGTAGCGAGTATTGCACAGAGTACAACTTCTCGTCTGTGAGGTATTGTGGGCCCTCGTATTGCCGGATCCTAGCTTGCAGATGTGTGGTAGAGAGTCTGCGCAGTGCATGGTTTCGGTCTTATTTGAGTCCCTTGCCTGTGCGTATCCGACCGCGCGCGTCAAGCATTGAACAACGGTGGAGAAATGGCCAGATGCATAGTATACGTTGTGATGTTACTCCACAAGTGATACGAGACGAGACGAGACGTCGAGGAAGGTCAACCGAGCGGAGGCAGTCGCGACGCCGAGCTTGGTGCGGGGTGCTCCGAAGAGGAAGGCGCATCCCAGGCACATTCTTCAAGTCTCGTAATACAAATCAATCCAAGCTTCTCCCAGCGCGACATAGGCTCTGGGGGTGATGTGAGGAGCTTTCCGTTGCAGGAGCATATCTCTTGGGGCGGTTCAGTACACCGATTTGCGACCCAATCAGAGTAGTTGGATGGAGCTCCCCCTTGTGGGTCATTGCAGGCTTGAGGGTTCATGTGTGCAGATCAAAGCAGCCCTGGTCCAGGCTTGAAGCTGCAGGGTCGCGTAAACGAATTGGCAGTCGGCTATCTCCAACGTAAGGTTTCATTCTCCAGGCCCGCAGAATCCGTTGAACAACCACTGTGGATTGCAGGGTGATGAGCAAGTGGCCTGGACTGCAGCCATTGTCGTAACAGGCTGGAGGGGAGAATTAGAGTTCTGGGTAGTTTGGTGGTATGCTGCGCCGTCTTCGTAGGCTAGCTGGACTTGTAGCGTACCAAGGTTAATAACGGGCAATGGTCGTTACTAGCGTGAACTACAGATCAACAGCCGTGCGCAGGGCTTTCGTGGCTCGCATCCGTTTCTTGTCGTCACGATTTACCCGAACTGATTTGGGCGGCTTCATCGGAAGCCTCCGAACGTCCGCTCTCAGTGGTTCCACGGAATTTGTTGGGAGATGATGAGGGTGGAGGTTGCAGATGTCATGTCAGCACTGCACTTGGCACGCAAAGTTGGTTTGCAAGGAAGCCGCACATTGTAGATCAACAAAGCTGATTTGATTGCTTGGTATTGAGTAACACAGCTGGGTTGGCCGAACAGACCACCTCAAATCGCCTCGTTGCATCGTCCCACTGATAGTTGCTAATAAGAGATTTCGAATGCTGTGCACCTTGTATAAGGGCGGGGTATCCATGTTGCCCTATGTTCCTGACCGTTACCCTTAGCATTAAGCGCGTCCCTCAAGTACATCGCTAACTAGGAAAGAAGCGGCTGCACCGTGAAATGGTACCAATGCTAGAACATCAACGATAACAAAAACTTGGCCTTGCGCAATTGCAGCAAGGCCGGAATGCACCGAGGTAGACGCAGCCGTACAATATACACATGTTGAACAAGAGACCCACGCGTACGGCAAAACACCGCAGCTCTCAAAACGCCGTATTCCGTTCGTAGCCTTGACGGCATGCGTCTATTGTTTGGACGGATTTTTGGGACAAGAAATGATCCGGATGGTGGCCGCCAGCGCCTCGTTCCAGTGACCCGAGTGGCTTGCCGGGGAGATGGATCAAATAAATGATTATAGAAGTATATTTCGGCGAGCAATTGCCAAAAAAAAATCCAGTTCATGACTCGAATTTGCGCTTTTCTCCGCTCGCAGCAATGGCTAGAGCATCCAGACCACCGTAGGATGACCCGGCTGTGTAGGTGTGGGTCATCGAATAAGCAGTAGGGTCGGGGTAGGGGGAGCGTTGTGGGAAATCGAGGAAGGAATCCGAGCTCTGTACTCCTGCAGGAGCCAGGAATGACGTCGCAGGGCTGACTGGAAGAGCAGGGTCGACCATGGAAAGTCCTGACAGAGAAGGCATCGAAGACTGGAGAGGAGCGGGTCTGGGACGCTTTGTTTGTTGCTTTGCTTTTTTGACCTCTCTATCCCCGCCTTTCGCAGCATTGCGGCCGCTCTGGTGCGTTCGACGGTGCTGCTCCATGTTGTCTTTGCGAGTGAAAGCTTTGTTGCACTCGGGGCAGAAGGCGTCCTTCTTGCCTGTGTGCTTTTTGGCGTGACGAGCAGCATGGCCTGATGTGGTGAAGTAGTCGCTGCAGTTGAACTGTTTCGCCATGGGACACGGGTAGCTATTCTTTTTGGGACGGGCACTGTTTGCAGCAGCAGCTGCTGCGGCACTGTCGTGCTGCTCCTGCATCTGCTGGGGCCTGAAGTAGCCGGCTTGCGACGCAGTCGTGGTGTGATATGGGAGAGGGCCCGCGGGTTGAGGGACAGGCGGATACGCGGAGTTTAGGTCCTTCTGCTGTGGGAAAAATCCGGACTGGGCAAATACAGGCGAGTCCATGCCCTGCACAGGTAGGCCTTCAAAGACGAAGTCTGGGGTGATCGGCGAAGGAGTGTGCATGTTGGCCGAGTCGGAGGAGTCGCTGCGCACCAGTCGAGGAGTGGGTGGGGAGCCTATCGGAGACGAGGTGTAGCTTGAGGTCCTGGATCGGAGGGAAGGAGTAATGGAAGGCAGGCGGACGAGTTGATGTGGAGGCTCGGGACCGTCGTTTAGCAATGACACTCTGCGACCTGTCGAATTCTTGCCGGACAAGGCGTCCATTTTGTACAACACGTGCCAGTGGGAGGAATGCGACCGGTTTCGCAAAGATGACAATGCGCAAACACGTGAGAAAGCGCGAGGGCGCAAGCTGAGCAAATAGCAAGAGCGACAGTGAAGCGCTCTTATACAGTATTCGGGTGCAGCGCAGAGCAACGAGGAAGACTGTGGTCGTCACGAAGGCTTGTGTATGACGCCAGGATGCGATGCACGGGTGCCTTTGGGTGAGGGGGAAGCGTGATGGGTTTCTTTGAGGGTGAGCTTACTGGAGCACCGCCCAAGTCGCGGGACATGGTGGCAGTTATAGTGGGCAGGAACAAGCAGGGGACGCTCCCTTGGAGGAGTTTAGTTAGTTTGGCCGCCGACCAGGGCTCTGCGCACCGGGATCAGGGTAATTGAGAAAGTCGATGCAGAATCCCATATCTGCTAGACTGGCGCTAAGGCGTTTCTGGCCGGCCTGTGCGACCACTCGCGGGCCCCCGGCGATCAGCACGCTGTCGCGACGAGACCCGCGGAGGCACGCCGCAAGTTGCAGCGTTCAACATGGAGTGCCGCGCCCACGCCGCGAACGACTGGGCCGACGCCGCAAACGCTCCTCCGCTCCACAGCGCGCGTCGTTGTTGCAACGCAAAGAAAGAGACGTCTCGAGCCGGAGCGCGTCGGCCAATGCTGAGGGGCGGAGATGCGCCGCCTAATCAATGGAAGATCGAGATCCATTGTGGACCATAACCCTGACCGCGGTGGTAGGGGCCCCAATAATCGCACCATGAACTGAACAGCACTACCTACGGTACTGCCAGTGCCAGCTCACACGCCCAAGGCCTCGTAGCCGCCGTGTCAGGCCGCCTCTCGAGACGACATGGTCGAGCAGGCACCGCATATGACAACGATATCCGCCTCGTCGCACCAAAGCCACAGGCAGTCGCGCTGCACAGAGATGCAGAGGCCAGTGACACGAAGAAGCAAGAGGCGTTAACCGGCACACTGCCCCAGGGTCTGCATGCATTCTGAGGCTGCTGCACTCGGTACTCGAACAACGACGCGCCACTGATGTAATGCAGAGATCAGGGTCTACTCCACTCTCAATCCCTGTCGCGTCGTTAGAAGCCAGGCCCAATGTCGCTAGCGCGTGGGCTCCATCTGGCGCATGCATCGACGAAACCGCAAACGATCGGGAATGCGCGGCCCTGCCAGCGACGTCATCCTCTCGCTATCGTCCCATCCCAGCCACAAGCCCTGTCACTTGCCGCCTGTTTTAGCCCGTGGACCCTCGGTCCAGACCCCGACCCACGCGGACTCCCCAAACGAACCCCGTGCAAGCACAGACGGCCAGGGGTGGCTCGTCGAGAATTTGCCCTCATCCGTCTGATCGTCGCAATTCTGCTTCTGCCCACTTCTGCGCCGTCCTTTCCATTCCGGCCTTGGTTGGCCTTTGATCGCGATCTTACACCAAGCCCTAAGCCTTTTTAAAACACCGCCTTTTTATGCAGGGCCAATGCCTTTTTCTGTATTCCGACTGACCCGGCGCCACATCATCTCCCCCCACAGCGAACCGAGCGATGATGTCACTGCGCCGCACGAATCAGGAGCGCTGGACCCAATTCCGACACTGTGGTTGTGTGGTCTGATATTCCCAAAGGGGCAGGCCACGATAGACGATACCCGTTGTACTTCTCAGCAGCTCCTCTTCTACTATCAACATCTGATCGAACAGGATCGTCGTAGATCGTCCCGACCAGGATAACACCGCAGCTTCCTTCCTTACTCTACCGCCCCGGTGGTAACATCGAGGATCCGTATAGGCTTGAATCAACCCTTGATAGCTTGCAGCTACCAGACCTTCGGCCCCCTATGAAGGCCTATTCTGAAGTCTGAACGCATCTCTCGCAAACATGATTGATCAATGTCGAACAAGCGACCGAGTCCTCCACTCCCGCACGCCTGTAAGCACCCTCAATACTCCCTGCATCCTGTACGTACTAAGATGAAGAGTCCTCGAGCAAGTCGCCGTTAGGACCCTTATCTCCACTGTCCAATCAGTTCATTCGTGCTCATCCTACATTCTCGCGGTTATGAGAAATGCAATAACACAAAATTCCTAAACCCCAATACTAAAGCAAAAACAGACTAGCGCTCATGCTCCTCACCCTCGCCAAGGCTTACGTCAACAGTCTTGTACGCGAGGCAGTTGAGTCAGGGCTCCGCGGACGGTCCTGATCCGACATCTTTCGGGCAGCGTACCCAGTGCGGGTTGGTTGTTTACACCGTTGAATCCACCGTTGAAATTACCGTTGAACTACCGAACAGAACGCGTCTAGATCTTGCATCAATATTACCGCTACATAGAGGGCGTATTGGCTAGCACACCATGCGCGCCTTCAATTCCGCGGAAAGTTTCATCATGGCATTGGCTGACTTCCAACTATGTACGGAACAGCTCCACGTGGACAGCACTCTGAACGGTAGTCAATGGTCTCCTCACTTCGCTTGGTATTGCCCAACGCGACCACGACTCGTCTTATCGCAAGGGCCCAACGGGCATTATAACCCCAGATGAGAGCGATGGCTTTCTGCGTGAGCCTATGGCTTAACAGTCAAGGATCGCATTTGACCGGGACAAGTTCCCACGCCACAATCTCTTCCACGCCTCCACCTTACAATAATCAATTTCAAGCACATGCAGGCCGCATTACCTTCGCAACGAGATTCCCAGAGGTCTGGGTCTTGCCCTACCTTGACCTACTTCACCGGGCGGGTCCTTATCCGGGTTGCGGCGTGCAGTTGTGGAGATTCCATCACTGATATGGCAGGCACGAACCGGGAAGTATCTCGCTCATCGGACGTGTATAGGCTGCTTCTTTCCTGCAGGACATCCGTGCTCACCGATTGCAAATGGAACGAGGCCGATCTAACGATAGCTATCTATCTTGGCAAAGAGCACATGCTCATCACTACATATTCACCCCTGCACTGTGCACGGCTGAACTTACGACCTCCTTCGTATGGGGTTGGCGGCAGTAATCGTGAATTGTGGCCGCTGTAGAGTTGACAGAAGTATTTTGACACCCTGCGGGCTCAATAATTCTATCCCATGATTTGTCTCTGTGGTAAACATACCTGATAGCCTATCAATGGATACGTCCGCTATCGCGTTGAGACTCGTTATTTGTACACAGCATACTAGCTTTAAACTATAGATGTGTTCAGTTTGCGACATTTTTCGGCCCCTATTCAATCGTCAATTTTTTGTAGAAGCCACTAAATCATCAACAATTGCGCACTCCCTGAATACTAAGATTCCAAATGTATCATTCTACCGATATGCACAACTTCGAATAGTGAAGATCAATCACTTTCCGTACAACACGTTACCAACTCACGCGAAACAGTCTTCATGTCAAAAGAGTTGTGTATAGCCACACGCTCAGTAAATAACTGCATTTGCGCACATCAAGCAGCACCAGCCCGACCCGATCACTAACAATAATATTAGTTCAAACAAGCCCAATCATCGGCTGAACAATCCGCTATCCCATCCACCCATGCCTCCATCCCTCATCCGCGCGTCCTCCACACGCCCTTCCCCCGGCCCCGGGAAACAAACAAAACATATCACAAATCACAAATCCCCACAAAGACCTAGTCTAGACATATCTAGCATCTAGACTATTAGGTCCGTCCCATGACCAACAAAACCATCCTTCCCGCTTTGCTTCTGACCTGCAGTAGTCTTCCAGGGTACATCTTGCATACATAGCGTCTCGAAGCTACAGTAGCTATGAAACTTAGTTCATTACCATGACCGCCACATTTCTTGCTATTTGTATTGCTAGGGGGGGCGGGTTAGTGAGCGAACGAGCGGTTGGTAGCGAAGATGGTTCCGCTTCCGCGCGAGATGGGCTCGGCGCTACTTGTGGTTTGTGCTGTTGAGGTGGAGATGAGGCGCAGGTACGCTGGGGGTGTGGCGCTAATGGTGGCCAGGGGGGTTGCTGGAGCGTTGTTTTGAAATTCGGTGTGTGGAGCGGGTGCGCGTTGGTGAAGTGTGATAGTTTTGGTATGCTGCATGGCTGTCTTTTATGATTTACAGCTCTTCTGAGAGAAGCTGGATAGGGTATAGATGCGGGTGTGTTCAATTAGTGGTCAGGACATTAGCAGTTGCACTTCATGTGTTCGTTGAGATGTCGTGTGCAGAATATTCGATTGTGGTCAGAGCATGAACGAGATCTGTAGCCCCTGAGCCGGGGCAGTGAATCTCTTTGCAGACCCGCAAATTCTCCAGTAACGAATCCACTTAAAAGACTTTGTGGCTCTCGCACCTTCTGCGAACG
Source organism: Phoma sp. ATCC 74077 (assembly GCA_033682645.1). Taxonomy (NCBI): domain Eukaryota; kingdom Fungi; phylum Ascomycota; class Dothideomycetes; order Pleosporales; family Didymellaceae; genus Phoma; species Phoma sp. ATCC 74077. The sequence goes on from JAWDJC010000003.1 coordinate 1,010,562, forward strand.
AGTAGACTCGCAATGACAGGGGAGATGTGGTAGACTTCCAATAAGTTCTTGACACTTTGAAACAGAGTGTTTGGACGAATGGTACATTCACACCGCAATCAAATCAATTAACTTAGTTAAACTAGAACAGACCTGCTAGTAAGCAATTCAACGCTGCCAGAAGCACAACCCATACGCTTATATTTGAAGTTTCAGGTGAGTGCAAGCTAGCACTCGTGAATACTCTTCATACCTACCTACCTCGCTCATGTTCCCCGTCTGGTTAAGACCAGTAGATCCACAGCGGATAGTGTGCGGTCGGTGGGATAATATGACGATTATCTATATACGATGAAGAGTGTGCGGGCTCTGATGTTATGCTGCTGTGATACACATGCTCGCTGTTTGGTTTTTGGCATGTAGGTTTCGTAACCGAAGTATCTTTGAACAAAGATGAAAGGAATATGAGATGGCATTGTAGAAATGAAAAATCTTAGGAAACGCTGAGCAACTTCCACGTGAATGAAATTATAACGTTAGTCTATCTCGTTGAGATATCATATTGTAAGGATAGGGATCCAGGCTCGTAAACTGTTGTTGGTGCTGTTCGACTGGGTTTTTCGTTATGCCGGCCACAATACCACGGTGGAATCAGTTGTAGTAACCATAATCAAGGTCATGATGGAAAAAATACCAGACGAAGTGAGACTTGAAGTCGAAGAGCATTGTTTCATCTATCCTGTAATCCCATGGAGAATCGTCACCTTCCCAAACTTTCCCCAAATCTTTGGGCGCAATTGAAACATCTCCTTTTGTGTACCCCATTCATAACAATACCACTGTTTCCCTCACTCCAAAACCCAATCACCACACCTTGACACACCCAACGGCGGACCGGTAACCTCGCCTCATGCCCATCCATGTGGTTCGCTGTACTCGCACGAGTGAAAATCATTACAAAGGTTGTTCGGACAAAACAGTGTGGCAGATATAGGCCGCACTGGATAACGAATGCTTGAAGCGTATTCCTGAGATCTAGTTGTCACCTTTCGCGAACGCTCATTGATGCCAATGCCTGTCGATTAGATGCAGTCAACCGAATTGCTACCGGTGCTTCAGAGGGCGCTCGAAACGAAGTTAACACAACAATTTCCAAACAATCCCAGGGTATCCGAAGAAAAGCAAAGTATCCTTAGTTGAAATCGGCCGAGTAAGAGAAGCCGCGGAACTCCTCTTGCATTGCTTGGGAAAGTACTGCGTAGGCTGTTAGTAATTGGAACACAAACTTGATTCCGGGATACATACCTGACTGCACAGGCGTAAGAACTGGCGTCACGCTCGTGAACTCCGTATCGAAATTGCTGGTATCAGTCGGGCTAGTGATCTGTGGAACGAAAGGCGCCGGGACTCTCTTATGGTAGATATCGTCCCAGTTGATGTTCCTAAAGAAAGCGTGAGACATAATCTCTTGCGCATCGGTGGGACCTGAACCAAGGCGCATCTCGGGCTCACGGGTCAGTAGCTTTTGGAGGATTGAGACGGAGTCGCGGGGCATGTGAATGGGATAGAGAGGTTCGTCGGCGAGAATGGCGTCGTAGATCTCGTCTTCATCTTCACCGCGGAACGGTGACTGTTGAAGGAGCATCTGGTAAATGAGGACACCGAACGCCCACCAGTCGACAGCACGACCGTACTTCTTATCAAGAAGAATCTACGAGTACCACGTCAGCGATTGTTCCTTTTGCAGATAAGATTATGCTTACCTCTGGTGCCATGAATTCAGGCGTGCCGCAGAATGTACTTGTCGTTGACCCATACCACATCTCTTCCTTACACAACCCGTAATCCGCAATCTTGATGTGCCCGTCTAGGGTGAGCAAGATGTTGTCTAGCTTCAAGTCACGGTAGATGACACCATTTTCGTGGAAGTACTTCAGGGCAAGGCAAACCTCTGCCGCATAAAACCTAGGTCAATGTTAATTTTGTCCACCCCCAGGTAGACTAAAGGTGTACTTACTGAGCTCGCTTAGTGCCAAATTGACCTCTTTGAATGTGTAACATCAAGTCGCCACCACTAATGTACTCCATGACGAAGTACACTCTGGTCTCGGTCTGGAAACAAGCATGCAAGCTCAGCAGGAATGGATGCCTCTCTTTGTTCGCAATCAGGAAGACCCTCTTTTCAGAGCGTGTGCTCTCCACTTCGTCATTCTCAATGATGAATTCCTTCTTCAAAACCTTGATGGCATACAACTGCTTCGTACTTTTCGTTTCTGCCAGCATGACCTTTCCAAAGTTACCTTTTCCAAGAACTGCCAGGAAGTTGAAATGGTCTAGGCCTATCCTCTTCCCTGTACCCTGGGTATTCGCTGGAGGAGTAACCTTGGTCTTTTGGGGTTCGATTGCAGTAGTTGGATGCTGTTTTGCGGGAACTTGCTGTTGCTTTGTATCCGGTTGTTGAGGGAGCGGCTGGGGCTGGTGCTGGGCTTGAGCTTGCGGCGGTGGTTGTGGTAGAGGGTATGAGGATTTTTGCGGGTAAGACGGCATGGGTGCCGGCTGCTGGTGGCTTGGTGGGTAACTAGGGATATTCGCATAAGCTCCAGGGTCATAGGGAGCTTGTTGAGGGGCTTGTTGCTGTGGTGGCCGTTGATCCGCCGGGTAGCCGCTACCTGATGACCTCCCGCTCTGAGGTTGGTAGTCCGTATTACTGCGTCCGTACGAAGGGGCTGCGGTCTTATTCATTGCAGCCTGGGCAGCAGCTACTGAAGACTGAGTTCTTGGACCTGACGGAGGTCTCGACTGGGCCGTGGGTGAGGTCGGAGTAGGGGTTGAACTTGACGTCGAATATGAGACGCGCGCCGCGTCGATTGATGCTGCCGACGTGGGGTACGATGGCTGCCGAGGCGGACCTGGTGGAGGACTCATTTGATCTTTGCCATACGAATATCTATCCGTTTGCGATTGCTGTTCCTGGCTGGGCTGGGCTGGATACTGGGGTTGTGTTGGTGGTAGGGGTTTCGCCGGCTGTGGCTGTCGTAGCGTGCGTGAGGCCATACTTGTTGTTCCTGACGCCGATTGCCCTCTTCTAGTCCTCTTGATTTCCATCAATATCTGATTAGCTACTTCCATTGACATACCACAGAAGTCGGGTACAAAATGAACACAGTGAGCGTGACATGTGAGACCACATTCTAGGATCGAGTTAGCCGAGATCAGCATTGAGGCCGAGAGGAACCACTTACCTGTACATTTCTTGGTTTGCTTCCGACCAAACGGAAGGATATAGCCACAATGACAACACCAATTGGCGCCCATGTTGGAAAAGTTCTCGAATCGATGGGGAATGCGGTGGTTGAGCTTCGCTTCGTCTGGATCGGTTTCGGCATTCGACTGTGTGATGCACTTGGTGACCACCTTCGGATAACACTTCTTGTGACATGTGTAGTTGCAGTCCGAGCACTGCATACCGGCAGCGTATTTGAGGAACTCGCCACAAAGGGCGCAACGCATGACGTTGTAGAACTGTTGTTGCACAAACTTGTGTCCGTACTGCTCCACAACATCCTCCTTACGCTGACGAACAGCACCTTTTCGACCAAGACCGAGGTCGAATGGCTGTTTGTTGCCCGTAAATTTAGCGAAAGACATGGTGAGGTGGATACGGCCAACAGGCTCCAGGGAGAACCAATCATCTATCATCACAGGGCCTGTCTGAGGCTGTGGACCACCACCTCCACCACCTTGGGGCCTCATGCCACCAGGCGCAGGACCTCCAGCTCCAGCAAAGCCCTGTCCCGGAGGAGGCTGGAATTGGAGATCAGGTTGAATAGCGGAATGGCCTCCCATCTTGTCGGCTGACACCCATCCGGAGTTCTGTAGCTCGGTTTCGAGTTTCTTTCGGCGCATCTCCTCAGCGATATCTGATATACGGACCCATAGCATGCCGATAGGGAGCAGGTGGTCACCAGTCTTGTCGTATACCGTGATCTCGATTTCGTTCGCCTTATCGATGCTGAATTCGTGCAATTCGTCGGTCCAACGATCGTTCCTGGTTGGCTTGGTGCGGCCTTTGATCGTGTCCTCGACTTTGATGTTAACGAAAGTCTCTGGGCCGCGACTGAATCTACCGGTGGCTGCGTGATCGACGTCGGCAACTGCATGGATGCGCAGAGAAAGATGACCGCTTAGGGGTTTCCGCTGACTTGGTATGTTTAGACTATCATCTATAATCGCAGTCAGTATCAGCGAGGGCACGTAATAACACAAGCCTACCATCGCCTCCATCCTCTCCAATGTCAACATGGAGGTCCTCGTAGCGCTTCAACGAATGTTTCAACAGCTGAATCTTCTGGTTACTCTCAATGCGCTTGGCCTCTGCATCCTGCTTGCTCTTGCGGTCACCTTCCATCTGGTACAGCCGTACCATCTTCTCAATTCCATCCTTGTACTGCTTCTCCACACTCAGCTTGAACTCGAGCTGGGACAGCATGAGCTGGATGCGGGGGCCGAGATGCGGGGTATCATATTTGATGAGGTCTGCAAAATATTAGCATTTGTATCTACGACTAAGACTTGGCCAACGTACCCAACTTGCTGAAATTTGGTCGTTTGTTGGGCGCGCCAGGCGGCTGGGGAGCATAAGGTGCGCGTGGAGGCATCACAATATCCCCACCGCTCAAGTTGCTATACTGGCCCTGAGGCCCGCCATAGCCGCCTTGGTCTTGCTGCATATATCCATTCCAGCCGTCTTTGGGAGGAGGAGTGAGCGGGTTGTTGGCCTTCCGCGCGCCCGGCTGCAGATTCATGTTGTCCATGCCTGACGTTGTCCTCTGCAAGTCCAAGTCTCTAAGCTTCGACTCGAAGTACTCAATGTTCCGCCGGCCATCCTTGATCTGTCCATCCAGGCGGGAGAGCACGGCGGGATTGTTGGTTGACTGGCGCATGGCATTGGCGGCATTGATCAGGGCCTTCTCCCTGTCAATCTTGCGCTGCACGTTGGCAACTGTCTCGTCGACGCTGGCCATGGTGGATGTTGTCTAGAAAGATGCGGCGAAGAAGGCGAAGGCAGCAGTTCTCCGCCGACAGAGGGGCGGCGAGGTGGTAGTGTGCCTGGCGGTCGCAGGCTGTGTAGTGGGATGCGTCGACGCCCAAGCGGGCACCGGTCGTGCAGCGTGACTCGGAACGCGACAGGCGACTCCTTAACGCGTCCCTCGGGGAAGAATACGTCGTGTGTGCTGGGTGCAGATGGTAGCAATGACGGCAGGTGGCCGAGGCGTGTAGCGTGATGGCGTCAAAACCTAGTGGGTGAAGTGCGATTTAGCTCTGCGCATTAAGGTGGCTGAGCGGACCGCCCCACACTCCCTGTTTGTGCAGCGATGGGCCTAGCGGGGAGGGCTCGAGAACCGCTGACTGTGGGCGGACGCGGTGGGGATTGAGGATGAGGGTGAGGTATGAGGTGTGAAGGATGGGGAGGCTATGACGGAACTCGTAGTCGTCGTGTCGTGGTGGGGGAATTGAAATCCGGCGGGGGTGCAACAACACAAAACACCGACTTTCAAGGCCCCTGGCGCATGTGCGAGACCATCGATGCGACATACAAGCATGAATAAGCTATTTGGATGGATCAGTGCTTGGATGGGCCCGGTCTCTCGCCTCCTGGAGCCTCTGATTTTGCTATCTTTGTTGACGGGCAGGTGACTAGCATGCGACACAGCAATCATGACCCGATTGGGCAACAGTTATTTGACATGTGTAACATGGTGTGATTGCCTGATGTTTATTTCAATGCTAGTCACAGTGAGCCCGCTCGACACTTCTCGTCGTTGGAATGCATTCTGCCCATATCTCAGCTATCACTTCTTTCGGCACTATGAGCTAACCGTCTTACACTACACTGCCCAGTTGGGATGATGACTAAGACGACAGTGTGACCAGAAAGCCCATGCCTCACTGATGACTCGACCAGCTGTCATCGCTCGAGAATATGAAATGCGGAGAATCTTGGTGGAAAGGTAACTCTGTCTGCAGCTGATCTAGTTCCTCAGTCTCATACCGTGTCTTATCGTTCCATCGTCTTGTTCTCGTAGGAGCAAAGCATAACCAGCTCCTTGCACTTCCGAACCTTCACGAGAGTCGTCTGGGTCCAAATACGGACATCAGAAAGCTTCACTTTATCCCTTCTCTCTACGGTCCATACTTCACGAACCCGAGTTTCCTTCGAAGCGTCATGTCCTTCCTTCCTTCGTCGCGGTTTCTGCTGGAACGCCTCCATTACCAGTACTTGAAGCTCGGCACAATCTGCCACAGCCCTTGCGAGGGTATCTGTGAGGCTACTGATCTGATGCTGTTTACACCTCTGGAAGATCAGGCCATGTACCGAGTAAAGTGAGTACCTGCAGCCGCGGGCAGTGTTTCGCAACATATTCAATCGTTTGAGTCTGCCTTTCTAGCACTCGAAGACAAAACGCTTTGCTCAACTTGGGGTGACACGAGGTATTGTAGAGACCAACAAGATCCGAGAGTGTTATGTGCGTGAAGAAAGAGAGCGTTATCTCTGAAATGGCCATGCAGGTGAACATGCTATGCTCACCGTCAGCTCGACCCCAGTCACTCCACCCTATCACTCACAATGTACATACCTCCGAGGGTCGGTCCAACCAGACGATCCCAGCATATCGACTATGTGAACAGGCCAGTCGCTCTTCGAACTCAAATATCATAGTAAGTCCTGAATACAGCACATTGCACAGCTCTACGTGAATATTTCGATTGACTCGCTTCGTATTTGTCTCCAAAGCCGTCCAGCGGTTTCTCTTTAGCCCTCGTCGTCCACATCCAGGAGTTCCACAAATGTTAGGAAGTTCTAGCGGCTTTCCCAACGAAAGTATTGTTCCAATCGGTTCTGTCGTGTTGCCTTGAGCATCAGTAAACCGCACTCCAGTTAAATGGAAGGGTTCAGATTTCCTGATCCATGGTACTTCCATACGCTGCGTGGCATTTGTGGATAGTGTATCGTCATTACTTTTTGATGCCGAAAAACAGCCAAGTTGCTCGTATATTTGAAGTTGCAGTTCGGCTGGAAGTAGTTCGAATCGACAAAGTAGCGTGGTTGTGGATGAGCATCAGCCGTCTGCACTAGGTCGCTGAACTCGGCCATTATGTTTTTCTGCATAACACCGTGCATTCGATTATTCATTAGAGTGAAAGAAACTAGGCATCGCAAGTTATAGGAGAGCTCAATATGTTGATTCAGAGCGAATATCACATCCATGCATCGCATGAGTAATACTGACACCAACACTAACTTTTCAACTCTCAGAAAAGTACTATTAGATTTCACCAAGCAGGTCGTGGAGTAGAGCCGCAACAATCATTTATGCATGTCTACTGTTCGGGCAGTCGAGTCAAAAAATAATGGAGCTTTATATGAAAGAAGGGACAGTGTATGAAAGTTAAAAAAAAAATGAGAAGGGCAGAGAAAATGCCTGCGTATAGAGACTCTTGATGGAGACAATGGTGATTGAAGTGCAAAGATGGGGGAAGGTCTTGAAGTAACGTGGGTAAACATTGTGGCGCTTGAACTCTAAGCACCCCAACATATAGCTGGGACTTGACCTCGTCTAAGAACGACATTGTTTGCTGTATCCGTCGCAAAAGCCTGCTCAGTATGTACAGCTTATCTCGATATGGTCTCCCACGAACGTTGTCTTCACTGAGCCCCACGTCGCCAACTACCAGAAACAACGACGCGACTGCTACTCTATTTGGACGTTGCTACAATACGATGATTCTTAGATTTGGAGTTGATTTCCGACACGAAGGTCTCGTGGTCTGATATTAAACCCTCGGCATGCTAGGATCGGCAAATTGTTTACGATCCATTGAGCCGGCAAGTCCACCAGTTAGGTTCACATCACTTCCTGCCTTATAGATCCGCGCACGCTGCGAGCAGCAGCCGATTTTGCAAACGGCGATAGGGATATTTCTAAATGGGGTGCATATTGTGGGGCTTATAGACATGTCTTTACCGAGACCTGCTTCATTTGGGTAACGGTTAAACGTGGTGGGAACGATCATCTATAAGCTTGGCTGAGGAGCGTTCAAGAGCTCAAAATGGCCACAATGGCTACACCTGTAGAGACTGAGGCGAGGAGATTTCGACACCTTCGATAATCACCATGACGGTTTCCGCCTTTCTTCTTATGGCGCTCGTCGCCATAGCCGAATCGCGGGTTGCACTCCAGGCACGTCAAGCATCCACAGTGACGGTGGATCTCACAAAGACATATCAGACAATGGATGGCTTTGGTATGAGCGAGACGTTTCAGCGGGCTAACCAGATGAAAGCTCTCTCAGAGCCTCTGCAACGCTATGCGCTTGACCTACTTTTCAATCGCACATCAGGCGCCGGCTTTTCCATACTCAGAAACGGCATCGGTTCGTCTCCAGATTCAAGCAGTGACCACATGGTCAGTATCCAACCCAAGAACCCTGGAGGCCCCAATGCGGCGCCCAATTACGTTTGGGATGGCAATGATAATTCGCAAGTATGGGTCAGTACCGAGGCAGTCAAGACGTATGGCGTAAGAACCGTCTACGCAAACGCATGGTCGGCACCAGGTTACATGAAAACGAACAACAACGATGCGAACGGCGGATCGCTCTGTGGAGTTTCTGGAGCAAGCTGTTCGAGCGGTGACTGGAAGCAGGCGTACGCGAACTATCTCGTCCAGTACATCACCTACTACAAGGAGTTGGGTGTTGATGTTACGCACGTTGGATTTCTCAATGAGCCAGATCTGACGACAAGTTATGCGAGCATGCGGAGCAATGGGCAGCAGGCGGCAGACTTCATCAAGGTACTAAGACCGACGTTGGATAAAGCAAACTACACGGATGTGAAGGTGACCTGCTGTGATGCAGAAGGTTGGAGCAGTCAACAGGGCATGATGTCTGCCTTGAGTGGGGTGAGCAGTATGCTCGGAACGATCACAGCGCAGTAAGTCATCCTCTCACTATCCCCGTCTGGGCACTGTAGTACTGACCATCGCCCTCAGCTCCTACACCTCCCAGCCCGGCAGCCCAATCAACACCCCCCACCACGTCTGGCAAACCGAAAACGCCGACCTCCAAGGCCCCTGGGCAACTACTTTCTACTCGAACAACGGCGCAGGCGAAGGCCTTAATTGGGCTAACAAAATTTACGATGCCATTATCCGCGCTAATGCTTCTGCGTATCTGTACTGGGTCGGTGTGCAAGGCGGCGCCACAAACTCAAAGCTGATCCGCATCTCCGACGACAAGAAGCAAGTCATACCCAGCAAGCGACTCTGGGCCTTTGCGAATTGGAGTAGACATGTTCGACCAGGCGCTGTGAGGGTAGGCGCAAGTGGTGGGCCGAGTGGAAGCAAGGTTAGTGCGTTTAAGAATGTGGATGGGACGATTTCAGTGCAGGTTATTCAGGGTGGGACGGGATCTGGTGCGGTCACGGTTAAGGTGAATGGGTTTACGGCTAAGGCGGCTAAGGCGTGGATTACGGACAATAGTCATGATTGTGATGAGCAAACTGTGACGTTGGCCGTGGATGGAGGGAGTGTTAGTGCGCAGGTGCCAGGACGCAGTATGGTGACTTTTGTGTTGGAGCCTGCTGCATGAAGGTAGCTCGTCAACATCATAGTCGTAGGTGCTGGAATACACGTAGTTATGCTCGAATCATCTACTTCTTATATTAACTATTTGCTCAATCGTCCGCCTCACTCGCACTAATGCACTCAACCCCGATGTCGCCCTGAATATTATCACACACAATCTGCGGTGGCGCTCCCACCGGACTGGTGATATTAATCCCTTCCAAGTGAATACCACTGCATGTCGCTCCAGGACTGCACGTCAAATCCGCCACGACTCGTCCATTCTTCCCACTGCTCGTGCCATAAATGTTCAAGAAGTTAACGTTCGTGATGTTGACCTTACTCGGGTACGCGGCGCAAGTCGTCTCATTGATGTTGAAGTAGCACTGATCTAGCACAACGGGCGCATCCGTGTTCTCAATGTGAATGTCCTTATACGTGATGTTATCAATGTATCCATAGCCAACGTTGGGACCAGCCCAGGCTTTCAGGCGCGCGCCGTTCTGACCGTTGAGAAGCGTGATATTTTCGAGCCAGGCGTTCGAGATGTAGTCCATTACACCGGGGTATTGGCCAATGGATCCCATGCTCACACCGTGAGTGCCGTTACACCACAAGTTTTTGACGAAGATGTTTGTTGTGTTTGGCTTGGGGCTGAAACAGTCATCGCCTACGTTGACGCGGGTGTTTGTAACGGTGAGACCATCGACGTTGAGGGAATCAAAGCCGTCGGTGTTTTTTGGAAGGGACTGTTGTGGGCGTGAGCATGAGAGTGGAGAACGACATGGAAGGTAGGATGGCTTACAGATGCGTTGGTGGAGACAGCGTCAATATAGATATCATCAAACACAACATTCTTGGTGCGGACGAGGAAAGTGGTCCAGCATGGCGAATCCTTGAGGTGAAGTCCGGCGATCTCGATGTTGGTAGCATTGTCTGTTAGGAAGAGGATCGGACGGTAGAACGCGTTGTTCGGGTCGAGGATCTCTGCACCGGAGAAGCCATCCCACCAAGCTTGTCCGTTACCGTTGATCACGCCAGAACCGTATATCTTGATATCTCTGAATTATGATCAGTACTCGAAAAGGGAGATACAGCTTCAGTGACTCACCTTCCGCCCCAAACCCAAAACGTGATGCTCTTCTGAAAATCGTAATAGAAGTTATTCTTCTGCCAATATTCGATGTCGTTGGTAAACTAGAACTCATCAACTCTCATGTCTCCACTCCTCTGAACAGCTTTTACTTACCTTTAGTTCGCCATCGATCTTCACATAGACGTCTTTCAGGAAAGTCAAATCCAGCTTTTTCCCAATAACGTACTTCTTTCCTTCCTCTAAATGCACTAAGCCACCATGATTTGCCTTCTTGATTGCCCATAGGAAGTCGTCGCTGATATCATCGCGGTCATTCTTGGAAGCACGAATCTTGATCTTCTTGCGGTCCTTTTCCACAGCGTTGCCCCAATTGTCTTTCTTCTTGTGATTGCCTCGAGCTAGGAGTGAGAAGCGAGGAAAATTGGGGAGGGAGCGAGGAAGAGTAACTGATGCGCCCGCAGGTATCAGGTCGACGGCACTCGCAGAACCCAATGCCAGAGACGCAGCAACAGAGAGCAACAACGAAAGTGACTTCATTGTTAGTGTCCCAACTACCTGGTAAGAGGGTGGACTAGTGAGTTGCTAGTTATTGAGGTCCTTCCTGGCGGCTTAAGTACGCCCATCCAATTTTCATCTTGGTATTTCCGACGATGCACATTGGATGCTCCTTGGCGTGGAAACAAAGTTTCTCCGTCATTACACCATTTATCGACGATGTTGTCAGTCATCTCCACATCATTTGCGGAGACCCCGCGCTCTAACCCCAAGCTTTCCAAGCTTCTTCGGATAATGCTTGGGGTAGCTTGAAATTGGGGGTCGTGCTTGGAAAATGTTGCGGATTAATGGTCTTGGCGTCTCTCGTGGTTCGTGGGCTGTCAAGAAGCTATTTTCCCGCGAATGACGCAGGCTCATCCAATTTTCGCGTCAGTTGTGAGTCTGCTCGCCATGCGATCTTCATCCAGTAGTTTCTTGCAGGATGCCCTGAATTAGATCTTAGAGCCAGTTCTGTCTTTACATACGCAAAGAGAATTGAGATGTTGAGAAGCCTTCGACACCGCACCCCACAAACAACATTGGGAATAGCTTGAATACTTCCCGTACCGTCACGACAATCGTCTAGAGCCATGGTGTGAGAGATCATGGTCCGATTCCTGTCAGCGCTTCGATCCATACGAACAAAGGATGAAAGGGTTGCGAGACCTATCCAATTAGGAGAACCTGTGTGACTGCCGATAGGGACACTTCCAACATCGCACCGTGTGATTCCCAGTTCGAGACGAGGGAGACGGCGAAAACGGAAATATTGCCTCAGGCATGCACGAAGATAGGTAGCGAGGATTGTCGAGGGGCCGGATGGCCATGAGATACTGCTCTGATCACGTGACTTGGTAGCCTCGGTCAGTTTCTTATATTCGCGCCGCTTGCAGCTTTCCGTTGTAATAAATGAGCAGCTTCGGTTTGCATCGGCGCGAGCAAGGACACTGATAGAGATCCCTGTATTGGAAACATGCTCTAGGTCATTTTTTGAGTGATCTAGTGGGGGTGGAAACTTGGCAGGGCGTCCAATGGCTGTGTAGCAGTAGTTCTTACATCTCCATTAACATATAGAATAAGCCGTTACCAGAGACTTTACTGTGGCCATAACTTCAAACCTTGTTTCTTTCATTTAACAGTTTGGTAACCCAGTTGCGCAGTATTACGATGTCAGACTTCGAGAATGCGTACGGCCAGGCGCTTGACAATGGACTTCTACCGGGCTTTGCGCTTCTGGCGGGCGATGATAAAGGTCGGTGGAGTTGCGCCATTCTACGTTGTCGTAAGCTCAGTTCCAGTTCCATACAGGAAACACAATTTACTCGGCCGCAAGGGGCGTGCAGTCACTCCAGGAGGGCTCGACCCGTCCCTTTCAACTCGACACGATCTGTGCGATCGCATCAATGACCAAACTGATGACGGCGGTAGCGGCTCTCCAGTGCGTGGAAGCTGGTCTTGTAACGCTGGATGAGAATGTGGCCGAATATCTTCCTAGTATTGGGCAGTATGGTATCATTACTGGCTTCGACGATGAGCAAAATAAGGCAACGACCGTTTCAAACGATACGCCTATCACTCTCAGGTGAACTCTTCCTAGTACCTTGAGCGCTGTCCAAAGCACTGACCAAATTAGGATGCTATTAAGCCATACCAACGGCCATGAGTATGATTGGTTCAACCCGCTACTGATGAAATGGCGCGCTAGTCGAGGTGAGACACCTTGGTGTGGATCGTCTGTTGAAGAGAAGTCTACGTTGCCGCTCCTTTATGAACCTGGTACAAGCTTCAGATACGGAGCAGGCTCTGACTGGGCTGGAAAGCTAGTCGAGAAAGTCTCGGGAAAGACACTCGATGCCTTTATGCAGGAGAAAATCTGGTTTCCACTTGGCATCAGAGACATAACCTTCTTCGCCAAGAAGAGACCGGATATGGAGAATCGAATGGCCACGATCAGCACCTTGAATGAGAAAGGTGAGGGTTCAGCCGTTGATGCTGCGGGTTTCGATATCCTCTTTGGTGCCACGGATTGCCTCGGCGGTGCGGGCGCTTTCGCAAGCCCTGAGAGCTACTTCACCTTCCTGCAAGCAGTTCTTAGACGTGATTCTAAGCTCCTGAACGAAGCATCTTGGCTTGAACTCTTTCGCCCACAGCTTGATGCGAGGTGCAAAAAGGAGTTCAACGACTATCTCAAGTCTTCGCCTTTGCACACGCAGTACCTGGGCATGTGTCTTCCGACAACCATTGAGAAGCAATGGAGCTTCGCGGGAATGATTTGTGAGAAAGGCCAGAATGGACGAATGAATGACGGAACAATCTTCTGGGGCGGCGTTCCGAGTATGACTTGGGTAGGTGTGGATACAATCTGAATGATTGTGTTGCTGATTAGAGCCAGTATCTCGACTTCGAAGCAGGGATCTGTGGAGTAGCGTTTTGTCAAGTTATCCCGCCGATGAGCCCGAGCATCTTGGAACTGCATGAAAAGTTCCAGAGGGCCATGTTTGAGAAAGCCCTAGCACAATGAGCCAGTATGAGAGTCAGCCCACGTGAGGCAAGAAAAGGAAGTTTACAAGATGAGGCAAGCGGTCCGTGCACGCTACTATCGATAACAGGTCCCTAAGTAACCTCACTTTTGACTTGTTGCCTTCTCCTGCCCCTACTTCGATTCTCACTTTCTCGTTCCATGTATTTTATTGATGAGAGTCTACTCATGTCGGCACATGCATGATTTGGAGCTTTTCTTACCTGCACGATCGAGCCGTATGTGGATCAGGTGCAACTTGTTGGCTGTGACTGCGCCTTCATATTTCACTTTGTATGGTCAACTTACAGTCCTAAGTATACGATGACATCATTAAGTAACTTCTGGCGAGTATGAGCAGGTAAAAGATGATTGGCGTGCCGTTTCTGCACAGTGCAAACGCCGCGGTCCGTGCGCCCAGTGCCTGCTGCCTGAAGCAGTGCAACTAACTCCCTTCTATAAAGTACTGACCTCTCGCCCACCACTTGAACATCCTGATCCGTAGCTACCCCGCACCCTGTTCAACTCAACGAATTTAGCGGAAAACACAGCCCTGAACCATAAGTGACCACCATTTTCCTCCAGCTTCCGTCGAGCGCTTTCGGTATTTTCCGCTCTCACGATCGCGAGGCGTAGAAAACCTCGAAACTGCCCAGCCTTCCTCTTGTTGACATCGCTTGGGAAGTTTCCCCTTGCTTCCAAAACTACCCAAGTCAACTCCCACGCGCAATGGCCACTTCATCGGGTAGCGTGTTCTCCGAGACACTCCAAACCATCACCACCACCAAACTCGAGGAGCTCGCGAAGCAACGCATTGCCTTCGAAGAAGAGTATGCTGCGCTGACAGCTACTGCCGAGGCTGAGAAAGACCCACTCAAACGCGTGTTACTCCTTGTTGATGGGACCAAGTCGTGCTTGGGTGTCAAGACAAGCAGTAAAAACGGCAAAGATGGCCAGTCCGGTCGCGTCGTCAGTAGTGGAACACGAAATGAGCGGCTTGAGACCGATATCAAAAATCTCGATCGTTTTCTTGAGCAAGCTCGCTTCGACCCCTCCGTGTCAGTCAAGGTACTTGAGGACTGGGAAAAGACGCTGTTGCAGTACCTTTCAGTTCAGTCCACGAAGTACCAGTATGCAGACCTCTACGGGAAACTCGTGACCGAGTGGCTTTCCTCGGAGAAGGGCACGCCCGCGGATGGCGATGTCGAAATGACCGAGAGCTTTGAGGAGCTACCGGGCGCCAAGAAGCTCGCTGCTCGAGCCGAGTGGGAGAAGGACGTCTTTGAGCCGGCCAACGTCGATGTGCAAGCCTTGAAAGCATACCTTGATGAGCTATTCATCACGAACAAGAAGGATGCTGCCACTGCAATCCGTGAGCTGCGCGATAAAGTGACAGAATTCGAGAACAGCCTCAACAGTCCATCACAGTTCAGTGTATCCACGCTCCGCTGGGTCATAGACGGACTCCAAAACTCAGATCTCCTGTCCAACGAGAAGCGTGAAGCACTGAAGGATTTCCTCAGCAATGATGTTATCCTGACAGAGATTGCCGACATACTCAACGTCCGCATGTCAGCCCTTGATCGCTGGACGTGGGGCGAGCACGTTCCGCTCGAACAACGACGAAAGCTTAACGGCTCTTGGTCCATACACATGGATTCCGACGTCCTTCAAGCTATATTTTTACACTACATTGGTACCAAGTGGTCGGTCTTCTTCAAGACTGGGTTCTTGGCTATACTCGATCACAACGCTTGGTCGAGCAGCAACACTGTTGTTCCTAAGATTGATCGCATGCGTCGCTCATATTTCCTGGGCAATCGTGGTACTACGACCCATCCTAATCTTGAGGATAAGCGCATCAGAATTCATCGTAATCGATACTTTGCCCATCAACTGGTGGATCACGATACTCAGAGTATTGAGATGGAGGATGGCGAGGAAGAGGCCGAATACGGCGAGTTCGTGGACACCTCGCGAAAGCGACAGCGTGACACGACCTTCAATGCAAGCTCGTATGCGCCACCAATGCCAATGCAGCAGCTGTCGGCTTCAATGCAGATGCCTCGTCAAGGGCGAACGAAACAAACAGCAAGGAAAAGTACTGGTGGTATGGCGAGACGGCAAATGGCGCCAGAACCGGAAATCTACGCTGAGGAAGAGGACGAGAGCGAAGAGGACGACGATGACGAGACGGAGTATGACCGAAAAACGAAGCGACCAATGGAGGCAAAGCAGAGTCTTCTTCACCTAGTGTCGACTGAGATCATCGTTAACACCCGGCTTTACAAGGAGCTGACCTGCTTTCGCACTGTTTTCGACTCCTGGAACCCACTTCTTCCACATGAATCTGTACTCTCTATCCTCGAATTCCTTGGTGTCTCTGGGAAATGGAGGACTTTTTTCCAGAAATTCTTACAGGCACCTCTCAAGTTCACGGATGACCAGTCTTCTGAGCCACGTATGCGACGTCGCGGAACACCTGGGTCGCACGCTCTGAGCGATATGTTGGGCGAGGCAGTGCTGTTCTGCCTGGACTTTGGTGTGAATCAAACAACTGATGGTGCGCTATTGCATCGTCTCTACGACGACGTGTGGTTCTTCAACAAGGATTACGAGAAGTGCGTGAACGCTTGGGCAACTGTCCTCAAGTTCACTAAAGCCACAGGAGTCAAGGTACGCGTAACTGACTCACACATTCTTTGCTACAGCTAACATTTCTTATAGCTGGACGAAAAGAAGACCGGGAGCGTCCGCATTTCAAGGGATGCGAATGTTGCCATCGACGACCGTTTGCCTGACGGAGAGATCCGATGGGGGTTTCTCGTTTTGAAGGCGTCGAACGGACGATTTGAAATCGATCAAAAGATGGTAGATGGGCACGTTGAGGAATTGCGCAAGCAGTTGCAAGGCAAGTCGACGAGTGTCATTGACTATATCCAAGCTTGGGTAAGTAGGAACTATTCCATGTAGTAATATAGGTACTGATCGATGCAACAGAATTCGTACGCTGCCACATTTTTTAGTTCGAATTTTGGAAAAGCATCCAATTGTTTTGGCCGAGAACATGTCGACAAGATGCTCGCTACACATCGCCATATCCAAGAGAGCATCTTCCCAGGAAGCAACATTGTGCAGCACCTGAAAGGGATGATTCAAGAGCGCTTCTCCGTTTCAAGTGTCCCTGACGGCTTCCTCTTCTTCCCCGTCGAGCTCGGAGGCCTGGACCTCAAGTCGCCGTTCGTCGGCCTTCTTCAAATCCGTGAATCGGTCAAAGAGAATCCTTTTGACCTTCTTGACGAGTATGAGGAGCAGGAGCGAGACGACTACACTGCCGCTAAACGCATGTACGACAGAGGCGACGTCCGCAACATGCGGTATAACCCCGAGGACCCAAGCTGGAGGCCCGACGACGCTGACACTTTCTTCTCTTTCGCGGAGTTCATTGCGTACCGCGAAAGCTTCGCAAGTATTGGCAAAGCGAAGTTGCGGAGAACGTACGCCAAACTGCTTGAGCGCCCAAAAGAGGAGCCTATCGATATCAGCGTACAGGTGCGTCAGGCTCTGGACCAGCTTCGAGGTCAGAATAACTTGCGTGGCATTACCTCTAACTGGAGTGCCATGGATGCTTATTGGAAGTGGATCGCTCAGATGTATGGCCCGGATATGACTGAGAAGTTTGGCGGCTTGAATGTTGTGGATTTCGGGTTGCTACCAATCGGGATGGTGTCTATGTTTCGACAGCGGCGGACTAAATGGCAGGGTTAAGCGTGGTGAGAGCCTTATGAGCACCTAGGTGGGTAAAATAAACATATACAGGCTGTGTTCTGGATAATGCGGTCGACAATAGTAGATCTTCTGGACGCTGTTAGGATTAGTAGTGCAACACTGGAAAAGTGAGCAAATTCACGAATTGATCATCTAAGCTCTTTACCCTACTCCACGCTTCCATGTACATTCCGTCTGGATGATCATATTTCGCTCTCATATCTCAACCCACTACACAGATGCAGCCTTGGAAAGCACGCATGCTGGTCACAGGTCAGACCAATGTGGTTAGTCATCTTGGCACCTCCCCGCATACTGTCAAGTGCTGCTCTCCTCCGCAACTCATCATTACTCAGTCTGTCGCACAGCCTTGTGCGCGGGCTATTTGTCTCACATATCTACATTGATGTCGCATTTATAGTCAACGCATTATCAAGTGCTCAATGTATTGCACGCGACACAGCACGCGAGTGCGGCTTGGGTTGCCGACTACGACAAAGTGCACCTTTCTGCGTTTGCAAGAGTAGCACGAGACGAAACGGGGCGGCAGCTGCATCGGAACTGCCTTGTGACGTCTAGGAGTAGTTGTAGCGCAGTCAGCAATCATGCGGTTGCACCACTCGCACCTCATCGAAAGAAGCCACTCTGGGCTGGGAAACCAGTTTGCACGCCACTCTGGAGCTGCAGAGTGGTTTGAACATGTTCAGAGCGAGTCAGTCATGGTCGTTAGTGTCCATATATTAAGAACATAATCGAAGCATGCGGATTGGACATGGCATATGATAGTCGTTGTAGGAGATACTATCATAGCAGCTAGCAGCAGGTAAAGTGGATCCTTCCTACCCCTTGTTCGGCGAGCTGACATGAAGGCGAGCTTAAATGAACGACTGTCATGTTTGTCTTGTGCTCTTCCTATGCGACTGTTCCCATGCCTTACGGCCTGCGCAAAGGCGTGTGTCGAAATCTAGCAGCATCAACGGCGAGGTTCGTCCTTGATGTACCGCTAGTTTGACTTGGAGTTCTGAGGTTGAGGACGTTGCGTTCGCATACATGCGATTATGCATGGCTATCCTGCTGGTGATGCGCTGTCCAGTTACACCGCCTTGAGTATCCGATTCAGGGTGTTGTCCCAAAGACAGAATTGCTAGCAACAACCAACGCACGGAACGGAAGACCAGATGAGAAGGATGAATTCACCAAAGCCTATTGAACTGCAGATGCCACTGAGCAGTTCCAGGCTGACGCCACCGCGACCACCCGACAGACCACACTAGTGATAGCGACACTCCGGATAGCCAAGCTATCAGCGGCGACCCAACAGACCACAGCAGAGGTAATAGCCGCATCAGAACGTGGGATGCGATTGAGCAATCAGATGGTGTTCCAAGGGTTCCGTTGGCGCTAGCCAAATGACGTTATCGGCACGCTGCTCGGCACAACATGGACACAAGGAAAGTGCGATCGTTATACCAACCAGGGCCTAGGATAAGCGAGTCCCCAACGACCCTTCGAATTTTCCGCACCTTGCTCTACCTTACCTTGGCTGCGGATTCAGGCGTATGGGGATATCAATTGAATAAATAGCTCCGTCAACTGCCCGTGGTTTGCGAAATCCCTCTCATCAACCCCTCATCTCGACCACAGAAGACGATGTCTGTCATCGATACAACTAAAGACCTCTCGGCTCTCTTCACGAAACAGGTCCAAGCTACTCCCGATGCCATTGCCCTAGAAGACGAAAAGCATACGTACACCTATCAGCAACTCCACGACAAGGTTGCCGCCCTCGCCAACCGACTCCGGGGCCATGGCGTGGGCCGTGACAGCTTAGTTGGCGTCCTGCTGCCGCGATCTGCCGACTATGTGATTGCCTGTTTGGCTGCCCTACGTGCGGGTGGTGCTTTCTTGGTGCTGGAGCTGGCCTATCCCCCTGATCTTCTTGCGGACGTCCTTGAAGATTCGCAACCTAGTGTTGTGGTTACAATTAGCGCCGAAGTCGGCAAGATCAAAGAAGGCACACCACTCGTTGTCCTAGATGAGTCAAATCCAACGAGCAACGGTCACGTGGAAGATTCTGATCTGCCCCCTCTACCTGTAGAGACTGACCTGGACCGGTTGTCTTTCGTTGCCTACTCCAGTGGAACAACTGGCAAGCCTAAAGGTATCGCAAACCCACATCGGGCAGCAGTCCTCTCGTACAACCTCAGATTTGGCCTTTCAGATCTTCAACCAGGTGACCGAGTAGCCTGCAATGTCTTTTTCGTGTGGGAAATCATTCGTCCACTCCTGCGAGGAGCGACAGTCGTGGCCGTTCCAGACGATGCGAGCTACGATCCGCGAATGCTCGTAGACTTGCTTGCCTCTAAGAAGATTACCGAAACACTGTTCACACCTACACTGTTCTCTGCTGTCCTTGCACGCCACCAAGCGCTCAATACCCGTCTACCGGACCTTAAGACCGTTTGGCTAAACGGCGAGGTAGTGACGACCGACCTTGCACGAAGAGCCATCAAAGCACTTCCGAACACACGTTTGCTCAACGTTTACAGCGCTTGTGAGACGCATGAAATTGCTTGTGGTGACATCAAGGATATGCTAGAGAAGCTTGATAAAGATGCTCCCTACTGCCCAGTTGGCCCACCCCTTGTTGACAGCAAATACATCTACATCCTCGACGAAAGTGGCCAGAAAGTCGACGAAGGAGAAAATGGCGAGCTCTTCGTAGGTGGACACTTGCTCGCTCGAGGATACCTCAACCGCCCAGAGACCACCGCTAAAGCTTTCATCCGGAATCCTTATAGTTCGAAGATTGGTGCTCGTATGTACAGAACTGGCGACAAGGCACGTCTACTTCCCAACGGCTTACTCGAAATCACTGGACGTGTTGGCGCTATGATCAAGATTCGAGGATACTCAGTCGTTCCCGGAAAAGTCGAAAGCGCAATCGTCAATCATCTTGCTGCCAGCCACTGTGCTGTGGTTCCTTTTGGAGAAGGCATTGACCGACAATTGGTGGCATACTTTGTTCGAGACAAAGAGTCTTCAGCGGAGCGCCCAGTGGTTGAGATCGACCGGACGGGCCGTAGTTCAACCGCCAGACGCATGCTCATGCCATACCTTGCGCATTACATGATACCCTCACTTTGGGTCGAACTCGATAAACTACCCACTAGCGATGTGTCCGGAAAGGTTAACCTTAAGGCTCTTCCCCCACCTAGACCCAGTTCGCCTACCGGAAGTGCACGCAAATTTGAGCAGAGTCCAATTACTGTGGAACAGATCACGGAAAGCTGGGCATCAATTCTAGGCGTCAACGCAGATACCATCACTCCAGAATACAACTTCTTCGACCTTGGCGGTCACTCACTCTTGCTTGCAGATCTCGCTGCACGGCTGTCCAATACGTTCGGTTTCAGGGTACCAGTTGCACGTTTAGCCAATCCAGCGACGCTTAATGGGCATCTGGATACCGTTCGTGCTATACGCGATGGCCACACTGCCGAAGTCCAGGAGAATCTTCCTGCGGTATTGCGTGCCGACTCTGCCTTGGACAAGGATATCCAGCCTCAGAACCCCAAGGTTTGTGCACTCAAGGATGCAAAGACAGTGCTGCTCACCGGTGTCACTGGCTTTTTGGGTGCTTTCCTCCTCCGGGACCTCCTGGAAAGCACGTCTGCTCAGATCATCTGTATGGTCCGTTTTGCCGACTCATCACAGGACGATATTCCTGCAGGTATTGCAAGGATTCGTAGAAACCTACTGGACTTCGGCCTCTGGAGCGACAATATTATGGAGCGTGTCGAGATCCTGCCCGGAAACTTGTCCCGAAAGCGTTTCGGTCTTCCGCCAGACACCTTCAAGTCCTTGGCTGATCGGCTAGATGTGATCCTTCACGCGGCGGCTACCGTTAACTTGGTGTACCCCTATGCTGCGTTGCAGAAGCCCAACGTCGGTGGCACACGAGAAGTTCTGCGTCTCGCCGCCCAAGGCGGCGCTTCAGTACAGTACATCTCCACTAACGGAGTACTTCCTCCGGCACCAGGTCGGAAGGGATGGTCAGAGGACACTATGCTTGAGGTAGACGATGTTATCAAGCTTGCAGATGGTTACGGGCAAACCAAATGGGTAGCCGAGCAGCTGGCCTTGGAAGCTCAACGAAGAGGTATCCCTATCAGAATACATCGCCTGGGAACAATCAGTGGCCACAGCGAAACGGGTGCTGCAAACGCTTGGGATCTCTTGACGGCTTTGATCGTTGAATCAATCAGAATTGGGTACTATCCAGATGTCAAGGGCTGGCGCGCCGAGATGACACCAGTTGATTTCGTCAGCAAGGCTATACTCCACCTCAGCAACCAAACCGACACGGAGCAGACTGTGTTCCACATTGGTGATCCTGACCCTGTGGATATCAGCCAAGTTTTCGAAGCCCTAAACGCTCTCGGCTACCCCACTAAGCCAATTGAATTTGAGAAGTGGGTTGCGCTCTGGGACGACAAACGCGGCTCTGCAAAGGGAGGTGATGGTGCCTTCACAGTCGATATCCTTCGAAGTGGTATGCCGAGTATCGAGTTCTTGAGGGATGTTGTCGTGCTCGATAATTCGAAAACTAGACCCCTACGCCTCGCTGTAGAGCGGCCCAAGGTCGACCAGGTGCTCCTCGAAACCTATACGCGCCATTGGTATGCTCGGGGCTGGCTACCGAAGCCACCGATACGCCAAGACTCCGCAGGCGGATCAGCCAGGCTTCCCAGACGTGGTCCGCTTTTCGGGAAGGTTGCCGTCGTTATGGGTGCTTCATCAGGTATCGGCGCCGCTACTGCCGCGGCTCTCGCGCGAGAAGGCTGTCATGTCGCCCTCGCAGCCCGCCGTGTCGACGCGCTCGAAGACCTCAAGAAACGACTCGTCATTCGTGAAGGCAAAATCATCACGCAAAAGACTGACGTAACCGACAAGGCGCAAGTCGAAGCGCTCGTTGCCGCAGCAGAGAAGCAACTCGGCCCTGTGGATATATTCGTTTCGGTCTCCGGCGTCATGTACTTCACCATGATGGCCAACACGCAAACAGACCAATGGAATCAAACCGTCGACGTGAACTGCAAAGGTCTTCTTAACGTGATCTCCTCCATTGTGCCCTCAATGCTCAAGCGCAACAAAGGCCACCTCGTCGCCATCTCCTCTGATGCAGGTCGCAAGGTCTTTCCCGGATTAGGTGTCTACTCAGCCTCTAAATTTTTTGTGGAGGCTACGCTGCAGAGCTTGAGGCTTGAGACGGCAGGCACAGGGCTAAGGGTAACGAGTGTGCAACCAGGTAATGTCGCAACGGATCTTTTGGGTATGAGCACAGATCAGGAGGCTCTGAAGAAGTATGGTGAGCCAAGTGGGGCGAAGGTGCTGGACCCGGAGAACGTGGCGGACAGCATTGTGTATGCGCTCAAGCAGCCGGAGCATGTTGCTGTCAATGAGGTGCTCATTGAGCCAAGAGACGAGCCGATCTGAAGAAGTACAACAGATGACGAAATTACACCAAGACCGAATATTACAAGGGGAATCCGGAGTCTATGGGTACGATGTTAGGTCGGTATACTTAAGTAGAGTAGGACATGGACTATGGTAGCCCTTTTTGACGATGAATATTTTTAGCAAGCGAAAGAAGAGAAAGTGGCGTCGACGTCCCAATTATAATATCATCTTGATTCCGAAAACCGGGTATTGACAAAGTCGAGCTGTAGACTCCATCGCATGACCGCTAACTCACATCCCTGAGAAACTCCTCGCTAAAGTGTGTATGTATCAAGCTCTGGCCTTCTCTCATACTCAGTCCCTCCTATGTGGTTGTATCTCATCATCAACCGCCTTCCCGATCCTCTGTATACTCTCACCAGCCCCCTGGAAACTATGTCCAGCTCTGTGCATGCTCTCGCCAGCCCTCTGTGCAGCATCCCTCGTCCGTTCGGCCTCTCTTTCTAGCTCACGCTCTGCTTCTACAACTCGAGTGGCATTTGCTTCCACATCCTTTTCATAGTCTCTTCCACGTTGTAGAGCTGCGGTCTTGGCCGCATCGAGGTCGCGAGAGAGGGAGTTTCCACGCTGAAGGATACTCGATTTCGTGGTATCGATATCCCGAGAAAGATCATTGCCTCTTGCAAGTATTCCTGACTTGGCGGCATCTACATCCCGCGCGAAATCCATTCCTCTTTGCAGCATACTTGATCGCGCGTGTTCTAGCTCCCTCTCCGCAACCCTAGCACCCTTCTCCTCCATCTCCTTCTCCCAATCTCTCGCTCCCTTTACCGCCCCGTCCTTCTCATTCTGCAATGCTGCAAGTGCCCTAGCCTTTGAACTCTCCACTTCACCTTCAATCTTCTTCAAATTCTCCTCTTCCTTCTGCGCTAAACTCTCAAGAAAATCAGTCACTTTATGCCCATACTTGAGCTCCAACTCTTCAAATTTGCTACGTCCGCGATCACCCGTGCCTCCGATCAGATTCTGCAGCTTGGGAATCTGAGGGTTTGTCGCAGCGGCAGATCGGGCGCGGATATCGCTGACGGAAATGTACATTTCTGGCGTATTGGTCTGGATGTCTGCTTTGACTTCTTCGTACATGGCTTCTATTACGCCTACCACTTCTTCTACGCTCAGTCGACAATCAGGTCGGGAGAAGTCGCGCTCGCGTTGCTCAATGTACTCGCGCACTTTCTTCCACTCGTTTTCATACCAGCGTATGCGGTTGGGTAGACCGGAACCTTTCAGGTATGTGAGGATGCCTGCGATTACAGTATTTATTGCTCCGAAGGCGGTTATGCTGACGTGGTTTGTGTTGGCAGCGCCCATGGCGGTTAAAGCGGCTGCGACGATGACTTGGATTCCCAGGCAGGAGTTTATTAATACAGAGGCGAATTTGTAGCCGCGCTTTGCTTGGGCTTCGCGGTGGCATACGCGGTTGTACTGGAGATGGGATGTTAGCGCAGTTCTCCCTCATTCTCCAGATCGCATTAGTACTGATTATGAAATACTCAATGGGAGGCGTAACTGAGTGTAACTTACAATGCCGAGGTTTGGCGCGGCTCGTCCGTCAAAGTGAAGATTGTTGTGCGAAAGATCTGGCATAAGATGCGATTTTTGATTGGTTTGGGCGGCGAATTCTTTGGTGCTGTGGATGCCAACCATGTGACGAAAAGTCGCGAGTTGACTATTAGGCTCAGGTGCATACATCTGTTTCTCGTGTTAAAGCGTGTAATGGGTGAAGAAGCGGGAAGCTTCACTCACTGTTGCGCGACGCGATCCTGGAAGTGGTGGTGGACCAGGCGGATTCTGGAGCGTGTCGCCGGACATGCCATCTTCGACATTGCGAGCCCGATCACGCCCATTGGGACGCAGTACAAATGGAAGGAAATCCATATTTGAGATTTAAATTCAACGACGTTGACCTCCAAACTGAGCCGACACTGGGAATTAAGGACACAAATCAGAAAATAACAGCGGTCCACCAACGTCGCATAAACTCTTACCAGCAGAATATTCAGCTCCCCACTGCATGTATTATGTACCCAAGCGGGTCGGCGCGACCATTTGAGTATTTCTCCATGCCCATCTCATGATAGGGGACCAAATGCAGCCACTCGCTCGTCCCAGGCGCCATCCATAATCGCTCACTGGGGCCCTGTCGGCAGCTCGACTACATGCAATCTCTACCAATCGGAGTGACTAGAACGCGATCGACACTTGGGTGAATTGCCTCGCTTGTAAGGGTATTGTCTATTTGGGAAACGAGGCTGATCAAATTAAACAAGGTCCAGAGCTAGTGCGGCACGTATGCGGTGCGATCCGCGGATGATGGAGGTTGGAACATTACGACTTACTTCCACGTCGCCGATATCTCTTCCTTGGAGCTTCCGAAAATGCATCGAAACCTTGCGTTCTTGATCGCGTGCTTTCTGCTTTCGCTTGAATTTGTTGCCGCGAGGAGGAAATGAATGCGGGCATGAACAGCTGGCCATGTAGTAGTCTAGACTGGTATTGGATGCACATCTTCGCGACTCAGCTGGCTTGGCGACGCCATCTGCGGGAAGAGTGCGGCGTGCCCGTCGTAACTCCGCAAACGGGCTAACGAGGAAGCGTGGAGAGTATGAGTGGAACACGAGATTCAGCAAGGCTTTCATGTGTCCATGGCCCGGGTGGCCTTCGTCTCATTGATGGGCGTTCACTCACACAACGCGATCAGGTACACTGAATACTGTATTGGTACTGTGGCTACGCCATGCAATTCTGCTCATTGGCTCCCAGATCTATCGCCTTTTCCTTACCGCCGTCATTTGAGTCTCTTTTAGAACGATGCCATAAGTATTACTAAATATGACGACGGTCCTCGAGACTACTTCGAGGCTTCGACAGCGTGAGCCTGCGCCTCGATATCCTTTTCGGACGCATGCCACGATGCCTCCTTGGCCTCTCCAGGTCCGACCTCCCCATTTTCGAAGCCTGGAAGGACGGGCACTTCCCCAAATGTACCAAAGTAATACACATCATCAACAGAAGTCTTACTAGGCATATGCCAAAAGAAGTCCAAGACCATGTACACTGTGCCTGCAACAAGGCATCCCAAAAACCATGACGGTTGGTATAAGCGCGTCCAACCTGGCCAGATCTCATTCGATGCCATTCCTTGTTGGGCCAAGCCAGGCAGGAGTAACCACACACCAGGCAACCAAGCGATAGCAGCGCGCCAGTTCCAGCCCTTGGAGTACCAGTAAATTGTACCTGGGGATTCATCGAAGAGGTCTGTGAGCTTCATTGTACGTTTGCGGATCAAGAAACAGTCGGCGAACATGATGCCAATAAAAGGCCCGAGGAACACATTGAAACTTCCAACAACGGTGAGAAAGTTGGTCGCGCTGTTGTACAACTGCCAGGTTTGCATGATGAACCCAAATGCAATAGTAAAGTAGCCGCTACATCGAAGTGTAAACCATCGGGGAAAGAAGCGTGGCCAGGTCGATGCCAGCTACGACGGCGTTGGAGGCTTCGACCATACCTGTACAAGTGTCAGTTAGACTACACGCGAGAACTGATAGTCGACTGGATTTACCGTATTGAGTGAAGACGAATGCAAGACTAGCAAACGCAACGCCAGCCCGAGCCCCAGAATTGTCCTCATCACGACGAATGGTATCGAGGAAGGCATATGGTTGCCAAAGTAGCTTGTGGACCTCCGGGTAGAGTTGAGCAGTGCAGGATGTATAGACGATGCCGATGCAGGCCACAATAATGGTGCCCACAGGGGCCATGACAAGCTGGGCGAGCACCTGGTCTTCAGGCTTGCGGACGTATCGAGTATAGTCGGACTGAGAAAACATGTGCGTAGCTATGCCGCCGATGTTCGCTGTGATACCAGTAATGAAGGCCCAACTAAAGGCTGCTCCTCTAGCGGGCTTGATACCGGACATTGTCTGCCAAGTAGCTGAAGAAATGTTTGCCAGCATCAGAGAAAATACCATCGAAATATATTCAAGCTAGCGGTGTTCTCTCCTACAAGAGTTAGCTGGCGTTGGGCGCATCTTAGGAACAATCGCTGCGAAAAGTGCAACATCACAGCAAGACGCCGTCCGCCTACACGCTCTTCTCTCATCCATCGCAAAATTTCTCGAGGACACGGCCGCACCCAATAGTGTGGCGACTACCTCGGCACTTCGATTTCGTACCCAGATGGGGCAGCTAGAACAGCGTATGGCACATGATCTAGACGTGAATGATCTACAGAACAGTACGCACGCGCAACGATTTGATGAACATGAGGGACTTGTTAGCGGTCGCACACAATTTGACCATCTAAATATCGATCCTTCCGATACATCGTTCGACTTTTGGGAGAGCTTCTTGGTAATCTCACATGGCCTTCGTTGTAGGCAAAGCTTTGTAATTCATATATCATGATATCTAATAGCATGTGATGTGTGCATTCTGTGTAAGGATGTATTTTCCTTGGACTGACTGCGAGTTGTCCACACCAAGTGTATAGCTCCCATTTTTAACAGTTGAATGGAACGTGTTCCAGTAAGACCTCCACTATCTGGTGTTAGTAGATGCATAATTCGACAGTTGATACCTATCCAACGTATGTACGTCTGCTCCATCGACTCCTGAAGAACTTCACACTACTATCCCGGCGTGTAAAGTACCGTATGCCCTGTGTGCCGAGGATTCCATTATCATCAACCTATGTAGTAGCCTCGGTAGCTCTTTATCGATTCAATTGCAACATTCTGCTGGGAAGACATCCAAGGCATTAGGATATCATTTCTCGTGCGGGTGAACAGATACCACATTTCGAAAGAGGTGCGTGTTTACTTCACGCTCGGTTCATATTTTCAGAACGTTGCCCACGAGCCCAAAGCAGCAAATTTACCTGAAGAACTCTTCCTTCGTAGACCTAGAGTGCAAACCCTCAGACTTTAGACTCGGATTCAGATCCTTATCAATCACTACGTCTCCTTTATACACATTTCTCACACGAATATCCGGCAGCTCGACATGAACTATCCTGCTCTTATTTCCAACCATATCTCCTAGCTTAGTCTTTCCCCTTCACAAACCGCACCAACTGTTTCGGCGGCCCCGCCGTGAAATGATCTTTAATCCCTTTCCAATATGTCTCCGCTGCAAACCCCTCTGGCAGTATAACATCAAACTCATTCACCACTCTCCCTACCACACTCCTCATTTCCATCATCGCCAGTCCCTTTCCAACGCAATTATAGGGCCCTGTTGAAAATGGATTGAACGCACTCTTATTGAGTACCAGCTCCGGCATTTCCGTCCACCTCTCAGGAATAAACGAATCAGGATCGACGAAATTCCGCGCATCTCG
The DNA here is from genome assembly GCA_033682645.1 of Phoma sp. ATCC 74077. Lineage (NCBI taxonomy): Eukaryota > Fungi > Ascomycota > Dothideomycetes > Pleosporales > Didymellaceae > Phoma > Phoma sp. ATCC 74077. Next base: position 1,038,953 of record JAWDJC010000003.1, read on the forward strand.
ATTGACAGTAAACGGTGGCATATGGATGATCATATTCCCAGGGATGAAGTGGTTGTTGATGGTGAGGCCTTCTGGTGGCGTGATGCGTTGAGGTGCGAAAAATACGGAGGGCCAGAGACGCATGGATTCGTGGATTACGGCGTCGAGGAGAGGAAGGGGCCGTTGGCAGTGATACTCCCCTGCATTTTCGCGGTGCTCTTTGCGGATAGCATGCATGTACGATGGGTGCGTGGCGAGTTGCATAAATATGAATGTTAGTGCGGTGGAGGTGGTCTCGCTTCCTGCGCTAATTATGAGACGAGACTCGCCGTATAGAAGTTCGCGGCCAGAGGAGTTATCGGGGGTATTGGTTATGAGGTGGGAGATGAGATCTGGTTGCGCGTTTTTGAGCTGCTGAGTGTCAATGGAGTGAAAGATTAATGCACAGGTATTTAAACGTACAGCCATTCTCCCCTTCATCTGGCTGACTGACCAGTCTTTCCACTCCTTCATAGGCCCAGCAATTGATGTCAACACTCCAAGAGCATTCATGAGCCAAGGCATATGGTACATGAATCCCATAGCATCGAGCGAGGTTGTGAAGGTATTCAAGATACTTTCGGCAACGTCGCTTGATTGACCTCTGATGAAACCCATCGGCTCCCCAAAGGCAAGTGCAGCCATGACGTCGTAAGCATAGTAAGTGACATACTCCAGAAGAGGTACAGCTTTCCCCTCCTCATCTCTAAGACGCGTGAGTAGTTGGTCGGTGAAGTTTTCGATTTGGGGAGCGAAGTCGGAAAGAGATGTCTTCATGGCATTATCCCAAATCTTGCGTCTCTGACGGTGAAAGACTTTATCGCGATTGAGATGTAGAGATTTCTCCATCACATCGTAGAAGGGGCCTTTTGTGGTCTTAGACTGAAAGCCCAGGATGGGTTGAATGGCAGCAGGGTCGTATATTGACAGCTCCCGTGGACCTGCATCTGGTAAGGATACTGTGGGGACAAAACTACGCTTGATTTTTAGGGGAAGTCTGTACCTGTTCTGACATAGTCTCCATACTCCTTCTGCAACTGCTGTTGCACTCGGTGGTAATGTAAGTTGCTAGTCCAAGTCTGCTTGATAGTCCACCATCTCGATAATTTCGCTCCAAATGGACCAGGATAATCTTTTAACGGATGGAAGAAGGCACGGTAGGCTGCAATATAGAGGAATAGTGGAATCCAGAAGGATATCGACACAACAGTCGCCTCAAAGAAACCAGCGTAGTAAACGAGGATCCAGTAAATTGTGCTCGAGACTATTGACAACGGCAAGGTCAGATGGTCGACCTCAACTCGTCGTAGCACAAGCTCATGCAAGGTGACAGCGGACAACGGCGCAAGCACGAGGACTGTCATGGGTATGGACTCCATGGGAGTCGTCTGGGAGAAAGGTGATTAGCCGCTCGCGATCTGGGCCTCGATAGGATGCTGATGCAGTTGACTTACAGTTCTGCTGCGAGAGTTTGCCAATAAATCGGGAATGATGTGCTCAGGTCGATATGCTCCCGTCGCAATCAGGCATGCTTGCCGTGAAAGCTCGTCAGGACGAAGGAATGCCGGAGCCTTTCTTTTCTCCGTAAAGGAGTGATGATTATTCCCTCATTTCCCATGGGGTCATGTTCAACAATTGGTTGCTGGCACGAGCCGCGACGCGGGAGGCGTTGAAACGTGCCGCGATAGCATGGGTGCTGGCTCTGGGCACGCTGGATATAGTAAGGCCCGTTAACACCCCCCGTGGTTCAGAATGACGCTTGCCCTAACGGGAAATTGGACAGCAAACGGCGTGAGCAGTCAAGCCGCTAGTGGCTCGCGCATGCAGGGAACCGTTACAGACAAAGCGGGAGGAGACGCAGAGAGGACGAGGCTGTTCCATATCCTTCCTTCGTTCACTCTTCCCTGGCTAGCGTTTGCAAGCTGACGAGTGATCGTTGTTGGGAAAAAGCACGACCAACTCGCTTGTATGTCACCGTGGCCAACATCATTAAAATATCCGTTTGATGTCTCCACTGTTGAGCATGGGCAGTCGAGTGCAACTGGAGAAGATCCGCATAGCCCAAGTCAAGCTCGTGCTATGGGAGCAGAAGCAAGTATTCTGATAAGTTTGCTGCAATTCCGCTGTTTCAAGACTCACTTCCTGGTGAAGTGGCTCTCTTTCAACCCATCATCTCTTCTTGCAGAGTTTAAAAATACGAAAAGGGGTCATGACTTCCAACGCGACTAAGGTAGGCATGATGCCTGCGCCCAAAGGCGTCACACCAGACTTCAGCGGAAATCGGACTGGGCTCCAGAGTCAAATCATCGTGGTGTACTCGACTATGACAGCGTTTTCAACGGTCGTCCTTGGTTTACGACTATATACTCGAATATTCATTCGAGGCATAGTGGGTTTGGATGATCTGCTAATCGTTCTGAGTTGGGTCGGTTGTGTTGCATGGTTGGCTATCTGTTTCTACGGTAAGGCTCCTCCGTCATTCCAAGTATATGATGGTCTGACAAGAGTTGCAGCGTTCCCGTACGGCTTTGGCGAGCATCTGTGGAACGTGACCCTTGAGCAGATGCTGAATTACATGAAGGTGCTCGTCGGTATCATGACCGTCTATGTGTGGACGCCAGCATTGACCAAGCTGTCCTTGCTGGCCCTCTATCATCGCCTCAATCCTGACAAGAAGGTTCGAGGATGCATATACGCGTTGGCCCTACTCGTTTTCGGATACTCGCTCGCCATCACGATCGTTGCTGCAGGTCCTTGCAATCCACAAACGCATACCGACCAGAAGTGTCTAACAGACCTCAATCTTTTCATGGCGATCATCAATATACTCACAGACTTCTTCATTCTGTGCTTACCAATCCCCATGCTGCGCCAATTGCAACTACCAGCAAAACAGAAGGTCCTCCTAGCTCTGGTTTTTGCGCTGGGATCTGGGTATTAACTCCAAACCTACTCTATGATGTACCAATTTGCTAATGTTTGTGAACAGGGTTATCGTTATCTCCACCGTTCGGATCATCTACGTTTATAACCTCATTAGCAATCCGGATGCAACATACAACCAAGCTGCAGCCTGTATCTTCTCTTCAGTCGAGCTCAATGGTGGTGTAATTTGCGCATGCATCGCGCTACTTAAGCCATTCATCCAGCAACACATGCCTTGGGTTCTCTCTCTATCGAGTCGCAGTAGGAGCCGATCGGGGAGTCGAGTCTTGGGAATTTTCGGGAAGCGAACCGATGGAAAGAGCTATGAGTTGCGAAGCGCAGACGCAGATGTGATGAAGCAGAATGAGGATAAGAGTACTGGTCAGATTGCGGTAACCACCTATAGCGTTCAAGGAAAAACAGGGAAAGCAACTGGAGACAGTACAGAGGATCTGTTCGTGCCAGGCTCGAAGGGTTGGAATGGCACCCATTAGTCTTAGCTTGAGAGCGTTCACTTGAACTTCCTGCGCTGCTCTGGTAACTAGACAACTACGATCGTTATAAACCAGAAATGACTCTGCATTCAGCGCGACTTGTTGGCTTCTTTTAACAATTAGGAGCTAGTACAGCGAGTCTAAATGCCATAAGACAAGAAAATAGAATAGAATACCATTGTATTTAGCCCGCGCCATCTACTAGCAGGTTGTCACCTACCAGGGCAAATTGTCATGGATGGTAAAAACACGACGAACGAACTATGTAGCGGCCTGGCTAGTCTTTAACCACGGTGATTCGTTCGTCATGCTTTCACTACCAATGTCAATTTCCCCTCATAGGTGACAATCTGCGGCAGAGCAAATCTCCAATCATGATGAGGCATATCTTTAGGGTCGTTTATCAGTATGGCTAACAAAGACGTGAAGAAGACGAGAACTAATGCTATAATGTTCCTAGATTCCGGCTGACTATAATTCTAATGTAGAATTATCAGCTATTGCTGCCAAAGGATGACCGTGGAAGCGAAGATAATAGGCTATGTAGGTGTTAAGGGAGAGAGCCACACGGAAGGCAAGAATCTAGGGCCAAATAGTGGGCCCGTAACACTACCAACTGCTACAAACAGAGCAATGGGAAGCAGATGCAGATACTCGGTATTGATGGGCCGTCTACTGGAAATGACGTTAGCGTCTTGGCAGTCGACCACTTCAACATTTCTCAGAACTGCCCCAACTTATGACTATATGCTCAACCTCACCATGGCCGACACAACAAACTCGGAAAAAGATACGCCTTCCACTATGGCCGCGGCCGAATCACCCGCTGAAGGTGAACCGTCGCTCACGGAAGACACCAAGCCAACCTCATCAGACGACCCCAAAGCCGCCCTCGCCGCCCGCATGGCACGCTTCAAAGCCCTCCAAGCCCAAAAGGTGTCCGGCCGCAAAGCAACAGAGAAAGAAGTCCGCGACGCCGAAGATCGCTCCTCCCGTCTTGCACAAATATCAAAGTTACAAGATGCCCATGACAAAGCATCGTACAAACTACTCAAAAATGACGATCCAGACTTCGAGCGCAAGCGAAATTGGGACTACACCGTTGAAGAGAGCGAGAGTTGGGACAAACGCATGGCGAAAAAAGCGAGAAACAGGGATGGCGTCGCGTTTGCAGATTATCGGAATGAAGCGAATAAGGTGTACAAGCGGCAGATCAAGCAGATGTCGAAAGTAGACCAGGAAGCGTATGCGAATCAAAAGGCAGAGAAGCTTCAATCCCAAGTGTCGAGTGGTTTGTTGCAACTCGTCGAAACATCGTCGGGGGAGATATATACAGTAGACAGCCTCGGCAGGATCAACACGCCAGTGGACGAAGCATACTCTCACGACCACAAGCCTAGCAAGGAAGCCGTCGACAAGTTAGTCGAGGATCTGGAGAAGGGTGAACGGGCACGATTAAAAGCTCGTGCGGCCAGAGGCATCAGAGATGAGCAAGACGGAGGCGACGTTACATACATCAACCAGAAGAACAAGCAGTTTAATGATAAGCTGGCGCGCTTTTATAATAGGTATACGAGCGAGATAAGGGATAACTTCGAGCGAGGTACGGCGATATAAATCAAGAGGAGGAATAAAGGTCATATCAACTAAAATGGGAGGAAGCTTAGCCACACATCAGTGCTCACAGTAGGGACACAGGCATGGTAAGCCTCAACCTCGGGAAAGTTCACGTCCCTTATCGAAAATAGTGAAAGGCGTGGAGGAGAGAGGAAGAACACGAAAGTAGTTATTATACCCTTGGGCTGCATCTTGTATTGGAGAATTGCGTTTCCGGCTAGTAGGCGTTGGGTTTTGAATAGCTTATACCATCAATCTCGATTACGTCATTGGAAAGCATCAAGTGTCTCGCCTACAGGCAACATATCTAATCGGAATAGACGTCTTCATCGGAGGTATTAGCCATCCTGCTCCTGAATGCTACATCATGCTACTCAAAACCCTATGCACATCCTGTCCTGGCTCAGGCTTTTTGAGCGCCTTACTTGTCGCCGTATGCTGCGTGAACTCAAGTCTTCCTTTCCGCCTCTTTGGCTTCTCATCTGCCGCTTTCTCCTCTGGAATATCTCCCACAGCCGCCCCGCCATATGCATCTTCGCCATCCACATCCTCTCCTCTTCGCTTTCTTGTCGCCTCAATTCCACTGTGCACCTTTCCCCTCTCCACGTTCTCCAGAAACGCTTTATTCTCCTTCTTCCCCTGCTGGATCTCAAACCTCAGTCTCGCCGCTCGCTCCGCATTCTCGTTCTGAATCTGCTCCACGAGATGACTCCACTTCACGCCACTAAGGTACTTGATGTTCCAGACCTCATCGTGCCATCTCCCTCTTTTCTTGCCGCCCATGGTTTGTGCGTTGAGATTTTCAGCGACGAACTTGGCGTCGCGTTTGTGCTGGAATTCAACCCAGCCATCGAGGTACAGTTTTCGACGTGTGCCGCCAGAGCGGAGGCGTTGCGTGCGAGAAGTGGAAGGTTCTGGGGTGAGGAAGATGCGCCCAATTGCACCGTAGGGAGTTAGTAGGGAGCGGAGCACAGTGGGCTTCATGAAGGGTGGAACGCGGGAGAGGTAGATCACGCCTGATTTGTCCTTCTTGAGTGAAGAGGGCGGAGGAAGTGATTTGCCAAGTTTCGTGGATTGGAGTTTGAGATCAGAAGGGAGTGAGGCGGCGAGCTTTTCGAGGTGTGCTAGTTCGGCGGTTTTGGAATAGGACGAGGGTATGTCTTCGTCTTCATCTTCAAAATCATCTGCGTCGTCTTCTTCGCCGTCGCTTTCTTGGTCTTGGTCTTGGTCCACGTCCTCGTCTTCTGAGTCGTGAAGAGTCTTTTGTCGTTTTGAAGCTGGTAGCATACGCGCTCTGCTTTCTTCTTCCGAATCATAGCCCCTCTCTTCATCCTCGCTCTCCTCGACGTCGAGATATTCGTTGCGCTTCCGCGTCACCATTCTTGACTGTGTGGTGGACCGTCTTTCGATTTCAGTCGTTTCGATAATACCTACTGGAAAATGGGCAATACGGGCCCTCTGAGTATTGCGCGGCAGGGGATTGATTTGGCTTGTGAAAGCCGTAGATTCAAAACTTTTGCGGAGAAGTCGCGGAGGTGAACAAATTTAGTGGGGCACTGTTATGTAAGGGACTTGGCGTGGGCTCGAATCTGGTGGCGCTGCGTAGTGCTTTCAACATCTGCCAGCCTTCTCTCACTGCCACCAACGTCCTGATCAACCCTTCATCTTACCTATCACGCCAGACTACCCGTTCTTTCCGCAAACACGAGATCACCGGATCGCGTCTCGAATCACTTACAGAAGCGTCGTCGGCACATCAGTCGATAGGCTGCAACCATGGGCGGTGATCTCAACCTGAAGAAGTCATGGCATCCACATCTGCGAAAGAACCAGGAGCGAGTATGGAAAGAGGAACGTTCTGCGCTTGAGGAAAGAAAACAGATCGAAAAACTGAGGAAGGAGAGAGAAGAAGAGCGACAAATTGAAGAGCTCCAAAAATTACAGGAATCTGCGGGCGGCAAGGTTGTGACAAAGCGCGTCGATTGGATGTACGCTGGCCCCAGCGGCGAGGGCGCTGGTGTCACAGAAGAGCGTGAGGGCTACCTACTAGGCAAGCGAAGGATCGACAACTTGTTGAAGTCGAACGACACCCAAAGCTTGCAAAAAGGCGCGGCTGTAGGAATTGACGCGGTCGGAAATTCCAACGCGAATACTGCGCGCGACACACACAAGAAAGTTCTGGAGGACCCACTCCTCCTGATCCAAAAGCAGAAGATGGAGATGCAATTGAAGGCTGCGAGAGACGCGGCGAAGGAGGCCAAATATGCGGAGAAGCGCGAAAAGGAGAAGGAACGTGAGAGGCGGCACAAGGATAAGGGTAGAGACCAAGAAAGGAGTAGGGATCGGGAAAGGAAACACCGTAGTCGGCGAGACCGCTCGCGCTCCAGGTCTGACGATTATGATGATCGAGACAGGAGGGAGCGAAAGCATCGACGGCACGATCGCGACGTAAGGGATGATCGAGATAGTCGTCGAAGGCGGTCAAAGTCACGGTCACGGTCACGATCGCCATATCGCAAGAGTCATCGTGACGAGAACCGGCGGCGCTCGCGCTCACGCTCGCCGCGTAGACGGGATGATCGCGATAGCTATCGAAGACGTGATCCCATACCTCCACGACACTCACACGACAGGCCTCGCCGCGACTGGGGCGAAGACCACCCAGTGCGATCAGGTCCTCCCCCAGCGAAAACGCAGGAGGAGCCGAAGGAGAGTGCGGCTGAGCGTCTTGCCAAGATGCAAGCGGCCGCCTCGTCACTCGAACAGCAGCGCGCAGAGCGCGTTCGCGAACAAGAACTCAAGGATGCAGAAGAGGCGGAGAAACTCAAGAATAACACGGATGGAGGACGGCGCTTCATCTCTAGCGTGCGCGGCCAAGCGTCGAACATGGACCTGGGTGATGCTATTGCCCGGGGACGGCATAATTTTAGAGCAGAGGTGGACGTCTAATGAGCCAATATCCGAATTGCAGTGGTTGGGACCGGAGGTTATATTCATGGCCAGCAATTCGAGTTATTAGGAGAAATTGATATCCAAGGCTGTATATCTTCAACATGTCTTCATCCGATTTCTTGCCTTGTGTTGTACAAGTGATGCCTGAATTAAACTGGGCTTTCACAGAAACAAGCTAAGGAGAACTGAGATCACGCGCAACGATGGGACATGATGTTATCCAATCGAATATAAACATGCACTAATGTGCGCAGGTACTTGTGCATTATGCTATCGTAGTGGTTTTTGCAGGTTGACATATGTGTCATAGGACCAACTGGGGGTTCAAATCCGTTCCCTAATGTAACATCTCCCAAACGCCGCGCTATGCATGTGAAGAACTCCGATCCCACCACAGGCACGCCATTCATAGCTTCACCTTCTTGCCGGGCTTCTGCTCCAACGTATCGTCTTTTTTCCGCTTGAAAATGCTCTGACTCTTCATTTGACCGAGTCCAGCTTTGTTGGGTGGCATGGTCTTCGCCTTTAGGCCGAAACTCAGCTTGACGGGCGCTGCCTCCGCTTTTGGCTCATCGCTGTCTTTCTTTTTTTCATCCTCCTTATGCTGCTCGTCAACTGGCGAATCGGCCTTGTTCTCATCTGTTGGTATCACGCCTTCGATCGGCGAAGCTCCATCAGCCGGTGGTGTGGTATCCTGTTTCTTCTCCATTGCAGCGGCGGCTGCTGCCCTCTTTGCTTCGATTGCCTTCTTGGCCTCCGCCTCTTCCTGTGCGCGCTTGGCCATCTTCTTCAGCATCTTGTCCTCGCCAGCTCCACTTCTCGCCTCGGCGGCTTCCAACTCTGCAATCTCATTTTTCCGTGTGACTGCTGCAACACTTGTATCTCTCCATGCGATCATGAGGCCGTCCTTCTCATCTTCTTTCACGTGACAGATTCCCTCCCGCCCCAAATATTTAGTGAACTCTGTCAAGCTAGTCCATTTTGTCGCATTCCTTTAATTAGAATTAGCTAAAAAGACCTAAATACAAGGTTCTTACTACTTACATATGTATATGTTCCTTATCACGGATATACTCATTATAGAACCTGTTTACGCTGATCCACTTCTCACCATGCGCCGTTCGTAACTAAGTAGTAAGTAGTTAGCAGGATACAATGGATTTAGGGTATTCCGCTGATTTCAAGCTGAGCATCAAGAACCTAACGTTATGAACTCGAGGCCATACACGACGGGCAAAGCTATTGCTATATGAAATCAACTTTACCTACTAGATTAATAAAGTCTCGTTGAAACTCAGTACTGAAATTGTTGATGTATTTTCGAGGGTCTTCGCCGACGACTTGCATTTGGCGGACGTGCGATTCACTCTGGACATGGCACTGATATGTGTTAAATTGAACTGCGAAAGATCAAAACACATATATAAAGGCAACTTACCTTAAAACCATTCGCGTCGCGCGTCTGTTTATTACAGATTTGGCAATACCACCGCAATCTTTGGAGCCCTTTAGACTTCATTTGGTTGGCAACCCATTTTGTAGAGCCAGCTTCGGCTTTGCCCATTGTAGTGGTGCGCGCCGGGGCGGTCTAGATGTGTAGGAAGTTCTTTGAGGTTTCCGATAGAATGCGATGTAGCTAGGTGCGGGAGTCGTCGGTATGGCGATCGTGGTGGGTTTGCAAGGCGACAGGTGTGGAGGTCGTTGTGCGGTTGCAAAGCGAAGGGTTGAGGTTGAGGTTGAGGTTAGGAACCCATAAGGCTGAGTAAATGATCCGCCACCGCGCTTGGCTACGGCGAAACCAGGGTCCGCGCACGTGCACCACGATCCACCCAGATTGTTGGCACGAACCATTCTTTTCGTACATCTTTCTGACCTCAGAATGTTAAGATACTCTCGGCTCTTGATGCAGCAGTAATAAAAGTGTATGATTTATGGTTCTATGGTATTCGACACGTCTTGATCCTCAAGTCAAGCGCACACTCTTGTCCTTAATTGCCTCCCAATCTTTTCTTGTGAATGGCAGATACCTATCACTGTTCGGTGGTAGCCAGTAAATTTTGTCCTCGCCAGTAACTTTGTCTGGATCGATACCTTCACTCTTCAGCCTGCCCTTCTGAATCTTCAACGTCCCCGTATACTCCAGCGCCGGTGTAATCCGCAAGAATAATGGCACGGCATAACCGGGCAATACTGCTCTCGCATGCTTTGCCAAACCTTGGAAATCGAATGTCGACTCTGTTATTCCGTCGGCCATGACGATGGAGGCGGCGCCCGCTCGGCCATCATAGCCTGGTACGAGGACGCCATAGGCGTTTGTTTCGGCGATCTGGGGAAACTTGCCAATCATGTCTGCAACTTCATTTGTGGACACGTTTTCAGACTTCCATCGGAATGTATCGCCAAGACGGTCGACGAAGAAGACGCGGCCGTCGGCATCTTGTCGCATCATGTCGCCAGACTTGAACCACCTCGAAATTGTCAGTTTGATGTCATATCACCTTGACGTTGAGCGTAGGACTTACAGGTCACCTTTCTCGAACACGTCGGAGATCCTCCTATTTTGCGTTGCACCCTCGTTATTGTAGTAGCCTGGTACGGATGGTAGGATTTCGGGAGTCAAGCGATGAAGTACTTGCCCTGGCTCGTTAACACCACATCTTATTGCGAACCCATTCTCATCTCGCATTATGTCCTCGGTATCGACATCCATCTTCACACGGACCTCCTGGTCACTGAACCGCCAATTCCAAAGCAGTCCTCGAAGTCCGATTGTATGCGCGGTGAAAGGCCCAGCGTTGCGATTAAACGTGGCACCTAGGCCATCTGTCGCTGCGTAAAGCTCGTTGATGATAGGAATATTGAAACGCTCGCGGAACGGTTCCCAAACATCTGGCCGCATACCGTTGCCCCACGCCACCTTGACTTTGTGTTTTCGTTCGTACGGATTTGGTGGACCATTGAGCAAGTACCGGCAAAGCTCACCAACGTACTGGATGTGATCCGCACCTGATGTCGCAACTTCTGGCCAGAATGTCTTGTGGGAGAATTTTCTGCCTAATACAATGGTGCTACCGGCGTGTACTGTTGGTGTCGTGCAGAGACCATGAGCAGCACCGTGGTAAAGGGGCATGCACGTGTACATTTTGTTTTCTGGTTTAAGCCCTAGGTACTTTGCTGTGGTATAGCCGACTAGAAGCTCGCGACCAGTGCTCATAACCACACCTTTAGGGAGACCAGTTGTGCCGGAGGTATAGATGAGCCCTCGGACTGATTCTATACTAATGGTTTCGCGACGAGACTCAGGTATCGGCGTGGTGTCGGACAACGAAGCAAAGTACGCAGGGTCGTAGTATTGAATCTTGATACCCAGCTCTTCAAGTTCCGTTCGGCAGGGCTCGACGTTACCCTTTACATCGGCATCTGTAATCAAGTACCTTGTGTTGCACAGCTAATCGGACCATCAGTATCACCTTCTTGCAACTTCAGCTCTACTTTCGGAACTTACTTTCGCGCAATGGACCAGTCCTGTCCCCGTCAGGTTCCAGTTAATGAAACTGATAATTGCTCCGACCGCATCCAGAGCAAACCAAAGCATCAAATATTCCGGGCTATTACCCCCGTCAATAGCCACCACCTCTCCCACGCCAATTCCCAAATCATTCACCAACCAATTTGCCACCCTTGTGATTGCCTCAAAGAAGTCCCTGTAGCTCCACGTCTTGCCTTCGAAGATGAGGAAGGGGTGATTGGGCTGTTTGCGGACCTGGTCTTCAAACACGTGGTAAGTGAGGACGCGCTTGCGGGCTACACGGTCGGCCATGAAGTCGAGGACTTCTTGAGAGGGAGCGAGACCGCCGCGGGCATTAGCCATGTCGTAGGCTATGTGATATTTGGCGTTGAGGTAGGCGGCGAGAGCGGTTGCGCCTGCGGCGCCTGCGAGGATGGGTACTACGAGACGTCAGTGTCTTGTTCTTCATAGCTTCAATTGGAGTTTAGAGCTTACACGCCATGGCAACCGAGCTCCAGGCGGTTTAATCAGACAAGATTTCTCCTTAAGAAAAGCAAATTGCTTCCTTCAATCTTTTTCACAAGAACTAGTCTCATATACTTTCGAGCAACCTGGAGATAAGAGATTGAGAAGCTCCATCTTTACACCAGAAATGTACACGGATGGGGTAGCCCTTCAGCACCGAGGTTGTTGTTAGTTCCCGAGTCAGCGAATCGCATCAACGCACCAGCTTTCTGGACGATCGTCCCCGCCCCCGCATTTTGTATGGTTGGCTTTATATCCGACATAACCGAATCCCTGGATTCAACCACACCTTTTTGTACGAAGTAGGGCCGGCTACTTGCGCGTTTCGGCATTTTGCTTACGCTACCGCTTTGAATCAGTGTGATGTTGACTCAACACTATGAGACGCCACCACCACAATTTTGTACGCATTTCGGATTGGGAGGGCAGTCGTTCGGGGTTGTTTCATGTCTTGTTGTACAGGATGTCCAATACGGTAAAAAATTTCCCGTTCAACAAGGTGGAATCTTAATCTTGCCTCGATGCACGTTGTTGTGATACTTCTTTCTCTGTATTGGATATTTTGAATAACGCCGGGTATCTCTCTATTGCAACGATAACAAAGCTTTCGTGGACCAAACCCACTATTCTACGTAGTTACATGTCGCGAGTTTATACTCGCCTTTCATCCATAACATGCGCATTTTGCGGCTGCATCACACCATAGGCTTCAACATCCTGCATGGGCGTCTTCGTCTCTTCGTGCCCTAGATTAACGTCCAGATCCTGCTTATGTGCCTTTACACTACCAGTGAACAGGGCTGGCACGTACGATGAGTACATAACCTTTCCCTTTTGCTCAGGTCGGCCTGGCTTACCATCCTTAGCCTTCGTCGCCGCCGTTCCGATCCAAACATTGCCTAGGAAAATAGATGCAATGATAGATAAGCCCACAAAAGGTAAGACGGAAACTAATGCCCACATTACAGCCCTAGCTGCGGCGTTCTGCACGGCATCCTTCGTGGCTGGTGGAAGATTATTGAGGAGATCGAGACTCGGTGGTCCAGAAGATGGGAGCGAGATGCCGTTTGCTGGGTTGTGAATGCGAGAGAGGAAGATGTCAAGCTTGTTCGAGAAGACGGAGCCCATCATGGAGATGCCGATCGTCTCGCCGAGCGGCAACATGAAGGATAGCAAACTCTGCATAGCAGGAATGCGTGTTGACCATGTACCCGCTGCGTGGAGCACTACTGGCATGAATCGTAGACCTGTCCCGGCACCGGATATGGCGAGGAAGACTTTGACCATGGTCGTGTTACGTATTGAGACGGAATAGGTGAGTAGTGCGAGACCGACACCTTCGACGATGGAGCCCCAGAGTAAGGGGAAGAAAGTCTGGCGTGGCCAGCGGTTGCAGAGAAACATCGCTGAGTACACACCTACACCGAGACCGGGGGTATAATAGAGCAGTTGAACACCGGCTTGGCTGGAAGAGTAACCTTCTGCAAGCTGCCAGTAGTAAGAGATAAAATAAAAGGCCGAGACGAGCGAGATGCCAGCGGAGAAGTTGATGACCATGAGCAGCGAGGTATCTTTCTTCCGGAACAGCGCTGAAGGGACCATAGGTACTTGCCTTGGAAAAAGTCGCGCAACAAAGCGACCGGGCCCAAGGAGGTATTCGTAGCCAAAGAACGCAACGCAGAGCAATCCTCCGACAACGAAGGGAGCAACTACAGCTGCAGAGTCCCAGGTATATTGCGTCCCTCCCCATTGAACGGCGAGAATGAGGCACCCAACACCGAGGATGAACATGATCATGCCAGGCCAGTCGATGATAGACAAGCCACTTATGTAGCCTAGGCGTCGCGACTCGGTCGCGTTAACGGTAGCACGGCCTTGGACGACCTCTTTGCGCATGAGCAGGAAGATGAGGACTATTGCTAGGACGGCGACACCAATTGGGAGGACGAAGAGGTAGCGCCAACTGGCGTCTGCGAGGTAGCCTCCAATGACTGGACCGACTGCGTAACTGAAGGTTTGACGTCAACTATGTTCATTTCCAAAGGCACTCCCTGGAGCTTACCTAATGCCGCTGATGAGGGAAAGGATTGAATTGTTCCTCGAATTCTCCGCCAGCGTCGCTCCATCAGACAGAATGATGCGACTGAGGCTCATGATGCCTGCAGCACCCAAGCCTTGAAGTGCTCTGCCGAGAAGTAACATGCCCCAGCTTTGGGCAGCCGCACATAGAACACTACCGATCATGATCCAGAACATCTCAAATTGGAGGGCAAAATGCCGACCGTAGATATCAGCTAATTGTCCAGAGGCTGGGACAAATGTCGTGAAAGTCAGAGTATATGCAGCGACAATCCAATTGAAGCTGCCTGACAGACGATCTGAAAATGATATTAGTCCATGATGGCATCATTGCAGGGAAGGGAAGTTGACATACTGAAGTGTGAAGATATCAATGGTATCGCGGGAGCGACAATAGTCACATCAACGGCAGCCAAGAAGTTAGGCAACGCCAGTCCAAGCATCAGCTTCCATTGACGAATGGTCCTTCGGCGAGCTTCTGCCTTGTCCCGTGATGCCTCTTCGGCGGTGACAGGGGCGACATGATTGTGTGTTGATGTAGTGAAATTTGAAGCTCCATGGGGCTTCTGTTGGTTTTGCCTTGGGGTATGCTCTGGTACTAGGTGAGAGTCATCCGTAGTCGGAATTTCTTTCTGGGCTCGATGCTCCCGTATCTTCCCTCGAATGAGTCTAAAGAGATAGATGGCCATTCGTGATACAGGAAGAGGGAATCTATTTGACGAAAGAAGCTGGAGTGGGACAAGGGGGAAAAGTATTGAGTGGAACTGGTGTGAATTCCGACATTCTCCTCGAGGTCCACAGCTCCTTATATCTTGTCTTTGTTTGTAGGTGCGGGAAGCTGACCCAAATAGGACAACTCAGTGGGGACTGAGCATCACGACTCTGAGGCCACCCTCAGCAGTGATCCAGGGTCTGTGAGCCACAGCAGCCAATGTTTTCAGGTGCTGCTCTTTCATCTGAGCTTGGTTAAGGCGCATCCAATGCCTGCGCCATCGCAGCCTGCTCGGCCCAGGTAAGGCTGTGCCAGAATCGACTAAGCCTAGTTGGGCCAGCACAGCGCACCAATCGCAATGCAAGGACCTCACGCTTCGCGGTTCACCGGACACATTACGCACGTTACTCTGCACTTGAGGCGGCGCAGCATGCGAAATGTACTGCTTCGGCGACTTCTCAACGGTCCTGTGTAATTAGCTTCCCAAAGTGAACCCTTGATCAAGAGCAACAAGCACGTTGAAGCATGGCTAAGCATCGCCAAGCTCCTTTGGACAGCCAGCGCCCTCCGGTCCCAATCCACAAGCTGTCATTTGTCCGAACATGACGATATCGCATTGCGTACGCACCACTCGCGGGTTCCGTCCACACTCATTCCACTGAAGAGTTTCGTATCTCGCACTCCATACTTTACCCAAAACCTGGTCCAGGGTCGATATCGTGGCACCGTCATAGGCGGACGGCATGTTGGCCCGTCTGCAAGCAGCTATAACGGTGTAGCGAGTGCGATATACGAAGTAAATAACAGGCTACATTTTGGGGATAGTGACAGATGTGTCGCAGAAAGTGGCTTGTAGGAGGCAACATCCTCCGTCCTTCTTGAAGTGTCGGCTTTCAGGCTAGGAAGAGAAGGGTCCAGATAAGATGACCTGTCGCTTCTAATAGCTGACAGTGTTGCAAGACCCGAAGGAAAGACCAATTTCCTGCATGTTAGGCTTCCAAGAGTGTCGAGATGATGATATATGAGAGACGTTTGTATGTAATGCCTGTGCTAGAAGAGGCTCTTGCCAAGGGAAAGCTGAAGCAGGGGATGTTGCCAACGTGTAGCGACGCAAACCCCGCGGAGTCCGGAACCCCTCCGCCAGCTTCCGCAACCACCCATCCAACCACAATGAAACCTATAATAGCGATTCCAGCGATTGCTGCACTTGTCTATCGTGCATATTCGAGAAAGTCTCTTACGCCGGTGGGCATCCTTACTGCCTTCGCAACAGCTATTGTACATGCCATCCATCCGTGGAGTGTGTTCTTTGCGCTACTAGCCGTCTTCTTCTTAGCTGGCACCACTGTGACTAAAGTATGTTTATCGCATAAATCTATGGGCTTCTACTGATACGATTGTAGGTTAAACATGATATAAAGGCAAAGCTGACACAGTCTGCTACCGGCGCAGCTGGAGGAGAGGGATCACGCAACCACGTCCAAGTCATCGCGAACTCCGGTGTAGCCTCAGTATTGATATTGCTCCACTATTTGCAGCTTAGGAAAGAGGGGAGATATGGACAAGAAAATCTTTGCTGGAATAGAGGCACTGATGCATTGATAGTGGGCATCGTTGCGTAAGTCAATTGCTCTTTTGGCTTCGAGTTGCTGACCAGCTCAAGTAACTACGCGGCTGTCGCTGCTGACACCTTTTCGTCTGAACTTGGTATCCTGTCCAAGTCAAAACCACGCCTCATAACCGCTCCGTGGCGAGTCGTACCCCCCGGCACAAATGGTGGGGTAACCACAGCCGGTCTTGGTGCTGGCCTCCTCGGCGCCTTCATTCTTTCAGCTACATCAGCACTCTTGCTACCGTTCTGTAAAGACTGGGACCTGGCGGAGAAGACCAAATACACCATTGCCCTCACTGCCGCTGGCTTTAGCGGAACCCTCCTTGACTCGCTTCTTGGTGCACTCTTCCAAGCGAGTGTAGTCGACGTACACTCCGGCAAGGTGGTAGAAGGAGAGGGAGGCAGAAAGGTCCTCATACACAGCAGTAATCCGCTGCATCTGAACAAGACAGGGCAAGCTCGAAGTAAAGTGGTCAGCTACGAGGAAGGCAAAGACGGCATCGCAAAGACCAGTGGGGCTGATGTTGCGACATCCATCAAGGCTTCGGAGACAATGCAGAAGGCTGGAGCAAGTGGCCTCGCAGTCTCTGATGGGCAACATGAGAGTCGAAAAGTTGAGGTTGGAAATGATATACTGGACAACAATGCTGTGAATATTCTTATGGCAGCTTTGGTCAGCGTAGGAGCTATGCTGGCTGCATGTGCGGTATGGGATCTGCCGTACAGCAGCATTGCTGGAGCGTAATTAGCAAATGTGTCACCGCTATAACACCACCTTATCGCCCTCATGCGTATATCTTCGCTATTACATTTGAAGTGACTTCTACGTCTTGAGAAGCTCGATGTGCCAAGACGCTAAAGCGGCGCGTCACTTTCGTCGCCTAGAGCTCCGACAATAGCTCCCCAGACAGCCCGCTTCCATACATCCCCACGACAACATCGAAGCGTCTCCACCCTTCTCGGCCTACTCAGCGATACGATTTATACAGACAACGCTCACTGCCCCTTGTGGTGTTCAAGAAAAGTCGCCTTCTGCAACCCTCGAATCCAGTTCTAGGTCGATTCAACATGGTAAGATGGCTCAAATGCTCACAAGCAGTCTTCAACATGCACAGTGGCAGATCTAACATTGATGCAGTCTCTCCGCTTCGTCCCTACGAAAGCCCACCCTACGCAGTCCGCCCTCGAGACCTCTGCTCCCTCTGCCCCCGGTGTTCACGATACCTTGCGCTCGCGCCTCGCACAAACCTCCACAGCACCAGCCTTGTCCAGCTCATCATCCACAGCTCCTGTTGCTCTCCAGTCCGCGCACCCGCTCGAGGCCCGCCTCGTACAATGGCGGGATACCCAAGATCGCTTGAAGATGGAGATGCTAAGGCGACAGTTCGGTATTGCAGAGCCAGTAAGGCGGGGAATGGAACTCAAGATCGCGACAGCAGGCGAGTGGAGGCCGGCCGCTTTGGGTGGTAGCAGTGGTGTGCATAAGGATATTCTTGAAGGGAGGGATTGTGAGATTGGTTGGGAGGATGTGTTTACTGGTGAGTAAATGCCTTTGATTGAAATGGTTAGTTTGAACAAAACAGATGCTAACGATTATATGTCTAGGCAATGAGCTTCGCGAAGTGCCCGACTTTCATACTGAGATTGAAAACAAGATGAAGATGAACTGGTAGAGCTACGGTCAGAACAGCGCTTCGAATCGAGAGAACAGGAAGACACTCTGAGCAGCAGTAGCACGTTCGCAACAGCACATGGATGTGCACACTCAGGCTAATCTGTGTAAGCACAATGCGTGGCGTTAGGCTAGAATCATAGATTCATGAACGATACGATGAACGGTCAAGTATCAAGCTGCATATCCGTATCCGTTTTGTGCTACTTGAATCAAACAAATCAATCACATCAGACTTGACCATCCGTTTTTCGGGTGTATAAACATTCAAAGCAGGAACAGCACTACGTGCACGATTCAGATCAACTCCCATAGCTCAAGACGCACCAGTTCCATCCTGCAAACGCATAATAGTTGCGATAACGCTTGATACTGAACTACTGCATAGTTGGTATTCCAGCAAACTCCAGGTCCGAGCCACTCCCATGCCAGGCAAGGGTGACCGCAAGCTACGCAGGCTGTTTAGTCCCACCAGTTATCGTCAGGGGCGCATGCAGGGGCAGCTGTGCCTGAGGCTTCAAAACCTGGCGCGTTACGTGCTGATTGCATGCCAGGCGAACCACTGATGAAGATGGCGAATTGAACGTCTGTCGATACTATACACATTGCTCCGAGGCAGCAAATCGCTGCATCCAGAATCCAGAGGCGGTGTTCCCGGCTTTGACGTTGCCAATTGCTTGGTTTTTGTGGAGACGGGTGGGTCGTTCTTGCGCATTGCGGAGAACGGAGAACAAGGCGGCAACTACCACTTCCCACCCGAACGCTCATCCTCCAACTACTAAGACATCTTCGGCGATCCTGTCCACCACCACTCTCCCCTCGCTGTAATATCTAACCACCATTTCCCGCGGCGCATTATTCTTCCCCGGTAGTCCTCTCGCCATTATCACTCGCTTGATAATCCGCAATCGCTTTATCGCCGCTTACGTCGAGAGTTAACTTGGTCCGCCATGGCTTCGACCGCGGATCAGCCCCCAACGGCGGTACAGAGCAGTCCACAACAGGCCGGCTCAGGGTCGCGGCCAGAGAGTAGTCACGAAGCGCTATCTTCGAGCCTGGTGGAGATGCGGACGCTCCAAGCATCCGCTACTGCCCCAGCGCCCGCAGATACCAGCGCCCAACAATCAGAAACACCCATTACCGCCCAACCTGAGGCCTCCATACCGCCCTCTACCGAAGTACAGCCTTCAGAAAGCACACAGCCCGCTCCATCATCATCCGCAAAACCCGCACCTCCCACCAACTTTAATCGCGCAGAGACCGAAGCTATTGGCCCTTCGACAGATACGCCTGCCGCGGCTCCCGACAATTCAAATGGCCCAGTACTGGTGATAATGCTGCTCCTTACAACTGGCGCTAGGCATCCTTACAAGATTGACGAGAAGTATTTGAAGAAGCGCAATGTCACGATTGAGGCTATGGACCCATACAACATCAGTGTCTACACACTCAAGGAGTTGATATGGCGAGACTGGCGGGAAGGTATGTTGGGCCCAATTTTTCTTCATATTCACGTCGATCAAGAGCCGGGAGAGCAGTGCATATGTCATAGGACATGTATACAATTTGAGCAAGGTGGCTGGACAATGGCACTGCTCGGGCCTGCAGATGAAGCACATTGGACGACAAAACCCTAGTCTGCCGTTTTCGCCGTCCACGGCAGTGCGTTCCCATACACAGCCACAACACGTTACTCCATGTGCAGGGAGGCTAACTTGAAATGTTACAGAGTGGGAAACTAGGCCTACCTCACCAAGCTCAATAAGATTAATACATTTCGGTCGCATGTTGGATGATAAGTCGCCATTGAAAGGTAAGCACCCGCATCTCGACCTTAGTAAATATCTTGGCATGGCTCGTCCGAGCGCTGAGCTATTTCCACCAACTGATCAGTTTCGGCTATGTGTCGCATCCTGCGTTTAAGATCCAACGAGGCCTTTACATGCAATTGCTAACTTTGAGCAGACTGTCGGTTTCAAACGGACACTCCGAATGTCGTTCACATGACCGTGAAGCCCCAAGAGGTGGTTGACGAGGAAGAAAACGCAAAAACCGGGAAGGGCGCGAATCGAAGAGACGGCGAGGATGAACCTACAGCTGGCTGTCGTTGCGTCATTCTATAGGCACGCTCGCTAGTAGTGCTAATACCTGCTCCAGCTTGTCTTCTCTGCGGCGGCGGCTGAGATAACCGGACTATGCATATACGGCGGACTTGGCATCGCTCAAGTACAGGGCAAGGGGATACCTACACCTCAGATCCTGTATATCGACATGTGGAGAGCGGTCTAGATTCAAGAGGCATGCTGCTGTTGAACATGATGTGCGCCTCGAGACGGAGAGTGCGCTGACGAGTACACTGAGTGGTGGGTGTTATGGACAGATTCGACAATTCGACCATTGGTGATATTTTCCCATCTGTTTTCTCATGTGCATACGGGTGCTGCAGTGGTACAGTCTAATTGGAGACTCGGCGTTTGTTATTAATTTCTTGTACAAGTACGCCTCGGAGGAGGAACATATGTTGCTGGGTCACAAAGATCTGGAGAATAGACATCGCATTCGACAAGTGTTTGATTTAACTCTGCCGATTGTGACTGCAAGGGATTCATACCCCACGTGACCATCCTTTTGAAGTGAGTTCGGGCTTAATATTGGAAAACCAAATCTACGGCGACTTAGCTAGTCTACTGCAATCACACAAGCGCTTTATGTTTGGCGCATTTCGTTACAGTCTAAATGCATCATGGGTGAGGGTAGGAGCTTTGACCCTGGCGATTGAAACAGCATGTGCATGCCGTCATCGCTTAGCTCACCAACTGCACCCAAGGCTCAGAGCTTCGCTGCGCGCCACGCTTCCACTGCACCTCCTACCCTATATCCGTTCCTCAATTGCAGTGTGTCTGTGTCAAGATGGTGCTACAAGACCTCGAAAACAGCGCTCCAGACAGCTTTACCGAGAACCCATACCCCTCCGAGAACGATTCATATGCATCTCCATCCAGCTCTCCAGGCGTCCGCTTCGATCCGAGCTCTTTACCGCAACCACTCCCAATCATAGGCACGTTTATGGGCTTCTCTGACGGTGCTGTACGCTTCAAGACCGAGACAACACTCAAGTTCGCCGAACGCAAGCTCGGCCGTCAACTCTACCCCGATGAATCGCAAGCCCTCGCCTACCACATCTACCAGCTCGAGCAAACAAAGAGCTATTTCGCAGCTGCGGGTGCTGCTGCTGGGACATGGCGATGGTACAACACGTGGGATAAGATGAGGTATCCGTTCTACCAGCCTAAAGCCGAGGATATCAACCCAAATAAGTTTGCCTTCGTTCGTGGGCCGATGGCGCAGTTCGCCAGGCACACATGGCGATTCTCGCTGTATGTATTAGTTGCGGGACAGATGGGTAACATAATTGGTCAGCTCATTGCACAACCGCTTGCTGCGGTGAATACGTCCAAGGATCCGAAGCTAGAGCAGTTTGGCGTCGAGCTGAAGGCGGCGGCGCATGCTGATGGTCAAAGGAATGCACAACAAGGACGAGAAATTCAAGATAGGAGGAGAGAGTTTCAGGAACAAGTAAGGAACCGCGAGGGCGGAGGACCGTCGCCACAAGCTAGGTGGGGGAAGCCGGCCCTGAGAGAGAGCGAGGACGCAGGTGATGACATGAGTCCAACGGCTGGTAATGAGCCGTGGGGATCTAAGAGTACTTCTTCGGAGTCGTGGGAGAGCTTTTCGAATAGTACTTCACAGCCGACGCCACAGCGACAGCAAGGTCGACCATTACCACCAAGACAGTTTACGCAGTCTTCATCATTGCCCTTTGATGATAATGATGATGCTTCTCCCACTGGTGGTCTCTTCCAAGATGAGGTTAAAAATCCGCAGGCTCAGGCCCAGCCACAATCCCGACCTGGTGAATCGACGTGGGATCGTCTCCGCCGTGGCGGTGCTCCAACACCACTTCAGCGACCTCAGCAACAATCACACCGAGCGGAACCTGAGCGTAAGGAGCAGAAGGACGGATCTACACTGGGTGATTCGTATACCTTTGTGGAGAACGATGAGGAAAGGAAGCGGGAGAGGGAGCGCGCACAGGAGGAGTTTGATGCTAGACTTGAGCGGGAAAGGCAGGGTAAGGATTTCAGTAGCGATGAGCGAAAGAGGTGGTGAGTTCATGGGCAACTTATGACATTTCTAACACTTCCCTGTAAATAAATTGCTCTTTTGTGAGTAGCTAAATTAATTACAATCCAACTCTGTAAATAGATTCGCTGATCGAAGCTAGAATAATCTGAGTGAGACCATCAACAATCGTCTTGCTTTCCTTTTCAAGTCTAACAATAACTAGAACCTGCTTTCCAACATGAACTTAATTAGCTGGCCAAGTCTTCTAGGTAACCATTGTAATACCGCGAGGTTTACAATCAGGTGAACTTTGATTGTCGCCCACCTATAGCTACCTGCTTCTACTTTAGTCTACTTTCCGCCTTCACCCTCACCCTCACTCTCATTCTCACTTTTAAAAGCCGCACGAGTAATCTTCGACCTTAATAAATCCACCACAACTGCGACTCAACTGCGACTCAACTGCTACGTACGATCTGCATGGTCTCGTACAACTTAGCATCTAACCCGACTATTCAGGTCGTCGTTTTCAAGTGTAGGAAGCTCGACATGTCTCGTCCTGCCACTCTTTCACCTCTTTATCCTCCTCTATCTCGACCAAGATGGCGCTTGCTGTTTGAGGAGCCATCAGCAAGGGATGTTAAAAACGCTCCCGTGATACCAAACTGCTGCGACGATCCCGATATCTGTAATACAAACGATCGCCCCACGTGTTGGAACTGCAAAACGGTGATTGAGGGCTCTCGTGTCTTGGTTGGGGAGTGCAGCGGCCTTCATATGGTATGGTATGAAGACTGGGATGAAGAGTTGGAAACGGCCCCGCCAAAAAGCCCGGTGAACCATGGTAGGGACCTTGATGATGATATGGGTCACCCTTTCCGGAACCAAGACCTCAGTCTTGATGATGGTCTTAATCATTCCAACAGCACTTCAACAATTACGCACAACAATAATCTGCCTTCAACGATGTGCTCAACTAACCCCTTGGAACCCGTCGCGGAGCTCAATCCCGAGCAAATCGACTCGCCCCTGGACTTCACGGATCTCGCTCCCGTGCAGATCGAGCATGTAAACTATTTTTTGAATGCGGACGCCAACACACATGTGGGAAGTACGCAACATACCCAGGCTAATGGACCGGTACCTCGGGGGAAGCAGTATATCCCAGGTTCTCTGTCGCTACCTGAGGACCACCAAGCTATGCAGGTCCCTGTACCGCAGCTTCAGAGTGCTTCGGTTATTCCCACCTGCTCCGATTGCGGTGAACTGGGTCACAACTCTCGGGATTGCACCAAATGTTCGAACTGTCAAGCGGATGGCCACAACGTTCGCGACTGCACCATATGCACCAAGTGTGGTGAGAAAGACCACAAGGTGCGCGATTGTACTTTTGGATTACCAAACTTCACCATGTTTATGAAGCTTGCGCCTGAGCTACGAGACCGGATTTACGCCTTCGCGTTGGCGAGCGATCGAGTGATCTCACCTCACCTTTGCGACCAAGGCGACCAAACTCTGAAGTTCCATGACGATAATCAACAGTGTCACAGCGCTATCAACAGCCTCCTAGGTATCACCAAAGTTTCCAGGCAGATCCGCAACGAGGCCTTGCCAATTTTCTACTCTGCAAATACTTTTCTGGTCGGCAACGATACCGTCACTTACTTCGATCGACTTGAACATCTAGGTCGGTTCCATATGATCCGTCACGTTCAGTTTGATATTGTTATGCGAAAGGAAATGAGGGCGGCCGGTATCTTGCGCGGAATGAATCAATACATTAAGGAGGCAGATGTTTATGAGAAGAAGCTTCTCCATGTCCAGAACATGGGATATCTTCATGACACTTACCCTTCGACACAAGCTACGCGCTCATCCGCCCGCTCCTCTTCACACCTGATCGGCGCAACCTTCAAATCCCTCACAGACCACCCGCAATACGTCGCGGGCGGCATCGAAGAGCTTAACACGCTCATCGCCCTCCGAAAACTAACATCAACATTCACGTCCACCACCACCACCACCTCATCCTCATCCCCCTTCCAAACATACACCTCCCAACTCGTTCTCCCCGTTCCCCGCGCATCCATCTTCACACAATACGACTCGTTAAAATGGTTCCCAACCGTCTGCTACGGCCTAGGGATGCAACTCCACCTCCTCGAGAACAAGCCTGTGGACCACGCAGGTGAAGGCTTCATCACGATCACATGGCACCAGAAGTACCAGAAGAAGGACTTTACAGTTACTGCAGATACTTCCCTCTTCTCGGCTCCTACTAGCTCTAGCTCTAGCTCTGGCTCTGGCTCTGGCTCTGGCTCTTTTACAAGTCCGCCGAAAGAGATGGGTGGGGTATGTGAGGGTCAGACGGAGGTGTACAAGCGCGCGATTGAGATGTTTCCTGACTTGGAGAGTATGGCAAGGCCGACGAGGAACACGTATTATAGGCGCAATTGTAAGCGGGATGGTATTAAATGGTACTCTGTGCCTACTGAGGGAGGGGGGATCTGGGGCTAAGGGTAGTCAGCATCAGGCGTTTTGGGCAAATGGTTCGGCCTTTGGGATGGATGGATGGTGAAGACGGATAGGGTGAATATGGATTACATCTCAGGGACGCTTGGCTTAGTGCCTTATAGGGTGTTTCGGGCCGCATGAGCTTTCAATTTTTGCGCCTGCTATGGCGCCATTTACGAGTTTGATACTGCTATGACCGCGGGGTATATGGATCAGGCAAGCAGGCATGCATGCATACATGCAAATGTCACGGTTGGAGCAATCAGGCTTAGTATTACAGATTTCATTCATCTCCACACACGCACACACACTTATGCGTATTGATCCATCCACCCATTTTTCTACAGGGCCCATTCATGCCGAAGCACCGCCCAACCGACGTCTAGAGAGGAGATGGTATATCCAGGGTATTGATACAGTCCACCAAAACGACCGCGCAGATGCAATGCCACAGGAAACACCATGCCACAAAAGAGTTACAGTACAGCCCCAAAAGCATCTAGGTGCCGCCAATCAGGCTGACCACCGCCATTAAGTACGCCTTCCAGCCAGTCCGACCACCAGCTCCTGTGCGATTGCGGGATATCTTCGCTCGCTCGCAAAATCAGATTGAACGCCGCCGCTTTTACATAGGAAATGTGAAGAAACATGTAGAAGCGACATTGGAAACAGATTTGAAAGTGGCCCTGCCACACCCTCCGGGCATAAGACCGAAAGGTGTAGGGGCATTTTGGGAAATTCTTTTTGTTCGGCCGTTGCAGAAATACTAAAAAAAGATAAACCTTGTATCATTTGAACCCAGCGGAAATGCGAAGGAAGTAGAAGGTTGCTAGGTGTTGAGTGCCTAAGCAACGACTTCAGACACAGGCGCACGACCACCGCCGACGAGTTCGAGGATCTTGCTAGCAACGGCAGCAGGGTACCCGCGAGATAAACCCTCATTGACGACGGTCATAGCGGCAGCGCGATCCTCGACAGCCATGTAGGCGCGAGTCATGGCCTCGTAAGTGCTAGGTTCGCGCCTGCTCTCGGGCACCGACTCGTAGATGGCTTTCGCCTTCTCGATGTCATGTGCGAGGGCCCAGCCATGAATAAGTGAGTTCGCGATATAGGGAGTCATCTCTACACGACGCGCGCGCATGTCTTCTAGAATAGCCTCAGTATCGGTAATCTGGTGGTTGGCGACCATAGCCTCAAACAGCGCTTGGTAGAGACATGCTTGAGGACGAACACGGGTATCGGCGAGTACGGTATCGAAGAGTTGACGAGCACCTTCCATGTCATGGAGGACGCAGCCCTTAGCGTGGATCAGGGACGAATAGTGTACGGCCTCAGGAACGGCACCAGCACTGCGGACCTGTTCAAGAACCTTCTCAGCAGCCTCCATATCGACAGGCTCAAGCGTGGCGTAAGTGTCAATCAGAAGCTTGTACGTGTGTGTGGTCGGCTCAATGCGCCTGGCACGCATGCGTTCGTAGTAGTCAAGAACTTTGCTACGGTCACGCTTGGTCGTAAGGAAGAACTGCATCATGCTGTGGTAAGGCGCAGGACGGGGCTTGTAGTTTGGCATGCTTTCCATTTCCTCGAAAAGCTCCTCGGCAAACTTCTCGTCGCTGACACGGCAAAGCGCGTTGACAATAGTGCCGTAGGTGACCGAGGTAGGACGAATTCCGAGGTTGCGCATCTCAGAGAAGTAGAACAGGCAGTCATCGATGCGACGCGCTTTTCCGAGCTTGCCGATCAGAGCGTTGTATAGGAAGGAAGATGGCTCGACACCCTCAGACTTGGCGCGGAGAAAGATCTTGACAGCTTCGGTAGCTTCGTCGAAAGTCTTCGTAGATTCCTTGAGAGTGGTGATATAAAGTCCGAAAGTGTTCGCCGTAGGTGCAGCACCCATATCGAGCAGATCTTGGTGATAACGGGCAGCAAGATCGCGCTGGTTGCAAGTGAGGCAAGCAGCAACCATGGCGTCTAGGATGGTGACCCAGCCGTAACGTACGATGCGGTACTGTGGCAGAAGAGGGACATCCTGCTTAGCAAGGTTAAGGATGTCATGCGCCAAGTTCAAACGGTCTTCCTTCGCCGCTGCGGTGATAAGCTTAGCATAGGTGAAGAATCGAGGATGACGGCCAGCTCGGCGCATGTTCTTAAACTTTATCAAAGCTTCATTGAGGTGGGATGACGATCGCCCGTGAGTCTTCTCGAGTAACTCGGTGATGGCAACAGAGCCCTTGTTATCAGTGGAGGCAGCATATGGATCATACTGGTCCTCGAAGGTGGGGGCTGCAGGCGTTACCGGTGGTTGGACGGGGTAGGCTGCGAAGTGTGCTGGAGAGTACATCGACTCAGGAGCAGGATGCTTATAGCTGTACCATCGGTGCTGGAGATCGCCACGGTCGAGCTTGGTGAGAACCTTCTCAACGAGGTTGGATGTCGTCTTGTTGACTGACGTACCAGTAGAGGTAATGACATCAAGTAGGTGGGCGAATCGAGCAGAGTGCGCAACATCGGTTTCCGCCTCCTGGAGGATGATTCCAGACTGGACTTGCATTAGGAGCGTGATGTCTTCGAAGCTGAGTTGAGCGATGGCCTCAGGTCCCATACCAGCAAGCAGGTGGTGAGCAACTGGGGTGACTAGGCCACCGTTCTCAATCATCGACCACATCAGCTCCATGCTAGCCCGCGGCGGAAGGAAGATGCCACGCCTCATCATGAACTGACCAATAACCTCGACAGCCTCGTCGATATGCTCAACAATCTCCATCTTAGCTTGATTAGAGCCAGATTGAGAGTCGCGAATACGAGCGAACATCTGGCGACCTTGGCGGAGAGCGCGCTCCGCATGTCCACTGCCGATTAGCGCAATGCTGTGCATAGCAGTGGGCTCGATGAACTCGGGCTTTGTAGGAGAGAGCTCAAGCATCCTCCAGAAAACCTCAGCAGCCTCAATGTTTCCATTGCGGATGTGCATAGCTCCCATGGCCATAGCTGGTCGTGACAGATCAACCTCTGCAGGAAGGTCATCGAAGGCCTCGGTAGCGACCTCGATAGCATTGCGGTCTGCAGCCTTGATACAGATAGCAGCCATCGCGATCTGGCGCGCCTGAGGGCTAAGATTCTCAGCAGCGTGTACATAAGCTTCCTGGAAAGAACCATTCTTCAACCATTCTGGCAGGAAAGCCTTCAAACTGACGATATCGCGGATGGAGGTGACGTCTTGCGGGGTGACGAGAGCGCTCTCAATTTTGGAAAGGAATTTTTGTCCTCCCTCGATGCGGTCGCAGACGGTATAAGCCTTAATGAGGGCAGCATATACATCGTTGTCTTTCCGTACAAGCTCGACAAGGCCGTTGTCATTCGAGATTGCGAGCGCCTTGTATTCATCGTAGCACTCGACCGCGCTCCGGAGATCACCAGACTTGCCAAAAGCGTGAATCATTGGAACAAACATATCCCCAGCCGGGGTCACACTTCGCGACTCCATATGTGAGTAGATCCGCACCATGTCCTCCACACGCTCACCCTCCGCACAGGCGGTGACGAGCAATCGGTAGGTCTTTTCGGAAAATGTTCGACCTGACTCGACAGTGACGGCGGCATCGAAGAGCTTAACAGCAACGGAAAGGGACCCATCCTCCGCTAGGATGGCGGCATCAGTTTCATTCGATTGAAGCATGAACTTGCCCTCCTCTTCCATTCCACCGTACCGTAGTCGCTTCTCTTCGAGACTCTGCTTCATGGACACTACTTCTAGGGACCGGACGGAAAGAAGCTCGATAAGCGCAGTATAGGTGGCCGTGTCGGGACTGACGCGTCGGCGGAGCATGTCAGAGTAGACATCCAGAGCCTTGGGTACCACTTGATGTTTGGCCCGTGGCAGATGAATAGCAGCAGACAAAAGAACATTGTATGCAGCAACAGATGGTTTGAGGCCAGAGAGAAGCAAGGCCTCGAAGACGGCGGGAACTTCAGCATACTTGCGATTCTCAGCAAGCTTCTGGAGCTGTACCGTGTACTCATCGTGCGCTTCAATAGGGCTGGTGGCAATCGTAGATTCGGTGCGGCTTAATGTGGTCGAGTTCACGAGGGTATCCGCGACGGTAGCAGGTGACTCTGACCGAGTCTCTTCAATTGGCGATAGCTCTTCCTCGGTTGCGTTCACAGCTTCGGTGTCGGTTTTGAATTTTGCCGCCTCTTGAGCGATTGCCTCATCCACTTGTGCGAGGGCAATCTTCTCCGCCTCTTCACCACCCACAGCCTTCTTGAAGTCATCTACCTGGCTCGTGCTATAAGCGCGGTTGACACCGGCACGCGTAGGAACAGGTTCTACCACATCCTCGACCACAACATGGCTGTCCTTCGCTTCAGACGCATTTCTTGAGGTAGACGGATCCCATTCGATGAGCTTGCGGAATTGGAATTGCGACCACTCCTTGTCCTCCGTTCGTTGGTGCTTCTGCCATGCGGTGTAGTATGCGGCTAGACCCGAGTCTGCGTGGTCGTGCGAGTTAGCAGCGAGCGCTTTGAGAGCGCTCGTTGTAGATGTAGACGTAGACGCAAAAGCATGTTGATTCTTTAAGCCCTTGCGAAATCGGTCGTGTTGTAGGGAGGCGAGCGGGTTGTTCTGGGAGACACCAGCAACTACTGATTGAGCATAACCGTGAGTAAAGCCTTTCGCAAGACTCTGGCGCGCGAGATGGAAGCTCTTAAACACCATTTAGGAAATGGAGTAACCCTTCGGATGGGAAGGGTGAGACTAGGAGAAGTCAGTATATGGGTTTCTCATTTGCGCTCTGACGAATAAACATGCGCCAACGCGATACGAAAGGAAGTCACTGGCGTCGCTGCAGTCTTGTATCTTGAGATCGAAATCTGAAAGATTTAGGCAGCAGCTATATGGCTCGGGTGCGCGGATCTCCAGGACAAGGCATTTGAGGGATCGCGAGCAAGAAGATACGTACTATTATTCTCGAGATCGCACAGCGATGTTGCAGGTTCATTTGACGATGACCGCCAAATGAACGCGCCTTTGGGGGGTGTAAGGACTCGAGATGTAGCGCAATTGACCGAAGCTCAATAAGCCTTCGATATGTCCCGGACCAGGTCGTTCGAGGTGATCGCACTTCTGTTCAGAGTAGAAGACGTAGGATAGGAGAGATACAAAGGCTCGCTGTGGCCTGGAGAGAGGTATATTGAGCCACGAAGGCAAGTGGTTAGCGTTAATCGAAAGGAAGGTTCGAGCTGTAAGCTCGAATCGTCATGAAGGTGCACGCTAAAGTTTCCTAAAAATCCTCGCCTTCCGTCGCGAAAAGTCGCGCTGAGCTCATCTGGGTTAGATTGACAGGGGCTGAGCCACAAATGTGTCCTCCCGGGGAGCTTGATTCCGCCTCCGCACCAATGGGCGCTGCTGCCATTGCAGAGTGCGTCGTCGACGTCGGGCCCGGCGAGACCGCTGACACCGAGACCGTCCAGGGCGGCCATGGGGCGCTCGATGAGTCAATCACATGGACGAGAAAGAGACGGCTGCACCCCACCTCCAGCTTGCACGGAAGAGGGTATGCGAGCGGCAGCTGATGGCTAAAACCCGCATGTCCGATCCCCGAGTCGGATGGACTTTGTGAGCAAGCTTTGGTCCGTCTTGTGGGTTGCGACTTGTGCAGTCGCTGCCGTGCACGTGACACGTGAATGCATCGTGACTTCTCCAATTATGCCAGAAAGGGGCTCTCCTGAGAACTGGAAGGAAGCTTCTTCAGCCCTGTGCTTTTGCGGTCTTGTGGAAGTAGCGACCCACTGTCAGAGTCGCGAGGGTCACTTTGCGCACCTCGCGACGAATTGCCCTTTTGCACAGATCATCACCACCATCATCAAACCCCTCTATCCTTGAGCGCATATCCCTCCCCGAATTAACATCCTTACAAAGCCAATTCCTCCAATCTCGCTACCACACAAGCCGGGCTTTCATCATGTCCGAGCCGCTGACCCCGACCGCCGTCTCTTGCCCGGCGAAGGTGTTCGTCGCGGGAGGCTACCTTGTACTGGACCGAGAGTACACGGCCTTGGTGTTTAGCCTCGATGCAAGAATACACACGGTCGTTGAGCCACTTAAGACTACAGCTGGGGTTTATATCAGTGAGATTGTTGTCACCAGCCCACAATTTCAGGGTGCGATTTGGGAGTATGGGTATAGGTCACAAGAGGAAGATGGAGGCATCGCTGTAACGCAGTTGAGCGTGTAAGTGCTTCACTTTTGAATCATCACCTACACACTATTCACGTTCTACCATTGTTCGCATGTCGGTCATGCCTGATATGCCTCTCGTCTATAGTTCCGTGTCTTCCACATTTAGCCCATTCGGGTAATAAGCCAGCCACGAGAATCATACCAATCTCGGACCATACTTTCAGCATCTCCCCTCTCTGAGCTCTGCATAAGCGTAAACATCCCTTCTAGTCACGATCGATGTCGTTGTTATTATGTCTTCGTGGAACACCTTCTACTTCCTTTTCCTTCGTTGTAAAGTAATAGCGAATATCGATGCTCCCTGAGAGCTTGAAGCAGATTCATGGAACAAATTCTCCTCGAACATTGAAGATCCTCTCTGACAAGCCTCTAGCGGTCACGAACAATCCATCTCTGCCTCCAAGAACCCTTTCATTGAAACGGCGCTCACATACGCTCTAACTTACATATGGACTCTCCAGCCCAACCAGCGCATCGCTTCATCCTTCATCCGGATTCTAGCCGACCAGGCCTACTACTCAAACCCTGGTACACAGCGCGCTACAGACAGTCGTTTCTTAGACTTCAATGTCACCCTCAAGGATGCTCACAAGACCGGTCTCGGCTCATCCGCCGCCTTAGTCACCAGCTTCACAGCCGCAGTCCTGAGCTTCTACCTCCCCAAATCGCTATTCGATCTTCAAAGCGAAAAGGGCCAACAAATCCTGCATAATCTCTCCCAAGCGTCCCACTCGCACGCTCAAGGAAAAGTGGGCTCAGGCTTCGACATCGCGAGTGCAGTATTCGGATCTTGTCTCTACAGGCGCTTCTCTCCTTCCCTACTCAATGCCCTTCCTCAGCCCAGCAGTCCTGGCTTCGCTAGCCAGCTACGCTCGCTCATTGAAGGCGACGCTTGGGACACCGAGATCCGCAAAGCGGCTATCAAGATGCCTAAGGATCTACGGCTAGTGATGTGCGATGTAGACTGTGGTAGCGAGACACCTGGTATGGTGAAGAAGGTCCTTGCATGGCGGCAAGAGAATAAAGAAGAAGCGGATGGGATCTGGAATCAACTGCAACGAGGGAATGAAGCGCTTGCGGCGGAGCTTACTCGTCTCGCCGTTGAAGACTCGATATCTGGAGATGGGAAGGAGAAGTATAGTAAGCTGCGTGAGATTATTCACAACAATCGTGGTTTGATCCGGCAAATGAGCAAAGCATCAGGTGTTCCTATCGAGCCGCCACAGCAGACACACTTACTGGACTACTGTTCGAATCTAGACGGAGTTATTGGAGGCGTCGTCCCCGGCGCAGGCGGATACGATGCCGTCGTCTTACTCGTCGAAGACAACGAAGAGGTCATTACATCTCTCAGAACGGCATTGCAACAGTATAAGCCAGAAGACTCAGAAGAGGGCTTGAAGATTGGAAAGGTTGGGATCATCGGGGTGAGAGAGGAAATGGTGGGCGTCAAGGAGGAGGATTTGGGCCTGTACGAGGAATGGCCTACAAGCTCGTAGCGTTGGGTTTATTAGGACACATTTAAATCTTTGGCCATTGTTATACAAGTGCATGGGTTAGCGTTAAAAGTCAGAAAGTCAGAAAGAAACATTTTCAGCCTCTGAAAATCCCAATTCAGAAGATCTCAAAGTCGAAGCTTGATGCCTCACGCAAATGTCACCCGGGGCGTTCTGTCATAGTAGTCACGAAATCAAAGTGGCCCCCTCCCATTCATCCTCACGATTCGTATCTTTGATTGTCTGAACTTTTTGATTCATTTAGATCTTGACATGGACGCCAACCCCATTTCCGTTAGAAGATCGCCCCGTCCATTCCTGACCCGCTACATCACCTCCCTCTCATATCTTTTGATATCATGGAATAAGGGTACATTGGTGAGTCGCTAGCTGGAAAAGCCCCGGCAATGCAATGCTTCGTGAGAGACAAAGGAAGAAAAGAGAACACCTCCGCTAATGCACGCTTATGCCTTGACGGCGTACTTTCGCTGGGGGAAGTGTGTCTGCTTCTTCTTCTGCTTCTCGGTGACGAGCGATGCCTCGTGCTTGGTGAGTCGTCGGCGGATGGCGCGGGTCTGCTTGGGTCGGAGGTCGAGGGGAGTGTACCTGCATACGGTTAGACATGGTTTCGGTGTCGATCTGTTTCGGCTCAAACGCACTTCTTTCCCTTGTAGAACAGCCTAAGTTGCGCCCTCTGGTTGGCGTTGATGACGGTGAGGACCTTGGCGATACCCTTGCGGACATCATGGATGCGGGTGAGCTTGGTGTTTGAGCCTCCAGCGACCTTTGCGGTCCTGAGCGAGATCAACTCCCTTCACTGGCGTCAGCATTTCCATCTTCCCTCTAATTTTCTGATATCGGGTAACGCACGACTTGAGGTCGGTGAGCTGATTCGCGAGGTCATCCTTGGACTTGTTCCACAGCTGGGCGGTCTTCTACAACGGTTGTGAGTCTTGGATCGAGGGATGCGGACGGTGCAAGTGCGATATAACGTACAACTTTGGCAGACTGCGAGCATTAAGTTAGCATGAACTCTTTCTGTGTAAAAACTGCGATCACGAATTTGCGGCAGCAGCACTAGCAAGAGGGTGCAATTGCTTGACCCCTCCACCACCCACGGCTCCAAGCTGCGCGACGCATTCGACTTTTAAAACCCATAATGGAGAGCGTAGACGTACCATTTTGACTGTTGGTTAGTATGACCGGTGGTGTAGATGGGGTCTCGCGTGTCGTCTGCGGTTAACTTTTGGTGTTGGCGACGATTTCGACGGGACAGTGTGTCCGGAGCTCGCTTCCAGATTTCGCCGGCAGCTAGTGCCGAACATAGTTTAGCGCCTTGGCCTTGCATTGCGTAGCCAGGGCGGGTGCGACCAACCCATGATGCCAGACCTTCAAGAAGTATTGTTGCAGTTGCTGCCTTACAGTCCCTCCTCACTTTGTTTTCCTTATGTCTTCTACCGGTGGAGGATGGGCGCAACTGCGCCAGCAAGCGCGCACTCTTGAACAACAAGTATGTACCGTGGATTGCTTCAGCGGACTTAGTCGGCTTCATGGTCGCAGTGCTAACGATTGTCGATAGACAGAAACACTGTTCCATACATATTCACAGTTTGGCTCGACACCAAACATTCCTGCAAAACCGTCAGAAGAAGAGCTACGAGTAGAGACCCGGCTGCAAGAAGTCCTCGAACAGGTACCTCAAGGCATCCCAGCTTGCCTTTTGCTAAGCTAACATGTCTATCAGAGAGACACGCTCGTGGGCCAGCTGTCAAGGCTTCTCGACTCCGAATCGGCCCATTCCTCATCCGCCGTAAAGCAGAACAATCTTGCCAGACATCGTGAGATACTCTCAGACCACCGCCGCGAACTCACCCGCCTCAAGGCTACAATTAGCGACGCGCGTAACAGAGCCAACCTACTCTCAAACGTTCGCTCGGACATCGATGCATACCGCTCTTCGAACCCCGGTCAAGCAGAGGCAGACTACATGCTGGATGAACGACAACGGATCGACAATTCACACAACGTAGCCGACTCTGTCCTCAGCCAAGCTTATGCCGTGCAAGAGAACTTTGGATTGCAAAGAGAAACGCTGGCAAACATCAATCGAAGAATTGTGGGTGCCGCGAGTCAAGTCCCGGGGATCAATAGCTTGATAGGTAGAATTGGGTCAAAGAAAAGGAGAGACGGAATCATATTAGGTAGCTTCATTGCTTTCTGTTTCTTAATGCTATTATGGTTCCGATGAGTCTCTGGCAACGCTTTACCCGGCCTTGTTGGGATGATGGACATTACTTGGCAGTGCTCGGCATGTTTTTTGGCGGCCTACTTCAGTTGCTACTCTGAGCTGGTCAACACACGCGTTTGGCGCTGCTGCCAAGCTCGAGGAGATGATTTGGAAGGACACCTGACCACGGGTGGAAATGTACTCTGGATGATTTCACGCTTTTATTCCGTGGCGTTTGCTTGGTCATTCTGCATGGGCGTTCAAGCGAGCTGGATATCCTCGTTATTCTATTGGGTATCTTCTTTGCGAGGCGTTTTGGGCCTAATTATGATGTACAACTATGGTTACAACTTCTTCGAATGAAGTCCTTCCTATGAGGCATAATATCTCTTTCATGCTCACATAGTTTATTCAACTCTCAAGAAGCCTCGGTGACCAACTTCCTGAACCCTTTGTTCAAATCCTCCATCTCTGGACCCTCCGCATTTCCACTCCCCGCCCATCTAATCTTGCACTCTTCATCTACCAAGTAAACGTACCCAACCCGCCCATTTAGTAGCCCAATCGTCTCCCTGATCTTCTCGCTGACCCCCTTCCTGACTACAAAGTATTTCCCCCAATCTTCTCTTGGCCGCGATGCCCGCAAACGCCACTGGAAAAGCGCTATTATCCACGCCTTCATGCTGTTCTCTTCGATATTGACATCGACCATCTGTGCGATCCTAGGTGATTCTGCTATGATGTTGTGCAGTTCGGTGTTGGCGGACTTCCCTGTGAATGTTTGTGCCTGCGTCAAACCCCATTGCGAACTATATATGTTCACCACAGTAATCTTCCCTTGTAGCACAGGCGTTGTGTCTGCACTCTTTTCCGCAAGGGTTTCGCCGTGGAAGTTGGGAAAGTATAACGCCGCTTCTTTCTTGAAAATGCGCGGATTTGCCATGAAAGTCTTGCCAGACCGGTATTTACGGATGTTTTTAAAGTCGCGGAAGTAGTTTGTGCCCCATTTCTCGACGAGATCCTTGCGCTTTTCGAGATTTCGCTGCGACATTGTCATGCCGGAATAGTCTTTCTTGGTTTTGATATTTCCAGTGTTTTCACCTGCTTGTGGCGGTGACCTAAAGCCAATTGGTCGGCCCAGAGGTTTGGGAATGAATATATCTTCATCTTTTGGATCGGGTTGAGGTTCGTTGGGGTCCGTTGCTGGACGGCGGAGGAGAGACGTGGAGGTGAAGGTTCGGATAGAGGATTGCTGTGCGTGCGAACAAGCTGCTATTCGGGTTTGACAGCGCAGACATATCGATGGAGAATAGAGCAAAGCGCGCCGTAATACTACGGCGGTCCTGTGCTGTAACATCATTGGTTGCAGACTGTCGTTCTTTCCGACGGAAGCTCGAGAATTGATGAAGCTCTCACTAGCGCCAAAGGGCTGATCTTCCACGTGCTTTCGCGTCGCTCATTGACCTTGACGCGCTGCTGCCTCGACAGCGGTACCACTCACAATCTACCTAGGCATTCACTCGGCACATTGCAAGCTGACACAATACTATGACTGACACTAGCGAGATTAGTATAAAGTTCCTCACAGTATCCGATTCCTGGCTTGACCTCGACCAAAACGTTCCACCTGCACCGATTGTGGCCTCATCTACTCAATTACATCAATTGTGAATTTCAACACATTCAATGTTAACCTCTCATCACTGATTGTCGCGCACAATGTCAGACCGAGAGCTCTCAGCGAAGAAAGCATACTTCAAGGAGCAAGCATTGCTCGATCTTTCTGACGATGAGCGAGACTTCCCGGATGAGAGCTTTGGAAATCTCGAGCGGTTTCTAGCAGAGTCCAAAGCTATGCGGTCGCCAAAACTTGTGAAGCAGACAAGCAGTTTTCTTGGACCAACGCCCAAAGAGAGACAAGCGGAGTTCGACGCGCATACTACCAGACAGCGTGCTACTCGACGACCAAAGGACCAAAAGCTAATCCGGCCTTCCACAGCGCCTGAATCAGAACTCACTAAACCCTTCCCTATCACCAAGCTGCCAGGTGGACTAGGATCTGGTCCAGAAAGTGACAGTAACCCGAAGCTGAAGAGAGTCTCGTCTCTACCTGAGCTGGGCGGCAAGCCACTCATACCATTCTACAAGCAGATGGGAGTCGTTCCTCGAGAGTTGAAGAGTGGCAAAAAAGTCAAGCCAGCAGACAACATCAAGCTAGAGCCCGAGCGCAAGCAGTTGCTTCATGGTAAGGTCGTTTACTTCTACCCAAACGATGATATAAGTATGGTACGACGAACACGCATACACAAGGTGATCCAGCTAGGGGCAGCTTGGGTTAATAGGTGGAGAGATGACATAACTCACATTATGCTCGATGATACGAGCTATACGTATAGTCAATTACTGCGACACTTGAACAGAGCAGGTTTTCCGGTAGGTGCTTACCTTTCATTCACAACCACAGCTAATTCCGAGTAAGAAACACGTTGTCCTAGTCAAATTCGACCCATACGTACCGCAATGCATACAGTTCGGTACACTCCTGGATCCAAGTGCGCAACGCTTCACGGTCAAGGGCGCACCTCAACGTCAGCCCGGTCAAGGAGCAGAGTCATCACAGTCCTCGGGTCCGTCGCAAACTTCGCTTCGAATTAAGCCGTCAAGACGACAAATTGCGGCTCAGGGGTCACAGAAGACTGACTCTCATCCGACGGAAGAGAGCGTGGCTTCAACTGAGCCAGCAGTACGAGCACTTTGCAATGAAGCAGTGGACAGAGTAGAAGACAGCTTTGTAATGCTCTCTCCAGAACGGATCGAACAAATAGCAGTACAGCCTGTCGACCACTTCAACGATGCCCTGTCTCAGGCCATTCAGGAGACTAAAGCCCTTGCACACCTTCCACTTGATGAAGACGAGGATGCAGAGTCTCCAGCAGCAAGTACCGCGAATGACGGAGATGGTTCAGAAACAGATGAGGAACCCGTCACATTGGCGCCTCAACCTCGGAAGAAATTCAGCGCCGTATCAAAAGCGTCCGCTTTACGAGACAAGAACATTCTCAACATGAACACCTTCCAATGTATGGATCCAGGAGCCGGAGGTTACACTTCGCAAAACCCGAATGCTCGAACAATCCAAATCCTGGAAGAGATGTGCAGACACTACGACCAGACGCAAGACACATGGCGTACTTTAGCCTACCGCAAGGGCGTCACTACACTCAAGAAGCAGCACACTAAGATTACCACTGCAAGACAAGCTGCTGCACTGCCATTTATTGGTGCTCGGCTCGCTGATAAAATCGAAGAAATTGTGCTCACTGATCGTCTCCGCAAGTTAGACAATACACGGGACGATCCCTTGGACGCAGTCTTACGCCTCTTCCTCGGTGTATATGGCGCTGGCCTAGTCCAAGCGAACAAATGGATCCAAGCCGGCTATCGGAGTCTCGAAGACCTTCAGACAAAAGCAAAACTCACAGAGAGCCACAAAGTTGGCATCGAGCATTATGATGACTTCAATTCCCGGATCCCACGGGCGGAAGTCGAAGCACATGGTGCTATTGTAAAGAGTGCTTTAAGGAAAATTGACGCCCAATTTGAGGCTACGGTCATGGGCAGCTATAGGAGAGGCGCAAAAGATTCAGGGGACATCGATATGATAATCACGGGGCCCGGTGCATCTCTACCTACTCTGCGGACTGTGGTCTTTGACGAACTTGTTCCCCGACTGTACGAAGCCGGATTTCTCAAAGCTTCACTAGCAACGTCGCGCTCCAACGGTCCGACAGGGTCGAAGTGGCACGGAGCCTCTTGTTTGCCCACGTCGAAAGTCTGGCGTCGTATGGATTTCTTGCTTGTTCCGGAAGAAGAGATGGGTGCCGCACTGATCTACTTTACTGGCGACGACATTTTCAACCGGAGTATCAGGTTGCTGGCGAGGAAGAAACATATGAGACTCAACCAGAAAGGTTTATTCAAGGATGTCAAGAGGGGTAGAAGGGGAGAGAAGTTGAGCGAGGGAGTTTTGGTAGAAAGGAGGAACGAGAGGAAGATATTTGAGGTTTTGGGGGTTCCCTGGAGGGAGCCGCATGAACGGATCTGCTAGCTCGATGCTCGCCAATGGTGAGGACAAACAGAATTGACATCATAATGGAAAGGGATAAGATGATAAATAGACGATGAAGTAGGATGGACGTCTAGAAAATGCGCACTCATGCGCATGCCCCGCGGGCGCGATGGTGAATCAGATAATAAATAATGTCCAAGATTGAACATTCAAACCACCAAATGGTCAAACAATCCGTGATCTCCCCTAAACGCCGAGCTCTATGCGAAGCGAAACTAATTCCAAACCACTCTTCCATGAAATTCCCAAGTCATCAACCATAATCCCGTCGACCCCCACTATATACCTCACATCTCCAGCTCCATCTTCTAAGCATTAGACCAGTCTCTTAACATCATATGCTTCAGTTGTAGTTCCTCGTCTCGGTCGCTTGGTCTGCTTCTCGTGCTAAGCGGTTCTCGCTGGCTGCTTGCTGCAGGGTCTGGGAGTGCGTCTGTCGCTTCTGCGCATCAAGCTTCTTTTGCAGGTCACCGGGTGTAGTCTTGTTGGCACGAGCCTAGGTCCATGTGTCAGCAAGCGGCCTGCTTAGCAGTTGATACGCGGTGTTTCCCTCAGTAGGTGCCAGCTCCAATTAGGCATAACCTAGGTCTTGCACGAACACATGTTGTCCCTCAGGTAGGGCCCTCGTTCATGCTTCACATGTACGCCCTGGTCAACATCGGCATAACCGTCCTACTCTTCCCTTTGCGGTCCACACATGAATCCAAACTACGCACCTCTGCAGCTGCGGCAGCCGCCGCCTTCGGATCACTGCCACTGTTTCCCTCTCCTAACGTCCTAGCCGGCCCTCCAACTTTCGGTTTCGGTGCCGCGACATTGCTCGGTAGAGAGGCTTTGGTAGCAGGTGCAGGCGCGGAACCAAGTGTGCGACCTTGGCCGTCGAAGTTGTCTTTGGACTGCTTGCCGCAGAGATTGCCCATTGATTATGTCCGGTGAATTAGTTGCAAGAGGTAAGTTGTGTGCGAAAGTATGGTGGGGAGTAGGAATACGTGGTGAGGTGGCTGCACCCGCGAATTGGAGATGGCGGAGGTGAGGATGCGGAGGAGCGTTTGGTCGGATTGCCAGCCTCGTTCCCGTGGCGGGGCAGTGCACATGCGAGTAGTTGGCGCCAAGTACCTGGTTCTCGGATGCCGGCAGTGATGACGGTAGAATTGAACGAGAGTTCGAGTATAGGCGATACATGGTGCCTCCCCATCTTATATTGTATATATCTGATTCAGATGTAAACGGTGGAAGGCCGCAAACGACGACACACAAGCTGGGGGAGAGCCATGTTTGGCAAAGCGGGCGATTGTTTGTTCCAAGGTACCTCAAGACCGGTCGCAAATTCGCATCACCTTATCATGGACGCTTCGCATGCTTATACAAGCGCAAATGAAGATTGTAAAAAGTTGCCAAAGTCATCCAGGCTCCGATATGTGGAGCAGCGAAGGTTCTTTTCTGGCAGGCCAGACATATTTGATGGTTCGGAAAGGATGACCAATGATAGCACTTGCGAGATCGCTTAGTCGTTCAAGGTGGGCTTCTGTCACTGCACGCTATTCGCTTTGCGACGAACATACACCACTTGCGCCTGGATAGCCCTTTTCGAACCCATATGCTGTGCAAATAACCGTGAGAGTCGCTCCCAATGCTACGAGTGTGCGTTTACCCGAGTGTGCACCTTTCCCTTGCACCTTCCTTCATAGCGGGTCGCCCTGGTCGTGCCTTCCTCGCGAGCGAACACCATGATGGCCAGCTGCAGGATCTCTTTCAGCAAAACCACAGTCGCCCACAATATCTTTGCGAGAACGACAAAATGGCTAACAGCTGTGCAGACTGTGACCGAGATTCGGCTTTTGGCGACGACGACTTCTTCTGGACCACAAATCCCATGTATTCTCCTCAGCAGCCGCTCGCAGGAACAAAGCGCGATGCGGACGAACTGAAGGATGACGCGCAGGCCCGAACCCAATCACAATCGTCTCAGCTGAAGCACCGAGATGAACACATTGATCCACGAGTTCTGTGCTGCAATCATTGTCCGGAGCCCTGCCCTGACCTGTGCGACGTGCGCCCAGCTAAGCGCACGGCATCCGTCCATAAAGTAGGCGAGTATCACAATCTTGCCAGCACCTCAAACATCGACGTCGACTGTCAATTTCCAGACGACTGCTTCGAGAAATTCTGCCAGGAATGCAATCTTGACGCTTCCTGCCCTCCAGACTGCGCAGTGCCTTGTCCTGGCGACGATTGTCCCGAGGAGGACGCATGCTTCGACCCTCACTGCCGCCAGAAGACCCCCGAATGCACAGACCACTGTGTAGACCCCGAATGCACCAAGTCTGCATGTCCAGACAAACCATGCTTCTGCCAAAAGTGCGATGCTCAGCCTTGTCCATTAGGCGACCTAAACAATGAGTGTCACTTCGCACATTCCGCACCTACTCCAGTCGGTACCATATACTGCTACGATAATGCACCTTGTCACTTTCAGGAAGGGTTCCATGGACACAACAATGGTCTCGCTTCGTTTGAAACATATCCGTGCTTCTCTCACAATCACGATTACACGGGCGCAGATGACACTACCACACTGGCTTCAAGCGCTCCTACGCCAGCACTTTCGCACAGCAACTATACTTCGCTAGAGAGCGCTTTTACTAGCGAGCCCTCGCCAGCACCAGGTCAACCAAGTCTTTCGAATTGCTATCTCAACATAACCTCGGATCACTGTCACATTGACAACTCATGTTGCCATGGAACTAAACGAGCCTGTGGAGACTGTCCGACGGCTACCCAGCAGGACTTGGAACTCTGGAACTCGTCAATGGCGCAAGGCAATGGCCTGGCAAACAGTTTTATGAACTTCGGGTTCAACACGAGCATTCCGACTAGTCCTTTGTCGGTTGACCGACATTCGATAAGCTCAAACCCGTTCAGCCTTGACAACACCATGATGGGCTTCAATGATCAGTCTTGGATGCTTACGGATTCCTCGTTCGCGAACCATTTTCCAGCAGGACCAATCGGTGCCACCAAGCTGGACTTTCTCGCCTCTGCTATCCAGCACGATATCTTGAGACCCAACACAACCACATCTGTCGACACTAGTTCCGTAGCTGGTGCCTCAGAATCCCAACAGTGCATTTGTAAATGGTACGTGAGGCTAGAGCATCTCAAGTAGCTTTCCAAACGCCCTCGCATTTGAGGTGCCCCTAGAGTGCTCCATGGTTACTCAACATTCCCCCCGTTTTAATGTGCTATGTTAGGCCAACTAACAGTATGTTAGGCAACACGCCCCAGGCGTTCTCTGCCTCGCCATCTTTGACAGCGCGGAAAACTTGCACAAACACATCAAGACCGCACATGTCGACAATTGCACTCACTGCTTCTGCCAATGGGAGGGTTGTGAAGCAGCATCGAAGGACTTCAAGCAGCGCTCGAAGCTTGCGCGGCACTTGCTCGGTCACGCGGGCTACCGACCATACGCTTGCAGCTATGAAGGCTGCGACAAAACTTTTGCAACGAACCAAGCAAAAGATAATCACGAGCGCACTCATACCGGCGAGAGGCCGTATGTTTGCGATCGCTGCGGCTACACGACAACTACGCATACGCAACTACAGACCCACATCAGTGCCCTGCATGAGGGCAAAAAGCCTCACAAATGTCGATTCTGCGACTTTACATGTGCAGATTCGAGTAATTTGAGCAAACACGAGCGTACCCACCAAGTAAGGTCGAACACTTCACGCCCCTGAGACTGCATACTAACAGCTACAGACCCTTCGTCCATACAGATGCCCACACCTCAACTGCACCTTCAAGCCTGATTGTCGCTGGGAGAACCTCAAGCGACACCTAAGGCGATCTGGTCACTGCCCACAGCTCCTTGTCGAAACCAGCGAAGAATACAAAGCGTATAGAGAAGGTGTTAGACGTGAGATTGATGACTGGCACAAGCGGAATGAGGACGGCGGGGTGGCCAAGACAGGTCGTCGCAAAGGAAGGACGTGAAGGACATAAGGTAGCCAGGAGGCCTTAAACAGCTTGAACAACATTCAATGGGCTG
The DNA here is from genome assembly GCA_033682645.1 of Phoma sp. ATCC 74077. NCBI lineage: Eukaryota > Fungi > Ascomycota > Dothideomycetes > Pleosporales > Didymellaceae > Phoma > Phoma sp. ATCC 74077. The sequence goes on from JAWDJC010000003.1 coordinate 1,081,853, forward strand.
TGTCGATGCCAACCAAATATTGAAACATCCGTGTTGTCACATTGTCTACGGGAAGTGTGCACAGCATACTACACACATGACAACAAAATACCTACATAAACCTTGAATGAATTGAAAAAAAGTATTAACACGACACCCCTAAACCTATCTGTGCACCATTACAAACACATATAATGCGATCCACATACTCAATGCATAATCCCAACATCTTTGACTCCGCCACAACCTCGACACAAGCAACCGGGAATGATAACAACAATCGCTAGTTCCATGTCGACGAAACCGAAACCGAACAAAACAAGTATCTATACAGTCATGCGATATGACAATCTTTAACCGTGTTGCTTTATCCCAGCCGGTTATACTTGACATGTTTGAAGTTTTGAAATACGGTACCACGGTTGAGTAAGCGAGGACGACTTCGTTGGTTTCGGTCTTGGTTTGCGTGGAGGGTTGCGGGGATAGGGGCTGGGTGGATGTAACGGAACAGCAGATGTATTGCTGTTGTTTGTGGGATTTAGTAAATGAGCAGGTTGGTTTTGTGAACCGATAAGCATTGTGTGAGCCGTGCGCTGATCTAAGGCGAAGGCATGGTACATTGTTTTCTAGCTGGCCATGAGCCTTATCAAGGAGTGAAATTTGGTGCAGAATTGAAGTCACGATAAGACGAGGAGACCGATATCAATATTGTCGATGATCCATTTCTTTAACTAATTGTTCCAAAACGCGCGTCCCTCACCCCCCCGGTCTTTCCCCTGTCCCCTCCCCTTGAATCACTTCGCATACTCCAATTTCCTTTCCCAACCACAAGCACCGAGCGGCACCTCGCTCGCATCCAAAAGCCCGGTATCCAAAAGGCGGGATATCATAGAAATGTATCAAGATGAAATTAACCATTTCCTCGGAGCCTAAAGCAAGCCATATATACAATTTGCTTCAGAGCCCCTCAAGACGATTGAAGTAGAAAAGTCGTCGCTAGTATGCGGCGGGGTATAGAACGAAAGCGTCAATCAGCCAAGGTAGGTCGTATGTACCAGAAGGTGTGGCGTGATTAATGGTAGTGAGTGTATCGATATCCAAGGAGTGTACATGCGCGATATGGCGCAAAAAGTCGGTAAAGAGCGTATTAGACACTAGACTGGGCGCAGTCCCTCGATCGATCAAACCAAGGAAATTCGAGGAAGACAGTTCGGCCGTGTTTATGCAATGTGTTTGTTGACTTCAAGGTATTATCAGGACCCGAGCCCGGAGCACTGCTACTTATGCCAGCGGTGCTTCAAGATTTCTCGAGGTGGAATTGTTGAAGATCCAAAGTGGAAATTTAAAAACGGTGCGTAGCGTAAACAGCCATCATCGTAGCGACATTAGTATTTATGTGAAGAGTTGATGAGCGTGCTAGAGCCTGAGGAGTAGAGGCCCAGCGCCTTCGGTGGTAGAGGCGGCGTCACCGACCGCTTCTTCGATAACAGCAGCGGAGGCGACGACGGCGGCACGGATGAGACACGCTTTTTCTTGATGTTCTCATGTCGGACCTGAGACGGGAACGAATTCAGTGAAGGAGAGGTAGAAGAGACGACTAAGAAACGTTAACGGACTAGGAAGCAGGCAAGTCGCTAGGGGCTTGGAGGCGGTCTATCACCTCCACTCCCATGCGGATCCGTGCTGTCGCCCTCGATGGTCTTCCGCCAGTGCTGTGGTAAGCACACACATACTAGCGGAAAGGCCTTGATCTCGCTGTCGGATTCGACTCGGGACCGTCTACTTCCGTTGCTCACACCTGAGTCGCGTTGTTCGGATTTGCGTGCCTCCCACTGCTCTGCTGATTCACTGAGTCGGACTCCAGTTGCCCAACCATCATCCCAGATACCGACGACTTTGAGCATGTCTCCCCGCTCTAGCTCGAACTCGTCACCAGCACGCGGTTGGTATGCCCAGAGTGTAGCAACCGTGTCATTCGGATGGATATCATCCTGCGAGTAGTAATCCTTGAAGAACTGTAGTTGCTCGGATTGCCCAGAAGCGACTCCGTCTGGACTAGAGAAATTACGAGCTTGATCAGATCCGGATTGCGGCGACGTGGTACTTGAGTCAAGGGCGGAGCGACTGGATAGAGAACCCCCACGTTTTGGTAGATTACCTGCCAGGTGGCCGCGGATCGACTCAGGGGAATCATAGGCACCAATCTGAGAGTCACCAAATGCGGTCAAAACACCTCTGTCGCTGTGGTTTCCTGATGAGGTTGATCCTTCTAAGGCTGCCATGCGTTGCACACGAGCCCCGGGTAGAATGGTGGCAGGGGAATGCCCATCACCACCATAACTCATGGGCGGTACAGGTTGCCCCTTTGGAGAATGACGCCGCGATGGAGATGGCGTGTTGAAGACGCTACCTGCCTGACTGTGTTGTCGTTTCCGCATCTGAACACAGCAAAAGATGACAGCTGCAAGAATAAGCGCCGCGCCGACGAGCGATCCGACGACGATCCCCGCTATAGCGCCTCCAGAAAGTCCAGATCCGGAACGACCTGCACCAGTCCCTGCGCCATCAGTCGAAGTTGGCGTGGCAGACGATGTGCTAGAAGGAAATACCGGTGGCATGGACACTGTCGTTGGCAGTTCAACGCCGACGCAACGCGACTCGACGTTCGCATTGACGCAGCAGGAGTCGGTGGAGTTGACAGTGCTGCCGGCGCAAAAGGAGCACAAACCCTGCAAGTTGCCCTGATAGCCACATTCACTGGGTTCGTTCGACGTTGCTTCAATACAGCGGCCACTGAGCGCTTCCGTTGGATTTGAACAGCGAGCAAAATCTGAGCGAATTTGAGGGACAGCATTGTCGCCGGCCGTGCCACATAGTTCTGGACTAGCAACTATCACCTGCTCGCTGATAGCAAAGTCAGCCTGCGACTGATTAGCATCCATCCGAATGTTACGTGGAGGAAATGAAGAACGGAGGAAACATACGCAGGCACCGGCACATAGTGGCGTCGCATTTGCGTTGCTTAGCGAGCATGCCTCTCTGGAGCCCTGGACGATGGCATTGCAGAGGACAGTGGTAGTGTAGCGAGCATAAAGGTTGGTGGTGTTGGTAAGATTAACGCTCGAACAGCCCAGGATATTCTGATACCTGCGTATTCGTTAGTGTCAAAGGTCGTTCTATAATCCATGAGTGCGAACGTAGGGGTAGAGTAGACTGACTGTCGTTGCGAATAGGTGGTTGCGATGTAGTTTCGTAACCGGTCGTCAAAAGACTGTACGTCTGACACGAATGAGAGGAAAGAGCTGTTGCAGCACCTGTTAGTCTTCCATTGCCGTCTGACGTGAGGTTACACGTACAAATCGCCTGTTAAGTTTGTACTGATTGATGCGGTGCTAAAAGCCGGGCAGGCTGTTGAACCCTGAAGCGATACGCAATTGTCCTGGGCCATTGCTGCTGGTAGGGAGGCGGCGAGGATGGAGAGGAGGGCGGTGCTTCTCTTTGCGGTGCTTCGTTGCTTTGGGCGAGATGTCCTTGTTGATCGGCAACAGTCGTCAGCGTTGTGTTGGTCGCGAGGACGGTCGTAGCACAGGCATTGGCGCATATTGTTTGTTTGTCGAGCTCGGGTAGGGCTATGAGGCTTGACGGTAGAAGCAATTCGTTTGCGAGGCCGTGGTGGAGCAGTATTGTCGGCGTCAGGACGGCGAGTAACAGACGCGTAGCTTCACAAGTCCATCCGCGGCGCTGGAGATAGGGCTCGGGGCGCTGTATATGGAAAGCAAGAGTATTAAAATGGAGACCGTGTCGATTGGGGTTCCGGTCTGAGAAGGGAAAGAGCCAGGCTCAGTCGCAACTGAGGAAAGAGCGTACTGGGTGGGAAGCTGCGACGGCCTTGAGGAGGAAAGCACCATGGGGGAGCAGCAACACGCGAGAGGAAAGCGCCCTCAGAGGCTGGTCGGCAACGGAGCAGCCAAGGCGTGCGCAAGGGCCAGGGCGGCCTGGCGGGCGACGTTTGATTGGCCCGACCCTGGCGACAGGAAATGAGGTTGCTTAACTAAAATTATCTCTCCGAATGCTTCAGGCCCGTCTCAAGTCTCTCAGTGCCGGCCATCCATCGTCGTTGCAAGTCTTCGTGCGCAGATGCGGCGCTGCCAGTTCACAGGCCGTCCATGTAGGCCACTACATGACGGGTGTGTGCTTCATGTCCATCTCGACGGGATCTGGCAGCTGTCCTTGCGGTGGTGAGGCTGCACAAACCCAAAACCCGCGTATCTATTCCAGGCCAGCGCTTGCGTGCATACACGAATGCACCTGCTCTGTTCAGACGAGCCTTCCTCGCTGCACCTCTCCGCATGCTCCCCAGGACTTCGCTACCATTGTTGCAGCGCATGACGTTCGATTTGAGCCTGAGACAGACCACACGTACCGCTGTTCGCGTCGTCTCTCGTCAGCGCCACGGCAGATGTTGTCCACCTCTGTCTGCATCCTGTTGATTGTGCGTCTGGGGCCTTATCCTGACTAAAGGAAGTCCGCCCGCGGGCGCCGTTGTGCACGACGAACCCTGCTCTTAGCGTCCAGAGCCGCGAGTCCTAACGCCGTTGCGAGACTTTGACTCCTTGCGTGCAAACGTGTTGCATCTGGCTCCCTCGCCTCGCCATGCTTGTACAGTGACTATTTGATAACTGATCATCCAAGTCCGCTGGCACGCCATCTGAGGCTCTTCCGCTATAATCCTATGTTCGACATTCGCGGATCTCCACCGGCTCTTTCCTCCTTGAATAACGTGCTTACGGGCCGAACCCTGCCTGAGCCACTCTTTCGCCGCGACGATCCCTCTGGCTTAGCTGCCACCACCACTAGAGACAAACATCATGGGTATATTAGTGGAACCATTGTCGAAGCGAGCAAACCCAGCATCTGTTGTGCCACCACCCTACACAGCGCACCGCAAGGGACGAGCTTCTATTCTCCGGTTTGGGTCCTAAGACCACACCAGATTTGCAGAACCAATCTTTTGGCACCACCTCCCACGGCGAGAATCGAGCGGGGATATCAATGCTAACGGACTGAGACACTTATATTGAAACCATTTAAGCACAGAGCCAAGACTCCAGCGCAGTTCTACGCGAGCAATATGAACGATTTGGAAATCAGAACCATTGCATTCGCTTTTGGCACAAATCATGTACTACAAAGAGCGTATGCGAGATGGCCGCGAGGTGGTACAGATCCGTGGTTCGTGTATCTTCATGCGCTCCGCGATACGAGCATCTGCCTGTACCTGATGGCAACGAACAACGCACTGACTAGGAATAGAGTCAATGTGTGTCAAGGGCCCTTCCAACCCCTCTCATGCATCTATTATGTCAGTCTTTTCAGCCGAGCATTTCTTCATCGCAGCATTTCATGTGGCACCTTGGCACAACTACTACATAGAGAAGCTTCACGACAGTACCTCAGGCCTCAGTTATCGATTGCACAGTATCAGCCTCGCTGCGGACGATGTAACTTCTTAAAGCGCCTATATGAATGGCTCCTTTACCCCTCGATCTGGCCAACATTCCACTGTCTATTTGCAAGATTCTGGACTTTCTGCTTCCGCATGCCCAGGGCTTCCGACACAGCCCGTTTGAGCCTAACGTTATCGTGGGGTGCCGTCAATGCAAGGCTGACCACGTCGACGTCCAGATACCAGGTAGGATACCTGCAAGATGGCCAGTGTTTCTCCGGTTTTCGGCCTAGAAAGGCATTTTGGTACTATGGTTTCATGTTCCCAAGGGTACCGTTGAAATAACTTGACTGAACAAATCAGATGTTCTCACTATACAACTGGAGAGGCTTTACGGGCCGTCTATACCTGCTTCTTGAAGTCTCTGGGGATCTGACGCATCCAATACGAAGAAGGGTAACAAGCTCAAATTCCCGTCACGCTGAACTGCAACCGGAGCAAGTTCGCCGTAGCTACGTATAGCGTTTCCAGTACCGAAAGTCCTTGCATACAGCGCGGATCTAGCTTATGAGCCAAGCTTTGGGCGACATTTGATGAAAGAGGTATTGCATCCGTCCTACCGTCCTTCCCCCACGCGCTGCCAGAGCTCCTCGAAAGCCAAACACTCAACACTGATCCGCTCACTCTTGACGAATAACCTGGCGAGGATGCTGTTATATACCACAATGGACATCGCAGTTCGACGACACTATATGGCTGGTGCGCCTCGTGGTGCATACAGTGCTTTGAGGTATACGATGATAGTGATGAGGAGAATAGAAATTAGGGAGTCAAGTCATGAAGTATTCTAGACTATGTTTTGAGCTTCAGTCGACTCTTCAACTCGCGGATTAGACGGCTACAGACATAGATTATAGGGGTGTTTCAACCCTAGCATGTATTAGGGGACAGTAGTAACTCAAATTAGCTTTTAGCAGCTAGCACAATCAACCATATTCACATCTGATGCATTAATATACCTGTAAATACACTGGCATCTCGAATGATATAACGATTTGCACATTGACCATGTCTTTGAAAATATTATGAAGCTCTATGCCAAGTAGCCAATGACGTTCCAAAGTCCCCGCAACCACCACCTTGCCCCATCTAAGCTCCCAATATCGATACTCCACCATTCTCTCTCGAAACCTCCAATCCACAACTGCTTCCTACCACAGTCTTCCATACAATCAAATATGACGGCCACCGCGTCTCCGTTACCAAGCAACCTCTCCACCACAACCACACTACAGCCCTCATCAACGACCGACTTCCAATTCCCACCCCACTACTTCTTCCCACCATTCTTCACCCTGCAACCCGTCTCCTCAACCCGCTCGTCACAGCTCCTCTCCTGGTCCTCCCTAATCCAATCCTACTGCCGCCACAACCGCATATTCAGCCTCTCGCTCATCGACGCGCTAAACACACCACTGTTCAACAACGCAAAACTCTCCCGCCGCCTCAGCCTGCGCGATGCAAAGGCCATATTAAGCTGGATGGCGAGTCCTGAAGGCGGGAATAGAGCGGAGTTTATAGGCACGAGCGCAAAGAAGGGGGGTAAAGGTGGTGCTGGTGAGGAGGAAGGTGGGAGGGTGTGGATATACTGGCGGCGACCGGACGAGTGGGCTGCTGCGCTGGAGGAGTGGGTTGAGCGGACGGGGCAGAAGGGGACGGTGCTGACGCTGTATGAGATTGTTGAGGGGGATGCGTCGCGGCGGGAAGAGTTTTACGGAATGGATATGGATCTTTTGCAGAAGAGTTTGGGGGTTTGTGTTAAGAGGGGGAAGGCGCAGGTCTTTGGTGGTGAGGGGAGTGAGGGCGTTAAGTTCTTCTAGAGAACGGACGTGGGAATATGGTAGAGTGCGTTTAGAGGAGAGATGAGAGAGGAAGGAGTATGATACCCGAGACTAAAAGAAGTTCAAAGGTTTTAGAACCTGGCATATGCAATCGTCAAATAGCCCTACTGTGTATTTCTACATGCTTGCAGAAAGATAATCCTTTCAGAAGGCTTTACCCTTGTTCATCTCACGTCCCGCTTTCGATCGCTTGGTACAGCAATACGACAGAGAGGCCCATAGTCAATGATAGAATGAGGAGGGCGGAGGAAGGAATCTGATTTCTACTTTGTGGAACAAACTTTGAATCGTACAGGCATCTCTGGCCGTCTCTCTCCCTCGGTCCAGTTTCCTCGACATTCTTGCCACCTCTTTGCCTCCCCTGCTCCTTCAAAGCCGTTCCTTCGAGAGCACTAACAGCATACTCTACGCTCAGCAGAGATCGTAGTCGTCCCAGTCGTAGTCGTCTGTCTCCGGATTTCTGCCACAGTCGTAGCAGTAGACCGCCATACTTCCAGAAAACCCCCTCACGTCCTCCTCAGCGTGTGTCAGCATCCGCCTAACCGTATCCACGAACTGGCCAACAGTGACTGCCTTACCTGGCGTATCCACCCTGTACGTCCGCTGGTAGCCTACGAAAGGCCAGTTGAATTCCACGTGGACTTGGTCGACTGCTGGCATGCAGATCAACATGTCCCTCCAAGACCCATCTTTGTACTTGTACCACTTAGGCAACTGGGTCCTCTCCTTAAGCTGTTCGAACGTATGGAATGGGAAAGTTGGGTACGGACGCTCGTACCTCTTGAGTGACCTCAACTCTCTGAAATCCTGACGTGGAGGAATGAAGTATGGATTGACGAGGTGCATGAAGGATTCCAGATAGTTGACCATGGGATGAAAACGTGTGCACTCGTCGAAGTCTTCCGTGGTCCGGGACAGAATCTCGAGACCAAATGCCAATCGGGGAAGCTTGCCAGCCTCAGTGACCACGTCAGTCGGAGCCCTTAAGTGGATGAGAATGCGATGTTCATTTTCGTCATCGGTGAAGTCGGCCTTCGAGTAAAGCCTGCGATGAAGCACGGGATCATCGCCTGGAAGGTATGCGTTCCAGGTCTTGCAGACGCGCTTGCAGCGCATGACTGGTGGAAGTTAGCGGGCAGTTTCATACGATCAGTGAGCGACGATGATGCTTGTCTAAGATAACCCTTGGGTCACCCCACGTAGTGTTTGCGAATCGTTTAAAGTTTGACGATTGCGCGAGGTGCTCCAAGAATATCTAACAGATGCTATTGTGTGCAGCTATACATACGGTCGTAGAAGCCAAGGTTGCGGAAGATCGTCTGGAGGATCTCCGCTGGAATATGCGTGCTCGTCTTCAGGGCATTACGCTTGCTGCGTCGTACCATTGTGGAGTAGTTGTAGTGATTCTCGAGTGACTTTGTGGTTGAGAGTGGTATGCGGGCAGTGATGGTGGAAGAGACGCAGAGCTAGAGGCGTCGATTGTTTATATGTGATGTAGCGATCGATAATCTTGTTGCCAGGGATGACCTAAAGGTGAAATGGTGAAGGTCAAAGGCCCACATCAATACCGCACTCATCGGCACAGCTCCTGCGTCTCTTCACTTTCTTCGAGGGACGACGCACGTTCACCAAGGAGTGGTTTGGAGATGCAGCAGTTGTTGGAACAGGGCTGACGGCGGTTTTTTAATAACATCTCAAGGAACAATGCATCGAAGAGGCCGGGCCTTGCGTGATCGGACGATACTATCTCGCCAATGTGAATGCTGAGTCTACTGTTATCAAAATTCATCAGTGTACCCCAACAAACACAAGACGCCTCCCGACATATGCTGCATAGCCATTGGGTATCTTGTGACTGTGTGCTAATTTGTGTAAAGTTCGCTGGTCATTCACCTGGTTGGTTTCAGGTGAGTTGATATTTCGTTCTCTCAGGATGGCCAACTTTAGTGTGACCAGAAATATTGACCGGTCCGATTGCTCTAACTGCACTTCGGATGGGTACTAGGTTATACGAGTAGAATCCATCGGCGTGATTCTGGACGTAGATGTTTTCGCGTGTCCTCGATGATACCAGTTCGTCTACTTTTGTGCGGTTTTGCTAATCCGTCCCACAGGTTTTTGATCGAGCTTAAGCGAAGACATGCTGTCTTTACTCGAAGCAGCTATGTGCTAGCTGAAGTAACGATTGATCTTGGACAGATTGCTAGTCCTTCAAGTTGAGTGAAGCTCTCGCTTTTCGTTGCATTCTGCCCGTTATCAAGATGCTGGCTAGAATTAGCATTACGAGCATTTTCCTGTGAAAGGAATCAGGGAATAGTCTGAAGAGTTTCATTGCTTGTGGCCTCGTACTGATAGCTCTGGACATCATGTCAACAAACTAGATCCGGTATTAGTTCCAAAATCATGCTGTTGTTCCGATCCTGCATTGGCCCATGCGCCCGCTTTTTGAGAATACTCCTTTCGCCGTAAAAATGCAATCCAATCCAATGCCATGCGCCCAAGTCTTTTAGTTGAGTGACCCAATTCCCAGTCATATATCGGCAGTCATTGTGTCCTAGTCCTCCGTCACTGGCTCCCTCTCTTTATACTCCTGGTCTTTCTTACAATGGTGTCTCTACCGCCATCCTCTGCCTCTTTGTTTCTGGTCCGCCTGGAACCGTATCTGATCCTCCTTTTGCTTCTGGAAAGCTTTCACCTCTCCACTATACCTCTCATACTCTCCCATCCAATGTTCTCCCAGGCTCTGCAAATCCTCTACAAACCCCTCCACGCCCCTGTTCCATACCCACAATCCAACTAGCACAACTGAGCCCCAGAATACTAACCGTAATGCCATATTCACCCAAAACATGACTGCTCGGTACATCATGTCAAGGACCTTGAGGCTAATGAAGAATATGGCGAGGAGCGCGAGAATCGAAGCAACGTCTGGTTGTGTTACGAGGCGTGTGAGGAGAGGCGAGAGGTGTGATTGTAACGTGCGCATGACACCGAAGGTTGTGGTCAAGACGGTAAAGAGGGGATTATAGAGTGATGGAGGGAGGAGACGCGGGAGGAGGGATGCATAGTCTACATTCGGGCGGTGTTAGTGGCTTGGTATAAGAAAGGTAGGGTCTTAGGATGCGGACCTTGTATGAAGTCCATGGTGTGTGATGTGTATCTGTGTTTTACGCTGTATCGTGCGCGGGACGCGGTCAACGCGTTGCGGGGTCTTCAGAAGTGAATTGGCAATGTAGTAAAGTTGAGTTCTGAGCGCGTAGAATATCAAAAGAAAGTTACGTGGAGCCGTGTCAAAGAATGCAATAGGACTGGCGAAGATGTTTTCTTCGTTTACTATGGTGTTTGTATCCCCGTTGCGGTGACGGTTGTCCAGTGGATCCCCTCTAGCTCTTTCGTTCACAGCTCACGTTCCAGCTGCACGTCATTGCTTAGTCATCCCACGTGCCACTCACAGCTCACGCGCAGTAGCCACGACTGCACGACATCGCGGGATAAGGTGCGAGTACATATTCGGTTCACACGCTGCAGAGTGATCACACAGTTTATTTTTTTATAGTTCCATTATGATGGACCTGGCTACCAATGCGGTAGTTTGTCTTGAGTCTCCTCAGTTGTCAGTTACAGACAAAGCAGCAGTCTACATTGCAATGCAAAGGTTGAATATCTCCAATGCCTGTTGCAATTGATGTAATAACTGCACTCGACTGGTATAGAGTTCTATGTCTGCGGCGTTGCACATATACGCCAAGGGCCGCCTGTGAAGGCGAAGGCGCGGCTTGCAGTACTCCAGCCACGTCCTAACCTCCTTCCTCTTTTAATCTTGCTTTAGGTCTAGTCTCCCTTGCCGCGCAGTATCGTGCATGAGTCGTGAGTACAGGTTAATCGATATTGCCATGTGGAGTCAGGACGACATGGTTTAGCGACAATGTTTCAAGTTTTCTGGAGATAAACTGGCGGTGAAGAGTGCGCCATGCGGAGGATTTTGGGCGAAGACTACTGAGGTTTCCAATTTTTGACCTTTGGCGCGGCAAATGTAGGCTCCGAGAAAGACCTTCGTTTGGGGGAGCCAATAGCGCGCCGTTAGAGACCTCGATAATTGTGGAGAGCAATGAAGCAAAAGGCTTCAGCTGATTCGCTACGGACGAGTTTGCCATAATCCTACTAGACTTGTAGCAAAGGAGAGCTTGGTTGATAGATCACTCTCAGCAGATGAGAGATTGAGGCACGTGATAATATGAACTTATATGTTTCTTCATCTCATCGCCTATTGGGAGGACTAGCCTCCAGCAGACGAACTGCATACCTAAGTACATGTTCCCTTCAGTACCACATTGTAGCATATACCGCATGCCTCTCCGACGACTGGCCATCTGTGCGCATGTTGGCATCGTCTCCAACGACAAGATTGGATAAAAGAAAAGCGGCCTTAGCCTATGTAGTTGACATAAAGTCTGGTATCACAGATGCAAATATCCCGCCGAACGCCAAAAAGGTCATATGCAATCATAAAACGTGTGTAAGAAGCGAATAAAGAAATGCCAAGTGCTGACATGGGTGGAAATCCTGGTCCACGACAAGCTGGATAGTCGTACAGCAGGAGGCGGTGCCATGTAACGCATGCCGCTGTCATGCGGATGTGTGACAACAATTGTAAATGAGGCGCGCGCTCGTTCTGAACTTCAACGATGAGGTTGCCTGCATCCTAGCACTCGGTGCCTGTGGGTGAAGCATGTTCTCATATCCAACGTCCGCTTCCCTTTTGATGTGTACCGTACTCCGATTCGAACTCGAAACGAAACGCAGATGCTTCAGACATGGAAGGATAGTGAATCAGAGGTTGCGATCTGCGAGAAGAAACCGATCCTCGGGAGAACTCGCCGCTTGGTGATGTGGGCGAGTACGGTGTTGGTGGTCGGTCAGCAATCGACGATGCGACACTAGACTTCCTCCGCACTCGTTCTGGCTTTCTAACTGAGCTAGACGGTGACTTCATTGGAGGAATCATATCTTGAGGTGATGGCGTTCGAGGAAACTCGTATGTGCTGAGCTCCTTCTCGAATAGTGTGGGAGATCCGCGATCTCTTACGACAGCTGGCTTGCTGGGTCGGATGCCGTACTTCTCTGGCCGCTTGGTATATTGGCTCGGTCTTCGCCATGATTCGAATTCGGCGTCGTCTAATGGTGTGACGGCACGTAACGAGAACCCTCTTACCCTCCTCTTGGAGCGCTTCCAACAAAAGAGAACAAGGACGGCGACCCCAGTCAGGACAAGAGTACCTAAGACGGCACCTAGGATGATCCAGACTTTCGATGATTGCTCCATGATGTAGATAAAAAGCGTGAATGCTCAAGAAGGATACGGTATCTTGACGGTAGTAGATACAAATCGAGGACTTGAACAGGCTACCGCAAGACGGCGGCAATGCACTTAATGGTGGTTGAACGATAGACGAGAAGGCTTAGGTTGATATCGCAGACCTGAGCCTGGAAACTGCCCGTGGCTCTGGGAAACAACGTTGAGGACCTCCCGGATGGAAATAAGAAAGAGCGACGACTTATCCAAGCATGAACATGTTTGGCCTCAGTTGCAACCAGGAAGAATCGAGACGAAGAGACGATGGTCGTCAGAGTCCGCTTTGGATTGGAAGCTGGAGGGCCGATACGGATAAAGTACTGCGGGACAGGCGAAGAGGCTCAGAGAGCGGAGACGTGGGTCATGCGTGTACCGCCTCGCTCCACAGCGCCGTCGGAGGAAATAGATGGTATGTAACTAGCGGGACGAAACAAGGTAGAACAAAGAGTAATCGTTCGGTAAAGGGCAGCGGAGGCGCACCGAGCGGGGGGAGACTTGCAGGATATAGGGACGGACAGGCTTGGCTTGAGGCGACATGCAGGTACAAGAGCGTACCCGATGGTGGGCTGCGAAGTCTGTTAGTAGGTAGAGGGTCGTGAAATATCGGTGAGCAGTGCACTAAGGGACAATCCATGATAGTCCAATTTCGACAACCTTGGAACGCACCCCGCCGTTAGAGATGGCGCAAAGGTCCACGATAGGCAGTTCCACCGTGGCTCCTGCCGTACCACTGCAGGGGATGTCACTCCCGTCCACTCTGTGCGGTCCCAGTGCCAGACAGTGGGCGACGTGGCGTCGTTGAGGTCAGCAAGACATCGGCCTTGACAGCACATCACGGCCATGCGACGAATCCAGGGGCAGCGTCCCCTTCAGCCTTCCAGGACTGACACTTGGACTCCGAGCTGCAGATGCTGGCAGCGCACCGATTTGCGTATGCCGTTCAACTTTACTCCTATGACAATTTCCTTGCTTCTTCAGAGGGTGAGTCCAAATGAGACAAGCAAACGCTCAGGTTGCAGAAAGGGGCGTGTACCCGGCGGAAACTTCGCTTCGAGCAGAGCACTGACACAACGTCGATCTATAAAACGCACCAAGTACCTTGAGAGTTTGGCTTCCATTGTGGCACTGGCCAATCCCGTCCTCTCAATAGCGGGCTCTAGGTGCGTCCCGCGATAGCTTCCCTTCACGGTTCCCGATTATCTTAGCCCCTCACGGAGCATCTCGAGAATGTGGATGGTATGCACTCTCAAGCTTGCAGTAAGCTACGGTTTACTGACACATCGAATCACTTGCGCAAGACACCTTTACGCGCAACGAGGCGTTTGTTTAATGCGCGATAAGAGGCATTCACCCGTTGTGGTCGCGGTATTGGGAGCCGAGCGTTCCTGGCTATCGCATCAAACCCTGGCACCATCTGCTGGCTCATGCAGCAACCGGATGATGAATCCAAGACGCACCGACATGTTCCAAGTCTCAAGCCGTTGCTTGGTCACCAGCCTGCCAGGTCATTCAGGGCTTACTGCCCTCGATGCTTCATAATGGGGCCTATTTCTTCGACAACCAATGGTGATTGTAACACTCCAACTGCATGTATGATAACAGGATGCCGAACATGAAACGCATCAGAATGGGTCTGGCTCACAGCTGGATGACGACTTCAACACTGCGCTCACTGCCGATGTAGTGACAATGAGCCGTCGGTTTTCTTTCGTCTCTTGCTACCACGATTCGACTAGTCTTTTTTTAGTGCATCATCTGGACCTTACGAATGCGACCTGCCTAACAATTAGCTGTATTTCGAAAATTTCCCGAAGCGCATCTTGCGCTTTTGCAGAAAATTGCTATCGTCGACTCCGCAAATTCGCCACAGGACCGAGGCTAGAGTCTCTAAGTCGTCTCTGCACCAGTTCGCAGATACGAGTAAAAGTGTACCGAAGGCAGCGAGCACATGGAAGCCGGTCCTCTTCTCGTCGAATCGAGAAGCCTTCGTGCAGCTCTCACATCAGAGTGAGGATAGTTTAAGCACTGTTTATCTGGACATGTCTCTTGCCTCTAAGGTCACGATCTTCGCAATCGTCTCGTAACCGAAATGAGACCTTGCTGCAAGACATGACAAAGGAAGCGAAGATATCTTCCAACCGCTGATCGTCGTTTAACCGTTATCGTGTGTTTCAAGAAGACGCTCATGCGGCAAGACCAGAACCATGGCTCGACATTGAGAACTCGTTATTGAGAATTACCAACGAAAGAGCCCTTGGGTCAAGGGTTTGACCAAGAACACGCCTTTGCCGCTCATCCCGTAGACGTCCGTCCCTAGGTAATAGCGCTTTTGCTTCGTCGGCTAAAGTGAGTAGCTGCACGTGGACCTGATCTTCAACGCCACGAAGCGAGGATGGCCCCGCAGATGAACGCACTTGGCAGTCCGAAATACGAAGAACCCTTTCTCGTGGCTTTTCCTACTCTCGTGTTAACTGCAGATGCCGTGTGATGCACAGGTGGAAATCCTTTTTCCGGTTTCTGGGGAAAGAAATATGTCGCTTTCTCCAGGTTTGCGCTGTCATCGGTAAGACAAATGCAGAAGGTGTCAAGAAAATCTTTGAACAACTCGCATCGACAAAATTTCAGTGGAACCAATCAGATGTCTGAAGTCGCATGCCAACTTCAGCAGGCTCAGCTTCAACCTCAACACCATCTTGCGTACTCCTGGCCTGTTCAGAACGCACTAGCGTGTCTCCTATCCTCTCTCGGAGTTCAGCGCCGAGAGCAAGCGTGAGATTACGACTATCTCGACAATTCAGAACTCCCCGATGCAGCTTTCGATTCTATCATTTGAGCCAGCGAACGTCGTCGAATATCACCAGCTTCGCGCATCAGCAGACCCCTCGCAAAAAGCCAAACCCCATATCCCCTGAAATCCGCATCGGCACTTCTTTTCTACTTTTTCCCCCCTCATAACATCCCAGATCATATTCACACCTCGTGCCCGGCTTGAACTCGCTATTACGGCCACATAAGATGCCTTGAAGCTGCCGTTGGTGGCGCAGATAGATACCGATCCCGACATATATGGTCGCAATTATCGACGACTACGTACACCTTGAAAATTGTCGCTTGTTGCGGGAAAATTGGATCCCGGAACTGGCCGGATGGGTCAGCTGGACGTGTTCGCAGCTGACGAACGGTAAGTTTGTGCAGTCCTCAAACTGGTTTGCGGATCGCCCACGGTTCGCTTTGCCACTCGCTGCAATCCTTCTAGCTGAACTTGACTGCCGACATTGCATGAGGCAAACCGATCGTCGTCTGCTACAATATCATGGAGTAGAATATTCCTGTGACCTCTCCTGGACCTAGTCGACGGAGATGGCAGACGTCAGTATGTATCCCACGACCCGTTGATGAGTTCGTGGGGGTTTCGTATGCAATAATGCGACTACTATATACCTGCATTCCATATTCACGGTAAGCGCTCGTGGAATTATGATCATCTCTATAGATGAATCTCACTTCGCTTCTGCAACACCAAGGCGAAGTGCAGTTCGAAGCCGTGCAGCCGTTGCAGATGGCACTTCCCGTATTGTTGAGTTGTCACACATGTTATACGTTACACTGAGATCTCTGATCTATTGGAATCATTTTTCATCAATCGGATCAGAGTTTTACTATAACCGTCTCCAAGGTACTTTCAATCTGACGCACCGCATCAACAAAGCAATTTCCAAGTCTCCGACGTCTTCCAATGCACACACACCTGCATCGTCTAAGGGTTCATCTTCTGAACATTGGTTACCCATAGACTCTGCGCTACGATTCTAGCTTGAGTATCGTACCAAACTTTACTTCACACCCTCTTGCAGGAATTGCTTAGCTTCATCCTCGTATGCGCGAATCGGCATGCTCATCTTACGAACGCAAGTTTGCGCAGCTTCCACACATGTCTGCGCCTATTGATTGGCCCATCACATTCCCAAGCGCATTACTTCGGTGCTATTCCGGACATCGTGACGCGCTGGGCCTCGAGCCTAGAACTGTAAGTGTAAGTGGAATAAGAGCGTACACAACGAAGGACCGACGAAGCAACCATTCTTGCAAGTCATCGCCCTACCACCACTGGTACCTTTCGGCTAAAGACCCGTTTTGGGCCACTCTGCCGTGCGCGAACATTGTCAGAATGTCATTCGCGCTCGGTCCGTCCGATCATCATGTTCAAACAGGCAAAGTGGGCGGCTTGCCCGAGCTGAAAAGGTATACCATTGACCGGAAGGGGTATGGAAGATGGCTGAGACTATGAAAGGTTATCATGACGCTTTGATTGTCACAAGGTTGTTGCTTGCGGGACTCAGGGGCCGTTGTGAACCTTTCTCGATCGCCATCTAAACAACGGTTGCTGATCGACGGAATGTCCCGCACGAACTGCGCGCTCAAGTCACTCTGTGAGCATGAGGGCTGAGGTCAGCTAGTGTATTTGTGCTAGATAGTAGCTCGAATCTTTGAACGAGTCTTTGAAATGATATCGAGAAAATCGCGAGATAAGAGACTTCCTTTTTGAACCTAAAGTAACCATGAACGTCTAGTGCTTATTTCTCACCTCATAATGACACGGGAAGCATAGTCGCTCGTTTCAGCCCTGCTATATGGACGTGCCTGAACTTGAAGGAGGTGTGCAGGACAGTTGTAAGACCTCCTGCTCAGCATCAAAGGAAACCCCTTGAATACTTTAAGAAAATTGGGTGCACAAGGTAGACATGCGCAGCTGGTTGTGCTCTTTGAGCCACTAGTTCACTTAAGAAGAGTTCAAGGTATGAAATAATGATAGATTTAGGGGCTTGCACGCTTCTAGGGCACCACTCCGAAGGCAAGAGACATCACCCTGAGAATCCCGAGGCGATTTACATAGACTAAGAGCATTTCATAAAGACTTGTACAAAGCTGGCATGATACACTTTGATTCATCTTTTCACTAAGCCTGGCTGGAGTCCCCTAACACTGGTGGCAGCTACTTTCCTTCAGACTAAGCTCAAGCGCACTTTCCTCTTTCCTGTGCTTTCCTCGAGCTCATCCGTGATTCTTACCGTAACCTTCTCAAAGAGTTCTACACTCCTCTTCACATCACCTCTGATGCTCAACCTATAATTCTCAGCATCAAAGTCTGCTTCCGGTTCCGGCGTAGCTAGATCTCTTAGTCGAATCAAGCTCTCGATACCGAATCTTGGGACAAACACAACCAAGCCATTAGAGAATATCTTCATAATAAAGCCTTCTTCCTTTATGTCCTTGCCCTTGAGCGCTTGGCCAACGTAATACTCGATTGAAGCGCGACCGGCCATTTGCGCGTTACGGTGGCGCACGTTGATGTTCTTACAGACAGCTTCGAGTTTGGCTTTTGATTGTAGGCTCGGGTCGAGTTGTTCGTACTCGATAGCGGCGGCGAGCTGACGATGTGCCTCGAGGTCGGCGTATCGGCGAATGGGAGACGTGAAATGCGTGTAGATTTCGCTGGCGAGACCGTAATGCCTGAACTCGGGGTATGCTTGTGTGCCAGCACAAAAGTACTCTGCAGACATCATGCAGCGCGTTGCCATGATTCTGACAAGCGTGTTGAAGAAGGGGTCGCTGGGATCGACACATTTGTCGAGGGAATCGGCTAGTGCTTTCGAGCTATCCGTCTTAAGTTCCATACCTTTTTTTACCTTGAGTTGGTTATCTAGCTCTTCGAAGTTGGCCTTGGGTGGCGCAGCGTGGCGACGCAAGAGGGCAGTCTGAGGGAATGCTTCGTAGTTCTTCGCTGCGACGCTAATGTTGGCTAGCAACATGAATTCCTCGACGAGCGAATTTGTGTCGAGTAGCTTTTTGGTCTGAACGTCGACTGGATCTGACGTTTCAGACTCACTTCGCACCTTGACCTCTGGTGAGGAGAGATTCAAAGCTCCCGCGTCCATTCGCTTCTGCTTCAACTTCTTCGAAAGCATAAGTAGAGTCCGCATGCCATTGGTGAGGTCATCTTGTTGCGACTTGTCATCGATTCGTAATTGGGCCGCTTCGTAGCTGAAAGCCTCTCTCGACCGAATGACTGATTTCGTGAACTGAGAGGACACAATGTCGGCATCTGGAGTTATTTCCCACAAAACTGAGAATGCATATCGTTCCACGTATGGTTTTAGCGAGCAAAGGTCTGTGCCCAATAACATCGGAAGCATATCAATACGCTTATCAACTAGGTACACCGTCGTACCGCGCTGGCTTGCTTCCTTGTCCATAGCATTGTTCGGCTTGACGAAGTGTGACACGTCGGCGATATGTACACCTACTGCAAAGTTTCCGTTCGGCAGTTGTTGAGCGTGAAGAGCATCGTCGATATCGACACAGCCCACAGGATCGATACTACAGACCAGGAGATCTCGGAGGTCTTTTCTTCCTTTCCAACCGGGATCGTCGAGACTAGAGGGTACTTTCCAGTCATGACCTTCAGCCGGCAAGCAGTCTAAGACTGTTTTAGGAAACGGCTTGTATTGTACATCCCATTCCAGAAGCAAAGCCTCAGTTTCTGCTCCTTTGGACTCAAGTTCACCAAGTGATCGCACAAAATGACCAACTGGATACCGCGAATCTCTGTCCCAGGAGTCAATCGTCGCCAGGATACGTTGACCTAGTAGCTCTCCAGCTTGCCGCGTCCTTATGCGGATTTTAGGAATGCGCTTATCCATTGGTACGAGGAATACTGTCTGTTGCTGTCTACTGGACTTTGACGTAGAGCGAACGGAGTCACGGTCGATGTGCCCGACGTACTGTCGCCAGTTCCGTTTGATGATGCCTACAACGCGCGCCGTTGGCTGTGGCCTGCCTTCTGCGCTCTGACCGTGAACACGCTTCACCTCTTCTTGCAGGGCTCGTCGTTCCCTTTCCGGAATTACAGTCTCGCCCTCTTCGGCCTCGGCATTGTCGTTTTTGTTCACGGTTTCTTCCTCAATGATCTTCGTTGATGGCGCTTTCCACTGATCTTGTGGTAGCACCTCCACAACCACGACGTCGCCAGACACGGCCCTGTTACTATTTTCTCGACCCAGTATAAGCAGTGACTTCTCAAAGGCTGGTACGTGTACGGAGCCTTCTAAGTAGTTGTACGGGGAGACGTTAAATATGCCCTGATGCAATGTGGTTGCTTTCACACCGGTCATCATCTTTGAGACTGAATAGTGCTCGGGATAGAACACTTCGGCCTTCTTAGATCGCACTTCTCTCTGTTCTTGCGCGGCGCTGATCATATCCAGTAACTCATCAGAATTTTCCAAACCAGAGACGAAATCGGACACTAAATCTATCAGCAAAGGTCATCGGACGATTTCAATGACTAACATGTCTTGCTGGGGACATTCTCAGCCTTTGCTTTTCGCAGATTATCTCTGTCGTCTGTAATCATGACCACGGTTGGAATACGTTTCTGCGTTTTGCTTCGCGCTGCAACAGCCTCTGTGATATGGTGATTGTACCACTGCACGGCTTTACGCACAGCTCGATCATTGCGGTCATTGATCGTCTCACCGGCATCTCTTGAGACGTACGTCTCCTGCCGAAAATCGTTGAAGAAGACATAGAAGCGCTTTCCTTCATTCTTGGTCAGAGCAATCAAGCGGTGATAAAGCGGCAAGGAGCGGTTCTTGACTTCCTCCAGGACGGTTTGAAGAACAATGACGTCGTGGAATGCGGTCTCGACTTCGAACAAGTCCATTCCAGTTAGGAAAGCATTGGTATCTGGTACGAGATACTGGCCGCTTGGAAAGTCCTTTGATCCTGCTGGCGTGTCTGATAGCACGAAAGGTGCGACTAGTCTATGTAAGCCTTCACCTTCGCCTTCACGTGAGTTTGAGATCGAACCTTTTTTCTTGTAATCTGTGGGGGCAATCTCAAGACATGCTCTGCAAAGATTTGAAGAGCACGGAATGTCCTGTCGTAGATACAGCTCTCTCACAATTTTCTGAACCTTGCCACTTTTTGTTGATCGAACGTACACCTTGCTTGAAAGGTTAGACTGGCCGCGGTCGGCGGCACTCGACCGCTTGAGACTGAAGTATTCCATCTTCAAGGCGTAAATCGTGTGCGCGACCTTCGAAAATTGGGAACAATGTCGGCGTCTGGTCGAAAAGGTGCATCAAATGCCAAGATATCAAAACAGCAAGGATCAGTGGTCAAAGCTCCCGCCAGATGACGGAGGTTGCAGCTTGGTGGGCCGTGATAGCACCAGGGAGCCAACATCAGAGCTTCAACACCCACAACGATACCATTGCAAAATCCCTCGCACCATGACGTCGCTAGACCCTCCGACGTATCTTACCTCGATCCAGAACAACATTCGTGCTCGGCCAATATCATGGGAAGGCGCAGTGCGCGCTAAGACGATTACAGAGGCAGACCTCAAGAAGATCAAGTCAATCGACAAAGTGCGCAAAGAGCAGCGAAAACAGACGATTGAGTCAGACGTGGACAGCTTTGTATCGCTGTTGCTGGGTGGGAATGGGTCACAGAGCATCTTCGAGGCGGCAGCGAAACGCCAGGACATCATCCATTACATGCTGGTGCTGCTGGGAGACATGATTGATGGTACGAAGACTAGATGTTTTTATGAGAGGAGCAATTGATCTAATCTTCATCAGATATTCCCTCGCTCACTTCAGCTCTCGTCCAGCATCAAGCGCCCTACAAACCTTTCCTGCCGCTTCTGAAAGCCTCATCCAACAACGAAGACCCCGTTCCCTTGCTCACATCCTCTGTGCTCTCGGGTCTTCTATCACACGCTGTCGTCCAACCTTCGAAGAACTCCTCCCAGCTGGACGAAGCTCTACCTCAGCTCTTCAGCTATCTCTCCACCCTTGCCAAGGCATCGGATGCTGGTCTACAGGACATTGCTGTGCGGGAATACTCAGCGGTCCTCCGCAGCACTAAGCCTCGACATATATTCTGGAAGCAAAGGAAGGAGACGTTGAATCCGCTAGTTTATATCTTGCGAGCAGCAGCAGGGTCTGTCAAAGACACGGACTCGACACTTTTTAGCGGTAGTGGCAGCATTCGCAGTGCGCCAGAAGGAGGGCTCTCTGGCGGTGTAGGGCTCCAACTACTGTACCATGTGCTGCTTGTTATTTGGCAACTAAGCTTTGAGGGCGAGCTTGTCGGTGAGGGCCTGCAAGAGTGCGCATTCCTCCACTACTTGAGCGTATGATTACTGACCACCTGCAGTGAGCACGATATCGTCGTTCTATACACACAACTTTTGCGCGTCTCTCCCAAGGAGAAAACTACTCGCCTGCTTCTGTCGACTCTCCTGAACCTCTTGACCGCAAATCGACAAACACTTTTGCCTACAGCGGTTCTAGCCCGCCTACCGTCGCTTCTCAACAGCCTAAAATCACGTCATTTGACAGATCAAGATGCGCTTGAAGATCTACAGTCTCTGGACGAGCTGCTAGAGGAGTACACCAAGACGCAGACCACTTTCGACGAGTACTCCGCCGAGCTACACTCTGGTCACCTTCGCTGGTCACCACCTCATCGCAACCCTACCTTCTGGCGCGACAATGCGCGCCGCATCCTGGAAGAGAATAAAGGAGAGCTACCTAGAAAACTTGCCGAAATCTTATCTAAGAGCTGGGATAATGACAAGCAGGTGCTAGCCATTGGATGCAATGACGTCGCATGCTTAGTCAAGGAGGTGCCCGAGAAGAGACAACAACTTGAAAAGCTAGGTTTGAAGGGCAGGGTCATGGAGCTTATGCAAGAGGCGGACGAGAGTGTGAGGTGGGAGAGCTTGAGAGCTGTGGGGGAGTGGCTGCGGTACAGCTTCGAGTCCAAGAGCGAGTTGCCGGTGAGATAGCGGGGCGGGTTCGTTTGGTGGCCTAGAGCACTCGAAGCGTGTAAATGCTCTTCTGTACGTATTGGCGCCCACATAGAGTGCCAGGAGATTTCAGTACATTGCCGACATAACGTCTTTGCGTCATGCAGCACATAGCGTACATCACAGTGTGGTTCATATCTCACCTCCGCTCGTCTGACCTTGCCGCTCAGTATCTGAAGTATCACCCTTCCAGCTGTAGCCGTAACAAGAGGTTCGGTAGCAGCCCAAGCATATCCCGTGGTTCCGAGTCTGTGGCGATCATCTAGTGCTGGACTCTGCAGCTTGCATTCGCTTTCCCATCACTTGTCAAAGCAAGTCCTGTTATGCACTGTGATGAGGCCTCGGGAAAGTTATCGCGAGGTGACAGTCTGCACTTGACCTGCATACACACCGTATCCCCGCAGTCTATGCACATGTACTGACCTCCATCAAGCTTGAGCCACTTCATCTAACTTCATCCCCAGCCCGTGCGACTGACGCTCTTTCATTGAGGCTCTGCTCCTCCGAGACTCAGCACCACACCGCATGCATGCCAATTGAACTGTTGACCACTGCGCAGGTACGTCTCTACGATCAAAGCTACAAATAGCACACCAGGACGCGGCTTTACTGCAGCCTAATAGTATGTCGGCGAGTGTAATATCAGAACCTTATAAGGGTACTATTAGTCTTAGGCTGGATTACCTTTTGCGGAAACTTGTGCGACGGTCGGTTTTACTGTTGTAATATGGGCAGTTGGACTTTATCCGGCCAATGAGCCAACGGGGAGAATATGCGGACCGAGGGTAAGAAAGATAGCGGAGTGGGCATGGGAAAAGGCGATGATGGGGTGAATTGGCGATTTGTTGGCCAGTGTTCTGGTTCTGGATTTGGATCTTGTGGAATTGTGAACTGAGCAGGCGGTTGAGTCCACGATTCGGTGAGGTTAGAGTCACTAGTATCGAGAGGAGTTGGCGTGCAACGTAACTCTATGAACTTGTACACGACGATAATCTTGAGTTGACCATACCAACAAGTTCAAGGGTTTCCTTCGTGAGCTTTCAATCATGTAATGTTACGCTGCGATCTCAACTGCCCTGTTACCAACGCAAAGTGCGAATGAAACTGGGTGAACGGGCACTACAAGGGCTGCTCTATTATTCTCCGAGACATTCATCCCACGACAGCATATTGTCCTTCCCAGCAATAAGCTCATACATTTAGTCTTACGGACTATTTTCTCCTTACCCGTCAAAAGGAGTGTCGCCGTTTCCCGGCTACCGAGCCATTTCCCCAACAGTCTCGAAGCAAAAAGCAAAACGAAGAGAAAAAGGAAAGTGTTGGTCGGTACGCATATTCGAATGATTGGCGAGAGAAGAAGATCACGATAATCTAACCAGACGGATCCATGCAACGGCCTGACTCTATGACTCGAGCAAAGGCGAACTGAAACATTTGAACGAGGACAAGAGTTCGCGGGTGACTGTGTATGTTCGCGTGGAGTTGTAGCAACAGCCTATCTCCAGCATCTTCGGATCCAGAGCCGTGGGATAGTTGCACTACTACTGCTTACCCACTTGTTCTACACCGAAACTTTCGCGGCCGCTAATACGACGATCCCGCAATGAACCTCTGTGGATTGCAAATGCCGCGTCAGAGAACGATAGTTATTCTTACTATTATGACGATGACATTGTGTTGATATATTGCCAAGAGGGAAAGTCAGATCAGCCACATTACGCCTTGATCGCAGATTAGGCTGGCAAAGGATCGCGTGAGAACTGAGAAGTGGCCATTTCGTCTATTAGAAAATACTTTTTAATAGTGATGTAGTTGACATGGTAAAAGAGGTAATGGTGCTCCCGCGCTGTTGACAGCGCTATTCGCTTTGTATCTGGACATGCCATTGACTATGGCGTTAGTCCAGCTCGAACAATTCCTAATAATGAATGAAACGACCATGGATCAAAGCGAAGAAGATAGCGTGTCTGAGGCACTGTTACCTTCCTCTTGGGGGCCATAACGACGCAGTCTGAGCGTGTGATTCGGCCGGGTATTGTCCCATGTCGGAGAGAGTAGAGTTTAAAACTCGAGTTTGAGATGGCAGTGTTTCTGCTCGGCGAAGGTATATACCTTTCGTCGTGGCCTCCCAGCCGGACGCCATCCGACAGGTGGAACAGGTGGAACATTGCCAGGGACCAAAATTAGTAATTTCAGGCGCCGACCCAACCACGGCCGACGATAATAACGCCAGCTATAGTTCAGGGCTTGTGCACCCCAAAGGTGTTCGTCGGGAAGGGAGGCGCATGGATGGAGTCGTCAGATTGGCGAAGACGGAGAGTGCATCGGCCAGCGCGTCGTGGCCCCAGCTCATCCGCTCCCGCTGGTCCCACGAATCCACGATCCGTCACAAAACCCATGTACCTTGTCGTGATGTTGCGCTTGATCCGCGATCCCCAATGCCGCAACGTGACGTTGACGTTTGGACGTCCGTGGTTGGGGCCCTGATCTGCGACCTGCGCAGTGCCAAATCGTGTGTGTGACTGCACTGCAGCCAGACATGGAGTGCAGATTCTGAGACCGGGATCTCTCAGGCCACACTCTGTCCGCCACCGCCATTGTTGCAACTTTGTTTGCACAACGTGCCTGGTCCCAAATGCGCGTTGGACGGATGCTGCGTCACTTTGCTGTTCGAGGATATAATAGCGTGTGTTAAGTGGCGCGAAATGGGTGGTATTAATATTAAGGGAAGCTTGAGAAGGAAACCTCCTATGCGTTGCCTGTACCGCAAGTATCCTGTGCATATCCGCCATGCCCTCAATTATCTCAAGCACGCCAGAAAAGCGGGGAGCATCAATATGTGCCCTTCCCATACCCAATATGCAGATGATGTAACGTAAGCAAGCAAGCAAGCAAAACACGAAACAGGTGGGGAATCTGGGGGAATCTTGTGCAAGCTAACGACCTTCCAATTGAACCACCAAGGAGACAAACGGGGCTACATCTCCAACGAGATGGAAGGTAGTAGAAAAATGATATAGCAATCTGATCCTTCGAGAAGCGAAAGCGCCACCAGTGATGCAAAAAAGAAAAAAGTACAAAACAGCCTCTGACCGTCCCGCAAACCCATGCAATGTAATCAATCCGGGAAAGCCCAGAGGTATCTGTGCGATGCGACGACATAGCAGGGTGAACGGACTTCCAAAAATGATAGACAAATGCAATGCGCGACTAAAGGTAGCGACCTGGGAAACAATAACCGAAATAATATGAAACGATCCGTGTACCCGCGTATTCAAGCTACTCCGTCGTGCTCGTGTCTTGTCGGCCTTCGTTCCTCCGCATCTTCGTTGTGGCGGACCGTCTCGTATATGTCGTGAATTCATTGTCGTTGCTGACTCGAGGAGTGGAGTAATTAACCGAAATGTGTGAAGTACTGCAGGCTGGGTTTCGATATGCCGTGAGGAGCAACGCAAAGCAAGATAGGATGAGCTCAGTGTACAGGAGCTAACGGAAGCGTAGTAGGACGCATAGCAAGCACAAGATGAGCGGCTGCCCTCAACCGTTCAAAGACAGGTGTCCAGTGCCATGCTATGACCGTAACCTCTCTTGGACTGCCTCGACCCGTATGCGGTGTAATCGTTACCGTATACGAAATGGCGGCGCAGCTATTGTTGCTCGAGCCGCGTCACTCAGTCTCTGGATGTACGCTTGCAGTTGTTGTATAATAGTGGGATTGGATCGCAGTCCCTCCTAGTATGATTGCCACCCTTGTTGCTGTTGACCCTGCGGAGGAGCCCATCCAGGCATTCCAGGTTGCTGTGCCGCAGCACTTTGATGTTGCATGAACTGGTGTGGGCTTGGGCTAGGCTGATACGGATTTTGGCCCATAGCTTGATAGCCTGGATCTCCACCCATGGCACCCATCGTCTGATACTGTTGCACAGGCGTGCCATGCATCGAGACACTGCTTTGGGCGTGGTGTAGCTGTGGAGATGCGTGCATGGGAGATTGCTGAGGGAGCGGCGATTGCTGCGGAGGCCGTTGAGCGTACTGTTGCATGTTATGCTGTTGCGAGAGCGGAGACGGCTGAGGAGGACCTTGCCACATGTGAGAAGGAGGATAGCCATGGCCCGGATTCTGAACACCTGGGAGCATTCCGGTCGGTCCCATTCCTGTGGGAGTCATATTTTGAGGCACGCCAATGCTCGGTGGACGACGATGCATCTGCTCTGGTCGAATTGGAGTATGCTGCTGAGCCATAGGAGAGGGCACCATGTTGTTTTGAGGAAGAGACTGCGGGCGGTAGGACTGGGCCCCCATAGGTTGTCCCGGTCTTTGTGGTGTCTGTGCGACCATTCCATATTGATTTCCGGGCATGGTAACGTTGGTGGAGGGAATACGCGGGGACTGAACAGCCTGCGTGACCTGCGGGACATGTTCTCCTTCTGCAGTTGCTGGACGGTTTGGTTGCGCAGGTGGATCGTGCGGTCGTGTCCAGACATCGTTCAGATAATCCTTGCGGTGTTTGCGATTCTGCTCCATATGCTTGTTGACCTCAGCTGTCTGGGCAGCCTGAGTAAGAATTTCACCTGATGGGGTTGGTCTGGTGATGTCTTGATACGGAAGGCCAGCCATTTCATGTCGTGGTCGTTGAACGCCACTATAGTCCCGAGGTTGCAGATCAGTGGTTGTGCGCTGATTGTATGGGTCCGAGTTTCCAGTAGGTATGCTTCCTGGCGCTGGATTAATGCCACCAAAAGGTTGCAAAGGGTTCATCGCAGCGCCCAGATAATCTTGATTATTACCAGTGTATGGCCCCGGATGGGCAAAGGCCATGGCATTGGCGTGGTTGGCTTCCGCCGCTGCTGCTTCTCTCGCCTTTGCAGCGCCCGGTCTCTTTTCGCCCGCGGCGTCTTCTTCGGTGAAACCCTGTTTCCTAGCTTTACTCTCCCAGTAGTCGTCGCGTACCCGTCTTCCGTTGGTTATCAATCTACTTCCAAACTGTCTGAACATGGACCTTGCGGTTACGATAGCAATCTGTCTAGATCTGTAGGAATATGGCAATATCTCTTGATGAATAAGATCGTCCTTCTCCGCTTGAGTGGCGATAATCTTGAATAGAGACCTGTTCTTGTTGAAGAGCAGATACGAGTCACGGTAGCCAAGAACACGCGCGCACTCGGTTGCCAGCATAAAAAGCTTGTCTCCTCTGTTGGGCACGAAGAAGGTGCGGCAGCGGTACTCGCGCCCGTCGAGCGGGTGGCCTGTTAGCGTAACCTTGCGTTCTCCTGCCTCATCAATTTCGCGGGGTATATACTCGTCTTGCTCGGGATTCAGTTGATCAGTGGTATGGTCGCGTACTGTGGGTAGTGCCTTGATCACAGTAGGCTTGGTGGGCGTGGATTTGGCGGAAGGAGACGCTTGTGGAGGCGATCCCTGGGGTAGCGGCGTGCTGTGGAGCTGCGGAGTCTGCACTGGAGGAGCAGCGCCGGTGTGCGAGGGCGTGGATGGAGGCTGAGATCCACGATTGGGGCTGCCAGCAAACGAAACCTTTGTCGTCTTTGGTGGGCGTCCGCGTTTGCGTGGTTTTCCCTCGTCTGTATCTACGTGGTCAGCGCTGCCTTTGATGTTGTTGGCCAATGCAGCTAGCCGCGACTGCGCAAATTGGGGACAAACATACCGTCGTCGCCGTGCTGTACGTCGCCATAGCTGTTTTCTGGCGAGCGACTGCGCTTGAGCCCTCTCGAGGGCTGCTGTGCTACGGGTTGCGGCGGGCCTACAAGCACACCTGGGGAGCGAGTTAGCTGGTTCTTCATCTATGTGAGGCTGTGGCGGATGTAACAAGTGCGCCAGCCAGTCACTGTGACGAGCGGCGCCTGCTGTTTGATGGGATTGTGCGACAAAAACGCAAATGTGGACTCGCCACTGGACGGAGGACTGGATTCGTACCTGCTGAATTGAGCGCCGACGGGTCAATGGTGCCGGACGGGTCCATGATGCCGTTCCCAATGCCACCATTTGACATCTGGACGGGATGATGCACTGAGTACATTCCAGGCGGCGCAGGAGCGACCGAGCTCCAGGAAGGAGCGTCGTCTAGGCTGGGAAATCGCCAATCGGTGGGGCGGGGCGGATTAATGGCCAGGCGCGCAAGGCTGTTGGCAGTAACGGTTCGCGACAGGTGGGCGTACCATAGGTGGGTTGTGGTGATGTCGAGGTGCGGGATCGTGGTCGACGCGATGGCCGCCCGCTGGAACTTCGGGTACTTTGCGCCAAGTCGCAGCGCCCGGGAAGGCGTCCACCTGGGTTCGGGCAGCGCAAGGCCAGTAGCAGGGCGGGAACGCGAACAGAACAGCACAGAACCGGTTCCGTGTGCGCGATGTGTTGGAGCGAGCGATGCAAGGACGCCGGCTAGCTCCAGAGGCTGCAAGTCCAGTGACGGTGCTACCAGAGGGCCTGACTGGGGGTGCGGAGGCGCGGCGATTGCGGTGCTGGATCGAATCGCGCGTGGTGAATGGTGCCGCGCGCTGATATAGGTAGGCCTACCCGCAGAGAGTTAGGATGGGGATCTGAGCCTGAGCATAGACGGCGCGGAAACAAAGTGCACTGGACATGTCAAGCCCGTCCCATGGCAATAGCAGACGGTGGAGTAAAGACGCCACGTGAGGAGCGCGACGCACGACGCTGCGGGCAGCCGCTGTAAGGGTTCCTCGCCCTCGCAACCTGGTTGACTTGCAGTGCGAGCACGCGCTGGGGGCCGGGCAGGCTGCGCTGCGAGATTCCCGAGGCCGGACGACGAGCAGCTAACGAACGGTGCGAGGAACTTACTTTGGTGGTCTGTCTTGTCTGGTCTGGTCTGGTCTCGTCTCACAACAGAGGTGCTGGCTATGTACGAATCGGCGTGCTCGGGCGCGGCTATTCTGGCTTGGAAGAGGCTGGCGAAGCGGGAGCAGAGACCAGCAGAGGCCAGCAGAGACCAGTCGAGTTCGGCCTGGGGGCGCCCTGGGGCAATCAATCAATGGACGGCTAGGCTGGGGGTTGTGAATTGCGAATCTGAGCAAGGCCCAATCTGATGATATGCCTGCACCCCACGAGCACGAACGCGCAGTCAACCCAGCAGCTGACGGCCCGCTCAGGATACGGCAGAGCTAGCGACGGAGAAGGACGTCGTCGTCTAGCGAGCAAATGGAACGATGACGACGGCGTCGCGCTTCAAGCATTGGAGGCGCTGCAGCGTGACGGCCAGTGGCTCCGCGGCGGGAGCGATGCCATGCACGAGCCGGTGGCTTTTTCCCTCTTGTGCTGCTGGGACGCGCTCATGCCGCTGCCCTCACGGAGCGGAACAGGCAGGATTACTTGCAGCATGAGATAGCGACCGCTAGCTTGGATCTTCGATATTTGCTCCACAGCTGGGCCAAGCTCCCGAGCGCGCCCGGCC
This sequence comes from Phoma sp. ATCC 74077, assembly GCA_033682645.1. Lineage (NCBI taxonomy): Eukaryota > Fungi > Ascomycota > Dothideomycetes > Pleosporales > Didymellaceae > Phoma > Phoma sp. ATCC 74077. Next base: position 1,111,832 of record JAWDJC010000003.1, read on the forward strand.
CTCGCATCTGCCCTCAGCTTGACGCGAACCATATGCCCGTCGGAGCTGGCCTGGTCATCAGAGCTGCCTATCACGGCCGCCTCTGCACGGAAACGGCCACGGCGTGCAGGCCCTCGCGAGCAGTTCGTCCATGTCCACCACTCACGGGCCCTACGCGCTGCTGATTGAGCAAGGCGAGGGTGTCAGCAGGTTGCTATCGAATCATTGATCCCTAGGCCATCAGCCTGCAGGACGCCCAAGACAGACTGGCTAGGACGTGCATTGGCGGCCGCAGTCGTCATGCATTTACCATCCTCATTCTATCAATCCCGTATCGCCTGACTTGCAAGGGCCGCGAACAACTTCATCTGGCCGCTTCATGCTTGCCGCAACAGCCGAATACAGAAGCCCAACTTTATTACTTGTGGATCGTCTGGGGGTCCCAGCACAAGAGTCACAGTTCTGCTGCCTGGACTGCTCGTATCCCGCAGTTCCGTCTGTCTGAAGCTGGCTGATCGCCGAGCGGTCGAGGTGCAATTCATTATCCTCTAGTATTCACTAAGCGTCTAATACGCTCCGTCTTTGCCAGCCTATGGCGGGCCATGCAAGCTGAGAAGCAGGTTCAAGCGATCCCGTCATTCCGGCGTCGTGCCCTCCTTTCTGGTACGAGCATCCAGTGACGGCGCTAGAATCCATACCCTAACTATCTTGATTCCGTGTGGCCAGAAGAGTCAGTCGTCTTTGAGTTGGCGATCCGTTCCACAAGACGTCCCGCTCCCCGCCGACAAGGGCGCACATCGATACCCTTGGCCTGCCCGTGCTGCAATCGATCTCCACTGTCATACCTTGCCTGTATCTCACATCCCTTCCGCAGCTCGCGCCACTGTGTCCTAGCCGGGGGCTTGAAACGCACTGTGTCAACCGCTCTTGACACGGTCTGTGCGTCTTGAAGACGACATGGCTTTTCAAACGACGCTGAACCATTGAATACGATGATTCTTGATGAGAACAGAGATTCAGACACCTACCTCATGCGCGCCATCTACCTGCACTGCCTTGGATGATATCTACCATAGCTTCGGCATCTCATGGAAGCCGAACTGCAGCTGGCGCGTCTCTTTCTTTTGACGCGTTTGTCGGAGGCTGTGCCACCATAGTTCATGTCTCAGACCCTCTGCGTACATTTTGTCATCTGCTCTCTCTGCAGGGTCAGGAGCCGCCTCGCGAGCAGCCTGTTATAGAAACTCTGCCTTTCCTTGTTCATTGATGACTTCTTCCGACATCTTCTCGGGCCGAATGGCTCTAGTCAAACCTGATGTTCAAAAAAGTTGGCCAGAGCACCGCGATGTTGGTCACTGTAGCTTCCAAGATGGGCTTCGAATCATGGCGTGCGCGAACTGGTTTCCATCGCTTAGTTCCGCTTTCCTCTTTTGGCTTGCAAGAGAATCGCGGTGTATGGATCCCTGGTCTAGATGCCGTTATACTTAAATGCCGTCTGCGGTTGGCAGGTACTCCAATGTGAAGGCAAAGAAACATTATCCCTCTTCTTGACATCCCCTCCAGATCATGACTTGATAAGGCGTGTAGCTTCCGAGAGGATAGCTTGCGCCCTCTCCCGCCACCAAACTAAACAATCATGATATCTGCCTGCCAGTATAGACGGGCAGTTGAAACGGTGGGTTGCAAATCCACAGGATATGGATCCCCGTTGACGCCTTGGCGGGGCACTATTGTTAAGCTAGGGTGGCTGCGTGATCATATGACACTCTTGACCACTGTTCTGGATTGCGACTTCGGGAAAGAATAGACCGCGAAACCATCCCACCTTTGACGTATACAGAGATAGAGGCGTACAACGGCTGTAGCCGTACACCATGCGAAAACGATTTGCCGTGGGCAGTCCGTTTCAAGAATCCAAGGATAGGGTTGCTGCAAAGCTACTCACTGGATAAGTGGCCATACCTGCACAGCCATCCGCGGGTATCTCTCAACTTCGGAGCAGGCTTACATCCGTTTGGCTTACGGGATTTGAGGGGCGCATACGATGGTCGTACAACTTCGGCGGTGAAGGATTCTGCTTCGTTCACCGTGCAAGATAGTGAGATCCGAGATGGCGATGCATCGTGAACTACATGAAGTTGAGTATGCTGTTTGTGGAGTGTAGTGAGATTGCCAGGTATGACAAGAGGTGCACTCCGAGAACTTCTGCTCAGAGGTTGCAGATCAGCGCGACGGTACCCATGTTCATGGAAGTAGCTGGTAAGGGCTAGAGACTACACTCGCCCGAGCTAGACCAGCTAGCCTACCTGAAGACTTGGAAAATCATGAGCTGATATTCTGGGCAATATCCACATGGAAACGTGTGAGGAGCTTGCCATTGTAACCTCGTAAATCGATTGCCCTGCGTTGCCGGACTTTTCCCACAAGCAAAGATCCTCATGTCATGGCGATGAACTTAGCATCTACAACAGCCAGAGGATTGTGCCGTTTCTGTCCAGGTAGGGAGAATTAGTGGCGAGGCTGTGACAGGGGCATTATCCAGTTGAGATAGTCGTAACCAATCGGCAAACTTGATCCAGCTCTCCCCAGCTCTGAGATGGTCATGTGGAGAGGCGTCTTTGTTGCAAGGGTCCTTTGAAAGCCCGGTGCATTGTATCGTACTATTCATAAGCATCAGATGATCATAAAGGAGGTTGCAGCAATGATTGGAGGAAATGTGTCCGGAGCAGAATTGAGTCGTATGGTAAACGTTTTCATACTATTCACCATCATGATGACGACACTCGATAGATTTAGTTGAATCTAACAACGTTATCGTGGAAGTTGTTCCATGCTCTTGGTGTATGACGGCGAAAACCTGTAAGGGAACATTATCAGTCTGCCCCCTCTCACCACCGGCCGGTGTAAGCTAAGAAAAACCAGTTCTCTCGAATTAGAGTGAGGCTTATCAGTCCACTTTGCCTGCACTGTCAGGTCACATTGGCTAATCATTATATTGACGAGGGGCTACCTACACCGTCTTGAAACCGCTAGAAGAAGACCATGGTCTTCATCGCCGAACGCCACTCAAACGCCGATATTTTCCGTATTAAGGTGGTGTGGAAGAGACCTGGGATGATCTTAACTGAAATGAGATCCTAGCAAGACGGGCTTAGACTTCGCTGTTCCCGAATCTTGCTTGACTGTCGTATCACTCCTTACTTCCTGCCAGGAGCCAGACCAGGCACTGCGCTGAAGCGTTCGTCGCGCTCGGTCTTGAAGAGAAGCTGGCACCAGAACTCCTTGTTGTCTTCATCAAACCAGGTCCAAAACTTCCCTTCTCTCCTATCTACCTCGCGAGCTTGTAGCTTAACCGAGACCGTCTCATAGGGTTCTCCAGCAACGATAAGATACTGGTAGTTCGGATCGGGCTCCTCTATCTTCTGCTCGTACGCGCTCATGAACCGGACTTTGGGAGTAATGCCCGGTGTGAGATCTGGAAACTGAAACTGAAATAATAACCCGTTCTGGCGAGTATTTGGATCGCGCACTTTGGTTATCCGGTATCCGGGGCGCCCGATCTTCATCACGTTCTTTTTGATTTGCACACCGGCGAGTAGGCCCTGCTGGCCAATATCGTCCTTCTTTCCCTCTCTTTGCTCTTTCGCAGCACGGCGGGCCAGGTTCGTCTGATGCTTCCGTCCTTGTGTGTGAGCCAGATATGAGCCATCGTTTTGGTGGACCGTCAAACATAAACGGCACTCGAAGCTTCCAACATGGTTCTTAAAGAAGTATGGGTCCTTGTCCAAGTCGATAGTTTCTAGCGCAAGCTTTCGGAGACGCTCTCTTCGGTCGGCGTTGGTCGCGGATTGTGAGGCGACACCGCCACCGCCGAACTTGGACCCGGCGCGATTCTGTGAATGTTAGGAGCTGGCTCTAACTTTCGCGAACGAAGAGCGTACCTGGTAGTCCATCTTCCGACAGTTCTTACGCTCTAATTGGGTACAGTGCAGACACTGTCATATATGTCGGCCCCAAATAAGGTATATTTCAATCAGTGAGTGGGTTTCCCTGGGTATAGAGAATCAGAGAGTTGCGCGTCGAGGTGATGTACGTGCTGGAAATTCTGGGGCGACGATCAGGTACCACGCTAGTGTTCTTATCTAATCGTTCATCACGTGAAGCAACTGCCTTCACACCTCCACTCCTTCACGGTCATATCCACTACAGAGATGGTGTATTCAACGTATACTTACCGTAAGATGCTATTAGTATAGGTCGAGCTCGCTGCACTTTCTGAGCCCCATCATAAGGTTGCAGCTTGCGTAGAACCGCTGAGAGACCACTCATACTGGTGGCTACGATGTTCTACGTTGGCAAGCGACTTTCGTTTGACAGACAACTGTGCACAGTTCGATATTATGGCGATGTGCGAGGGACGAAAGGGACATGGCTGGGTGTAGAGTGGGATGATCCCACTCGAGGAAAGCATTCTGGCGAACATCAAGGCATCAAATATTTCGAATGTAAGCGTGTAACAATATTGTAAAAAACACATAAAGCCCTATTCCTCCAAATACTTCCTCTTTTCAAATCCCTCCTTACTCTGTACCTGACATGTTCTAGGTCTCAATCCTTCCCCAACATCCGCCTCCTTCATCCGCCCGACCCGCAAATCCGACACCCCCCTTTCCTTTGTGCAAGCTCTTAGATTCAAGTACGCTTCAGAATCAGAAGATGTCGAAGACCCTGATGTCCACGTCGTCTTTGCCATCACTCCAGAAGGCACCACCACTTATCCTACTCCCCCAAAGAAAGACCCTCAAGCTAGGCTGTACGCACCAATAAAGTTCAGTGGCAAAGTCGCCGAAGAAGTCGGCTTTGATAAGATCCGCAAACAGCTCGCTCAACTCTCCGAACTCAAGATTATCATTCTGGACGGGTTGTGTATGTGCAGGCCAGAGTCTAGGATGTTGCAAGAAGGAGGTAATTGTGGGGAGCGATTCATGGAGGGAACTGATGTGAAAGAAACGTGTCCGAAGGCTATAGAGCTGGATCTGAGCAGGAACTTATTTGAGGAGTGGAGGGAGATTGCAGGAATCTGTGGGCAATTGGACAAGTTGAGGAGTTTGAGAGTTGAGCAAGTTTCCAAGCTTCAAGTGGGAGAATGAGTTGATGGCTGACGATTTAATGTGCAGTGGAACCCGATTCAGAGACACTTCAGTCACCAACGCAGAGCGGGAGCGCTGTGTTAAAGCTTTCGCCAACATTAAGACGCTCAAACTTGAAAACAACCTTCTTCCATGGGACGATATCGCCAGGATTACGCATCTCTTTTCTACCCTTTCAACATTCTCAGCGTCGAGCAATCTTTACTCAACACTCACATCACGTTCACTAAACCCAGCGATAACGGACCTGACTCTAGAGGACAACCTCATTACCTCACTATCCGACCTCGAGTCCCTAACCAAGCTGCCACATCTCCAGCGTCTGGTCCTGAAGTCGAACAAGATTTCCGAGATCACCACTTCAGGCTCATCGATGCCTATCTTTACTCATACTTTGAAAGAAGTCGATCTCTCGTTCAACGAGATTTCAACATGGTCGTTCATCGAGAACCTAGCACATGCTTTCCCCGGCCTAACAAGTCTCCGTGTATCCCACAACCCGCTCTATGAATCGCTCCAAGCTCCTGATGGCCGCGCCTTGACGGCAGATGACGGCTACATGCTAACCTTAGCGCGTCTCGGAAATCTCACGACGCTGAATCATAGTCCTATCAACGAAAAGGAGCGTTTGAACGCCGAATCGTACTACCTCTCCCTCATCGCGCGTGAAGTCCAGTTCGCACCCGAAAATATGCGCGAGCAGATATTGAACAAACATCCAAGGTACGAATGGTTATGCGAAGAATACGGCGAGCCAGACATTAAACGCTCCAACGATGCCGTGAATCCAAACTCTCTCGCCGCTCGTCTACTCCGGATGAACTTTTACCTCGCTTCCTCGAAATCAGAGATATATGAGGCCGAAATCCCGAGGAGCTGTACAGCGTACACAGTTCTCGGTTTTGTCGGCAAGCACTTCGGTATCAAGCCATGGAAATGCAAATTGATCTGGGAGACGGGTGACTGGATATCAGCCAGAAAGACTACGGCTGATTTAGGCGATGAAGACTGGGACTCAGAAGACTGGGACGAGGAGACCGGAATGGAGAGGATTATGAGGGAGGTTGAGATCGTCCCTGGGACGAGATCGGTGGGGACGTGGATCGATGGGACGGAAGCTACTGTAAGGGTGGAAGTGGAGTAGGTCGAGCGTCGTGTAGCAAGTTTCCGTCAAACTGCAATGAGTTGTCTTGAGTGGAAATCCTTCATCGGAACCACCAATTGACCTGCAAGTTACCGTCAACATGTAGTCTCACAAAATCGCCAAAGCACACTTACCGATGCATTCGCACCTGTCCCAACCCCCCTAACGGCATGCCACCACCCGAGTGGAATATACAACCCGTCCCCACTCTCCAACTCTGCTTCTACGCCGTCAACGCCGCTTCCCTCTTTCTCCCCTGAATTATTGCCCCAGACCACATTCTCTAGACCCTCCATCTCACGTCCTTCCATCATCTCCTCACCCCTCATATTCGCCATTCCACCCTGCCTACCCACTTGTGTCCTAACGCTCTCATACACCGCTCTCCCAACCTCCGGGCGCAATAACCGCACAACCTTCCGCCCCGCCAACTGTACGAAGAGATTCGGATTCGGATCGCGGTGCAATGGGGTACGGGTAGGCGGTCTGCCCATCCAGAGACTTGAGGCATATATATCGCCGCGGCCGAGATACGAGAGGAGCGTTGGGGTTGAGAGGTCGGCTTGCAAAGGGGAGGGGAGATCAGCAAGAGAGTGTTGGGCGAGGTAAAGCCGTATGGCGGGCATATTGGAACTGGTCATGTGGGTGAGAAGGAGGGACAGGGGCGCTTCGAAGCGCTCGAAGGTCGAGGTATGAGGATTGTCGGGAGAGGAGCGTGTGAGCTCTAAGGGGACAATTGAGTCGCTAAATTGCTCGAGATAGGAAGTGTTCAGCTCATGAGAGCTTGGATCTGTCGCGGATGCTGAGAACCATCTTTCAATGGCAGGAATACCCTCGAAAGGCTTCCGAAATACTAAAGGTTCGTTGCTATTGAATCCCTCTATTGTGCTTTTCCCGTCATAGTGTAGGCTCTTCGCTTTCAAGAAGCGTGCTTCGGTAGAATACAGTCGTCTTCCTGGAATTGCTAATAGCGCTTTGGATATTCCGGACATTGATGGAGGAGTAGAAACATCACGGTGAACTGAAATGCGTCCAAGCTCCCACCTCAACGCGCTCTCACGTTACCCCACCACCTCTCCGCCCCCGCCAAAACCTTCCCAACCCAAAGTTTACATCTGCAACACCGAGCTCCGAACCACTGCCACATCACACGCAGCACACATCATGGCCTCCAAACAAGGCCAGGCACAAGGCGGGCAGCCTGGACAAAGTACTTTGACCCTAAGATCCTAGATATTGTCGCAGAAATAACATGAAGCAGTCGAGATCACATCGCTTCCCGTCCCCCAGCTTCAAGAATTAAAAACCCAACTCGACGCCGAACTCACTCACCTCTCGACTTCTTTCCAGTCGCTCCGCACTGCACAATCCAAGTTCCGCGACTGCCTTTCGTCAATATCCGTAGGCCTGACTACCGCAACTTCCCAAAAGCCGCTTCTTGTGCCGCTCACATCTTCGCTATACGTTCCGGGCAAGCTCACAGACCACGAACACGTGTTGGTAGATGTTGGAACGGGCTTCTTTGTCGAGAAGGATATTCCGGACGCGAAGGATTTCTATGAGAGAAAGGTCAAGGATCTAGGCGAGAGCTTGAAGGATTTGGAGAGTGTGATTCAGAGTAAGGCGCAGAACGTCAGGGTTGTGGAAGAGGTCATCAGGGTCAAGGTCATGAATCAGCAGGAGGAGAGTAAAGGGAGCTGAGGGATCACGGACTAGTGAGGAAGCATAAATCATATGATGCACGGAGGGTAGACGACATTGTCGAAGTTGGATATTAAGTACAGACGATCATAACGCCTCTTAGTACAAAAGACTCGGGCGCGCAGTGCGCTGAAGAGCCGGTCTTTGCCAGAAGCTTGACCGGTGAGAAGATTTTACTCAGTACTAAAGGGCAAAAATGATCTCCAATGAACAATGTACAGAAAGAGACATCATGTATTTTGCGCCCTTGACCAAGCCAGCTGCCGGCTTCAAAGGTACCAGGAGTGAGATCACTGATACTGGATATGCTTACTGAAGCTATTTGATATATATCCATGATCAAAGATTTCGCACTACGTAGTAGCATTGCATGGCTAAGTCGCCTGATAGGCCTAAGCATCGAAATCTGACCAATGACATTCACACTAAGCCATATCCGCTCAGTTCCCTGCTATTTTCCTTTGGGTTGAGGTATCTATACTCGACCTAATCAGAGACTGACACCTCCGTCGGTTGCAGTAACGGAGCTGACGATCTCAGAGAGCTGCATCAGCTTCTCCATCAAGATACGTATACCATTGCGAGGAGGCATCTCATGCTTATTGTCCAGGCTCAGATGCTTCATTCCTAGGTCTTCATCTTCTTCACTCACACATGATGTGACTCCATTGTCGGGTAAGAACGTAGAGACAGCATGGCCCCATCTAGCCTGGCAGCCGACAGGAAGGCGCTCTAGTTCAGCAAGATGGGTTGCCCATTCCGTATGGCGAACAGCGAGACCCCAGACTGGCAGCTTTTGTTTTGGATACCACATGGCGATGAGCTCAACCTTATAGCAAGTCTCCTGGATTCCGAAAGAATAGATCTTGTCGAGGCGACCGTTCTGCAAGTGTCTCCTAACAGTAGGTGTCTGATCCCAGTGCGCAAAGCTCTCCGTAGAATGTAGGTCATATTTCGGTCGCATTGCCACGCGGTCAGCGAAGCCAGTGAGCAGGGGTGAAACAAGCTTTCGAGACACAGGAGTCATTGATTCAAGGGCGAAATACCAACCTCTACTTCTGGAGAAAGTTAGCCTTCTTTACTGTAATCCATGAAAACCACTTACTCGCCCAGTTCCATCAGATTTACGTCCATGTTGACCTTTGGCGCAGCCTTGCCCGGCTCCAGCTTGTAGAACCTTGTGTCTGACTTCTCATACAGACCCTCTTCATCGTCCGTCCAGTCAATTTGGACTACGAACATGCTACTGGATGGGGCTGCAGCTGCAGAGACAGGTGCTTTTGGTTGCATAGGAGCAGGTCTTCCGACATGGCGAACGGGCACAGCAGGCTGGCTGATTGAGCTATCAGGGTCATGAAACACCCAAGTGCCGCGAAATACAGGACGAGTTTGCTCCAGGCTATTCGGAGTATAGCCATAGTAGCTGGCAGACTTCGTTGGTTCGAGCAGATGTTTCGCTGCGACGAGTTGGCGGTGCACTTCCCATCCAAGCTCGTTGTCAAGGGCCCTGAGCAGTTAGCAACTATACGTAGTAGATAAAGAGACTGTTACACACCACTTCTTCACCACTAGATCAACCCTAGAATTGATGTCCCTCAGGAAGACCTTTTTGTGAAACGTTCTGCCAACCTGATCATCAGGCATCTTTTGCGAACCCAGGGCAAGACATCCAAGGCGCACGGCAAAGTCATATGAACCTCTCTTGAATCGAACAGCTTCAAACGCCTTTTGGATCGCGTACTGTATCGCTGCTAACTGGCTGGTATGTAGCCCCTCTCGACGAAAGCTTCCCGGTTTGTACATCATCGGGGAAGAACGAAGTCGGGGAACAATCCTGTCGTTACGATTTGGCCACCAGTGTTCGGCTTCCTCGAGCACAACATCTATACCCTCTCCATCATCGAGAATCATGTTTAGTGCATGTTGAAGGCCGAATGTTTCTGTTCGGATCTTTTCGATCATCGTGCAGTAATGCTCTTCTGCTACTTCGACGTTGAGACTGTCGAAGCCGAGGATCTCAACCTGCCAAAGACCGTTGTTGTTTGGTAGAAGAGTGATGAAGACCTCGTCACGCATCCTGAGACTGTCTAGGGCTTCAAGTTTGTTACCAAACACGTCTCGAGGGGTGATGGGATGGGTGCGAAGATCCTCGGGCCAGTCGACGATAACCTTGGTACGATCAGCTCACGCATTTTATCCAGAAGATACGAAACGACTGACACTAGGCAGCTTGAAAGAATTCTCGGGAATCTTAGGCGGCAGTCTCTTGAACATCTGCGTGCGATCGTCCTCCATCTCTGCTACTTGGTCGTAATACCACTGGTCAGGATCAAACGCAGGTGTTTTCGCCCACGCTGAGGAATCTTTCGACTTAACGTGCGCATTTGAGATCCACTGGTTGAGGTAGCGAATCGCCTTCTCGACTCCAGCTCCAGAACCGTAGATGTCAAATCGATATATCCTGCCTCCATCCCAATGCGGAGCCACCATGCAATCCGTCTTGATCTTGAGCTCATTGACCAGCGTATCACGCTCCCTCGCGAGCGTCAAGCGACGGAACTCAGGAGGAACGGGGATGGTTTTGTTTGGCTCCTTGCCGATGAGAGCATTCTTATCAGCAGCGGTAGCCATCGCTGTACCTCCCCAGCCGTCCATAGCTGCAGACTTGGGCGTGTTTGGTCTATTGGTTGGTGAGTCCACTGTGGGGGTGGCGGAGATGCCGAGGAGAAGTGGAGAGTTACAAAGCAGCCAGGTGTTGTGGAAGGGCTTTGTGCGGCGGTGATGGTGACTTCAAACTGGAAGGAGTGAGCGGGAGATGACGTCGGGGCTAGAAAGATGCACCTTCCCCGACTTCTCAACACGCGCAAATTATATCACAGTCTGTGGAGGGCAGATGAGACATGCACTCTTACTGAGGTTTGCCCACGTTGGTGGCAGAACCAGATCAAAACATGACTCCGTAGCAGTGCTTGGTCGGGATAAGTCGAGGCGAGGACGAGGGTACATGACACGGTGAAAGTGACTGCCAGGTCGTGGCAACCATCGAGGCCGAGAGGAGACGCAGAGACTTGCTCAAAGAGAAGGTAAAGGAAAGCTAGTTGCTAGTAGAATGGAAAAGTAAAATAAGAAGGATATCTTAACAATCCACTACGGTAGTTTTCCCTCTCCTCTTACCTGTTAATGCATGAAGGAGAATGATCATTTAGAGCGTTTAACAACTTCTTTCCAAAGGAATCGGCACTGGACACTGCAATGGTCTTTCCCGAAGTTTGCAGATGTCTAGACAGGTTTACTGCTACTATGTGGTGTACCATCTTGAGCATATTACCTGAGCACTTCTCCATGCTCAGGTTTGCCGATAATCTCATCATTTGGGCGTATATTCTGTGATGACTCACGCACCAACTCCAGTGTGGGGAGCCTATGAGCTGATTCGCACAAAGCGGAAAAATACAAAATCTGTGGGCTCTACAAGTCCGTATTCAGGGTCGATTGAAATTGGGTTTGAAGACGAGGTTCAACATCAGGGATGAATTAGCTTAGCACGTGACGCGGAGGTGCCGCTGCAAGCTCCGATCGATTTTCTGAGGCTCACCAAGCCGTTCAGCGGACTTCAAACCAATGCGCTCTTGGAACCATTGATCACAACAGCTCTTCTGGTCCGACTATTGATCTCCTCGGTACCTAAGAGTGCATCTGATCAACAACATTCGGACTCAGGTACCACAATCCAGCACCACGAACTGTCGCCATGGACGCCATACCCATCACGAAGAAGCTGATTGCTTTTGGTAGTAAGAAGATCTACCTGTGTGTATTGAAGACCGTACTTTACAGCAATTTTTGTTAACAAAGGCCTACAGCCCCAAATTCACAGTCGCCCTCGTTCGGACACCACGCATCTCTCCGTACCACGCGCGCTTCCTCGTCCCACTAGATTTCTCGAAGTACGACCTCCGCGACTATCTCTACCACGCATACAATGTCAAATGCTTCAATATCCGCTCATATGTAAAACAAATGCCCGTGCGCGACACGCGCGAACAGCCACGACATTGGTTCCGGCCTGAATCGAAGAAGTACATGACGGTCGAGATGGAGCAGCCATTCGTATGGCCTGAGGTCCCTGATCTCGAGCCTTGGGGCCAGGAGGAGAGGAGGAAGGAGACGCAGGATGCTGCGAGAGCCAATGGTGCTTTGAGTGCTAACGATGCAAGAGATGCTGCGAGAAAGTTGAGGGATCAGGCTAAGATGTTGTTGCATAAGCAGGAGCCATTGGTAGATGAGTCGATTGAGAAGAAGAAGGCGCAGGGTGCGGAGCTTAGGCCAGCAGAGCAAGCGAAGGAAGAGAAGAGGTTGGCTAGAGAAAGGGAGTTGGAGAAGATGTCAAGATTAAAGCTGTGGGAAGACAAGAGGACGGAGAAGGTGGTACAAGGCGACGATGCCAGTGAATTCACGATCAAGGCATAATTCTGATTGTAACATCTTGTATACTGGGCTGTATCATATGCGTTGGGACGGTGAAGAAGATATTGATATACTGTAACATACGAACGTTGGCGGGATGTCCAAGTACTTTTGAAATTTGTGACTGTCATTATTGCTTGACAGTTGCAATGACTGACAACCTTAATATCTGAGTATTGCGAACGCTTCGGGTTATACTATATCGCTCTCGATCTAGTAGCTGAGGTTTGCTCTACGATAGTCTTCAGAGACACAAAGGCTCACCCTTTCAGTTTGTACCTACGGAGCTCACATCCTCTTTCTTCACAGAGACTGGTGCATGAGCAGAGAAAATATAATACATTGCGCTTCGCACCACGCCTCCTACTAGATGTCCTTCAGATAATCCTCTGCAAACCATTCCTTCGTCAATCAATCCCACTGCATGCAAGCCTACAAGATCTGCCATATGTATATTCCTGGAGATGACTGTACTGAACTACACTCAGTGACAGATTTTTCAGTGCTCCACAGACTATCTCGCTGAACGACACACGGTTTGTCGCCGTGACAAGGCTCAGCATAGGAGTCAGGTTGATAATTCTCTGAGGCGAGATAATGATATTCCTATTAATTTCAGCCTGCACGCAAGACCGGCGTCAGAAAACTAGAGCAAAGTAAACGAGCAATATTCAGACCAGGAGGAGCTGAAGTGAAACCCCATCCGGTTGTTGAACAGCTGGGCAACTACATGGAGCGCGACAAGGGACTGATGGGAATGCTGAACAATGGACAGAATTGAATGTTAGGGAAAGCCTAAAAGGCCGATGACTTTGAAGTGGATGTCGTGAATGTTGCTGGCGAATAAGAGCCGTTCGGTGCAACAGATAGGATGGGCAAGGAGAGGCTACTAGAAATCGGAGGCTCGCCATGATTCAGACGAAGCGGATTCCCGAGCTCTTTGCGAGACAGCACATGGTATCCGAAGAAATGTCTGCACCCCCGGCTTTACTGTGTAGGGGAAAGAACAAAAAGGTCTGTTATTGGGCATCTTCGAGATCGTGTCAGGCACCAGCTGCGTCTACCGTGCTCGGCCGATGCCAGTGTCGAATGTCATACCAGCCTGAGGACGACTGGTGAACAGGCCACAACCTCGCAAGCTCGAGCGAGTAGTACTTCGAACCAATTGGAAGCGTCTCACGTGTCGTCTTACACGCACCCCTACATGCTTTGCTCCAGGCTTCGTCATCAATCCTGTTGATGAGTTGGCAGCGTGCAGCGCGCAAACCTGGTTGTATGTGCCTGCGAGCAAAGCGCTCGAAACAAGTTGGGATTCCAGAGTAGAGAGACTGCATACAGAAAGAAGCGCAAGCGGACAATCTGCAAAATGAGTGTCGTTTGCGCTGGTTGCGCAGATGGACCAAAGTGAGGCACCGGTCAAAAGTCGGAGGGGCCCGGTGGGGGCTATGCGAGCAGGATGTTCGCAGTACGAGACCGTCGGTGAGAGCAGCCGGTCAAAGGTGTGCAGCGTATCATGAGACCTGTCTTTGCTTCAGGCGCGCAAGAACTGTTGGGCGAAGCACCTGGTAGCTGGTGGTAGTGCCTGTTGTGTGCAGCCCCAGGCGGCTTGGTGACGTCAATCCTGAAGACGCTGCCCACCGCTCACCCCAGCCTCAACTTCTGGTAATATCTTCGCGCCACCCCACCATTCCTTGGGTCCCAAGACCACCGGACAGTCATCAGCCTCCCACCTTCCCCGTTCGCAAAATCTTGTTAAATACGACTGCCTGCCTGTGCCCCGCAACCACCCGACATCAGTATACTCCCCCTACCCACCTTGTTCCGTATCTTCACAGGCACCCCTCGTTTCTTCGTTGCGACAGCCCGCCTCCATAACAGACTTGCGCTAGCAGCCAAGTGACTCCATTCTGTAGTGACCGGCCCTCCGGTATGTTCCTGCCCGCTGTCTCTTCTCCCCCTCTTGCATCCGCTCACATGAAGCTTTGCCCAGGACCGAGCCAAATCGCCATTTGCCCTCCTGCAGGACCCTTGAGAGAAACGACCTTCCTCGCCCGTTGCGGGTAAAGAGCACCACCATGTCCGAGTATAGCTACGACATCCCCCGTCGGCACCGTACCAGGGACCCAGACTATGTCACAGAGACGACCTACATCGAGCGCGGTGGCCGAGGAGCACCCGTGCGCGACCTGGTTTACCGCCCGCGAGAGGACAGCATCGAGGACATCGCGCGTGACTTCCCCCCACCAGGCGCCGAGTACAGACAGTCCAAGTACCGCGAAGAATATGCGCCTCCACGTCGCACTCGCTCAGTGAATCGCGGCTACGACGACGACTACTACGACCGTTATGATCGTGGTCGTGGCCGCCGTGACCGTGACTACGACGATTACTCCGACGTCTCGAGCCGGCCCAAGCCTTCCCGCCGCAAGTCTATCGTCGATCAAGTCAAAGAATTCGGCGAAGCCGCAGGCCTAGGAGGGGTCATCGGCGCAGTCACGGGCCGCAGCCGCTCTCGCTCACGACCCCGACGTGATGACCGCGGCTACGATCGTGGCTACGATAGTGACAGGAACGGATACTACGATGATCGTCGCGACCGCCGCCATGATTCAAGATCGAGCAGCCGCAGCCGTGGAGGCCGCAAGTCAGAGAAGTGGGAGCAAGCCGCCAAAGCTGCCATTGTAGCAGGCGCCGTTGAAGCCTTCCGCAGCCGCAATGTGCCTGGTCCCTGGACTGGTGCGAAAGGCCAGCGGGTCGCAACTGCCGCCCTCGGGGCAGCCGGTATCGATGGCCTCATTGATAGGGACCCCGAGAAGCACGAGAAGCGACATGTTGTCGAATCAGCTTTGGGTGGTCTTGTTGCTAATCGTCTTGCCAATGGCTCTCGCTCGCGCTCTCGTCCTCGCGGCCGCGATGATTCCAGGTCCCGCTCCCGCTCCCGATCTAGGTCAATCTTTGGACGCTCTCGCTCCCGTGGACGCTCCCATTCCCGTGACGGTGAACACGAAGGTGGTAACGGACTTGCCAAAGTCGCCGGTACCGGAGCTGTCATCGCAGCAGGAAAGGCTCTGTACGACCGCGTGCGTTCCAAGTCTCGCTCTCGGCGGGAGCGGTCCCGCTCCTCCAGCGCAGACAGCTTCGTACCATCGCGAAGGGGCAACCGTCGTGACCGCTCGTACAGCCGAGGCCGCGGTATGGACGACCAGTACTCCGAAAGTCCCTCCAGGGCTAACCCAGATCGCAGACTAGCGGCAGCAGGCGGAGCAGGTGCGGGTGCTCTCGCAGCACAGGATGCAGGAGATCGGGGCAAGCGGGATTCTAGTAGTGATTCTGATTCTACGACCGATATGGAACAAAGGCGCAAGAAACTTAGAGGTAAGGAACTCCTCACTGCCGGGCTGGCTACAGTGGCAACCATCCACGCGGCGCACGGCGTCTACTCGTCCATGGTTGCCTCAGAGAAGAGACGCAAGCTCGTTTCTGAAGGCGAAATGTCACCCGAGGAAGCGCGAAAACGCAAGTCCAAAAACATGCTCCAAGACGCTGCTGCCGTGGGTATCGCTGCCCTCGGTATCAAATCAGCGTACTCCGAGTGGAAAGAAATGAACGAACAACGCCATAGTGTCAAAGAGCTTGAGGTCAGACGTCGAAAGAGGAGGAAGCTGCGTGAGAGGAGAGAGAGGGAAGCCCGGCAGAACGTAATGGGAGGTATGAATGGAGCAATGGCTAATCCGTATGCGTATCCTGTAGCCGCAAACCCATCTTATCCTACATCCTATGCGGACGCGAATCCGTACGGTGCTATGCCGCCGCCACCCATGGGCGCGAGGTACTAGCTTTTCGACACATTTCTTTCTTTGGTTCTCTTGACAATGTTATCATGTGCTCTGGTTTTATGGATCGAAGAGGAGAGAATATTATTTTCGAGATGGAAGTGGAGGTACGTACGGCTTTGGTACCTAAGTAGTGCGGATAGAGCTGCTCTTTCTTTGTTCCCTTTTTGGCTTAAGGGGCTTGTTGGTGACTTCTTGTTCCCTTCAACGGCCTGGAGACAAATGGCGGCAATTGGATCTGGGCATATCGGGTAATGCGAACGAGTCTTCCGGCTCAAACGACAGTAATGACTTATGAATGACTGCATAGATCAATGGAAACGGTTTCTTTAGAATATTTTGCGTTGCTCTGCTTCGCTTTGTTCTGGTGTTCGTGAGTTATTTTGACACTGGAATGCTCGGCAACCACCGAAACTTTCTCTTGAGCCCAGTACCGTGGTACGTACCGGCTTACTGGCTCCGCACGTGTACATCACGAAAACTGAAGCGAGGCTGCAAATGATCGTATCCAACGTTAATTGCTCTATGACATGCAGAATTACTCCTGAAATGATCATTAAACGCCCAAGCCGTTTCAAACATCGTTGCATTTCATTTATGCAAGGCGGAAGATGCCAACACATTTCCATCGCTCAGCAATGCTAACCACAGGTCAAATGGGGGTTCTCCCTCCCATACTAGATTCTGTCACCCTCTAAACATGTTTTCAAGACACCGGGGCGGTTTGCTGGCCACCTGAGCTCCTCGGCGGTGCATTTTCCTTCGAGGTTGCAGGCGGAAGCAAGCCCTTCTCAGCCCAAAGGTCTACCAAAGGCTGCATGGGCTCAATCTCCTTGTCTCCAATGAGGTTGAACAGCTTGCCCACGTTGACGAAATGGATAAAGCACGTGTTCAGCTCCTTGTATGCGCTCACGTTCCAAAAGGGATCCAGCCAGTGGCCATGGTAAATGTGTGCGTAGCACCGCATCATCTGGCGGTAGATGCTCTTGATGTCCCCTTCGAAGTTTTCTGGGAAGCCGGACGACTTGCCGAGCCAATCTCGGCCAGCAAGCTGTGACAGGGGCGCATTGAGACTGGTAGGTCCAAGGGGCTGTGGCGTGGAGGCACTAGGTGTTAGGGAGCCGGAGGCGTAGGTTGGTGCTGCAACAGAGACGGAGGTAGTGTCCGTGGGGAAGATGCTGGGGTCGTTGATCTTGCCCACGATCCACTTCTGGACGAGGTTGATGTACTGAATTGCAGGAATCTTAATGGGCTTCTTGTTGTTGTCGAGCCAAGTGTAGGTGTGGCCACTGGCGGACATGGTTGGGCAGACATCTGGGTTGCAAATAGGCTTGCCAGTTCGATCATCTACTACTTTGATGATTTCGATCATCTGCTCAAGAAGACGATATTGTTCGACAACTGGTCACGCGATCAGTATAAGACACTGCTTTGAAATAGAAGAAGACATACCTTGATGTGCTAGCCATTCGCCTTCCTCAACGAGTTTTGGCTTGGCAGCCAAAGTCATGAAGTTGCCCTTGACGATCAAGTTGGAGTACTCCTCTCGGAAGAAGAAAGGCGGGCGGCGGGAGCCAGATGGCCCTTCGGATGAAGGACCCTGGCTATCGAATGACATGGCCGAAGACAATGCGGGTGAGTTTGGCATAGGCGGTACATTGGGGGGTTGCTGAGAAGTAGGAGATGCCGAATATGGGGTCGTAGGCGACGGAGAGCTTCCTTTACCTCCCTTTGGATCGCCTTTATTGGAACGCCCGGCCAATCCACGTCTATCAGGTATATGTTAGTGGGAAAAGCGACCTCAGGCGTCCGGGGCGGGGCGAACAGTGAAGTAAAGGTATACGACAGACTACATTGGAAGTGGCGTGCATATAACAAGTTTGAAATTGTGAGACAAGATGCAATAAAGAGACTGAAACAGACACGAATACAGGGTCTTGACTGGGGGCAAGCGAAGTGGCATTCAGGGAATGGAGATGTGCCAAGCACTTACACGCTGGAGAAGAAGGAGGACGCCATATTTTGCGTCCCTACTATAGGCCGTGTCTGGAGTGAAGTGCGGGGTCAATAAATGCACTTGATCAAGGCGGCAGAGTGTGTATGCAGAGCGGTAGAGGGCGAGAATGTGGGTGATACGTCTCGAGCGGCCAGCGATTCTGGGCCCACTTCAGGGCGGTATCGAGAAGGGGCGGGCCGCTAGTACCCATTGGGAAAGCGCGACTTCACTGTTGCTCGGAACTTTGTTCAGAGCAGCCAGCAGCCAGCGATTCATCCTGGCACGCACCTTCACCTCTACCGTCGTCCCTGCAGTTACTGGGCTATTCTCCCTCAGTCGCGCACCCCTTCTCCACACTGCGCTGCTATCGGAATTCATTTAATTGAGCATTGGACGCCGTCGTCAACCCCAGCCATGTCCGACGCGGCTCTCGATCCAACCCTCTCCGATGACGAGCTTGCAGGAGAAGGCACTCCGGCTGAGAATGGAGAGGAAGGCACGCCGCGCGACACAGTGGAAGAGGATGCTTTAGATGAGGAAGTCGATGATCTGTTTGGTGATGAAGACGACGCGCCAGCGTGAGTTGCTGCGGCTGGACAAGTTGAAAGTATGAGAACTGACCTTGGTGCTAGCATTCAACGCAAGCTCGATGACGAGGAGCTAGACTCGGGTGACGATGAGGGACGAGCAGACCGCGCCCGCGCTGCAGATGCTATCGAAGAAGTCGAGCAGCAGACGTTCGCTTTCATGGACGCAGACCTTGCGCGCCATGCCATCCCAGAACCTACCGACAACGAACTCTATTTACTGAAAGTCCCGCGATTTCTCTCCTTTGAACCCACTGCATTCAACCACAAAACCTTCCAACCTCCCACTACAGATCACCATTCGAAGCTTTCTGCTTCGGAGCAGTTTTCAGCCTACAACACCGCCATGTCCACCATTCGATGGCGGCGGTCGCCCTCCAATAATTCCGAACTGCAGTCGAACGCTCGCATTCTACGCTGGTCGGATGGCTCGCTTACCCTGCAATTTGCGAATGACCCGACGACTCAATTCGACATCGATGCGAATACACTTGCGCCGCCACAGATCAACCCGAAGATACCCACACCAACTGCTATCAGGGACGATAAGACAGGCAACAAAACAAGTGCCAAGAAGGAAAGCTATACATATCTAGTTGCACCCTACGAAGAAGCGAACGTCATGCGCGTAACCAATAAGCTCACAACTGCGCTGAACGTAGTCCCAGCAGCAAATCTCAAAGATGCTGCCCTAGAAAAACTTCAGAATGACCTCGCCGAACTAGCCACCCGCGGCCGCGACGAGTCCGACCATGCCATATCATTCATAGATGTAAACGAAGACCCTGAACTCCGCCGGCAACGCGAAGAAGCAACCTTTAAGGAAAAACAACGACAAGCCCGGGCTCGCGAAAAGCACGAAGCACGCCAAGCCGAACGCGCACACCGCACTATGGGCCGCGTCGGTGGCCGTTCAGCCGGTGGACTCGACATCGATGAGTTGGAGGGTAACGGTGCACCGCGGGGACCCAGGAAGCCGCGACAAAAGGGTGGATTACGGAGAGACTGGAGCGATGATGAGGACTATGGCAGAGTTGGGAGGAGCAGGGAAGATGATTACGATGAAGAGGACGATTTCATTGCGGCGAGTGATGAAGAGCCAGAGATTGTGGAGGATGACGATGACCCTGATGATGGGATCATGGCGAGCCCGAAGAGGGGTCGAGGCGGGGAGGAAGACGACGATGATGAGGTTGTAGTTAGTAGGACGAAGCGGAGAAGGGTGGTCGACGATGACGAAGACGAAGAGTAGAAATATTTGGCGGCGGCTAAGACAACTCGTTGGATTTCACATCATTTATCATATTGGGTCCAAAAAGGTAGTACTTTACGTGCTTGGGTTGGGTATCAGCATAGCCTGGCGTTCAGTCCTCTTCAGTCTACATACCATGAACCTTAAGAACAATGGATCACAAACATTACATTCAACTCTGACCACGACTGTTTTGCAAACAGGTAGCATCAGTAGACGCGGCCACCGGCTCTGGCTAGAATTCAGTCCGTCGCAACGGACCTAGCAGGCGAAAACGAGTTGAGCTCAACAAAGTTGATATCATCGAGGACTGTAGTAGCCTCTCCCTGCATAGGGTTCCTTATAATCACGGCAGAGAGAGTGGTCGCGCCCAAGCTCAATAAGCTCGACCATGATCTGTTGGTAGGCGAAGGGTCGACGCATAGATGACTAGCAGGGTCTGAAGAGCAGTATCTTTATGTGTTACAGGATATGAAAAGAGTCCAAAATGCTTCCATGCGTGGCAGTAATGCCTTCCAAATGCTAAGTATTGGAAGAATGAAATGGTTTCACAGCTGAAATTCTTTCATGCTCTACGACGTAATTCGAACTTGCTATGTACATTGTTTTGCTCATCAACGCCATGCATGCTTAAGGACAACCAAGTCCTCTGATCCTTCACACATTCTAGACACATCTACCTCAACTCTTTAGTCCTCTCTTCGCTTTCCTTGATCCATTGATCAAGCAACTGCCTGTTCCTCGGCTTGAAGCCAACCTTGAAGTACTTCGGCTCCATAGTCAAGCTCGTCGGTATCGCGTTAGCATCCAGACAGTCCATGACCGGCTCATCTCTGGGGTCCACGGGCGGCGTGAACTCGAACGCCGAGATGAGTCGCACAAAGGCAGTGTATAGTTCCCTGTTGGCGAGGTGTGATCCTACACACATCCGTGAGCCTGCGCCATATCCGTAATGCGGGGTTCCTGCGCCGTCGGGGACGTTGAGATAGCGCTCTGGGTCGAACTCCTCGGGGTTCTTGAAGTGCTCGGCATCGTAGTCTGCAGCGTAGGCGTTCATGTAGAATGTTGTGCCCGCTGGAATGATCACGCCGTTCCACTCAATGTCCTTTATTGACACCCTAGGTAGGCAGATTGGAATAACTGTCCAATATCGCAGGATCTCCTTGTAGAGGGCGGTGATGTAAGGTACTTTCTCTTCGTGTAGACAGCGCTCCCAGGCGTCGTTGTCGGGGTATACTTTCAATATCTCTTCGTACGCACGTTTCTGGATCTTCTGGCCGGCGGGGGTAGCAAGATATGCGATGCCCATGATGAGGTTACCGGGAACGGTGTCAAGACCGGCGGATACCATGGTTAGGCATATGGATTTTATCTCCGCTGCAGACTATTAGTCAGGGTTTGTAGCTTAGGGGAGTAATGGAATGTCAAAGGGGGATCCACGACGTACCTCTGTTCAACTTCGCCTCTGGATCCTTGATGATGTTACCAGTGATGCACGGCTTATCTGTGCCTTTTTCGATCTTGTCTTGTAGAGTATTGAGCAATCTGTCCATATATACATCTCGCCTCTTCCTAAAGGTGATCGCCTCATTACTTTGACTCGGCCACAATCTGAGCAGAGGGATATAGTCTTGCCAGTTGTTGCTCGTGGACCTGAAATTGCCAACTCCACGCTCCACGTCAACGATCTCCTTTAATAGCGGCGCATCCTTGTTGCCATCGATACGGTACCCATAGTTCAAGGTCAAGCTCGTATTCAGTGCGTATCGCTGCCAGTATGCTCGTGGATCAAGATCGATCTGCCCACCCTTGCTGTCATGTAGAAGTTCTTTGATAGAGACGGTAGACTCGAGGTCAATGAGAGGCATATATGATTGTACGGCAGGACGGTTTAGGGCAGTAGCAGCGGCTTTGCGGCGATTCTTGCAGGACTCGTCCCATGGTGACGTTCCGATGGTAAAGCCTTGCGAGGAAGAGACAACTTTGTGGAAGGTGTGGAGCATAGGGCGAGAAATGAGGGCGGATTGATTCGTGATCCAGAGGTGGCGGACAGAATCGAAAGAGTTGGCGAAGACAATTCTCTAACACCTCGTATTAGCTTCGGTACATCTTTGTAAAGCTTCCACTACCGTAGAGGTGTGGAGGCGTCTTCTGAACTCACCCTGTTTCCCATGCGCACCTGGAAGACTGGCCCGTACTTCTTCGCCCATCCTTGCGCTACTTTGGCATGATTGGTTCCGAGCTCGAACAGGCTTCCAAACAGAGGGAGACCTGGTACCTCTGGTAGACCCTTGATGTGCGGTGTATCGGTGCCGTAGAAGACTTTGTACAAGAAGAAAGCCAGGACAATGCCACCGGCGATGTAGATAGGTACTGTCATTATTCTGGCAAGCCTTGAGCGTCAGTAGATGGGCAAGAAACACCGAAAAAGAACCTTGAAGCTTGACAACCCAGAAAGATCAGGGAAGGTCGCAGGCGTACTTATATAACAGTCCTACTTCACGTTGCCGCGCATTTCACTTCACGGGAGGCTAACGTTGGCACGGCGTAAGGCTCAGCGAGATTATCCTGCACCTGACTGGACCACGATCCGAACACAGCTGCGAGCAGCGGTGCGGGGCCCGCGAAGTGCTCATCGTATGTGGTGTTTCTGGGAGTGCAGCGGAATTAGACCGCAGATGGTTCGTCCTTCGACAGCTACATTTAGCGCGATGCGGGGAGGAGCGCCGTGGGGTGAGATCATCGGCTAGCTATTTAAGGTACTAGAAGAATATCGATGTTAAGAGGATTGTTTCCACAAACCGAGTATTGCCCGAAATGAGTTTCGAATAATCGTGATCGTGCTCGTACAGTGAGCAGATGTGGAGACGATGACGGCGGAAGCGTTCCTCACTTCACTGACCCTGGTCTTGAGGTTTTGAGACTATTTTTGAAATGAGACCATGATATTTCTGCTGATACCTCAGATCGTGATTGGCGGGAGCAATACTAGTGAATACTACGGATGCCGAGCGACCTTCCATTATCAGATTTGGCACTGCTATCGCAAGGCGATTGGTGTTATTTGCAATACTTCGTCCCGGCCGTGGAAATTGTAGCAGATATACCAAGAATTCTAGACGATATTCAGGAAGTTCTCACCCAGGTTGATGGTCGCATCGAGAGCTTAATTTGCGCCGGAGTCTAGAATCTCAATCGTGACGCTCTATTACACCTTCCATCCGGAGTTGTGAGTGTATTAACCGCCTTCGGCCAGTCTATATCTGACCAAGTCAAGTATAACTCAGCGTAAGCGCTGGCTCTATTCGTCCAACGCACTCTCCAAAACCAACCAGAGCCTCAGCATCCGTACCACATACGCCTCTAATCGTGATTTCATCGCCGTCCTCGAGGAAAGTCCTCTTTTCGCCGCCGTCCAGCGCGATAGGAGTCTTACCATTGTCACTTTGTTCAAGGAAACTTCCAAATTCTGCCGGCGAGTTGCCACTGATTGTCCCCGATCCCAGTAGATCGCCTGGCTGAAAGGGGCAGCCGGTAATGGTGTGATGTGCCAGCATCTGAGGGAAAGACCATAGGAGATGCCGAGCGTTGACTTTTGATATTGTTGTGGTATTCCCAGATGATGCTAACAAGATTAGCTTACTTTGTATCAAATATGCATGAACGCACTCACTTTTGACATCTACTTGAAGATTAATATCATATACAGTTTTTTCGTTTTCCTCTTTCAGATAAGGCAGGACTTCGACATCGTTCTCTAAACTTCTAGTCTTGAATGGCTCAAGTGCGTCTGCAAGAACGACCCATGTGCTGATAGTGGTGCCAAAGTTCTTTGCATTAAATGGTCCCAGGGGTACGTATTCCCACGCTTGTATGTCTCTAGCTGACCAGTCATTCATGAGTACCACGCCGAACAGATTCTCCTCCGCTTTCTCGATTGGTATTGGCACCCCCTGCTTGTTAGACCCACACACAAAGGCACCTAGTTCGAGCTCGATATCTAATTTCTTGCAGGGAGAGAACGTAGGTACTTTTTTTTCAGCGGTAGGATTCAGCAGTATCTGTCCATTAGGACGGCGGATCGGCGTTCCAGATGGCACGACGGAGGACGCTCTCCCATGATAGCCGACCGGAAGATGCTTGTAGTTCGGCTGTAGTGCGTTCTGAGGCCCTCGAAATATGACGCCGCAATTATAGGCATGATTCATACCAGCGAAAAAATCTGTATAGTCGCCGATCTTGAAGGGCAAATGTGCCTGAATCTCCTTGAGCGGAAGTAATACTTGCTTCTGAAGCGCTGGTTTGGTTTTCAAGACGTCTGGAAATGGCGTGTCCTCAGCAAAGACGCCTTGAATGTATTTGCGAACGACAGAATGGATAGGCCGGCCAAGTGCTGCAAAAGCATTCAACGAGGGCTGTGAGAATACAGCCTGATGTGGCTGTATCGTTGATAGACCTGAGAAACCATTATTTGCAGCAAAGGTCTCAAGGTCCAAAGCATGTTCACCAATTGCTACAGCCACTCGTGGCGATGTGGATGTTGCGGTTGAGATGATTCCAAATGGAATGTTTGCTAGTGAGAAGTGTGACCCTCGGGGTATGCTGAACCAGGACTGAAGCGAAGCCATGATGGAATGCTTTGAGGCGATATGTTCGATTCCACCGATGTCCTGAGGTTCCCGAGCGCGACGTCAGGAGTATCGGTGGGTATTCTGGTTCCTTGAACAATGCTAAGGTGTGATCTCTGTGACGCAACAATATGCGGCCCTGTAATGTTTTTACTGTACTCGCCAGTCTTGCTGATGTATAATATTGTTCGACGGTTTCGGAATCTTGGTTCCGAGCTTGCTGTCGTTCGACATGTCGTGCTTGCGGTGCGCTGACGGCTGGTGACGGAGAGGATGAACGCGGAGCCCGGAAAGATTCCGCTTGTAACCAACTGGCAGGGGTCATCTATCCCTCACGTGTGGGGTAAAGCCGACATAGCGGATCTGGATCACGTAGCACTTCTCCGCTTTATTCTTGCAACGCGACAAACGACGGAACGTGAAGCCGCACATTACCGCACTCGCAGGAGCTATGGCCGACAACAGCTTTCTTATGGCTCCAACTATCCCTAACACCCCGCAACATCCGCCAAGGTCCAGCTGAATATATATTTTAAATCCGCCTTTGCTAGCCTAAAGTTGTGACGAATGCTTTACATTGACGAATAGTTATCTTGACGACTTCTGCTTGATCTAACTATACGGACGATCACGATGCCTACAACACAATTCGCTTTCAAAGAAAAGTATCGATATCAGAATGGGTTCAATTCCTACCACGAGTAAGAGTTTCTTCGTAAATACCATGATTACATCCCGCTAATAGCAGCCTAGGAGTGAGGCAGTAGAGGGCGCGCTTCCAATCGGCGCAAACTCCCCACAAAAGCCCCCATATGGCCTCTACGCTGAGAAGCTCTCTGGCACTGCCTTCACGGCTCCTCGACATGAGAACCAACAGACATGGCTCTACCGAATTCTCCCTTCATGTGGGCATAGCAACTTTGAGCCCCGCGAGTCGAAGACGTTCAACACAAACCCAGAGAACAAGCCGTGGGAAAAGATTCACTTCATTCCCAACCAGCTACGATGGGACCCTTTCGACCTCGACGAGACAGTAGATTGGGTACATTCTCTCCATCTGGTCGCTGGTGCTGGAGATCCTACAATGAAGTCCGGAGTTGGATACTTCATCTATGCTGCTGGCAAGGATATGGAGCCTAATGAAGCTTTCTACTCGGCTGACGGGGATTTTCTGATCGTACCTCAGCACGGTGTGCTCGATATTCAGACTGAGTTAGGTCGCCTAGTTGTGAGGCCAAATGAGATCTGCATTATACCGCGCGGCATTCGCTATCGTGTTACTCTTCCTGAAGGTCCAGTGCGAGGCTACATCTTGGAGCTGTATCAAGGCCACTTCACACTTCCCGAGCTGGGCCCCATCGGCTCAAATTGTCTTGCAAACGCGCGAGACTTCCAGGCGCCAGTAGCCGACTTTGACGAAGACACTGAATCGGAATGGCACATCCTAGCAAAATTCGCCGGCCATCTATACGCCGCCAAGCAGACACATACGCCCTTCGATGTAGTGGCATGGCATGGCCTCTACTATCCCTACAAGTACGACCTCGGACGCTTTAACACAATGGGAAGCATTTCGTTCGACCATCCCGATCCTTCAATTTTCACAGTTCTGACGGCGCAATCACCCCAAGCCGGTACAGCAATAGCAGATTTCGTCATCTTTCCTCCGCGGTGGCTCGTTGCTGAGGGCACCTTCCGTCCGCCCTGGTACCATCGCAACACCATGTCTGAGTTTATGGGCTTGATTGGAGGCCAATATGATGCCAAAACCGGTGGCGGCTTCCAACCGGCTGGCGCCTCTCTACACAACGTCATGTCTGGGCATGGCCCAGATGCAGCCACCCATGAGAAGGCTTCAAATGCTGATCTGAAGCCTAATAAGGTCGGTGAAGGTAGCATGGCTTTCATGTTCGAGAGCTGTCTAATGATTGGTGTGACGGATTGGGGTCTTAAGAAGTGCCAGAAGGTGCAAGAAGATTACAATGCGGAGAGCTGGGAGCCGCTGAAGCCGCACTTCAAGAGGCCCGGACCGAAAAAGATTGAGAACGGGGCGCAACCACTAGTGGAGGGCAAAGAGGGAGATAAGGGCCAGGTGCCTCATTATACCTGAGCATGATGAGAGTCTAGGATTTTGTACTTTTAGCGTGATATCATGAACGACTCTATAGCTTCTTCTTCACTTGGCTGATGGCTCACCTTGAAAGCTAATGGCATATTGCCCGAATCTGTATAGTGAGACTTAGAGCGGCATGTTAAGGCTGATCGGGGATTGTACATCGTGCGGAGGCGTTGGATACTTAGAAGAGTGGATGAGACGTGAATTAGTATGCTCGGAGGAATTACGAGACAGGAGATGGGCTCAGGCAAAATCAGCTAGCAATGAGAGCGTGTTCTAGCGCAACTGATGGGTGGAGAATGCTCAACAGGGTGTTCGAAAGCTCCCATGCAGGCCTCAGCAAACGTCTTGCATTATAATGATCACATACGCTTTGGGGGGTTTTTTTTCAAGTGTGATCCGTACATCGGTATAGATGGCTGCTGAAGAAAAGCGGCCGCAGTCCGGAGCCCGAGGATGCGCTATCATTGTGTCCCACAGTGAGCGGTGAAGTGCTGCCCCCGATGGGCCAGTAGCAACTGCCGAAGCGCGCGTGGGGCGGTCATGGGCGGCAGAATTTTGGTCAGACGCGGGGCTAAGGGCAAAACCCAACCCTCCCACTTTTTCTTAAAGAAAACTCGTCTCCAACACACCCCTCCATCCTCTCTTCTCTATACCCCCCCGTTACCACATAGACAACCGCCAGAATGTCTGCTCCCGCCCACAAGTTCAAGGTCGCTGACATCAGTCTCGCGGCCTTTGGTCGCCGCGAGATTGAGCTCGCCGAGAACGAGATGCCTGGTCTGATGGAGACACGGAGGAAGTATGCTGAGGACCAGCCATTGAAGGGTGCTCGCATTGCTGGCTGCCTGCACATGAGTATGTTCTCCAACGTATATTTGACATTGGAGAGCTGCGGCTGACCCCACCACAGCCATCCAGACTGCCGTCCTCATTGAGACCCTCAAGTCCCTTGGTGCCGAGCTCACCTGGACCTCCTGCAACATCTTCTCCACCCAGGACCACGCCGCTGCTGCCATTGCCGCCGCTGGTGTCCCCGTCTTCGCCTGGAAGGGCGAGACCGAGGAGGAATACGAGTGGTGCTTGGAGCAGCAGCTTACTGCCTTCAAGGATGGCAAGAGCCTGAACTTGATCCTCGACGATGGCGGTGACCTTACTGCCCTCGTCCACAAGAAGTACCCCGAGATGCTCAAGGACTGCTATGGTGTCTCTGAGGAGACCACCACCGGTGTGCACCACCTGTACCGCATGCTGAAGGGCAAGGGTCTGCTCGTCCCCGCCATCAACGTCAACGACTCCGTCACCAAGTCCAAGTTCGACAACCTGTACGGCTGCCGCGAGTCCCTCGTCGACGGCATCAAGCGTGCCACCGATGTCATGATTGCTGGCAAGGTCGCTGTTGTTGCTGGTTTCGGTGATGTCGGCAAGGGCTGTGCCCAGGCTCTTCACAGCATGGGTGCCCGCGTCATCGTCACTGAGATCGACCCCATCAACGCTCTCCAGGCTGCCGTCTCCGGCTTCCAGGTCACTACTATGGAGAAGGCAGCTTCTCAGGGTCAGATCTTTGTCACCACCACCGGCTGCCGTGACATTCTTACTGGCGCCCACTTCGAGGCCATGCCCAACGACGCCATCGTTTGCAACATCGGTCACTTCGATATCGAAATCGATGTTGCCTGGCTCAAGAAGAACGCCAAGTCCGTCTCAAACATCAAGCCCCAGGTCGACCGCTACCTGATGCCCAATGGCCGCCACATCATCCTCCTTGCCGAGGGTCGTCTCGTCAATTTGGGATGCGCTACTGGTCACTCCTCTTTCGTCATGTCCTGCTCCTTCACCAACCAGGTCCTTGCTCAGATCATGCTGTTCAAGGCCTCTGATGAGGCCTTCGGCAACAAGTACATTGAGTTTGGCAAGACTGGCAAGCTCGATGTTGGTGTTTACGTCCTGCCCAAGATTCTCGATGAGCAAGTCGCTCTTCTCCACCTTGCACACGTCAACGTTGAGCTCTCCAAGCTCACCGAGGTCCAGGCTGAGTACCTTGGTCTCCCTATCGAGGGTCCTTTCAAGAGCGACATCTACCGCTACTAGTTTTCTAATATGAGTTTGTGAAGTTTCAACACGACGTTATGAACTGGGATGATACCACTTCGAAAAGTTATCTGTCTTCAACGGCATAGCATAGAGTCAGGGACTCGCGGGGTTTGGTCGTTCAAAGGCGTTGTTCTGCATATCATCTACTCGGCCCTTCAACCATGGTCAAGATTAGAGGTGATACCCTTATGTAAGAGTGTGATAGCTGGAGGAAAGAAGTGCGTCTTCTCAGACGCAGCGAGGCATATAGTAATCGGTCTCTATCTCAATGGTAGACCAGGAATCAACAATGTTAGCGAGCCTCCACATCCGCTTCGATGTGTCTACATCATCTACCGTTCCGAAGTAATTAGCTCTCTACATGACGACTTACCGGCGATATCTGCAAGCCTTCGCGAGCGTTTCTCGCCAAGCATAGGTCCGCCTCCTTATGCTGCAGGTACATGCATACGGTCCGTTTTGCAATTGTGCTGAACGTTGACGTGTGTAGGCAGCTGTACGTTGCCAAAGTTCAGCGGTTTTTCGTATTGCATTGCTTCTCAACCACGAGTCTCACCGGACCGGTGCATTGCATCTTGGACCCGCATGGCACCTCATTATCGTTGTTGTGCTTACCAGCCGGTTCCTAATGCAAGCCTCCACGGATGCTTCCCGTTCGGCATATGTACAAGCATCGGCCCGCTACGCCTATGCATGATATTGGGCTGTGCCTTACGCAACCCCCGACACGAGATGGTAACGGTGTGTTGTGCTGAACTTACGCCCTCATCGCCTGCTTGTGGAAGCTGCCTTGCTTTGCGGATCGGTTGTTGCTATAGCATCCCCAGCCACAACGATATCATATCTGCAGGTATACCCAAAAGCCGGTCGAAATTGTGGTACCGATCCTCCGTCTACCGGCGAGCCGCATCTGACACGCGTATCTATCGCCCTTTCTAGGCACACAGGTCCATACTGATGTCTCAAGGGATGGAACCCGGTCGGTTTGTGACGGCTGTAATCCTCCAGAGTTGCTGTACAAGATTGATCATATCATTTTTTATACTAGTAAGAACTTTAAATCTCAATCTTATCTAGAATCCTTGTACCGTCTCTTCCCTTCCCACTACTAAAACGCTCCATCCCTGCCCCCAGCTCAGGTACCACAACGCCCCCCGGAGATCTGTATTGGACCCACAGCACACAAAGCATGCAGGTACAACAAATTCAGCTCCAGCTCAACGTTTCAAGTTTCCTCACTTTTGCACTTCCATGCTGTGGACCCGGATACCTGGAGATATCTCTCATCTCTCCCTTCTGTGGCGAGCTCAACACATGCACTGCATGTCCTTTGTGTTTTCTTACACAACGCCCACAAGATGTGACATGGGCGTGGGGTGGAATGACGCCACGCGAGGTACCGTGACATCTGAGACAGGAGGTTGTGCGTCGTCGGTACCATTGGAGGATTTCGTGGGGGATGGGGAGAGTCATGGTGCGACGAGAGTGATGGATGTGAGGGGGAGAATAACTTTAGGAGGCACATTGAATTGGATATCACGAAGTGTGTGAAGAGTTTAGACTCCGGCGTGAGAGAGTCCCAAGATAGAGATGTTGCGATACGTTAGTGCGTGAAATTCTAGTATTGGAATCGACTGGTGTCCATTGTGAGAAATATTATTACAATTTACTGCGGCCCTAGTTGTTCACTAGCTATTGCTATACAAAGCATATGTACTTCTTTGTTCGTTCGTATCTTCAAACAATATGTGAACCTATGCCAACGCTTGCTATGGACAACTGACATCTCCATTGCCTTGTATGTAACGATAGACAATGAAGGGAGGTATCAAAACAGAGAAAACAAGAAAGACCCGCTAGATGAATCCTCGACAGGTCGGCCATGCTTTTCGTATGCGGAGCTAGTCCCGCAAATGCCGCAATTTCGCGATCGAATGTCAAAGAAGCAAAATAAGTAAGGAAACGCCCCCGCTGGACTCAACAAAAGGAACAGTAAGAGGGCCTCAACGGAGACCGATAACGCTCTGTAGTAGGCATAAGCATGGGATAGGTAGCGCTTAGACCGAGGGTTCACTTACCATCTCCAGCGTCCACACTCTCCTTATCCACACCTTGAGCTTGCCCTCAACACCTCGGACGTTATCAAGCTCGACACCTTCCCACCAGCATCGGCGAGCAGGTTTCCTCCAAAAGAGAAGGAGCTTTTGCGCCATTCCGACAGCATTGCTGTTAGCAAGGTCGTTACCTTTGATGTCGGTCCTCAAGCGCGCAAGTGCGATACTGCAGATGACGGCTTTGTTCGGCTCGCCGGCACGATGACCCCAGTGATCGTCATGATTGAAGCCGCTATGAATGGTTAACCAGGAGTCATACACTGCGAATTTATTTGGCTTACCCCGCGGTCAACATCTCGATGAGGTGCTGCTCAGTCGTTCCTGGCTCCTCACTCTTTCGTAGACCCGAGAAGATGCCATCCTGCCTCAGCAATGCCTCGCCTGCGGCTCGCTTGACTTCAATCATCTCTGGCTGGGTAATATCGCGATGTGGCGGGATCGCATAGAAGTCGAGGTCCTCTCGAAGGACGATTATACCGGCGCGGTCTTGCAGCATATCCCGAGCGGAGCCATGCATAGGCTCAATAGGCACAGCTTCGGCAGGATGCTCTGGGGCTGCAGTAGGCGAGGGAGGTGACGCGGGAATAGTCTGGGCCACAGTGCGGAAGAACTCCAGCATGTATTGGAGGGAATTCGGGTCGTACTGTGAAGAATACATATTGTCAGATAAATATAATGCGGGGTTGGAGAGGTGGTACATGATTTTAGCCATGGGGCCCATGGGCGGAGGAAGCGAAGGGGAAGAAGGGAAATTGGGGTTACCAACGTCGACTGGGTACACATCTCCGTCATGGTAGGAGTTCATGTGGCCATCTGGGAGCAAGCCATTGGGAAAGAGTGATAGGAGAACGAACTCAGGGAGGGTTAGTAGCTCGTCGCGCGACAGCGTAAACCGTGTTCCTCTGTCAGTTCTGTCAGTCTTGCCCATCATGTTTGAGGGTTTGAATTCCTACCTTAGCTCCAAGGTGATGTTCTCATCAGATCCGCCCAGTGTATTGATCGGCGGCCCTGCACTCGATTGTGACACCTGAGTGATGATGCTCGCGGGACCTCCTGCAGATGCCATCACGTATGTAAACGACTCGAGCGGGCTTGATCCTTCGCTATAAGGTGGCGGTGGCTCTCCGTCGTCGAGATCTTTACTGCTGGAACCGTCTTTAGTGTCGCGTGGAAGGGCAGCTTTGGTCGCAGCGGCAGCAGCAGCGGCAGCGGAGGCTGAGGACGAAGACTCGGTGAAAGGGGGCGCTGGAGCGAATGCAGGCGGGGAATCGTCTTCTATAGAATCGCAGGGCTTGTGGCGCGCCTCTACGGTGTCTTCGGCCGGGAAGTAGAGTGAGGAGAAGGGAGGGGGATATGGCGATTCGCTGGCGGTGGTCAATACTGCGTTGATGCTTGCGGGAGCTGTAGCGGTATACGGCGGGCGCTGAGTGTCGCTATCGCTGGGATTCGGAGGCAAAAGAGTGACTACGGACAAGCCGTCTGTACTGGGAGCTTGCGTTGGCGACAAGGTGCCGGTAGGTGCGTGTATTGGACGGAAGGTAGATGACGAGCCTCGAAGGGGCAAGGGCGCTAATAGCCGCTCTCAATTAATCGCGTGCGCGTCCGAATCACTACCTCGCCCAGCGCATTGGATACTACAGCAGTCGATGGGAGCGGGATTGTTTGTTGTACGGTGCTGCTGGCGGTGGTCTTTGAGCGTGTGATGTGAGGTGGGTTGCGGTGAACAGAGGCATGGGTTCAGCCAGAGCCAGTTGCGGTTAGCGTACCTTCCAACTCTGTGTGGTTGTCACAGTCTAGGCCATCAGGGCAACGACATTCATCGAGCTTCGATTCTGATCCTGCGCCAACTAGAGTATCCCTCCAAAGTGTGAGTGTGGTGATATCCAAGCCCTCCTCAGTGTTATTCACGGTCAAATTCATGTTTGGGCACAGCTTTCACGACTAGCACATCTAATAAATGTAGAAAGCTGAGGAAGCTTTGCTTTGATGTCATGGTGGGGGAACTCGAAAGCTTCACTACTGTATTGTGACTGCGGGACCTTCGTGCATTCTACATGACTTCGCACATCTGTAAGTCGCTGCTCAGTGCTTGCGTACCACTCCAGCCTCGTTCGCTTGCGCTGTAATCCTTCGCTTGTAGTCTTTCACAGTGCCGTCAAAGTGCTCAATTGTTCCGTTGTCGCACACCCACAAGCTTGTGCATACGTTCTGCAGCATTGTGACATCGTGACTGACCATCAACACACCACCCTGGAACTTTTGCAGCGCTTCTGACAGCGCATCCATGGCTTCGATATCCAAGTGATTGGACGGTTCGTCTAGCACGAGGATGTGCGGATTCGTCAACGCCAGACATGCAAAGGCAACACGCGACTTCTGGCCTCCAGACAAAAGCTCCATCTTCTGCAATCCTGTCATACCCGTGATACCAAAGGCACCAAGGTGGCGACGGTACTCTTCGTCTGCTTTTCCGTGATATTTTTTAGACATGAAGCCTACTGCGCTATCGTTGAGGTCTAATGCATCGACGTGGTGCTGAGCGAAGAAGCCGATCCGGAGCCGTGGGTTTTGTGAGATCAAACCAGTAGTAGGTTGGAGCGCGCCTATAAGCAGTTTCAAAGCCGTGGTCTTACCGGCGCCGTTGGGCCCTACAATGCCGATACGTGAATCAAGCTGCACGTCTAAATCGACGTTCTTTAGCAGGATGTTGTCCTTGCTATAACCAAATGTAACACCGCTCATTTGAATGATAGGAGGCGATAGCTTCTCTACCTCCGGGAACTTGAAGTGAACCGTATATTCTGCCTCTGGGGCTGTCAGGACGGGCATCCGCTCCAACTTCTTGATCCTAGATTGAGCCTCGGACGATTTCGCAGCATTGTACCGGAACTTGTCGATGAATGCTTGCAAATGCGCACGCTCCGCCATTTGCTTTTCGTACTCGCGCGCCAAAGTTTTCCGACGTTCCTCCTTGGTGGCATAGAAGGAGTCGAAGTTGGCGCTCTTGTAGTAGTCAAGCCGCTCAGAATGTTGGTGGATTATATCTGTTGCCACCTCATTCAAGAAAGCTCTGTCGTGGGATACGACAAGAACAGTACTGGGGTAATCCTGGAGATAATTCGATAAGAAGGTAATGGACGGAACGTCCAACATATTCGACGGCTCGTCGAGAAGTAAGAGATCGGGCTCGCAGAATAAAGCTCGTGCCAGGGCCAACCTCATCCGCCATCCTCCGGAAAAGGTCTTGGTTGCAAACTGTTGCCGCTCTGTCGAAAAACCCAGACCAGCAAGAATACTAGCTGCTCTAGACTCTGCCTTGTCCGATTCCATTTCAGCGAGCTTAGAATGAACGTCGCTCAGGGTCTGATCAAGGCCCTCGCGCTGAGTATCCAGTCTTGCGGCATCTGCAGATGTATCTGCCATGGTAGCACGCTCTGCCTCTAGTTCAGCAAGCTCCTTGGTAATTTTCTACACGCAGTTAGAAGGGCCCATGAGATATGCAAGATGAGCACATACTTCTTGTTCCCTGAGAAGATGCTTGCGCCAAACGTCGGCATCCAAGACGGCTTGTAACGCGGGAGTATCATCACCGGTAATCTGTGTGCGTAGTTGGTATCTTCAAAGTTTCAAGGTAGATGCTCAGACTAACCTCTTGCTCCACATGGAGGATTGATATATGCGTAGGAATTGAGACTTCACGACGACTGAGAGCTCGAAGCAGTGTAGATTTACCAATACCGTTCTGGCCAACCAAACCATATCTCCGCCCAAAAGCAAGTGTGAGTGAGCTGTCTGTAAGTATACGTTTGCCTGAAATAGAGATGTCGAAGCTGTCAATCTTGATATCTTTACTCTTTGAGGCAGAATCGCCTAGTTGCAGTGGATTGACAGCCATGTAGAACTCTTCATAGCTTTGCGCCTCATCCGGTATGTTGAGGAGCCTAGAGGCCTCGTACTCAACATTTTTGAACTCTTTACGATCCTGTTTGGCGCGCAATTTGCGCTCAGCTTTTTCCAGCTTCTTCCGGTCGACTCTGGACTCTACTTTGCGTGTATTGGCAGATTCAAGATCAACAGCGCCGCCTGCGAGACCTAGCGTAGAAGATATGTTCCTCTGTGAGCCCACGTGGATAGCTTGCTCAAGCTTCTTAGCCGAGGGAGCCATCTGACGCCGCTCGCCATCGGTGCCATTTGCGGCGTTAAGGCGGGAGATGAATTTCTCAACAAGATTTTGGATGCTCGCCTCGTTTTGATCTGAGAGATCACCCGAAGCTGACAAGAGCAACGCGCTCACAGTTGCCGCAGCTTCCTCAAGCGGGGATGGGGCATTTGGGTCTGAGTCGGAAGAGAAGGAATTTGCAGCATGTGTCAGGTAGCCCACCGAGTACTCTGACAGGACGGGGTCGATGTTGGGGATTTGGGTTCTGATCTGAGCTTCCATGGTCGCTGGCCTGCGTGAGATACGGGGATGATGCTTTTGTCCTACGCTGCTGATGCCGCCTCGAGTCGAAAGTCGAACGGTGGCGCTGGCGAGGTCGGCGAGAGCGTAGGAACACGTCTTGATGCCGTCTACTAGAAGATATCCGGTGTAATGACGGGGCAGTGGGCGTTTCTGACTATTGGCGTGGCACGGCAGGTTGCAGGCTGTCCAGAGCAAATATCAATTTGACGTGCAAAGCCCAGGCGTGGCGTGGCGGTCTTTCTGGAAGGAACGCCGACGGCCAATCAGCGCGTGGCAGCCGCTTGCCTATCAAACACGACAACCGCGTACAAGTCGCCCCTCTGAGGCCACTGCAGATGAGAGGCTGATCTGCACGATGCGTCTGGAGACGCCTCTTGCTGCGATGTGCTCCAGGATTCCCGGCTACACGCATCTACTGCCGCTCTCGTGTTCCCGCTGGACAGCATCGATCACACAGTAACCTACCTCCATGTACCTCCTGCAGCTCTGAGCCGCTCGCCGACCAAGGCACGTACTGGACGGACTACCTATTCGCAGAGCACGGTGCACAGCAGCCTCTCGATGGTGTGCTTCAATTGCCCATCTTCATTCTGGCCGTCCGCGCTCTCGAGCCGGACATGGCGACCGCCTTGGCCACGGCACACAGGTGACATGGCAATGTTCTCTGGCTTGAGAACCACGGATGCCTACATTGCTATCACGCCGCGTGCTCCGGAGGCATCGCCAGAAGACCGAATTTGCTGGCCTGGCAAGCCGTTCCCGACCTATCCTCCACCCTTGTTCCCGCTTGCTGCCAGCTTCTCCGCCCTGGGGCTGACGTGCTCTTCGTTTCGGCTATCCAGGATCTTGACGAGGAGCGGCCTTCCCCATGCTGCAATTGGTGAGCAGAACAGCCGACGCAGCAATACCCACAAGGCCTGGTGCATTCACGGCCGTCTCCCTCGTTCCTTCGGGTGCCTTCTGCCCTCTTGTGTGTCAAGATGATTGTGCCGTTGGCCGTACCAGCGAGCTGGCTAAAAGCTCCGTGGCTGCACCAGCTAAAGCACGCTTTCGTTTACGACCGATGAGCTACAGAAACCGGCTGATATGTACGTACTTGCGGCGCGATCAGCAAGCAGTCTCCACTCGCTTGCAGGGTAATCGCGAGCAGTTCAGCGGAGCGCGCGCGAATCACCGCGCGCTGTTACGAGCGCCCGGGACTATGTATCTGGTACACTATTTTGGGGAGCTCTAGCGGCGAGGGGTGCTTTCGCTGCCATGGCCAGCTTCTGCACTGCGTCCCTGATTGTTGTTGATTGTTACTCGGCGCTATATCTAACACAGGCTCGCTCAACGTGGTGGTACCGCGCGCTGCAGCTGGCCCGCACGGGATTGCTCGTCGCAGCACGCAGAAACAGCCCTGGACACGGTGTATGCAGCCTTGATGTGTGTTGTTGATGTGTGCCTGACGGGTCCCTCAGGCCGCGAGGAGCTATGACGGCGCAGAGTGAGGCATGAGGTCTGTGTCGACTGGGTGTTGTGTTTCGACATGCCGCTATCAGCCCAATATTCATCGGCGACATCTCGCTAATCCCAAGCGGGCTGGGCAGCCCTGTACGTAGATCCCAGACGCAGCAAGCAGTGGATTTCTTCAGTCCTCCGTCCGCTTCCTCGACGAAGCTCCACCTCTCTGCCTCAGCCCGCTGCGGGTGCTATTGCCGCCCTTCCTCGCCCTGCACCGTGATGCACCACACCTCTGAGCCATCTGATTGAGCCCCTCCATTCCACCACCCGTCCGCCGTGCAGCTCGCGATCCGTGGTTCTCTGGCACCTTGACATGCCATAATGCCCACCGCGTCGTCACGAGCGCTTCGACGAGTGAGCTCTCCCCGGCGGCTTGGTTTCTAACGAGAATGAAAACTGTTCCAACGGTAATTAAGCCATGTTTCCTCTACCTCCTCCACCTGGGACCCCGTCAAGGGCAGCCCTTGCTTTGTTTTGACATGTCTCGCCGCCTCTGCTGCTTCTGCTTCCGAGAGCGGCGGCAGCCTGCCTGTCTCACCTCGATATACCTCACATCCAAGTCGCACTGGGTGCCATGACTGACGCACTTTCGTCACACAGCTTTGTGCAACTGCCACTGTCGTTGGTGCATCTGCCGTCGGTCTGTCATTTGGACGGGAGACCCCCTTCGACTCTTCGTCCTCGAACAAGAAGAAAGCCACCCCAGCCCGAGAGCCGGGCTACGCTTCAATGCCTACTGCCGTACAGACCTCCGCAACAACAACCACCGCGCCTTCCTTCAGTGCCCCTATACCAGTCGCTCCTGCTGCGCGCGTACCGCTTGTGACTCGGCCCAGTCAGGATGGACGCTCTCAACGGCGGATTGTAAGGAGGATGACAAGCGACGATGCAGCTGTGCAGCGGCCCAGCAGTGTGGTGAACAGCTATGCTCCCAGTGACCAAGACACGGCCGCGTTGGATCCTACCACGCACGTCCCGACACGACGGCCCTCGTGGATAAAGCGCCTCTCGACCATCTCCAACTCGCAGCACTCGAGCAGGAATCCCAGTCCTGCGCCATTGTCGCCGTCCATCTCATGCTCCAATGGCTCCATGGCCTTCTCTCACGACGGTTCCACCGCCCCCATAATAGGCAAGCGATCTCCTTCACCGCTGCCGCCAAACAAGCTCGTAAAACGCTCCTCGTCGGTGCGCATGCCTCATGAAACCCCTGCCCAAATCCCAGCGTCCCGTCGGCCATCGTTCCGTCGGCCTGCTACTAGCCACCAACGCTCCGCAACATTGCAGCATCACAGCGCCCTGCTTGAAATGACGGCCGAAGATCCATCCATAGACGAGCAACTGCACTCCGCAAATACTGACAGTGAGATTGAGTATGCCCAGTTCTTCACGGCAAAGATTACAAAGGAACGAACACTAGCTAAGAGAAGAGGTTCATCGGTACATGCGCATGGGTTTCGGAGGGTGTTCCCAGACGAGAAGCACAAGCCTACCCTCGTGCTCGCCAGATCAGTTGTGGCAGGTGCAGACGAGGTAGACGAGTCGACAAGTGAGGATGGTGAAAGCGTGTTCTTCGTGAGCAGGCCAGGCACCCCGCTAAGTATGGCGGCCGTGATCGCTACCAAACCAGAGCATGTGCAGTCTCGCGCCCGCCACTCTGTAGACCTCAGCGACGATGCATCCCGGCCTAGGCGCTCCTTCTCTATTACCGATCTCCTATCCTCTGCAACCGGCGCCAAGAAGCAGCGGATTGCCAGAGCACCAAGCGGAAAGCTTTCCCGCAGATCGAGCCAGCGGGTCAGCTCAGCTCCCCTTCTCCCTACCATGGGCAAGCGACCTAACAGCACATCATACGGGGAAGCGCGACGAGATCTGACCGATCCAGCGCTTGCGAGACGCGACATTGCCACGTCTGCCGGTCCCGGCGCTGGCGAATCAAGCTTCGCACGCAATGGACCTGCTGGAGGCTCTTCGCCATCGCCATTGTCCGCCTTACCGGTCCGTAGCGAGCACACTGACCCGGGAGATTCCTTGGCGCTAGTGCCTCAGCTCGAGGTGATTGCCTCAGCCGTGTCGGCC
The DNA here is from genome assembly GCA_033682645.1 of Phoma sp. ATCC 74077. NCBI lineage: Eukaryota > Fungi > Ascomycota > Dothideomycetes > Pleosporales > Didymellaceae > Phoma > Phoma sp. ATCC 74077. The sequence goes on from JAWDJC010000003.1 coordinate 1,150,937, forward strand.
GCCAATCACACGCCGCCCTCTCCATCTCTAGCGCAATCGGGGGTTCGTCCGTCGCGTCATTCAGTTGCCCCATCAGAGCAAGCATCAACATTGGTCGGTTCGTCTGATAATGAAGTTCGCGGTTTAGGTTCGGGCGACGAAGACGACGCTGACTTCCAGAGCGATACTCTGTTTGATTCGCTGCGCACTGGCGCAACCAGAAGCACCTCGGGCGGCGCCCGTGGGCCTCGCATTGAGACTATATTTGACGAGTCACCCCCTTCCAAGATGAAGGTCACCGCCCTGCGAGACCTCTTTCCTCCCGGTGCTTTCGGGGAGCACACAACCAATGGTGCCGCCGGCCATCAAAGCATTGCCGAGGAAGAGGAGAGCATCTCAACGCCGGTGCGAACAGTTCGCCCGGAGCGGTCCCTACAGGAGTCACCCAGCTTCTCGCGTACCCACAACACACCTTTGTTCCCTAATTTGATACCATCGTCGCCCCCGAGCATGCCAAAGCCGCTCTCGCTTGGCACACTGGAATGGGACTCGAGAGCAGGAGATGACGAGGACAGCAGTAGGTGGTCGCGAGATGAAGAGGATGTTGAGGATTCTTGGGTTGATCTGCCGACAGCCAGTCACACAGCCACAGCCACGCCGGTGTCCCTCCTACGCCAGAACCCGCGCTTACTCGCATCGGGCTCCAGTCCAAAGCCAACCACGCCACAACATCTCGCAGCAGATCACGGCGATAGGGACACTCGCAGTAGCATTTTTGATTGGTCTGAACAGCAACCTGCTGATAAAAGCTCGGGCAATCGCACACCGCCACGTCCTCGAACAGTTCATGGGAAGAAAGATGCAGATCGGAGAGGCAGCCGATCCGTTGGTCGGCGGGTGCCCAGTGGACTGCACGCTCGCAGCCAAAGTGTCCCAGTCGTTCCAGATGCAACGGGTAAGCGTAACACAGTTGTCACAAACAAATTCGGCACTTGGGGTGTGGGAAGCAAAGGTGTTACCGAGGACTGGAACGATGATTTCGACTTTTCCGAACTCAAGGAGGATCCTGTCGCAGAGGGTTCAGACGCTTCACCAAGGATCGATAGTGGCATAGCAATGGTGGTCCCGAAGACCATCCAGGAGCAGCAAAATAACGTCTTAGCAAACATCGGTCTATTGCGGGAATGGGGTTTGCTCATTGAAGAATTGAAAGAGCACAGAATACGCGCCATCACGCTCGGGATAGTGGAAGGTCCAAATTCGGCAATGTGGGAGGAGGTGGATGCGATGATAGATCTTGCAGATCAAGAGGCCGACCACGAGGGCGTTCCTCGATTGTCCCCTCCGTCATCTCCTGGATTCGATGAGGATGCTTTTGAGGATGCGGCTGGTGCCAGTCCTAGCAATAGTCGGGGAAGGCGCAAGTCGGGGTCTCCGAACGACGATCTTGGTAGGAACCCCACCCAGTCTGCTCGCCCAAGGCGAAAGTCGATCCTCCCACCAAATTACGGCATATTCGCTCCTCAATCCTCCCCCATTCCACCAAAGTCCAGATTCGACGCACCGGCGAAACCTGACCAGAAACCCATCATTACACGACCCAGGAAAGATTCTGAGGCCAAAGCACGCTCGGTCATTGAAGCATTACAAAAGAGGAGAAGCACTTACGAGTCTGTTCCCGACGCGCCGCCTACGCCTTCCTCGAAGAAAGTTCCGTTCGATACTGCAACCTTACGACGTATCGTTCCCTATGTTAGCATTTTAACACGAAAAGTAAAAGATGCCATCAGAGATGCGGAAGGACTATACTCCAGTCCAGGCACGAGTCCACAGTACGAAGAGCCACCATTCAGTAAGATTTTTCAACAGGATACAGATGCGGCGACTCAAATAAAACTCATGACGGTGATGTAAATTCAAAGAGTTACGACGGTTGACATGAATGAAGAGCATTGATCTGGGGTTGGTCATGGTTACCAGGGAAGATGCGGACGAAAAAGCTGAGATTGCTTCTGGATATTTCCATCTTTGGATCAAAGCGTTCGAGCCATGATTGAATCATTCCGGATTCATCTCCCTACACCCTGTATTACTTACATTGCCATTGGTTATCAGGTCAGGCCAGGTGTAGCATTTAGAGCGACTGCTTTTCTTGCGATTCCCTTTTGCATAGGTTACAGCATTTCCCAGCCAGAATACACGCGGAAAAAGAGGGGCATGCGACATGAAGATCATGTAAGCATGCGTATGATATGTTATTTTAATCGAAGAAGCGGCGCATCAAGGAAGTTTCTTTGGGTTGTGGGCATATAATACTCCCTTGGAAAAAGGTCGGCCTCGCAGTTCGCGAGCCGCTTTCCTATCTCATGGAGTCATGTACAAAAAGCGGATTGGTTTTCGTTTTTGGTTTCATTTTCCTCCCATTCTTGATCATTTGAATCTTGAATTTCATTGGAGTGCCCACTCGAAGTCAGAGCATTAAGATCTGATGGCCGGCATCTTCTGTCTCACGAGACGCGAATACACAGACCTTTGAACATGTTTAAAACGGCATCGCTTCTTGTGCAACATGCAGTCTAAACACATTCGCAGCGGGAAGACTCTTCCCTGACCTTACGAGGATTGTTATAGGCCCAATCAGCCGTGGCATCAACAATTCCTCAGTTCTAACGGTGCCCAAGCAGACATTGAATGGCAGCACCCGTCGGAGCAACTCCGAGTCCTTCCTTATTGTCTACCGCTATCTTGAAATCGAAGGTAGTCACCATGAAACTACCATAGCTCACTGGCCCTTGTTGCTAGCCTGGCTACTGCAGTCCACTAACCGAATCACACTCCGCTAATGCATTTGCATGCGTGGCATTTCGACGGCGAATCTGCTAAGTATCGTTCGGCGCTCGTGGCAGCGGCGCAGTTCTTGGAGGCGCTTTTATGATCGCCTGTGCATGTTATGACATGCGAGCGAGTACTGATCTTCGTACGGCTCGCTTTCGATTCCGACTCGAGGAAGCAGCTGATGGATGTGGCTCTCCCACGACAAAATCTTAGATTGAAGCTGAAGAGCGCAGCTGGATCCAATTGCATGGTCAATATTCCGTTGTCCTATCTAGGGCTACAGCGGCAATAAACACGCAATCGTGGCTTCGCGCCATCGAGCCGAAGCTACTCAGACGGGGCGCCTGACACTGCACAGCAATTCGATGCTGTCACTTGGACGCATATTCTTGTTTTCCGCACTGCTTACCAAGTGTTGCTAAATAACAACAACATTCGCATAGCGCTTCCCCATCGTTAGTGTGCTCAAGCGTGACCTGCGACATGGCGCCCCATGGCTGAGAAAAGCGCCGATTAGCACGAGCTTGCCGACCCTCGGCTCATCATTATTCAACGCTCAAAACTCGCCCACTCTTGATCTCGCAAGTCATGCACACGACCAAATGGATGGTTTCAATCACGTCGCCAATGAATGCAATGTTGCATCTGAGACCATGAGCGTTTGGCAGCGTTGAACAATGCCAAATAGAGACCCATGACCTTGAACATCGATGACGTGCACGTTTCTTGGAAAGTGCAAGCCAAGTTACACCAGGAATGCGCGGCCATGAGAGCATGAACGAAGCAATCGCCACTTGGTGAGGGGTATATGTAAATCTCCATTCTTCCATACGGCGAGACAGGCTCGATGCGGCAGTTTGCTCCAGGTTCAATCGAAGCGGCTTGACTCTACCTCGAATTCAGAACTGTGCCAGCACCGCTTCCCGTAGATTGACTTCATCTGTACCTGCATAGCCGTACCCAGCTTTGCTACCTCGCTTACGCAAAGTCGACCTCGTCTCCAACTGGTCGTTCAATCCAGTCGTCTTCTTATGTCTGTCTTCCATATTAATATGGCGCTCAAACACTTAATTGCCCTCACGTCCATCGTGCTGACCGCTAGGGCTCAAACTACTGCTTCGGCGTGTCAGAGCTCAATTGCCCCGCAACATGCCGCCCCTTCGGTGGCTCCGGGATTCCGTGTCGAGGTGGTGGCTAACGGGCTGAGGGATCCGCGGGGGATTTTGTTCGATTCGGAAGGTGGGCTTCTGGTAGTGGAGCAGGGGCATGGTATCAGTCGGCTGAGTCTGACGGGAGACGGAGCATGCGTAAAGGTGGATGGCGATGTGCAAACGGTAGTGGAGGATGACTCGGTGAGTGAACGCATCGTGTTGGCAAGCTTCAGCTCTGCTGTTCAAGATACGTCCGGATTAACAATACTAGTTGAACCACGGCATCGCCCTCTCCGAGGATGGCCGCACTCTGTATGGTTCCTCTCACAGCAATGTCTATTCCTGGGACTATGATGCTTCACAAGGCCGGACTACATCTAATGCTCGAGATATTGTCCAAGGAATGGGGGATGAGGAAGGGCATACCACCCGCACTCTGCTTCTATCCAAGAAAGTCCCTGACCTGCTACTTGTTAGCCGTGGCAGTCAAGGAAACATTGACCTTCAGACATTGGACGTGACTACTGGAGTCTCGACAATTAAAGCCTTCAATGTCAGCAACGTCACCGATTCAGCATACAACCACGCGTCGGACGGACTGTTGCTCGGATGGGGTCTCAGGAACTCGGTAGGTGTAGCTGAAGATCCCGTCTCAGGTGGCATCTACTCCGTAGAGAACAGTGTCGACAACCTTCAGAGAAGCGGCCAGACCATAAACGAGAACAACCCTGGCGAGGAGATGAACTTCCATGGCTACCTGAATGGGACCGACAGCGAAGAGCAAGGCGGGAACTATGGCTACCCAAGCTGTTTCACTGCCTGGAATGTCACCGAGATTCCGGATTTTGATGGCACGACTGGCTTACAATTTGCTCTTGGAGATCAGAATGCCACTGTCAACGACACCTTCTGCCAGAATGACCGAATAGCGCCTAGGATCACGTTTGCTGCTCACATGGCGCCTCTCGATATCAAGTTCAACCCCGATGGCACCGCGTCTTGGGTTACGATGCATGGATCATGGTAATCATCCTGCCCTATTCTCAACGTCTTTTCTTGGCTCTTGCTCAACTATACGCAGGAACCGTGAAGAGCCCATCGGTTACAAGCTCAGCTTCGTACAGTTCGACGGCAACGGCTCACCCACTGAGCCAGCAAACAGCTCCACAGCCGCCGTTGACATTGTATCAAACCCCGATTTGTCCGCTTGCCCCAGGAGCTGCTTCCGCCCTGTAGGCCTTGCTTGGGACAGTCAAGGCAGACTGTTCATGAGCAGCGACTCTACCGGCGAAATTTATGTTGTGACGAAGGAGAATGGTACCGGCGTGGCTGATGTGCGCGAAGCATCGCCGAATGGGAGTAGCCCGAGTTCGACGGGAAGTGGAAGTGCGCCGTCGTCGACCGGAAGCGATACGAATAAAGCGGTGAGGAGGTGGAGTGCTGGTCGTGGTAGCTATTGGGTTGCCGGTGCGGCCGTCGTTGGTGCGCTGCCGATGATCTAGCGACGAGAACACTGGTGTAATATTTGGCCTATGACGCGATTATGAACCTTAACGAAAAGTGTCATTTCTGATACTGAAGAGTTGGCTTCTTCTTCTTCTTCTCGTATCCATTAGCACTCGTTGATATAGTATCGGTATTCTGACCTCTTTGCTATTCCCCTCGTCCCTCAGAAAGGCGGGCTTGTTCGAGCATGCCTACCGTTCAAGGAGGAAGTAAAGAACTCTCCAAGGACACGTGCATTGTTGTAGCATGAGCACTTTGTGTTTTTTTCCAAATTCATACTTATCACAACTATGAATCTGCAAATGGCTGCGAAAGTGCATCAAGTATAAAGGTAACAGATTCAACACCATTGGTTCCTCCTTCCTCTGGAGCCATCTGGACGGAAGGCAACCGCACCTCGCAACCAGACCTGCCGCCTCACCTCCAAACTTCAACGCCACACAATGCCTACGACATTGGAGCTGTCTCTTACTTCGTTGACCAAAATCTTCAGATTCTCAGTTGAAATCCCTACAGCCGTTTGCAATCCTCGGTCACTTCCACCACCGTCGAAAGTTCCGCGGCAAAGTGTTGCTACTCTTCCAGCTCGATTGTTCGCTTGATTTATCTCGGGCCTCAGATTTAACAGAAGGCTTCAAACAGCATCCTGACTTCACGTCGTCTTGCTCATCGCCTCAATCGAGAAGTTGGAACGCGGCCGCATTCACTACGAATTGAGCCATAGAAACACCACCTTTACTAGGAGTGTCCGTGTCCGTGCCTACATATATCTGCCTCTGAAGTGCTCAATACTTCTTTTCTACCTCTGTGAATCTCGCCAAACTCAGCAGTCAGATAGCTCAAGCAGAGGGCACCATCTTCTGCTTATGTTATTGACGTTCGGCTCTACCATGGATCACAACTCGCCTTCCTGCTCTGGCGCCTTCAATACCTTTCCCATAGAGGCAAGTTCAGTGTCTATGAGCATAGAACTCTGGTAAATCTGACATTTCTTCGTAGCTTAATAAGGCAATCGCACACGAACTCGACACGGACAAGGACATTGCCTCGTACCGCCTAATATGCCGAGCCACGAACGATGCGATTGATGCCGACAACAAGTCCTTTTGGCGTAAGAAATATCGCGAGAAGTATGCCTTGAAGGAGGGTACGCCTAATTCTACGCTTGCAAATATGTATCAGAACCGAGCGAAGCAGCTTCGACGAGGTACTGGATATGGCTTCTTCCGCGGTCACAAGAAGCGAGAAGCGGATGTCGTAGAAGTTCTACGTGATCTCATCGTTGGTAAGTTTTCTTCGCATCGATCTGTCATTCCCAACTCAAGACCCATACTTGACACTTTTTATATGTTGTAGATCACTGTTAACTTGACACAGAGTCTTTCCAAGGTTCGTTCGAGCTTGATGAGTACGACCGTCCAGTGTGCAAGAACCAGGCCCGGCTGATAGACTTCGTCCTGAACTCTAAGATCCTTCTCAATGATCGACGCGCGCCAGCACCCTCTCGAGGCGAACCAGCGCATGTCAGCCCCATGCTGGCTGCCGTGAAGCTGATGTGTTCTCATTTCCTCTTTGATTTAGAAGGCATGAAGCACTACGTCTTCGCCATTGAGGAGTCGCAACGTGCAGTATATTTGTCGACGAACGCCGCGCCTATCTACAAGGGGCTCAACCTCAAGGAAGTGAACATGGGCTGGCTACTGCATTGCCTAAACTTCTTCCGCCATCACATGATGAATGAGGAGGCAGCCACACTATTCGACAATGTCAACGAGCTATCTGTGACACAGAAGCCTTCCGCGTGGCGGGAACCTCTTCGATTGGGCGCCCATCCGTTGGGAAGGCATTGGAAAGGTACTTACTCGTTTCTGGATCATTCGGAGGTTAAGAAGATCCGAAAGCTACGCCCAGATGAGGTTGGCGATGATTGCTTCATTGACAAGAATGTTGAAGAGGGTAGGATACAGGCAAGTCTTCTTGGAACGTCTCAGGACCAGGTAATTAACAGAATGCAGTCCTTGGAACTCGATTTCGTTCAAGATGGACGACAGATGAAGTGGCCGGGCATTTTCGAGGAGCGCCTGCGTTCGTTGAGGTACACCGCACAACCCCAACCTCCGATCAAAACACAGGGTCGAAGTCAACCCACGAAGCATACATATGATGATCCGGCTCTCAAGAACATTCAGTTTGTAGGCCAGGGGGAAGACCTTGATGACGACTTCAACGCCATTGGTTGGCTCAATCCACTTCCTCCCCAGGCTGGCATTCCAGGCTGGCAACGTATCACTTTCATGAAACACTTCATGGATGACTTTGACCAGGTTGACCAAGATAATCTCTGGGCGTACGAAGGCGTGGTCTTGCCTGGTGGTCGTATCATCTTGGGTCGGTGGTGGTATGCTTCTGAGCAGGCTGATTTTAACGTAGGAGACGACATCGCCGCCGGTTTTTTTTCTTTTATTTCGATACTGACAGATGGCAGAGTGACTACAACGGACCGTTCATTCTCTGGGCTGTGGATCCTGAACCTAGGCTCGTAGGCGATAGCGATGACGACTAGTGCCCATCGAGCGGCTAGTCATATTCCCATCTTCAGTCGGCGATTACATAGGACTATCCTCGCCATGATCTGCACTTTTTGGGTGTCATTTTACGATATCATCATCCTCAAATATTCGCCTACCTTGGTTTGATTTGGAGTTATGGAACAAAAGATACCCACATACCTACGGCGTCTGGGAATTTTTAGGCACGTTTTTGGTCATGGGCACATCGTTCCCTACCCCTGCTTTTTCGACTGGGATTAAGTCGACGATATGAAATGGTATGGGTTGAGTTCGAAAAGCGTTCGGTACCTTAGGCTGGATATTCAGTATCAAATCGAGCATTTCCAAATAAGCTTTTTATGAGAAAAGAAAAATGGTACCATGTAGCAATTCGAAAGGATACGAAATCACTTCATTCATAGTACCCACTTGAGCAGGGTATTGTTGTGCCCTTCAGGCATAATTTTACTCACACTTATATGCTTAACTATATTAGAGCTCAAACTTGAACTTGACGTCAAGCTGGAGTTGACGGTCATGGTCATGAGGCTACGCCCCCGAGATCACACAATTGACAGCCTGGGCAAGCATTTCGTGATGCGATGCAATGCAATTACATGATCTCATGTTAGCTGATTGCCGCATGTCCTTGCTGCAACTGTGCTGCAGCATGTGCTTTAGTCCTCACATCAGGTCTGAGAGAAAATTATGCTCTATTCTCAGTGGCAGACTTTTGATACGTTCAAGAACAGGCCCACGACACTTTGAGTCGTGAGAGTCATTTTCTTAGACACATGAGACGTAAGATGGAGGCCAACATGCAGTCTATAGTAAAAAGAGGCTCAAATTGGATGATAGTACCACGTAAAGTAACCAGAGACTGATTTCCCAACGATCCGTGAAACGCAAGTCATAGCACTTTACACAAACTCCAATGGTGAAAAGGAAGTGTGTCCGCTCCACCATCCGATCTGAAAGACACCGATGCATACATTTATTGGGTCGTGGTTGTAGAGAAACACGGCTGGGGTAAGCCGGAAGAGATTTTGGTCATGGCGTGCCTGGGCTGGTAGGCGTTGTCGTTGACGAGACGCTACGTAGGTTGTGTGCTCAATACTTAGTTGTGGCCGGCCTTGCGAAGCGAGTTGCTCAACCACTCGAGACCCTCGTACAGACCGTCACCGGAGGTAGCGCAAGTCGACTGGATATACTGGACGGTATATTAGCGCGGCACTGAGGAATGAGAATTGGGCTTTGACGTACCCAAGCACGTTGTCGGAGGCTGTGCAGACCAAGCTTGTCAGTGATTTCAGCAGCATTCATCGCGTTCTATGATTGAAATGTCAGCTGTCATGATTCATGTGCAATTTCGCACGTGGCGGCTTACGGGCAAATCCTGCTTGTTGGCGAAAACCAGGAGCATGGCATCCCGCAGCTCGTCCTCGTTCAACATTCGCTGAAGCTCTTCACGCGCCTCAACAACACGATCGCGATCGTTGCTGTCGACGACGAAGATGATACCCTGGGTGTTCTGGAAGTAATGCCTCCAAAGAGGACGGATCTTGTCCTGACCACCGACATCCCACACGGTGAACTGGATGTTCTTGTACTCGACAGTCTCAACGTTGAAGCCTGTACAACCAACTGTCAGTGGATTGTCTCCTTTGTCGCGCTGTTATGGAGCGCAGCGTACCGATGGTAGGGATGGTGGTGACAATTTCACCGAGCTTGAGCTTGTACAGAATCGTGGTCTTTCCTGCAGCGTCCAAACCGACCATCAAAATACGCATCTCCTTCTTTCCCCATAGCTTGTCGAAGAGCTTTGAGAATGTGAGACCCATGTTTGTGGCGGGTTCGTGTGATGTGAGAAATGCGTGTGCGGGAAGGCGGTGTATAGACTCTCGAACCTGCAGCACTTGACGTTAGATCAAGACCAAAAATGATATCATGGCGTCGTCGGTGGAGGTGGAGGTGGAGGTGGAGGGAACTGAGGGAGCGTGTGCTGCGAGCGCAAGCATATTGAGCGCCCGATTGCGGGATCGAGGGTTCGACGGTCCTGCGAAAGCTGGCGAGGCGCTCATCGTGTGCACAACAAAAGCTAGCGAAAAATGCGCAAATCGGCAGCGATTGACTTACGGGAGATGTTCAAGAGGGCCTGGTGTGGTTGGAGATGGTGCGGGTGGATGTGGATGTACTATAATTGATGCACAGGAAGGGCTGGGTTGAAGAGACGTTGTCGTGGCGAGGGCACTGATCGTAAACTGGCAAGTGCCGCGGGCACGTGACTGCTATCACGAAACGCTTATCGAGTCTCGAGGGAGACTTGCGGTGAGAAAAAGGTATGATGCAGTTCTCCGCTCTGCTCGCGCCGAATTTATGAGTGTCGCTGTGATATGGACACGTTTTGGCTCCCCCGGAGCGTGAGAAGCGGATGCGCAGGCAGCCATTCGTTCGGGCGATCCATGTCGCTGCCCCAGGATTGCGTGAGCTGAAGGCTCCACAGCTAGTCACGCTATTGACTTCTTCGAACGGGTGGCATCAAGTCGCATGGAATTGTCCTCGGGTGAAGACTGTTTGCATCGTCGAACTCCTATCACGCAATGCCTACGAGCGTACCGCGAACACATATCTCTCTTTTGATCGGAGCCAGGCACGGCAAAGCATCGCTTTTAGAACGTAGCCTGTCTCAGCCACGCACTAGGCTTGCCATTTGAATATGCCATCGAAGGCTGCAGCAAAATTCGCAAAGGACAACGATACATCATCGAATAGATTTCCATACAAGACTTCCAATACGTAGAATTTTAGTTATCCCCTTCTGTTCCTACATGTACTCTCCCTCCACGTCGTCCATCGCTCCCAGACTCGAGGAATAAAATATCTTCGTCGGGCTTCTAGCACCTCTCTCGATCTTATGTTTACATTGTGGGCCTAAACTCTGGCACCGCCGAGGGCCCTCGCTGCCTTGACAATCGTCCGGAGGCACAAGAGGACACCAACATTCCAAAGTCCAGTGCGAATGAGCGTCGGCCCCTGCGTCTGATGAGTGGCATAGACTGCCGTGTATGCAATGCGAATAGCCAGGAAAGAAGCGACGAATCTGGTGAGTTCTTCCTTTTTCAGTCCCGCCAAGTTGCCTAGGACGACTGCTGAGGCAAACAGAGGTAAGTTCTATGACAGTGAGCTTTAGTACAAGATATGAACGTAGGGTAATCAAGAAAACGAACTTCCATCCCATTTGCATGGCAGGCTTCCAGACGTTCATACTTGGCAAAGGTCTCTGCAGGCAAGCGCTCTTTGAGTCTCGCTTTCAAGTCGGTAGAGCGTGGATTACGGTTGTCCCATGCCCCGAGCTTCCCCTGAGTAGCTACGTTGAGGGCATAACCGTGAGGCAAAACCGAGACTATAGAATCCGGCGAATTTCAGTGCAAGTTTCACATGCTATCTGTTGGTACGTACGGATGTAGTAGGCTGGAATTGCCAAGATTGAGGGATTGTAAGTTTCGAGCAAGGATGGCATCGTGAATTGTGTGCTTTGATCCAATCCGAGGGAAAATGTGCTCCGTTCGATAGGAGGGGATTCAAGAGCCGTGGTACAAATGAGCTTCTCGATGAATATGGGACGCGCTTTCTTCGCAAGGAGCGTGCCTCGGCATCATGATGTCACCCCTGGCGGATCCGATCTTTCGGAAGACCAGAGATGTTCAACCCATCTTCAAATATGGATAAACACAAACTCATGGAATAGAGAATCGAAATGAGTGACAACGACTCACGACCATTTGTACTTTACATTAAATGCACATTACACGCACTTGAGCGGCTAGCGCCAAAGACGTAAACTAGGAAAAGCCCAATGTTAATGACCCTTCTCTACCTACCCATATCATGATCCCATGTGACCTTCCTCGCCACGAAGGAGCTTGTATTTAATGATGACGGAGAAAGCCCTTTGTGGTAATGCTCGCAACCCAATCACGCTGCAGCAATATTATATATAACGTATGCGAGGTGCTCTCTTACCTCAGCCATTATTCGTGCTTCCTGCTCTCAAGTCGCGGAATCCCTCTCTTTGACCTTCTCGCTCTCAAAGTCCAATCCAGCCCTCTGTCTCACCACCCCAAAGACAGCACTACTATCACACTTCCTTCCTTTCTCGTCTCCAAACATCTTCGCCTCCTCCGCAGCCTTGAGATACGATTCTCCAACATTCAATCTCATCCCTTTCTCCTTCGCCAGATTAACACCATGACCTACATCCTTGATGCCCAGTTCCAGACCGGAACTCGGAGCTGACCCTTCAGCAGGATAGTACGCGCCGGACGTAAGACGTTTGGAGACCCCGTGCGCGTATGTGCCCAAGTTCTGTTCAATGAGGGATTCTAGCACTTCAGCAGGCAGACCGGTCTTTGAGGCGAATGTGTGTGCTTCGGAGAGGAGATACATGAGGCCAGCAGTAATGAAGTTACTTGTTGTTTTCAGTAGTAATGCTTGGGAGGGCTCAGAGCCTACAACAATGACGGCGCGCGCAATGACACCTTGTAAGAAAGGTGAGATGGTCTCAATGGCTTGAGAAGGACCGGCTACAGCGATGAGAAGGGTTCCAGATTGAGCGACGGGCGTTGCGCCGAAGACGGGGGCGGCGATGTATGATGCTCCTTCATTTTCGAGTAAGGTCGTGATGGATGCTGAGGTGGACGGATGGACAGTGGTAGTATCTACGAAGATCTTGTTCTTGATGGGACCACTCTTGATCACTTCATTATAGACTCCTTTGAGAACATCATCATCGCTGACCTGTTTTACTATCAGCAACTGTAATCTTATAAAATCTAGGAGTATCACTTACTGAGATGAAGATCGCGTCACAGCTTTGCACAAGTTCTGCAATCGATTGACATGGAACTGCACCCTCCTGTCTTAGATTTTCACCGCGTGACAGCGTACGATTCCAATATTTCATTGAAGGAAATACTCTCTTCTTCAATTGTTTCTGTATGTTGATGGACATGGCCAAGCCCATTGAGCCAAGACCAATCCACCCTAGGCAAAGCCCTTCCGGCGATGTCATATCGAGATGGCAGTCAAAATAACCACAATGAAGCAGACTAGCAGATTAATATATTACGAAATGACAGAATGTGTCAAATATGAAGTGCAAAACGAAGGCTCTGGAGTGACTCAAGGTCAAGGAGTCGCGCGAAGTAAGCATCACACTAGTGTGGATGCGGCAAGTAGCTGTTGAAGCGGCTATCGAAGGCGTATACAGGAGCCTCAGAAGGATTGACGGGAGTCTAGGACTAATATGAGGCTTGTTGAGCGCAAACTGGTGATTCTGACTGTTCAATGCTCTTCCCTGATATGATATTATGGGCGTTCTGGAAGGATGAGGCGTTGAGGCTCTTATTCAAGCAATTGAAGTCATGAAAACGTCTATTGTCTCAAGCAAAATCTAGACATAAAGCCTTTGCTTTTTATTCTAATTTAGAAGACTGAAATCCCATTAGCCCATGAAACACTTGGTTTCAGCGACGTCTACTATTTTCCTGCCTTCTCAGCAGCCTGTAGTTCTGCTTCAACTTCCGCAACAACGACTTTGCGAACGCCTTGCCAGCCGTCCGACCTCCGGACGTGGCTAACTCTGCGCGGCTTGTCTTCCAAGCCCTTGAATTCAACAGGAAGTATCTGCTCTTGGAAGTACTCTTTCTGCTCCGGCAGTGCCAGCTCCACCGCGTTCGCAAACTTGGCTGGATGCGCTGTTGCAAGCGCGATGTGGTGTACAGATGGCGGCTTCGCGACTTCAGCGGAGCGTAACGCGGCTGCGATGCCGATGGCGGAATGTGGGTCCAAAACGTAGCCTTGTGAAGACGGCGCGGTGAAGACGTACTTGATAGTATCAATCGTCTCGTCGTCGCTGACGCGGTACGATGCGAAATCTGACTGTGCCGCCTGCAGTATCTGCCGGTCGACACTAAAGCCACCCTTTGATTTGAGATCATTAAGCCATCCTCGCACATGGTCGCCAGCCTGACTCCGCCTCTGCGAGACCGCATCCGAGTTCGTGCTGTACACATCATACGCGAGGAACCAGAGCAGCCGCTCAAAATTCGACGAGACCAGAATATCCATAGCTGGACTTAACGTCTCCTTGACACCACTCTCATGCGCTTTGACGCCATCCTCGACTAGTCCGCCTTCGGCCTGTCTGCCATGCACAGGCTTCTTCTCATACTTGCCCGATTCCCAAAATCGGTGTAGAATATCGTTCTCATTTGTCGCTATGACCAGTTTCTCGGCCGGCAGGCCCATGCGCTTCGCGAAGAAGCCAGCAAGGATATCGCCGAAATTGCCAGTCGGCACAACGAAGCGAACGGTGGAAGCCGGAAGGAAAGATTGTTGCTTGATGAGGTTGAAGTAGGAGTAGAAATAGTAGGTGATTTGAGCAAGGATGCGGGCCCAGTTGATGGAGTTTACAGCGGCGAGGCGGTGCGTTGCGTTAATTTCAGGGTCAGCGAAGAGGGCTTTGACGAAGTCCTAAGAAGTGTCAGATGTACAGTGCTAAGAAGTTGTGCATTGTACGGCATACCTGGCAGTCGTCGAATGTGCCGTCCACAGCCAGATTGTGCACATTGGCGTCCATAACGGTCGTCATCTGTGCTTCCTGAACCGCACTGACCTTTCCGTGCGGGTGCATGATGAAAACGGAGACATCCTTCTTCCCGCGCAAACCATAGATGGCCGCTGACCCGGTATCACCACTTGTTGCGCCAATGACGGTCAAATGTTCCCTCTCACGGCCTGTCTTGCCTCGATTCCGGCGGACGAGGAAGTACTCGAACAAATTGCCCAAGAACTGGAGCGCAACATCCTTGAATGCGAACGTAGGTCCATGGAACAGCTCCAGTAAATGTATGTTCTTCTCCTTGTCGAGCGTGACGGTGGGAGTGATATCCTCCGCTCGGAAAGTCGAGTAGCTGCGATGTATGATACCTTTTAGGTCTGCGGGCGGAATTTCGGAGGGAGAGATGTAGAGGGAGAATATTTCAAAGGCGAGTTCTTCGAAGGAAAGGTCTTTCCAATTTGACGCCCACTCGTCCGGCAGCGTGGGGATTTCTTCTGGGATGAAGAGACCGCCATCCGAGGCGAGGCCCTTGAGTACAACTTGCTCGAAAGAGAGCTATGATGTGTTAGAATGGTCCATTGGCGTTGAACGTCATAATGTTCCATGTGCGCAGGTACACTTACATCGTAGGATCCTCCTCGGGTGCTCAGGTAGCGCTGGGACGCGGTGTGCGAAGACATGATGCACAACTCTGGACAACAATCTGGCGCCAAAAAATAAATAAAGGAAAGGGCAAAAACACGGTGACGTGGTGTTGCGCCTCTCAGAGCGATGTAAAGTAATGGACCCCCGTGGGGAGAAATTGATGTTGTAGCTCCGGAATCGCAGTGACTCAAGAACTGCGGTCGACCCTGTCACATCCACGAATACATGCACGGGAAGACATCGGGCATTATCTCATGAGGCTGGCATCTACAGATGCAAACTGCGAAGTGCAGCGAAGTTATTCAGGCTGTCCAAAGAGCGATTAGCAGCCTTATTGTGCCCCGCGGTGCACGCATCCCAATGCCCCGCCATCAGCAAGCTGTTCCTGCGTTTTGCTGGCGGCATCGGCGTTAGCAGCAGCAATCCGGCTGATTTTCGGTAACAAAGTGAAGACAGTCGCAAAATGTACGACAAGCATTCACATATCGATGACCTAAGGTAGTTCGCTATGTCAACAACAATATGCTTAGATATCGTTTGATACAATGCACTTGGTTCGCCGCGAATAGATCGATCGGTAGTAAACGCAACGCTGTCTTATCGAGTACTCGGCAACTCAGCTTGACAACTCGTCCGTTTCGTGACCTGTCACTTTCCGACTGCGCACGCTCGTGTTGCTTGTCCACAAAGGTTTGATATATCACTCTCAAGTCGAGACCTGTCCCTAACGTTCACCTCTGTGTGTTATGTCGTTGTGGCTAGCTTCGTACAAACGGCTTTGCTAGTTCCTTGTAGTAACGCCCACAACACAATGACGATGTGGTATTATTCTATGAAAATGATCTGAATCCCTCCAGGAGCCGTCAAAAGTACTAGAATAAGATTCAAATATAGTCCTATATCGAGCTACGGTGTTCTCTTTTTTTGCCTGAAGGGTATTGTTGAAGTTGGTGCGAAATGCAAAACAGATATGAACACCTCGGCGCTTCAGCAAATATTCTTAGCTACTTTGAAAACTGTTCGATAGAACTTGCCTCGACACACCCTGTCATGCGAGCTATCGATCTTCTTGGTCCTAAGCTCTAATCGCCATGCAGAAGGTCGACCGCACAGACATGGTACACCGTCGTAAAACGAAGGCCGGATCTCCTCAGATAGTTATGCAATTGCACTCGACAACTGCATCGTACCCTGAATACCCTCAGGCTACCTTGAAGATAACAGCGACAGATTTTTGCAAGAGTAATACATAGCATGCCTCAGGCTTCAAACCAAGGTCATGTCTATTGGAAATTTAACAGACATGGCAAAACATGGAAACACGAGGGCTGGATATCTTCAGGTGGTTATGCAAGTGCAAGTGCACTTGAGAGCTAGATTGTACCGTGAGTACATTCACGCTACCTTGAGAATAACAGCAACGGATTTGAGCATCAGGCTTGCACAGAATGCATAGCTGATCACAAATACTAACTTAATGCTGCAATGGGTGCTCGCATTGTTATGCAGCAACATCATAGCTCGCGCTATCGGGCACAGTCCGGGCCCGGCTAATATTCGGCAGCACACAGGAGCGCACAGAGCCGCAAAATTTGCGCTTAGTCCGAGCGCGCACGGGCCACGCACACGGCATAAAAGAACTTCGCAGCCCGCTCCCAGAGACTTTTTCTTCATGTCGACTTGTAAGTTTTTTCCCGACCCCCCAACTCGAAAACGATCTTGGACTCGAGACAAACTTCAACTCAAACAACGCTAACCCCAATCAGTACTTCATAGAATCATTTGTACGTTTCCACGGACCGCCCTCCGATCCCGAACTTGCTGACCCTTTCTACAGCTATAGTAAACGTCCTCTTCTGAGCTTCTCAAAAAAGCCACAGAATCTCCAACCTGGTTGATGAGCTTCAGCCTCGATGTCCCGGAGTGAGGCCTTATTACGTTTGCTTCGGCGAGCGTGGCGATGATCTTCAGCCAACTGGTTGCGTACTTCGGTCGCGCTGGACGGCAGGACGTTGACGGCAATCTGACAGGCCTTTTCTTTTTCATTGACTCTTCTGGCTTGCTGGTTGATCGAGGAAGAAGCATTATCATCATATACACTGTGTCTCGCGGAACGTAATGGGTGCATGTTCATTGAAAAATTTCAGCCAAGCCGAAAGAATCGCGCCTGCCCCATGCTCCCAACTCGCGATGATCGCCTTCTTACTCTGGACAGTATCAAGAAGTCATACTATCCCAATGCACTTGACTACCTCTACTACTACTCCGAAGACCTAGCACCACCCGTACTTCTCGTTGCTGATCCAGTCGATCTTGTCAGCGACTGGCCCGTCATGTTTTGGGAACCATTGCAGACTCGCAATGCTCGCAGTGTCTCGAGCGATGACCTTCACACTTGGATCCAATCTCTGGGCAGCTGCCAGCGCTGTCGATGTGGGCGACCACATCTCCACATCCTCCAGCTTCCACGCCTCTGCCTCGCGCTTTGCCATCACCAACAAAGCCGCAATAGCAGCATCGTGGCTGTGATCCACCAGGTCTCCATTGACATGGCTGGTAGCTGCTTCCTCCCAAACGCCGTCTTCGATGACAAGTCGTAGAATGTGCAATGTGTTTCCTTTGGCATCAGCAGGATTTTTGTTATACCACGTCCGGTTCCAATAGCACCACACTCGCTTTCCCTTCTCGGTCCCTACGATAGCGCCCTTGGTTGCGGGCACCTTGCCGTGCAGCTCCATCCCAATAAAATTCTCTCGCGCGTGATGCCACTGGATTGTCTCCACGTCAGGCAGAAGAGCCACTGCCGTCTTGCTGCCCTTTGGTCGCGATTCCAAGTAACGTCTGACAGAAGCTGCGTCAATCTCGCATAGTTCTTTCAGGTCGTCAGCGTAAAGTGGCCGAGCAGTGGGTAGACGACTCGCATCAGCACTTGTGCCCGCTTGGAGCGAGAGGTGCGAAGAGTTGAAGGGCTCCCAGCCGAATTCATTGTAAAATTTCTACCATCGTTAGCCACCCCAGCAATTTCAACCGGTGAACTGATACACACACCTTCCCTATGTCAGAATACAACACAGAGAACAAGCTTTGAGTTCCCTCTGTTTGATGTGTTCTTAACGCCTTTCCCAACTCCTTCATCATCCTTTGCGCATACCCTCGCCGCCTTAGATGGCTCGCGCAGTACACGCTTCCAATCCCATGGCAGATGACTTCTTGCACTCTTCCGTCTTGCCACACTAATGCCTTCTTCCGGTATGTCTCGCAGCTCGCTAACGGCAACCTCGTTCCCGAATTTGGTTCCAAAGGATTGTTAGGTAATGAGGTGTCAATGAGAATCCAGTAGGTAATTCCACCGTCCTTTGTGAGGGATTGCTGCGAGAGAGTGGTTTCGCGGCGTAGATAGGCTGGCAAAGAAAGGGGGCCACCCCATTCAGCGCTGCTCAGTTTGAATTGGATGAACTTCTCCTCCTCCGTAGGATGGACGAGCGCGAGTCTGGGAGAGTCGCCCTTGTTGAGGCTCGCAAGGGCGTCCATGATTGTAACCTTGTGATTTGGGTAGATGAACTACGGTTGCGTGCTTTCGTAAACCTGAGCAGCTCTTGTGAACTCCCTCTTAAATCGACGCTTTCGTGCACTTGTCGTTGTGGGGCGTAGGGCGCAGGTCACGAGTATCCTCGTGGAGATGTAGACTGAGAAGTGGAGGAAACACAGGAGAGGGTTAATGACACACCAAGGGTATGATAGCCCTTGGTCCTAATCCAGATTGATGCTGATTGGAACAACGGGAAAGCTGCGTTGAATTGCAAGATCCTTTGTTTGAGCAATTACCCCACGTTCCGCTAAATAGATCTAGGTCACCCGTTCTCCATAGTCCCTTATATGTCCGTCGCTCGTCTCCACAATATCATGTCCGAATCCACATCTCCACGACTTCCCGATGTGTGCCGTTGGAAAGCGAGCGGTCTCACTGCTCACGAGGGTCATGTGGCGGCTGTCTGGTTCGTGAGGGCCGTATTACATAAAGGAAGACACCAAGGCAGAAATCTGTTTGCTGCGGCTCATGCGTCACCTCTCAATTGGAGGCAGTCCCAACGGAGGTCTCACCAACATCGCTTCTTTGCTACTCTGGGCCTGTAAGGTTGTGCAGGCTCGCGAAACCCCTGGAAAATGGCTGACGGCGGTTGGTCTAACCGTATCAGATCGGCGACTGCACTCTGCACTGGCGAGACGCCCGAACTTCCGCTCTGAGGTGTGGATAGCTACGCCGCACGTCTTGACAACGACATGTCTCCGCCAACTCCGCTTCGATGCGAGTTGGGGGCGCTTCTCTTGTTCACATGAGCTGCTGTGGCACGTAGCGGCCGCTGCCTCTTCTCTTACTTACTGCTGCGCTTGCCCGTTTCATATCGACGTGAAGAAACGGCGATAGCGCTTCGACCTCCCCACAGCCTGCGTCGCGCGCTGGAACACACTTAATACGACAGGTTACGGTGCCGACGCTACATTCTCTACTTATCTCACACTTGCTTATAATTCCAATCCACAGCGTGAGAGGCCGCCGATTTTTGGCGGGGCGACGGGCAAGGCTGCGAGCCTACACTGTGAATTGAGCTGGCCCGATTCACCCTTTTGCCCTTTTGCCCTCTCTACCTCTTTCGCTCCTTGCTCCACCAAGTACAAATTGATGTCTGTCGGCTACTTTCCCTACGTCAAACAGGTCCCGGTCGAGTTGCGTGACCGCAGTTAGCTTCTCGCTTTCACTATTGCATCGCAACCCTCTTCTTATATCAGCGACAAGTAGAGTAGTACATTCTGACCTCAACTTCAACCTATGAAGAGCACTTAGCAAGGATCAGGCCTTCAGTTGTTCCCTGTCGACGTCTCTTGCGAGAACCAAAAAAGCAACCGACAAGCACGGAATGGCTCGACCTAGGGTTGAACTCCGTAACGAAGTCGTCGACCTGTCATCCGATAGCGAGGACGATAGACAAGCAGGAAATGCGCTGGAATTCTTCGATGCAAGATCCGCACAGGAGCCAGCAGATGATTTTCCAAGTCCAGCCGACCCCTTGTACGATTTGAACGCGCACTTCGACGTCAATGACCACGACACCATCGATCTAACGGCCATTCCAGATATAGATGTGCCGCCATCTGATCCTATCCTCGTATATGACGGAGCACCGCGACTAGATGCACGTTCTAGCCGCCAGGCCGGCGATACGCAGCTCTTCACGGCTGCCGCGTGCTTGCAGATGGTCCTAAGCGTCTTGCCGGATATCTCAGTAGACCATGTGCTCAAAGTCATTCAAGAGAGGACAACAGACGCCACTCGCTCATTAGCCATATGCGAACAAATTGTCACTCATCTTCTGGACGGCGATACGTATCCTAAGGAGGCGGACGAGGCGAAGAACAAGAAGAGAAAGAGGGAAGACGATGACAGCTTAAGCGACTACGAGAAAGGCGAACGAGATCCCGAGGTAACTGGATATGAACAAGATGCGTAAGTACTTACTCGATTCCACGCATTTAGCGAACATGAATACCATCATTAAAGCTAGTCTACGCTACCTTCTCGGGGCACAGTACCGAAGCTGTGGAATCTGGCGAATGCATCAAGCTTGCAATGACGAAGTGTGCAGCTATTGATGGATTCCCTGGAGTTCGTGGTCACTGTGCGCATTCTACTTGTGGCATTCAAGCGTGGCTTCGGACACATTGCCACAGGCGAATGAAGCAGTCGTTGTTGTCATCCAGACTTCATCCCCATGCCAGCGAGTCGCCAACGCTACCTCCGACGCTGACCATGGAACTGCCACGCTGACATAGAGCACTTTACCCACTTGCTGCGTTGTCCGCCCAGCCTCACCCCTCATTGTCTTCTACTTTTCTATTATCTCTCCGGTTGGCTAACGTCTCTCTCTTCCAGATTAGAACTCCTCAAAGACGAGTTTCCCAGCGTGCCTGTCCGGCATATAATTAACGTTCTCAAACAGCACAAGACACTCTTTAAAGCCCACGGCGTATTAGAAGACCAAGTGCGCAACTACCATCGAGTGGCAACTCCTTTCTCGAAAATAGGCAAATCTCGCAACAAGCGCGGTATCGAACTTATATTGATTGAGCGCGGAAGTCAAATCCCGAAAGAGCTACTCGCTGCGAAGAGGAAGAGCGAGAGCGAAGCTGGTAAGTTTTATTATATTGTGGTTCCCATATGGCGGACGATATATCACAGCAGCCCAGATTTCTACTCCATGCTTCTCTAACACGAGCTCACGCCCGCTTGCCGCACGGCCAGATGGCTCGAAGGGTTTCCGCTCATACCAATTCTCATCTTGGGACGGGTCGTGCTGATATAACAAGAAGACTGAATGCTAATTCGTGCTAGCAAAACGTCGAAAAGCGGACGAAGCTGAACAGGCCGAGGAAGCCAACCTACAACGAGCTCAAATGAACAATGAGATGGGTGAATGCGCATGCTGCTTCAACGATGTACCTCTCAACCGCATGATACGCTGCAATGGCGATATGGCCCACTTCTACTGCTCTGACTGCCCTCGGCAGCAGATCGAGACTCAAATGGGACAGTCACGCTGCCGCCCAAAGTGTTTTGGAGTCGATGACTGTAATGGGACCTTTTCGCGTGGATCCCTACAACAAGTCTTAAGCGAGAAGACGTTTGAAAGACTGGAGCACATGCAGCAGCTGGAGGATCTGAAAGCGGCGGGCCTTGACTTTCTATCTGAATGTCCCTTCTGCGACTTCAAGATGGAATGTCCTCCAGTCGAGGTCGACAAGGAGTTCCGATGCCAGAATACGAAATGTGCCAAAACAAGCTGCCGACTCTGCCAAAAAGAGTCGCATATCCCGCTCAGTTGTGAAGAAGCCAAGAAGGACGGACAGCTCACACTGCGACACATCGTAGAAGAAGCGATGTCTGCGGCCTTGATTCGACATTGCAACCAGTGCAAGCATCCATTTATCAAGGAGTACGGCTGCAATAAGATGACATGTACGCACTGCAGAAATGTTCAATGGTAAGTAGCACTACCCGGTGAGACGTCTTCTGCGCCCGGTCGCTAACATCGACATTAGCTACGTCTGCTCCAAGAACGTGACTGACTACCAACACTTCGGCGAGGCGCAAGGAGGCAAGTGTCCTCTACACGAAAGCATCGAACAGCGTCACGAACAAGAGGTCAAGAAGGCAGCCGATGAGGCTATGGCTAAAGTTCGAGCTGACAACCCTGGCCTTTCTGACGTCGATTTGATGATCAAAGTGTCAGATCGAGTGAAGCAAGCAGAAGATGCGCGTAGAGGTCGAGCTGCAGCTGATGCGAATGCCTTCCCTTACCACATGGTCGGCAATGTGCTTGTAAATCGCGCCATACCTGGACCTGGCGCTGGGGCACAACCTGCAGTACCTCCTCCACCTCCATTTGTTCGACCACCAGCTCAGTACGTACAACCACCACCCTTTGCAATTGCTCACGTCCCCGTCATTGTCCAGCCCGTACGTCCTATTCAATTTGTTCAGCCTCCCGGTTACTTAGGTCCTGCTCCACAACAGCAACCTTATCAGTATGTCTATCATCGTCCATTTGTACCGCCTTGTCCACGTTGCCATGTGAATCATCCGCCTAACCAACAATGTTAGACCTCGGGGGCTCGAGGCTCTCATGAACATACTTCCGGGTAGAGTTCGCCGATGGGGCAATGAAGTCAATGTTGATGCACAAGCCCGTCCACCACATCTTGCACCCCCTGCCGTTGAGCCAAATCGTGGACAGATCCAAGCCAATGCCGGTCAGCTTGATCAGCCACCACAGCAATTTCAACAGATACATCTTCAACATCTCCAAGATCAAAATGAGCGCCGACTTCGTCTAATCCGCCTACAACAAGCGAATCGAGAGCAGCAACAACGAGCAGTCAATCAGGCGCACCAAGCTAGAGTACAAAGGCTTGATGAAATGCAAAATGAGCTGGAGGCTCTGCAGGCGCTTCACAGGCGGATGGCTCTTGCGCATGAGAGAATGGCGGATGCGGCGAACCGGAAGTGATGCAGGTTGGCCGGCAGCCTTCATCGCAGCCTCGACTCTCTCGACTTCAGTAAATATAACCACGTTTCTTTAAGCCTATTATGGCATGACAGGGCATTGGTATACTTGGTCACTAGCACGGTAGGCGTATTGATTTTATTTTAAGAAAAAGAAGACAATCGATAATTAAATAGAATGTTCCGTCCTACTACATTCTTCCAAGCGCGATTCCATGTCATCATCATATTCACTTGCACATTCTCCTTAAAGGTCTCAAAGGTCGTGATCATTCACATCATGTGTTTTGGCGGTGTTGTTGGTATAAATGTACTTCTATTCATACTATCGAGCGTCATAGCTATTCTCATGCGCAGGCGTTCATACTTTGTGTGCTTGACTGCGGAATTTTGTATGTCTCGTGCAGATTGCAATCCTTGAGTTGTCCCTGCTGGCTGTTCTGAAGGCTTCGCTGCCCAGTCTATCCTCCTGGCATCTGTGCCGTTTGGGTGCTTACATGCCGTATCCATCGTATAATCTCTCCTTTATCTTTGCTTCCAACTCTCGATGAGTCCTTCACTCAATCTTTCTCAGCGCTTCACCTTCGCCCCCACACTCGGATCCAGCGGATCTCCATACCTCACTATCGAACAATCAGCACCAAGCTCCATTTCCTCACCCTACCCAATATGCTTGCTACTTACGCTTGATCTGATTTCCTTTATCAACAATGCTCTCCAGCGCCCTAGCCTCTTCCTCCCTCGCCCTGGTATTCTTCCACTCGTAACCCGGCTGCTCTTCCTGTTTCGACCACTGGTACCCCGTCTCGGCATCTTGATGGCTTCCCCCTAGCATTCCAGCAGCTGTCTGAGCCAAGGATAGCGGGCGCTTGCCGTTCGCGTTCACACCTAGCGTAAGGCTAGCGGGGTCGCGGGGTTGGCTCTGGGAATTTGGCGGCGACAGTTCCCCGGAGGTGAGGTTGAGGGAGGGATGGTGTGGCGTGGATGGGTCGGGGTTCGGATTGTGAGATAGAGCCTCGTCGGGGAACATCTCGTCGTCGTCGTTTGCGTTGAGCGACGGACTAGAGTGCATGGTGCTGTCGCCGTCCATGTCTGGTTCGGGGGTTAGCTGCTGGCGCATGCGCTTCGTCATGGTGGTCGTGGTTCTGGATTGATAGTGTATTTAGAGTGAGAGCTTACCAGACATGTTGACGGTGTTTCAAGGGGACAATCGAGCGATGGTGAAAGCAAAGGTGAAAGCGTTTGTGTACAGCTTTGTCGGGTGGTAGGCAACATTGGAAGTCAAAGCTCTGTCTAATCGCGGGTCGCTCTAGCTCCCGCTGCAGGTGTGCTCGGAGCATATGGCGGCATTGAACCCCTTCGATAATTTGGCGAGCAGCGACATCATTACCCGACGCCATTCTCCTCCGCAATTCGACACCTCCTGGCCGCGAATCTTGCGCGAAGTATCTTAGCAATCTTATAGAGACAAGAGAAGTGAGATGCCTCCTAAAAAAGGCGCCCTCGCGGACGCATGGGACGATGACTGGGAGACCATTGCCGATGTACAACTGCCCCTCATGTTCCGCGCCCAATCGCTCATTTTGCCATAGAAAGAAGAAGACCAACCGGAAGGAAATCAGCCAGAGCCCAAATTGACTAGATCTCAACTCAAAGCTAAACACTTCGAGCTGAACAAGCAAATATGGGAGTCTGCGTACGTCTCCAGCAAAACTATCACTTCAAGGCTGAAAGCTGACCACTTCTTTGGGACAGTGAGAATCCTGAACCCCAGTACTTTGCTGAAGTCCGCAGCTCCATTCCCGTACAAGCAACCTTCAAACCCAAAGTCACAATGCTCGCGCGCAAACCCAGCCCCCAAGTCCTCTCCCGCAACATGGCAGGCATGAACCTTGATGACGACGACAGCGAAGAAGAGCGCAAGAAGAAGGCGGCTGCAGACTTCGAAGAACGCAAAGCTCGCGCCCAGCGCGAGCGAGCAGAGAAAGAGCGCAAATATGCAGAAGCGCGTGAAAGGATCTTCGGCTCACCAGCCGCCTCTGCCACGGAAGACTCGCGCAGCAACTCGCCAAGCAAGGCTACACGAGGAAAGGGACGAGGACGCGGTGGTAGGGATAGTCAGCCAAGGTCGAGCAACGAGCAGTCGCCGGCAAGAAACGCAGCTCCAGCTCGCCAAATTTTTGACCCTACATACGCACCGAAGCCGGGGAGTGTGTACATCCAGAAGAAAGAAGCTGGCACAAGTCGACCCGCTACTCCGAATGGGCAGGAAAAGCCTGTTCGTCAGCCTCAGGGGCCTGCGAGGGGTGGTGGACGAGGCTTTGCGTCCAGAGGTGGGCTTGGTGCGCAGGCAGGTCCGTCATCATGAGCTCTCCAGAGCTCTATCCTAGGATCATAACCCTGTTTCCGCCGCATCACAGTGCTCCAATGCTCCCGGTGGAGCTTGAGCTGCGTACATTATGTTGGCTGTGCTTAGGGTTAACCGGCGTCCAGGGCCCATGTCAAACAATTCAGGGCGCTCTTCTCGAGAACTGTACCATCAGATTCACATCATGACTGACCAGGGAGACTGCCATCCTGAAGACTGGAGCATATGCCGAGAGTTGTCAACCAACCCGAAACCAAGAATGTCATTGTCAGACGATTCGGGGCGCTCTCCTCCAGAGTTATATCAACAAATACACACTATGACTGATCAAGGAGACTGCCACCCCCAAGACTGGGGCATACGTCGAGAGCCTTCAACCACCCAGAAATCGAACATGTCATTGTCGGACGATTGGCCGCGCTGCGCTATTCGAGAGATAACAGCTAATGCCTTTGTTGTTCAAAGCATGGCTGAACAAGGAGACATACACCCGGAAGCTTGGAGGATACATGAGAAACCAGACACGAAATTGTGCACCTCAATGCCAACCTTAGATAACTGGTCTCGCAACCCTATCCGGGAATTCACTAGCGATATCTTCAAGGCACCCATCACAGCTGAGCAAGGAGGCGTTCACCCACAGGACTGGAGCAACAGTCGCCCATTCAATACAAAACCGCCGACTTTCGGGGCAGAGGACCCTGTGACCAAATCAGATGAGACATTAGGAGTGGAAGTCTTTCCATGCCCGATAAGTTCTATCAATCCCGAGTTCCAATCCGGCAATTGCGGATCCGCTGTAGATAACAAAACCGGGTTCGCAGAACTTTGGGGCGAGACATACTGGAGGTCTGGTTTTGGCTGAAGTCATTGTCAGAGATCGTTGTGGTGGGTTGTAAAAAAATCGGGACAATGGAGAAAATAGCACGGCTTGCATACAAACTAGGTCATTGAGAAAAAGTCCTAGTTTAGTGCGTAATTTCATCCCATAGAATAGATATAATGTGTCTGGTATCATACTCAATATTGGGTAGAGTACCCTGGAACGCATTGTTGCATATAACCGACAATCCACCAACAATCACTATACAACCCTCCCGCCAGAGACTACGATGTGCCAACAAGCCTCAATACTTACTCGGACCCCCTTCCGCACTTTGTTCGCCGCTTATATGTCTACAATCCGATCGTATCCCAACAAACACCACGCCACGCAGATCTCTCAACCCACTGTACATCCCGTGTCCCGACCCTCTCCCTTTCTTGCACCTTTGCAGCGATCCCAACAAGCCGTATCCTCGCTTGCATAGTCTTCCTGATCAGGTGTTGAAGGTGCAAGATGTGCACCATGACCCATAATGCACTTAGCGAGACCATGACGAACACGATCAAGGTACCAATTGAAAGGCTGTCCTCTGGCCTAGTGAGGGCACAGATGTCGATGAATAGGAGGATGAGTATAGCCCTGCGGAGTGGAATGAGCATTTCATTTGCTACAATTTTCACGAAAAGTCGACGTGTGTGAAGTGTGGAGTGTAGGGATGCGAAAGGTGTAATGCAATGCCTGGGGATGAAGTGTACGAAAAAGAGAATGACCGTACATGAGTAAACTTACACAGCCGGCCAAATGTACAGCTTCCACGTTCGCCTCCGTACCAAGATTCTCGTTAGCTCCAGCAAATGGTGGTCAATTTCGTGCAGTCCATCAAGGACCTCCTTCCGCGCGAGTTCGAACGTACGGGGGCCGCGCTGGGGTGAACTCGACGCGCTGCGCATCGTTGGTCTCCCTGCCGCTATAATTACTTGGTCAGTATGCATATGTCTCTGTTGATAAACATTCTCACCTGGTCTCGGTACTAAACCGTACTTGCGTAGTTGTCTCTTGTACGAACGGAGATTCCAGCCGGTAGCGTACTTCAGCCATGACATTCGTAGTTTGAGATCGGGCATTGGGATTCTCAACTCTCCGCCATACAGTGGTGTTCGCTCGGTAGGTACAGTGAGCGGCGTCATCGTCAGTTTGTGGTGAGGTGGGGGGATGGGAGACCTGAGTATCTTAGTGTATTGAGTGTCTCTGCATGTGCATTAATGAACAAAGAAGGGAATCTCAACACCCTGCATCTTGTTGTGGTGATATGTAATGTGTTGATATCTATCGTCCTTAACGCGGGGTTTATTGTGCGTTCTGCGGTAGAGCGCATAATGTAATGTTTGGTGTGGATGTTGAACCACGGTTTCTCCAACATTTCTGACCTCATGAAGGGACTCGATATCACAATCAATAACTCAGTAGGTTCGAGCGCGCATGTTGGTATCGCCATCACCTTAAGAGTACGCAAGACGCAGAGCAGGGCAGGTTATTTCCTGTCAGTCTTTCAGACCCTTTGATAGAGAATGCCACATGTACTCGACGTGATTTCGATTATCTAGAGCCCAACTGGATAGGTGAAACGGCATGTCTTGGATATCAAACTTCCTGTTTGAGGAACCTCGTCCAATTACGCGGCAGGCGAGGACAGTTATCAGCTCAGCGGAAGAGAAGTAAGCTCTTCCCCTTTCTAGAGATTAGGGCGTTCAGAAGGGAGCCATGTATGGCACTGTCGTGGATCGGACGCTTGTCTTCGACTCACTCACTTACTGATCACATCGTTGTACTTCTCTCCATACTGGAAGTGCCTAGATCATCTTGTCATCAGGGTGATCTCAAGGACTGCTGAATGTAAACTAATTTCGATCGGGATCGCTGTAAGCTTCATCTTCACTAGTAGCCTGTTGTTGAAATAAGCTCTAGGCAGCAGCGACAATAAAACGAGCGCGTCGTCGTTCTACTAGCCCAGCTGCCTAAACAGGAAGAAACTCCGATATACGCGTATGATGGTCGATGAGACGGTCAAACGGGGTCATAGCGAATGGTGGCGGGAGAGTGTTCTCGTAGGTCATTGGCGGTTGTGAGGGAGTAGTCTTTCTCAAAGCCTATCGAATAGGCTGTGGTTGGAGAAGAAGCCCGCATGTGATAGAGGACAAACGTATGCGCACATCAGAAGAGGAGGCAAGAAAAAAGCGTAAAGAATCAGTGTAAAGAAACAGCGATCGGCTATGGCGAGAAGAGCCCCTAATCGTTGCCTGAAAGGTGTTCGTGGCATATGGGACGAATGACAAGATGGGGCTGATATTTCACAAAGCCTCAACACACTTACCCTACGTAATCCCTGACCACACCGACAATACAGTAATGAATAAATGCTATGACGCAGATGCGACTCTACTTACCTGAAAGGTGGTCGTCAATACCCGGCGTGGCTAGTAGGGGCTTCTCGCGTTGTGGTTGGCTAAGCATCAATGCTGGGACCTTTACCATGAGTCACTGCAACAGATTTTATTCGATATACCGGTGACCCAAGTTCGGCGAGCGACCTCAGCGATGCGGTCTTTGGGCGAATACGTGAATGAAGCAAGTAGGATAGGAGCAGCTGGTATGGTCATCTGATTGATATTGGAGGCGTTTGATTTGAAGAGTCAACGACGGAGAGAGCGAGTGAGAGAAACGTTATGTTGCCGTTTCCCATTATTCGATAGCTTCGACGGTAATCAGTCGAATCGAAGTGCAGTGAGCCTAGCCTCGAGTCACCTGTTTCGTTTGAGGGCTATGAAGTGCGAAGCGAAGCGGATCCGAGACGAAGTCCAAGTTCGCCATCGGACATAAGCGTACACTCGGGGCGATGATTCGAACAGACAAATTATCGCGAACTCCGGATGTGGCCAGTGATATAATGTATTGGGCGTTGTTTGCGACAATTTGTCCGTTGCTGTAAGGCGGTGCTCGCCACCCAGCGGAGCCTATGAAAGTGTAGCAAGGAGCGAGTAAATTGTATGTTTTCATGTGAACCGGGATGACTTGATGCCGGACGTGCACCGCCACACACTTTGTCGAAACTGACGGTCGCAAATCCTGTGTATAAATCGGAAAACATGAACGGGCGATTCGTTGGGCTGATCATATTTTTGGGAGGTGCGTCATGCAGCTAGAGAGGCGCATACGTCCACAGCTGCTGCGCTCAGCCTGCAGTCGTGGCATTCTAACGTGGCCTCCCGATGAATCCACAGAGCTGCAGCGCTGGTTTGCGTGCGATAGGGCTGGACTTGCTGCGCCAAAACAAGTAGTGCGTCATGTGAAGACTGGTAGAGTGTCGTTCAGTTCTTTCCCGCTGGTAGAGGCTTGGTTCAAGAATAATGATTTTCCAAAGTCGAGTCAGACAATTACCATTTAGATACCCCAGACATAGTATTTGCCAGATGACCAGATCATAGTTCCTGATCAGTCCAATGCTTCCAACAATAGCGATCGTAATTATCGGACGCGGAACAAAGAATCCTACCACCTCGAGGAGTCATAGCAACGCGATGCGCAGAAGAAACGCAAGATGAGTTGGCTGATAACAAAGTGGAGATACAGGGGGATTTTGACGTCCAAATTGTAATGTGCGGCCTCGGTAGGGGCGTAATCCGGCCAGCCGCAAGGATGCATCCCAAACCAGTCCAATAGGGGTTGAATGTCAGTAGCAAAATTCAGACGAGAACTGTGTGCCGAGAAATTGGCAGGAGTGTATTGATGGGAGAAACGAGACAGTGTGTGACCCGGGCGCACGCTTTATGCACAGCACGGGTAAAGGCGTCCCGTTAGAGCCAGTCATATCCAGCATGAGAGTCAATTACGGTGCAAACTTGCTGTTTCGAGCAGTAGTTGCTGCGAGCGGGAAGATCGCATCCATGCAAGAGCGACCTTTTGCTTTGCTGTCGATGTTCCCCGTCGAATCAGACTGGGGCCACGGGATCGGTATGCAGCCGTAGTGGGCCTCTTAGCGATAGAACAGAGTGCCTTGGAAGAGGAGTGCAGAAGACGAAAGTAGCGGTAAACAACAGCATGATCTAAACAACGACCTAGACAGTCTGCGAGACATCTGAAAAATTTTCACAGATGGGAAATTAGCCTTCGTACTGTGCGCAAAGGAGAGTTCGAGAAGAGATCCGAGCGATAGAGTGCGGCTCTGAAGGAGCGACAGGGCCTCCCCAGCAGCTATCGTTGATGCCAGGCGAAGCGGGACGACGTTGAATTGGTGGACCTTCCGCTGTTTCGGATGGGACGCACTCCAGCCAAAGCTATCCGCGTGCCGCGAGGACGGCTCCTGTGTAGTGTCACCGCTAGCTAAATGATAGCGCAAAGTACCTAGTCAGAGGCGAGGAAGTCGTTCCGAGCTGAAAGGGATATCGAGTGGGACGCTACAGACCAATGATTGTGGTACTTCTCTCTCGGCAGCCGAGACGGTCACTGCAGATTTGGCTGGCGTTTGACATCCATGTGGGAGGATGGTACGCTGGTGCCAAAAGGTGCTCGCAGCTGGAAAGCACAGGCGGAGTGAGCCGTTGTTGTGCATCCGCGCTGCAGCGAGCCGCGAGTCCTGCCCAACGATAGATGGCCAAGAGGGGTGGAGCAGACAGGCTCTGAGCGTCGCTGGGCCAGGAGACGCATCCTAGAGAGAGGTGAGCAGCAAACGAA
This sequence comes from Phoma sp. ATCC 74077, assembly GCA_033682645.1. Lineage (NCBI taxonomy): Eukaryota > Fungi > Ascomycota > Dothideomycetes > Pleosporales > Didymellaceae > Phoma > Phoma sp. ATCC 74077. The sequence goes on from JAWDJC010000003.1 coordinate 1,182,205, forward strand.
ACGGGCTGAAATTGGTGACAGCTTGTGCGATCGAAGGCGATAGCGTGTACACGGCGTGTACACAGCGTGTGGCACAGCAAAGGGGAGGGAGTACAATGTGGTCCTGCTTACCATACCTCGCGTCGTTCTGAGAGGCTGCTCAGGGTTACGGGTATACAGAGGGCAGCATGTGTTTCCAATATTACCCATCCATACAGAACGAAAATAACAGCCACGGGCGAGGCGGCTCCGTCCTCCCTAATGGCAGAGGCACAAAATGAGTGAAGGTGGCTGCCTCGTCAGGCATCAATGGCGACAAAGCCTTTGTATGCCCCAATCATTCCTGGCGGACTCGCTCGCGATGTGTGAAGAGTCAGAGGCGGTCCTGGAGCAAAGCAGTCGTCGCGGCTAGCTTCCCAGAATACTCGTGGGTAATATCGCAAGGAGGCACTGCATGTCAATCTGACCCGTAGATGAGGAATGCCGGGGATCAGGGGTCTTTGGGCTGGCCGCTAGCTGGTGAATGGCGTTGCAGGGGCCTGGTGCATTAGGGTGAGTGTGCAGGAGTGCGCCCGCCTTGGTCCGCGCACGGCAAGAGCGCTCGTCTCAAAAGCAGGCGCAGCCCGTCCGCTTCCTCTTTCGCACACTCGAACATCACCACCCATTACCAAGCATCCAGACGTCACGTCTACCCTAACGACTCAGGATCCTCCCGTCTGGATCCTTCTGGCACCATCTAGCGACTGAGAGAAACACCACCCAATGTGCTGCAGCAGACAGAGCCGGACCTCCCCTTCCCTTCCCTCCGTCGCTGCACCTCCCCTCACTTTCGCCAACTACCACCGCGCGCGAAGAGATACATTCACCGTGAGCAGGCACCGGCCTGGGCTCCTTCTGTCCTACTCTCTCGTTTGGTGATTGAACCTCACCTTGGGACCACATCGGCGCCAATATGTACGCGCCCCAGTATCCAACACCTCCTCCCGGCTACGGTATGCCCTACGACTACCACCGCAACACGCCACCAATGTCCCCAGGTCCCGGCGCAAACTACTACTCTCCCCGCCATGCTCCCCAAGCTACGACTCCTCGCAGCAGCCCCAAGGTCCAGGGCCATTCCCGCCGCGCATCGCACGCTGTGCCGCCACAGTATTCGACGTATGCCTCACCTCGTGGAGGAGCCATGCCTCAGTATGGCACTGAGTTCACTACTCCCCGCACATACGCGACGCCGCGAGGCACGCCCGAATATGTAAGTTATTTTGGTTACAGTCATCCAAGCCGGCATCGCCGCGACACAGACGTCCCGCCTCTCAAGCGCAACAATCGCGAGAGGAAGCGTCGTCCGTCGCAGTCGGCGCGTTACGTCCACACCAGAGTCGTCTACGACGACCGAGGGTACGGCTACGAATGCGATTACGACATTCACGACGATTATCCGCCGCCACCGTACGAACAGTACGCGCGACACGACATGTACGGGGATGCTGATCGCTATTTCTATGATCAGGTCCCAATTTATGACCCAGAGCCAAAGTCAAGCCGCCCGCGCCGCGCCTCTCACTCGAGTCGACCACAGCCCGCAGCATCCACGCCAAAGAAGCCTGCCGCCACCAAGTCGTCTCCCAAGGCCACCGAAGAGGATGCGCGCCGCGCCGGCATTCCTGCTGGTTACTCGTACAAGAACTGGGACCCCACCGAAGAACCTATTATGCTCCTAGGATCCGTCTTCGACGCTAACTCCCTCGGCAAGTGGATTTACGACTGGACTGTCTTCCACTACGGCCCAGCCACCCCTCTCGCTGAGATGGCTGGCGAACTCTGGCTCCTCCTGATCCAGCTTGCCGGTAAAGTGAAGAGGGCCGAAGAGACCATGCCCAAGATCCGTAAGAAGGAGAGTCACGAAATGGTTGAAGATTTCCTAGAGAGCGGCGAGCGTCTATGGATCCGCTTCGCCAAACTCCTCAAAGTTTGTGAGGACTACATGTGGAAGGCCGCTAAGAAGGAGAGCGGCGAGAAGAAGCCCGTGTCCATGGGAAAGAACAGTGGCCGTGAGTTTGTCGAATCCATCTTCGGCCGCGACCGAGAGCTTGAGAAGACCGAGAAGCTCATGACTGGAATGCGCCTCTGGTCTATGCGCTTCGATGCCAACTGTGAAGATATTCTACGCTATCCCTCGGCCTAGGATCTCATCTCGCTCGATACCTTGACGCTTTGGCGCTGGCGTTTGTCTGGGTATTATATTTCTTTGCTGTCAATGCTTTTGCTCATCACTTGATATTACTGCGAGATACCCTTTCTTGCCGTTTGTAATTGTTAATTCTGCTGCATCTTTCGCTCTGGACGATCAATCTCTGTAACAACAACTACTGGGTCGCGCGGAAGGGAACATGCATTATGCGGGTCACAGGAAAAGTCGGCTTTCACGATGATATCCCTTTCCATTTTCAGTCGCTTATTGCTTGCTGTTTTTCATGCATGGTGTTCAGGCTGGGCTGGATCACCAGGCTTCACACCACATTGGTTTCTATGTTTTGGTTTTGGGTTGGCAACTAGATTCGGTTTGGGAGCTTCTACACAGTATCTCTATTGGGATCGGGACCTCACGGTCAAAATCAGTATGCCTTATACCACTCTTATCATTTATCAAATTATCAATATCATTGGCTACGCTTCGAATCTATCGCTTCTGCCTTTTGCCTGCTTTTCCAAACCCTGCTCGAGGATCCGTTGCCCCTGCATGCTGCACACATGCCATCTGAGACACACGCCTGAGCAATGGCGACTCAGATCAGTCTCGGATGTACATGAATGAGTCTTTGCGCACTACAGAAGTTGCTTTGTCTCCAGCGACTTCACATGCTACCACACCACCATTTTAGCCCCCTTCCGCCGTGCGCTGTGACTCGCGCCCCCATCACAGTGACCGAATATCGAGCAAAGCCAGTGGGCGCTTGCATGTCACTCTTCCCAAGCTCATTGGTGGTGCACGACAGAACATCGCTTACTTTTCAGCCTTACCAATCGTCGCGCTTCTTCGCTCCATGCACGGAAGCCTGGCCAAAAAAGCAAGGCCCTTGAGGTTTGCTTTTTCCTGCACGCGTGGCGGTGATGCTCGGCGTGCTGCGACTGCGGGAAGGATCGCACACCAATGAGAGGGGACATGTATGCGACATGGCCGTTAGGGAGCGAGGGGTGGCCTCGAAGGTGGTTGGTGTGGCTTTTCTAATCTGCCTGCTATCTACTGCTGGAGCGAGTGGGCTGCCGGTGAATGACACTGCCCACGGGTGCAAAAGACAAGCAAAGAGCTGGTAGCAGCTTCTATTTGCGTGGGCGCCTGTTGTGGTGTGGTGTGGTGAGAGATCCCACGTCTTCGGGATTACGACGGGCATCAATCAATCCCCTCCTGTGGTCGCAGCTCGCTGCGTACTTCGGGTCTCTCATCAGCCTCATCTTACACTCTATCCTCACTAAATCGTTTCCTCTCGTATCACCACTCGCAGATCGGAGTGCACACCTCAGAATGGACCCTTAAGGCGGGCAATATGCGGCTCTTTGCAAGTTGCCGCTGTCAGTTTCATTTCAGCCTCCCTTCCTTCCCGGCCTAGCGCACCGTCCATATTAAGAGGCGTTATCTTCGCCCTTGGACACGGGACGCCCTTTGCAAGTTCATCCCTGGGTATAATATGTGACTGGACGGGGGTCTACCTTTGCAAGGCGGGTCGTGATTCCTCGAGGAGTGATACGGAGGGTACGGAGTGCCAGGCAGCAGTGTTTGATGTTGCATCATTCGAAAGGTTCACTCGGTTCCAGGTTGGCAGGGACGGGCCCATGACGGACGGACGAGTGGATGGAAGTGTGGTTTCACGGAGTCCGCTGGCAAGGATGCGCCATCTGCCGTTGCGTCGATAGTCTCTGTGTACCTGAGATACAGTAATGGTGGGTGTCACGAGCTGAGCGTCTCACCAGCGCTCTCGATTGGCCCAGAACTCATCGTCAAATCATCGCTTCTACCAGCTGAGTACTTCGATCTTCATGCAAACCCCGCAGTCGAACAAGTATCACCTAAACACCACCGTAGCACAGATTCTCAATCGCCAGATGACCTCAAAGCCCCAGCAAATCTTTCTAGTTCTGGGCCTTGCTCCGGAAGCTGCGCGAAGTCGGGCCCATTCTGTGCGACCACATCTTCCGCAATTGGGAGTGACAGCAATATGGCGAGCACTTTGCCTGAATTGCCGTCGCATTGCAATGCACCTCCGTTTGGAATCTGGGGAACATTGGTACCTCGTGAACACTTGTCCCCAGCAAGTGGCTACCCTCCCATGGTCTTGCTTTCGCAGGATTCCTGTGCCGTTTCTGCCGCCGGTTCATGCACCTCTTCGGACCGAGCCAATAGAAGGAGGCGTATGTTTTGAAACGGGAAACGTTTGGTCGGTGCCCTCTCATGCATGACTGCATGGGCCTCCATTCACATCGGTGTTGGAGGACGGCAACATGACGAATGCCAACCTTGATCTCCACCCCGCCTGCTTGCTTGCCTGCATCAAACCCACTTCTCTTACCCCGCAGTCCAACCAAGTATCCCGTCCGAGCCGCCTGAACCTCCGTCGTTAAGCACGTATACGTCGTGATTCGAGCGTAAACAATCAAGATGGCTGGGTCCCGGTACGTTGCATCGGCAGCCCATAACCTTGTGACCTTCGTCCCAGCCATCTCATTCAAAGGGCGCACGGCATAGCATTCTTCGGAACCGGCCGAAGAGTTTGACAAGTTGAGAGACATGCCACGTCTATACAGCACACACGAATGGAATGCGAATTGGCGAATAAACAACGTAGCCTTATGGGCTGCAGATGCGGTCAGCTGGACCGATTGTATGCATAAGAGGTGGTGAGTTTGCTGCTTCGGGTTCCGAGGCGAACACTAAGCGCCCTCACCATAACGTGCAAGTGCTTCGGGATTGGCTGCGTATTTCGAGATGTTGATGGCGATAGAGATAGTCGTCAGAGTACGTGTGATCGATATCGGTATGCGAAGCGTCTATGCTGATGCTCCATTCGACAGCCCTCACACCTCTACGGGTTTGCTATCGAAACACAAACTCAGCAAACCGCCGGTAATTGACCATTAGCCTCGCTACCAAATAGCCAACCGAACTTGCATCACAATCGCCTTTGATCTCCAGAGCCGCGGTGCAAATCTGTCAATGTCGACACCGCCGATGTTTCAAGACTGCATATCCTGCTAGACTAGGAACATACCGTAGTACTACTCCACACCAAACCATATAATATATTCTTCTACACGTCATTCTCGCGTAGAAGTCTCTACACTCTAGGCCTGGACTTCAGATGGGTAACCGCAACCCGTCCAAGCAGGGATTCACAATCTGATGGTGCCATGATCCAAACCCACGTGCCCAGCCGCCGCCCAACGCCGTCACTTGCATAAGCGCCCGGGGACCAAATCAACCGTCACGACAAACATCAATACCAACGAGGGGAAAAGTAAAGACAAGGCACTATCGCTATCCAGCGTCTAAAACCTAAGCTGAACCTGCATCCATCTATCGATAGCGCTTCGGTGAGCGAGCTGAACTGACTAGCTAGCTATCTTGCATATACAGCCGCCATGCGAACACCAGTTGCACCTCTCTAGCCGTGTTCTTATTTTGGAAGGCAGATGCATGGGTAGTGTGGTTTGGGGTAGGACGAGGCTGCAGCTTACTTACATACTTACATACACATGTATCGATCTAGCTACATGTGGAGCCGAGTGTGGTTGCACGACATGGAAGTCGGGATTGGAGTCAGCTTTCAAGAACAGCTAGCCATCTTCATTGGTCAACATCTGAGGACAAGAGTCTGGACTGAGCTGATTGCGCGTCTTGTTCATAGAGTGCAATCGGTTCGGAACAAACATTCACTACAGGTGAGACGACGAGGAAGGATTTGAAAGGTCAAACCTCACGGTGCAAAAGACTAGAAGTTCGAGCATTCAAGAGGGGTTGTTGACTTGCCTATGACGGACTTTGAGCACTCTTGCCACATTGAGCTTTGATTGTCCGTACTGCACCTGACATCTCCGAGCAGGCCAGATAAGACAAGTTGTAACAAATTATCCGTGTTGTGTCCGATAACGATGAGCAATATGTCCATAAAAATTGATGATGGCTTCAAATATTGTCGTTGAATGTATTTTTGTTTTCATGTTTAAGTTTGACTACTGGATGGTAATCAGGCGTGGGTGTCTTCAGGTGATTTTACAGGTCTGAAAGCAGCAAAATTATAGGACACTATGCACCTTAGGGAAGAGTTTCGTAGATTGTAGCTCGGCTTCAATAGTAGATTATCATAATGCTAAGTTAGTCCGGAAAATATTGCAGTCTTGTTCATGCTGCGAATCATTCTGTCCATAGATCAATGCAGTGATGTTTCTCACCTAAGTGGTAAGTAGGCCGGTATAAGAAGATCTTGACAGTGAATGGAAGCAACCGTACTGGGATTTCCCACCGAGTCCTGCCACAGTAGTAGAATATGGTTTCCCTCATATTTCCAATTCAGGATGGAACGTAAATATCTTGCAGCCCACGATGCAAACGTAACCCATCCGGATGGTTGTGACAGACCCGACTCCAACTCTCATCGCGAGTAACGCATCGACAAGTGTGGATATAACTTGTACCTCTGACAGTATATCGCCAAGTTCCTAAATGCCCTGCCAAATCAAAGCACGTGCATAGGGTATCATTCGCGGCTGCTGAACCTCCTCGTACGAATTCCAACTTGCTAATAATCCCAGCACCAATCGTCTGCAACTCCAAGGTCATGACTTTTAACAAAAATCTATCGCCACGATCAGGACACAATTTTTCCATATCTTTCTCCATCATGTAGGCCACTCAGCAGTATGCATGAAGCTTCCAATGATTCCGAGCCTCTTGGAAGTGACGTCGTCGTGCTGCGCTCAAGTAAGTACTGTACGGCTGAGCAGGAGTTATATGCATACAGAGTTACTGCTAAACGGAATTCATAATATAATGCTTTTATTCAGAGTATATCTATGCTCATAGCCTATTGTTGACTTTGCTATATTGGAGACTATTGGTAGTGTCCCGCCACGCAGGGAGAGAAGTTAACTTGATAACATCGTTACATGAATAGAAAGCGATCCATCAGCCCTATGGCTATTTCATGCCTTTATGTACTTCGTAATCTAGAACCCACGTTTCTAGTCTATCTATCCACGAAAATCCCCTCTGCCCAATCCATGAAGCCATATCCGGCACACAAAATCGCATCCTCTTTGCCCTACTCCTCACCTTTGACCAATGCATGATGGGTTCCATGTATTTATCTTCTACTTGGGGCTTACCGCCATCCTCACAATCAAAATCGGCACTTCGTCGAATTACCGTACATTACGCAGCACTGTCCCGGAGCCTCTGCTGCTCCTCTTCAGTCAATTGACTGAATTCGTCTGGGAACTCGGGTGTGGTAGCAGCGCGTTTGAAGAAATCAACCAGGAAGCCTTGGGTTTCGTCATCCCGTTGGCGACCCGAGCCGGGCCCGTCCTCAGCTGCGAAGGCCATGAGCTGCTCTTTGCTGAAGCCACTACCTAGATCTACAAAAGGGTTTGGCTCATCTTCCCAGTCACCATCGTCGGAGCCCTCATCTGCGAGCTCTGCAGCTGCGGAAGCATCAAGCGGCACTCCCGCGGCAGATTGGAGTTCGACGACCAGGACCTTTAAAATTTTTAGGGGTGCCGGGACCATGGTGTACTTGTCAGGGCCTGTTCCTCATGTCAGCTAAGACACTTTGGTGAAGCGATTTGGCCAGGGAGGATGATGAGGCCAGCTTGATGGAGAACCTCGTCTTGCAGCTTCCACAAGGGCGCTGACTTGAAGAAGGGAGAATGCTAAGAGGTTATGTGGAAAGCACGTACTAGCTTTTGCACGACTCCGCGTCATGATGCGACCGTCTGAATTGGGGATTAAATCACCTTTAACTAGGACTTGGGTGAGTCGAGGATCTTTCAGGTCGTATAACTTCGAGAGGGCGATAACACTTCCAGAGTTAGCAAATCTTCCCAAGACAATCTGCGATAAAGCAACTAGGCAGATGGGCCGATCTTGACGTGAGTCAATCGTAGACCAAGTTGTTTAGTGCCTAAAGGGTGCTCTGCGTCCATACTTACTTTTGCCGAATTTCGTCATAGCCGGCGAAGTTGATCGAGTTCTCAAGCCACTTCGCAAGCACGACCTGTAAACCGTTTTGGCCTTGGATATCCTGCCTAGCCAGGAATTCCACAACTTCTGAAGCGTGGTTCAAACTCAAGCGCGCAAAGACTAGCGTTAAGCTCTGAATGAACTGCGCATGTTCCGCTTCTGCAAGCCGTACAGCGACGCTTCGGAGAAGCTCCTCTAGATATGGACCTAGTCGTTCATGACCAGCTTTCTCCACTACCTCAGCGGCAAGGGCACCGACCTCGCCAGCGGCATGATCACTGCACGATGAAAGCAGGCGAGAGACAATGATCAATGCAACCTCTAAACCGGCCTTACCAGTGTCGTCTCGCCATTCAAAAAGCTGTTGGTGATCATGCGAGATGATATTCTTCACAGCAATGGTAGCAGATTTAAGCAGTTCCTCGTCCGTCGAGCCGAGAAGAAGTCGAGTCAGCTTTGGCATTGTTGTCGCAACAAAACCCGCTGGTAGCGGCTCGGGACCATGCTCAGCGAGAACCGCGAGAAGATCAGCAGCGAAGTTACACAAAGCATTCTCCTCGGTGAGGCTACCGACATCGAAAGCGCCGGTGAGAGATGGAAGAACCTTCCCGCACAACTGAATGTACGCGTCTCCACCCATCTGAGCAATGGACTGAGTCACATCCTCAAAGGTCTCGACGACCAGCATTGTCAACTGAAAGTTGTTCGCTTGGTAACTAGCAACTCGAAAGAGTGTATCGAGGCCATTGGCGGTGATGCATATCCGGGTATCAATCAGTATGGCGTCTCTGAGTGTTTCAACCAGGGTAACCATAAGATCGTCGCTCTCAGCAAGCTCCTGGAGATCTTGGGCTGCAAGGTAGTTGCTGATGGCCGAAATGATGTTGTTTTGTAGAGGCTGTGTGATGGCATGTGGTAGAGCTTGAAGATAGTATTGCATAGCGCGAATGCATGAGACCTGAACAACATCGGACTCGTCGTTTGGTATAGCCTGCAAACACGCCTCGAGGAAAGAGGTAGCGAGCTGTTGCAGAGCATCGCCGGACGTCCTGGTCAGACTTCCAGCAACGAGATAGCCACGTGCTCTAAGGAATGCATCTGGCTGTTGCATAGCGTAGCGAATGAAGTCGACGTAACCACTTGCGGCTTCTGGTCCGATCTTTTTGTCGACGTCTTGGAAGTCACTGAGTAGTTGGTTCAGTACGTACAGTGCAGCCTCTTCTGCCTTCCAACCCTTGGACTCGGAGTAGAGAGCTCTTGTGTAGGCCAACAAACCATTGATGGTTGGCTCCATAAGCCACTCGCCGAGCTTGATGACTAGGTCGCCACAAGCGGTTCGGGGAGTGTAGTTTGCTGTCACGCTTGTCTCCTCACTGAGGAAGATATTTACGTCAATGTCCCAAAGTCCCTCCTCTTCCGTAGTGATCTGTGCGTAGGCAACAGCTAGCTTCATTACCTGAGTAACCCATGAGTTTTCAGGCGTTTGGTTCTGGAGCTCTTGTTCCAGCTGTGCACGAACGGGTGGTGCTCGAAGGCACGCCTGCATGAAATCAAGCTCTTCAAGAACGAGGAAATCTAGAGTATACGGCAGGCCATCGGCGTCTTCCAATCTGCTTTGGCGCTCCTCTTGTATATACATGAGAGAGTATGCTGGCTGTAGTAACGACAACTCTTCCCAGGTTGCTTGGAAGAGGACGAGGCTTTGGGGTGAAAGAATAGCAGGGAAGACGGAACGGACGCGCATAAGGACCTAGGCATGGCATCAGTATCTACTACCAAACCGTATGGGTCGCCTTCGCATCTGCTTACCTTGACCACCTGAAGCTTGAAAGCAACATGTCCCTTGTAGATATTGGCATTTGGCGAGTCGTGCTCTTCCTCCTGGAACGAGGGTGGATCCGGTAATCTCGTGTTCATGACGTTGATAAAGAAGGGGATCCATTCCTGCAATATTTCGTCGGCGAAACTCTTGACAGTTGTCTTGTGGTCCTCCAAAACCATTTCCAATATGTCGAAGCAGCCGTGGAACACTTTGCAGGCCAATGCCCGCAGTGTAGGCTTCCTCTGCTCGTTGACTGCCACATCATAGAGGATTTTGACAAGCCGTGGGGCGACGCCGAAAAAGGTGTTCTCGTTGAAGCAATCCTCGACAAGCTCGCTGAGCACCTTCAGAGCGCCGTGTAGCTGTCCGTCGGTCGCGTTCGGTATGAGTTGTAGAAGGTTATCGAGGAGGTCTGGCCATTCAATTGGATAGTCTGCGATGGCGATCTTGCTAACGACGAGGCCCGCGGCAGCCTTGAGTTTGCGGTCGAGCTGGTCCGTTGTCGCGAGCTGGAGCAGGCGCTGCCGTATCTGAACCTTGTTCTCGTCGGTAACTAGTATCTGTCCCTTGAATTCGTCGAAGCTATTACTCCAGCCGGCCAGGACAAGATTCTTGAGCGACAACAGGGCTGCCTGCCGAATATTGAGAGGTACGCTGTCATGACAGGCGATCCCGACGAGGCCAAGCGGCAGCTCTTGGTGGCCGTAATACGAGAGGAGTTGTTGTTCGGCGTGTTTGCGAGGACCCTCTTGGGCAGTTTGGGTAGCTGAGAGCAGCTGCACTAGTTGGTCCTCCATGGTGGGCGTGGGGCAAGCGCGTATAGAGCTAGTCGACACGTCTAGCGTTGCCCGATAAGACTGGAGGGGATCTTTTCACGAATCTGGACGCGTTTGTTGTTGTGTTTCTGGGCGGCCAAAAACAGAGGAAAAGTACAAGAAACGCGCTCGGAGATGCGGGGCACTGCCGTGAAGCTGCACCGAGGTGGGGTTGGATGAGCGGAAGCTTTTGTTGAAGCAATATGCACACAATCAACTGTTTAGCTAGAAAGATGCTTGCTATTAAGTCGACGTAGAGAGAAGTGCTGGTAAGGCTGGAGAGTAAACCAATTACAAACATTGGCCCGGTTGATACCCGTCGAGGTCCCATGTTCGTTTCCGAATCCTGCGAAGGGCAAGAACTTCTCTTCTCGTCTTCTCTTCTGGCAAGCCAATTCATCTACTACCACGTAAATGTTCAGGTGCAAGATGAGTATCCTACACGGCATTCTCACTCGACATAATCGGTACCAATCATCAATCCTTATAAGATCCTGAGCTATGTAGCATTCAACTACCTATAGACTCCACACGCGACGCGACGCGCCGAGGCATAGTAGCAAAAACTCGCTGGTAGAGGGCAGCCGTCTTCTCGCTCGATGCTCGCAGCTACCAGCAAGAGACTCGCTCAGGTTCACTATAGCACTGCTTTCGGGTAGTATAACTACACATTCCCTCGAACACAGCTGCGACAATGGCGCCAACATACCTCGAAACACTCAGCGCCTTTACCACTTTCCTAACCGCCTACACCCATACGCTCCTTTATCTCCGTACGCTCTACCCACGGACCTCCTTCGTCCACTCCCGCTTCCATAACACCTCCGTCTATCAGTCACGGCACCCTCTCGTCTGCGAATGGATACGCGATGCTGTTGCCGCTGTGCGTGAGGAGTTGCTCCAAGGCACTGTAGCACGCATAGGAATTGTCGTATTCAGCTACAGAGGAGTGGACAGTGGGGGAAGCGCGAAGATAATGGAACGTTACATGTTCGATGTTTCCGCTTTTCCAGTGGTAGAAAAGAACGAGCGGAATATGGAGATCGAATGGGACCGTAATTCCTCGTCTCCTCCCTCTCCGACCGAGTCCGATGCCGAAGACAACAATTCGAACAAGAAGGGCAAGCAGAAAGCGCTAGATGTGAACGTAGATACCAACCTATCCGAACAATTCCGCGCCGCCCTCATCGCTCTCACAACACGGACCTCGCAACTCGCACCCCTCCCACCACACTGCTCATTCAACGTCAGTATGGAGTTGAAAGATGAGGGTGATGTGGATCCGCCGATTGGACATCCACAGCCCTGGATACCGGTACAACCTAGTCTGCAGAAGACTGGACGGAAGGCTACTAGCAGGGATGAAGAAGATGAAGCAGATGTAGAAGCAGGAAGACTAAGGACTGAAAAAGAAGGCGAGGATTTGGGAGGCATAAAAGTTACACCAATCCGTAGTGTCGAAGCTGGCGTATTCAGATTCGAGACGTGGGTCGAAGAGGGTAAGGCTAAATTTGAAGCGCAAGAGCAGGACAGCTCGAAGACAAGCTCTGCGAGTTCAGGAACATGAGCAACTTATCCGGTGGATCTCACGAAAAGACATCTTACATCAACCCACTATATCGCCTCCCCGCTGCCTTGTTTGACCGGGCAATTCACGGAGACTGAGGCGGAGCTCCTTGAGCACAGCATGAAGAGCCAAAGTTATCGATCTTCTCTACGCTGATCGGATTTGGCCGATGTAGCGCCCTCCAATTTGGTGGGAGTGATTGTGAGTTGGTCTTACAGCCAACGTAATACAATGTGGAGGCAAGGAGAGGTAAATCTAGCTGAGAAGGCTAAGTTAGACAAGACTAGCCGTTCATGTGTACCAGACTCAATTGAAGTAAATAGAGATTTAAGCACCTTGATGAGAAGAAATGGTTCAATGATCAAATATTTCCGGAGTCCATATCAAAATAAACCCTATCTCAAAAGGCGACAGCACATTGCTCGCATATTTGATCCCTAACCATCCCAGCCAGAAACGCCGTCCAATGCAGTGATGTCTTGCCTACCCATAGAAAGCCACATAATCCTGCTTGCAGCACACCCGCTAGTCACTCTCGTCCCCATCCCCCATCTCATCGTCCTCATCTTTCTCCTCCCGCTCCTCAAGCGGATCTTCCGTGAGCCCTTCTTCCACAACCTCCTCCTCAATCTCATCATCCTCCACATCCTCATCCTCTACATCCGCCGTCTCATCTGCTTCCTCCGCCTCACTCGCGTCTCCACTTGCACCCCCATCACCAACGCTGCTTCTCCTAGCCCGTTTCGCCGCTCTCTCTGTATCGTCCCCACCAGCGTCCCCTACGTCGTCGCCATTGCTGGGTTTTGTCGGAGTGGAAGTAGCAGCCTTCTTCTCGTCACGGACCTTCTTGCGATACGTATTCCGCTTATCAGCTTGTATGCTCGTGAACTTGGTTACTTCGGCTTCGAGGCGGGGGAGCATGAACTCGAACTCTAGCTCCGTCATGGCGGAGAAGACGTCTTGTGGCATGACGGTTTTCTTGCCGCTGCGCTGGGCGTGTTCGGCTGCGCTGTAATGTTGACGATCAGCGATTGGCTCCAGCCTCCAATATCGGTAGGTATTTGTGTACGGAATATGTGAGGTGATAGAGAAGGAAGAATAGCATGCGTACCATGAAGTAAGGTAATTAACGAAGACTGTTGCGCTCTTGGACATTGCAAGCAGCGCATCTTTCTGGATCTGTGTGTTCGGTGGCAGGACGCCTTTGGCGAGGCGCTGAACTATCGACTTGGGAAGGTTGAGGTCCTGCGACTGTCAGCACAGATCAAACAGATAGGAATTTGTGGAAGCATACTTCGACGCCCAGTGAATCATCTCTGTCCTTCGGCGCGGACTTGGCGGGAGTAGCATCTTCATTTGATATTGCCGATGCGTTGCTCTTCCTGGCTGGCATGGTTCTGATGCGGTAGATTTAGGTCACCGATGCGGTTGGGGCATGTGTGCGTGGGGGGTTTGTTTGTAGAAAGATACAAGAGCTTCACTTTGCTTGGACCCTGACGCGTGAGAGCGCGTCATTTCGCGATTCGCTTAACATTCATAGTACCCATTGGCAAGGAGGGGGGCTCCATTCAACTACATAACACGCTCTTGACTGACTAGCATATATACGCGGAGGCTATGATGTGAGCCTATGGGTGATAATGTTACAGATATTCTCGGTAGACAAAGAATCTAGCAATATATTCGCTTTGCAGATGAGCGATCATCAACAGCTCATTACACCATGAGCTGCTGGCGACACGACAGCAACTAAATCCACAATCTACAAAATAGGCACTTAATTGATCAGCATTGCTTTCTCAAGCGCCTTTTTTTATTCATTTTGAATGCAGTGATATCGTTGATGAGTGTGTAGATATTATCTAAAAGCATTACCAGCCTTTTCAATCATCTAAACCCAGCGGAAACGGAATACGGCCTTTTGGCAGACGTCCACTACTAACCATTGAACAGGCTGAGTATGTCCGTACATCATATTTGCACATAAGGACTTGTAGTCTTGGCTCACAAAAAATACGACCGACATACGGTGAGAGTGGTTCCGAATGTCGACTACCGTGACTGAGCCACTTCAAACTTCGGTGCTCTTATGCATACTTGGCAATATGCCGTAATTCAATTTGGGTCCCGCAGGAACAAAATCCACTACTCTTCCTTCATACACTCGCATTCGTTCCTGATGACTGACCTCGGGCGACGTCGTCGACTTCTACGGCTGCGGGGCACGCTTGTGCATGTCACATTAGTCACTAGGCCGCTTTTCGTGTCAAGCTTGGGACGGCCAGGAAAGGCGTCGAAGCCATCGAAGCCTTCGCGTGCACGGCGAGCGGCCGCATCCTCCACTTCCTCCGGCATATCTGGCGAGTCGGTCCGGAACGAATGTCTCAGACGGCGCCAAGACCTTTGTGGGCGCAATCATTTCTCAAAGCGAGTAGTCGTCCGGCTCAGCACAGGATAGCCCTCCCTACTTCTCTCCTCAAAACTATCTCGAAGCTGTAATGGGTGCAATGGGTGCTTGATCTATGCACCGTGCAGGTGATCGCATGATGGTGGGTCCGTAGCTCTCCAAGTCCCAGAGTTGCGGGCGTGCTCGTCCATTACTCTGGCTATCCACAATCCCCAAATCGGTGGGTCTGAAGACGAGATAGTGGGGGAACCTGGGGTATCAGCGTGGCTGATCCAGACCAAGCCAAGAACTCCAAGCCTCCTTGGCTGCATTTCGCTCTCTGACACTCGTGGAAGAGCAAAGGGATGGTTATCTTTGAGGTGTGACTTGGAACACTTTGTCAAAGGAATGTTGCACCGTTGGGTAGTTCGTCGTTACGATCAGAAGTCAGCTGGAACACGTCTACTGGCTCGTGGCCATGGCGACCGCGAACACTCTTTATCACAAAGCGTCAGCGGGATGGACTGTACACGATACTACGTATCACAGGCGCAGACATTGGATCTTCAGCCCAATGGTTCCGAGATCTATCTCTTGGCAGTGAGATGTTGTTCAAGCCGGTAAGGTTCACGCAAGCAATACAGTACATAATGCAGTGAGACAATATCCCACCGGGCTCAGCCTGTCTCTCCAAGACGCGCTGCTCCACTCACCTTCCATTCTAATGATGTTTATTGCATGCCCAGACGCATCCCACATTGCTTGGCGTTGCCCACGACCCCGGCAAACGTTCTCCTAACCCGAAAGACACCGATAACCGGGTGCCTGGCCCTTGGGCGAATCATCGAAACCATTTGTACTTTCTTATATGCTAGCTCGGTCCCTGCATTGCTGATCTGCCAAATTTGCGAGCAAGATGGCAGTACCAGCTTTACGAGTTATTGTAGATGGCGACAGCAACAGGGTGTATAAGAAGGGAGAGAAGGTCTCAGGAAGAGTTAGTCTAGTATTAGAAGAGCAGGAACAGATTGAGTCCGTCGAAGTGGTTTTCGCCGGTAGTTGCATTACGAAAACGAGTCGGCCGTTCCATGTCAATGGAAAGAACGACAGTGCCCCATTGAGACGTGAGTACGAAGAGAAGATCCGTCTTTTCAATCGCGAGATAGAACTGGTACCAAAATCGACGCTTAGTTCGGGGAAGCATTCTTGGACATTCGAATTCGTCTTCCCCGAATCAACAGAACAAAAATGCAAGCGACTGGTCCATGGCGCCAACTACCTCAGAGAACCGCACCCACTTCCACCAAACTTCCAACTCAAGACCAGTGCGCCTGGTGGAGCAGCGCATATATCATATTTCATTCAGGCCAGACTAGTCTTCGCTGACTCGAAAGGTACGAAGAGGTGCAAGCATGTGCTCCGATACCAGCCAACACCCCCAGGAGGGGTAGCAAGAGAGGCCAAAATCACTTCAACTCTGCTGTATGGTCAAATATGGAAACCAACAAAAGAGAAAGAAAACTCTCGGACGGCAGTCAATAAGGTGTTCTCGCGCCGTTCCTCCAACATCAATCCCCGAATCATACCGTGTCTTTCGCATCCTAAGTCGATAGCCCCAGGACAACACATACCCCTCTCATTGAACTTGTTGAACACACGAGATCCACTCAATGAGGCCAAAGAAGAATGCACCTTGGATTCACTGTCTGTCACTATATCTACATACTCTACCAGTATGTGCGGTCATACTGTGACGCATCCCGAGGATGTTATCTCAAGACACGTTACCTGTATAGCACGAACCGACATGAACAAGCCCCTCCCATTCGGCCAGACGAAGACGCTCACATCAAATTTCCGCCTCATCGACGATGTGGAATGCGTGCCGACCTTCAGGACCTACACGATCACGCGACGGTACGACCTGAGCGTTTCCATCGGCATCAAATACAACGACCAACACTTCACCATTAGGTCCACCACGTCACTTGAGATCTTACCCCGAATCCCTCGCGAGCGACTACTACCACCACTGCTGGAAGAAGTTGATGATATTGATCCACTGCCGCCGTATGCGCCGCGGGAACCGTCGAGAGAGTTCGCGCCGGATTACGAATCGATATATGCGCTCTCCAGGGCAACTTCAAGTGACAACTCTTTAGCGATGTCGAGATCGAGAAGCTCGAGCTTGTTCTCTGGGGCAAGTATGTTGAGCTCAGCGGCATCAACGCCTGCGAGAGAGATTGAACAACCGATTTTTGAGCCAATTATGGAGCAGACGAGGTGAAAGGGAGCCAACTAGATATAGTGCAAGAAGGGAACAGGCTTCACGAAACTTTACTAGAGAAGATTTCTTGTTTTAAAAAGTATAAGTCGAAGAGACTTGTGTGCACATCTTCAGCGCAACAAAAGCAACTACATCTACTTCAACCTCATTCTAGACTAGAGTAAATCTCCAGGGTTTCTTTACTATCTCTTCGTGTCTCACCGGCGCATGTCGCGCGTGATAGGAGTTTTCTTTTGAACAGTACTACAGTAGTAGAAGCTAACAGAGAATGTATTTCATTCAAATTTACCCACCTACATCATTCTAGCTGTGAAGCCAATAAGACGCCGCCACCAGACAAGTGTACCCATCAATAGGGCGTCAGCTTCCGACGTATATATCTTAATTGTGAGTTAAGCGTTCATCTAATAGGATCGAGGTCGAATAGGTGTCACAATCTTATCACCTCCTTTCGAAGTCTTCATAACGCAACCATCTTCGTTACCGCGGCCACCCTAATTCCAACCCGATATCAGGAAAAAAAGCTAACGGACGGTTCCGTCCAACCCATCGTCCGAAGTGACGCCGCTCCAATGGTCATCAGCGGAAAGAAACCCAACAGCGGGAGCGAAAAAGCAAGTCTGTGGCGGTGCCGTGCAGAGCTGAATCACCAACCGAAACCAGTGAGGATATCGGAAAATCTTTACCCCTATTTCCTCCTTTCCCGGTGG